>OX421361.1:12374021-13574021 GCA_949126925.1 Cheilosia vernalis | reverse complement strand
AATGCTCGGTACTATAGGTACTATCCTTAATAATAATTTGGATCGTTCTTATGTACGGTCGTACGTTGTTTTTTTGTGTTTGTTTTCTTTCATCTTCTTCGAGATGAAGCAACAGAAGAAAAAAAAATTAAACTGGTGCTGGCGAGGCATGGTGGGTGTAAATTGAAAGGTGAGGAAAATCCAGAAAGGAGCAAAAATAAAAAGCGAAATTCATAAATAAATATTAGATGAGTTTTAAGAGAGTTTAAGAAATGTTGAGATAAGTAACGACCTATAGCTGGAGGGTGGATACTTTATGAAAAAGAAAAATTAATCGGAATGATATTTCATATTACATGGAACTGGGGGTATGGCATTTTAAATGTATGACTACAACTGTGCCGGTCTTTCGGAATCAATCAACTTTGCGGGCACTTTGCAAGAGACTGGTGTTTTCTCTTGGTAATGCAGATGAGTTCATTGGTTGGTGACGTCGAACTGGATTCGATTTGAAATGGACAAAATGTGAATTAAGTGGCTCGGATTGGGATTATATGGTTCTTTGTGATACCACACGGATTTAGGAGAAATTGTTAAAATCGTTTAAGTAGTTTGAGCTGCTAATGAAGCGCAAGGGACTTTTGTTTGTATAGTAGAACAGTGCCATATGGAGTTTTAGTTTTTGTGAGAGAGCTAGGCAAAGTCGTCTAGAAAAATCGTTGGAAAAAACGCGATTCTTGGCTACCTTTTAATGTTTTTAAAAGATGAAACAGTCTTTTGATGACAGAGATAAAACTTTAAGGTGAAACTTTAGTTGAATCTTCTGCGTCACTCTTGATATGCTCTACCATCACTTGTTCACCTAAGGTTTGTTGTTTCGATAGCATTGAGCTTTGCTATGGGCTCCCAAGTATCGATCGGAAGGTCGGACCAAATATTAGGTTCATCCGTTTTACAATTCCCTGGAACTTATGTGCCTGCGCCGACAATCTATATTCAGTTCTATGAATATTGATTGATTGATTGAATTTTTATTTCTTACTAGCGGACCCAGCGAACTACGTCTCGCCCCAATTTAACGCCTTCAAATAAACTCCAGAGTGATAACAAAACAGATGGAGTTCAAATTTCAATGTGATTTATTATATGATAAACAATGTTTTTCGATTTGAATTCCGGCGCAAAAACAAACAATGAAGACGGATTGCCAATACCCGAAAACGCAACGTACCTACAGCTGAATGTGCGAAAAACAGGGAAGTTCAAGATTAATCCCACAGACTTCCAAAGGTTGACCTTGCGATTTATTCATTGTCATCGCAAAAGCCAATCGAACAGGCAACTGAATCCGCTTGAATTACAATTGAAGATCTGTTGAAATAATTCATGGGATAAGGACTTCCTCTCGTCGCTTGAATTGTTCATCCGTTTCTTGACGGATAACAGCGTATACCGTTGCACAATTTCGGATGATGCCGGTTCCGCAACATGATTATGATCGATTCCACCATCAGTTGTAAATTGTGCGACGGATCTCCTGGCACATCAAGCGAGTTTAAAATATTCGTCGGATAGTTGGTCTCTTCATCCTCGTCGAACACGCTGTCAACGGATTTGTACGAATGCAGTTCTCCAGCGATTTGACTTTGAATAATGAAACTCAAGCTATCGACGCACGTTCTTATTCTTCGCTGATGGCATTGCCCGTTCACTTATCCAATCGAGATTATTATAAATTTGTGCAATTCCGGGGAACACTATGGTGAAAAGTTCCTCCTTTGACAATTTGAACTCGGAAAAATTTACCAGGAACGATATCAATCGAGTCGAACCATCAACAGGAATTTGGTTATTGCCAAGGGCCAGCAGTTGTTTTCGAAGCACCACCAAATCGTCTCGAAGCACCTCCTAAATCCTTTGAGATCACGACGGAATTGTTCCCAGAATCAACGAAATGAGGAATATCTTGACTGTCCCACCGGGAGCATCGAGAAAGTAAATGCCTCCCGTTTCAACGTCAACAACCTTCATCAGCGTCTATTATCACAATGAATTTCACAATTATCCGATTATTTCCAAGCTTTACAAGGAATTTTCTACCTTTACATGGTCCAGAATCAAAAAGAAATCTAACTTTTCGCGTTTTTCTCGAATTTCCCGAGTTTTCCTATAAGAATTTCCTATTTTTCCATTAGAAAAGCCATTCCCGAACAATTGGACAAAAAATTCCATTCCAAAAAATCTATTTTTGATAGTTCCAATTTCCTGAATTTTCCGGAGGGTTTTTTCAAAATTTTCTTTCGTAAGAACTTTCTCCTGTTAATAACGAACAACTGAAAAACCTTCCATGGAAGCTCTATATAGAAAAAATGGTCTCTTGAAAGCCCCTATTAAACTGAAGCTGTGTTTATGAGGCTACGTTTTCCGGCTTACTATCATGGGAAACATAAACCTCGTATAGTCTATGTTTTTGTATATTGGGAAATTCCTGAGTGTATTCACAATAGAGGTGCTTTTGGTGATTTTACGGGTCCGTTGTGAAACTATTTAAAGGCGACCAGTTGCCGTTTGTCAATAGATTTCCTTTTCGCTATGAAACACAATATCAAGTGCAGCTGCGGCACAAATAATCCGTTCGTTGAACTTTACATAGCTTTTCACGATTTATCGCTTTGTCAAGGCATTCCATCAGACAACGACACCGAACGCCTGAAAAAGTCGCTCATTAGATATTAGAACCAAGTCGGACACTCTAAACTCTAAAGCAAAAGGCAACACGGTTTCATTCGCATTTGTGTAGATTAGCTTTCTGTATAAAATAAGATCCACTTGCTCCATAGTGCTCCATAGACAAAGTCTATGTCAACAGTGAAAATTAGTGATTCATGAACAGCCATCCTGATGTCACACAGTGCGATATCAGAAACTTCTTGTATGCTTTGGTACTAGCATTTCACAGGTAGCTATTTCCTCCCGCTTGTTGTTCCATTTCGTGCCAATTTTCTTTTCCTGAGCTTACACAGAGTAGTGTCTTGATCGACTTCAGTGCTCGATCATGAACCTCTGGAGACCCATTTCTAGCTAGTTAGCTTCGATATCATTGACAGATTTGGCAGTAGATTGTCCCTAAAATTAGTAAATAAATTTTGGGAGCGGGACTACTGAGCGAAAGGTCTTAGGTTTAATCCGCAGAAAGACACTAATTACATCTTTAGGAATTTTCCATCTCTGACAAACATTTGACAGTGCAACTGCCGTAAAAGAACTTCTCAATTAGCCGTTTGGACTAGGCATAAAATTGTAGGTCGCCTCTATGAGGCCCAAAAAATAAAGACTTACACAAACCGAGTCAAAGTGAGAAGTTGGACCTAAGGTAGGAATCTGTTCCGCCGCATTTAAAGGTTCATTCGTATGAACTGTTTGAGCGGCCTGGAATGTCCCTGTCAAGAAGCAGGCTAACAAATTCCTCGGTAGAGGTTGCCAAAGGCTCTTAGTTTGTTGATATTCTTACCTCTGAGCTCTGATGCCTAAGAAGATTCTTCTATTTTGCACTGAAAGTGTTTCCAGCGTCCATAATTGCTGGACTTAGTTAGATGCTACTCCATAGATTGCAGATACTTCTTTTTTGGGTTGTGGTCAAAATTATGAAAAGGTTTTCTTACAAAATTCAGCTTTCAAAATTCTGTTTTAAAATTCTGCAAACCAAAATTTTCCTAATTTTTTTCTCTCATTGAATTACGCATATTTTTCGAAAAGATATGTATTGTTTTCTTTTTTATTTTCAGTGTTTTTCTTAATCCCTACATATTTATATAAATTTTTCTTGTTTCAATTTGATTTTCTTTTTTAAATTGAAATATTTTTTTTTTGTTTTAACTCAAATTTTTTCTATAAATTTAAAATTGTTCTTAACTAAAATAAGCTCAATTCCATTGCTTTAAATTTGAGAAACAAAATTTAGTGAAGCAGAACTAAAAAAAAATTGAGTGAGAAGACATAATTTCCCAAAGCAGAATTTTGAATGCATCATTCCGACCCATTATCCCTTCTTTACTGCGTGAGCTAGTTTTTTATGCGAATAATTAAAAAAACGTAAGAATTGACTAATGGATAAAAGCGGGAGAGTAGGTTGGATGATCCTCTATTTTTACTAATCATCTACGGCCCTTCGAATTTAGGAGAAAACTATACTCATAAAAAAGGGAAAATCAGTCTTCAAAGTCCAGGAACACGGGAGGGGTATGAAAGTCTTGCCTGAAGACACTTGAAGTCGTCAAACTTATTTAAATACAGATATTTAGCACAAAGATTGCTCAAATATACCCTCAGTCTTTAAGACTTGAAACACCTACAACTCCTCGCAACAATTTGCAATTATTGCCAATTTGTAGCAACAGAACAACTAAATACGGTATCACAAACCCCCTAATTCCACTTCACCCATTGTCCACTTCAAACAACTTGATCTCCTTTTGTGCTTTAGTGAAAATCAATTTGAATGTCATCCCCAACTCCCTCATATAAATCCCAGTAATTCCCACATTCTGCCACTTTAACATTCCCTCCAACACACTTTAAATTCTCTTGTCAAAGTGTATACGCACAACAACATAATATATAATTTTATCATGTGCCCACTGGAGGATACACGTCACTTTATACACTCAGAGAATTCCGGCAGCCGACGACGACAACGATGATGAAGTAATCCCCTTTTCTCGCATTCATTCATTTTCACAGTGCACAGCTTTTTGTAAGGTACAGCTACATAAAATCTAAGGATTCACATCGAGGAAGCACACTACTCCACTAGAGGCCCTTGTGTAGTATTTTTTTTTTTTTGTTCTCGTGTCTCTGGTGCAATCTGCGCTCCACGCCAATTTGCAGGGAGCATACGTTAGTGCATTACGCACGTACCACCATGCAACCACCGCAGAGGAAGGTATATGGCCTTAGCCTTGCATCTCACAGCGATGGAAAGTAACTTAATTACATATTAAATCATTAAATCGTTTCTTCGGAGATGTACGAGATTTATGAAGGCTTTAATTTAATAAACTCTCTTCGAGCGTAAGGGGCTTTGCGCGGTGGATGTACTGTAGCTTTGGAGATGGTGGGCGAGAATTGTAAGCGTGTATAACATGTATCACTAGGCAACCTTCCTGCAGATTATTTGTAACCTATTCCTTGTGGGTTGCACTCATGAACATCCACCTTCTCCACCAAAGGATACATTCAACATTCAGCCAGCATGCAAGGGATTGTCTTTGTAAGTGGG
Source organism: Cheilosia vernalis (assembly GCA_949126925.1). Classification (NCBI taxonomy): domain Eukaryota; kingdom Metazoa; phylum Arthropoda; class Insecta; order Diptera; family Syrphidae; genus Cheilosia; species Cheilosia vernalis. Next base: position 13,568,764 of record OX421361.1, on the reverse strand, counting down.
CGGATATGGTATGAACGTGTGCACCCGGCAAAGGGGAACGGTACATTAATGAATACACAAAGTGCTCTCTACGATTTTCGTTAGTCATTGGTTTTTCTCGTTCGCTGAAGAGCCATCAAATGGTTTTCTGCTATTTTCCTGCTCCTGTGAGAGAGAGGGTGGTGGCTAGTAGTGAACTTGTGCTTGTGCATCGAAAAAGGGAAATTAAAAGAAAAATACCTACGGAAGGACGATGGGTGGGAGAGCAGCCTTGTTATTCACTCTGATTCTGTTGTTGCAAAAGAATTTAGAAAAGAATGCGTTCAGTTCGGATAAGCTTGGAGGGGGACTAGTGTATTGGCAGTTGCGACGCTTGGTATTTGGGATTATGAAAGGCAGACATACTTTTGAATGACAGTCACAGGTTCGAGTTTATATCGCGCAGACTGCAAGTCAGTCCAGTCCACAAACAATAGTATATCAAAAGCCTTTTGATATCATCGTCGTGAATTGTTGCCTCCCATATCAATCACTACACTTATTAAAATTCCCTATACCAAAAATCGATGTGTAATGTAAGTGGTGTACACTGCACTGTTGCAAACAATTTTATTTCAGCAAGGAATCTAGCTTAAAACTCATTTACTTCGCATCAATCAAATGGGTTTAGCGAGCTTCACCTGAAAGCGGAGAGCTTCATCATCTATCAAATGAATTGGAAAAATAAAACCTGTTTCAAATAATATTCCGTTAAAAAATATTTAATTAATAAAAAAAGTAATTATTTTAAGACCACCGGAAGTCGAAGATTGCTTGTGCTTTCATAGTGCATAATTGCAAATGAGCTTATACTACGATTGAGTAGATTCATGTGTCTCAAAGGTCTGAGTATCATGAAGATCGGCAAAATTTGTCAAAGCCTAGATCATTCTTTATATGCTTAGAAGTTTCTTTATACAAAGTGCAACGGAAAAGCTAGGTTAAGCTTCTTTAGTGGGACTACTACTTATTTTTTTAGAGCCGTGAATTGGATAGAAAAAACAAACAGCAAACACGCCCTGAGCTGGGGATCGGGATAAATGACATTACATGGCACTGCGGAATCAGTTTTGGCCGGATTGGGTCAGTTTCATATAGAGCATTTTATGACTAGCTTAGTAGTATAAAACTGGGACAAGGTCTTTTCTAGGATTGACATAAATATGAAATTTTGGTTTATAGTCGATTAAGCTGGCCGGTAACTGTAACGTTTGAAGAATCGTCAAGACCCGAGCAAAAGGTACTACTTATCTTTGCTACTTAATAGTCGCAACAACCAATAACAACATCAACGAAATTATAGCACCAACAACTACAATAACAACACCAACAACTACAACAATAACAATAATAATAACAACAACAATAACAACAACCACCCTGACAACAACATAAAAATTATTCAATCTTAACAACAGTAACACCAACAACAACACTAACAACAACAATACTAACAATAACAACACCAACAGCTACAATAGCAACAGCAACAATTACAATCATAACAACAACAACAACCACAACAACAACCCTGACAACAACACAAACATGATTTTATCTTAACAACAATACCACTAACAACAACAACACTAACAACAACAATACTTACAATAACAACACTTACAACAACAATACTAACAACAGCAACAACAACAGGTCGAATAGTAATAACAAGAAAAACAACACTGCCAACAATACCGTGAATACCGACGCTCCTTTATTTTAAATCGGTCTTAACCCTGGATGGTTACCCTTTGTTGTATCGACGAACACCTCTTTTATTTTTCATGATTTCTCTTTAACTATTCGTCATATTCTATTCCTCTTTCTTAGAACATTTGTTCACTGTGGTTTCTACCAGTGAGCGGACTTATGATCTCCTGCTATCATCAGAAATAGTTTTTTTTTTTGTTGTTTTGTACAGGTATGTTCGTCGATATGACAAAGGACAACTTTTGCATCATATTTTTTTCTTTGTGCTTGATTGTTACTTTTATGGATATGGATTTATAATTTTTATTTATGTATTTATTTTGGAGGTACTACTATTATATTGTTGTTTTTTGTTTTGTTTTTTAAATCAATGGCTGTTAAGTAGCAAAATGAAGTGATATAATTAATTTACATTTAAAATGAGAAAAATTGTAGATACCTAAAATAAATCTAGTTTAAATATGCCTAAGAGTGTTATTGAAAAATTTAGAGTTAAAGGTAAGATAAAGTTCGGAGTAAAGTTCAAAGTATGTAGGTCTTAAAGTGGACTTCGTCGATTGGACGAAGCATAACCTGAGTGTGTGTAAAATAAGGGTAACCATCCAGGGTTAATTGCAAAATTCACTTTCGGGAGTACCTTTGATCCTTTTTGGGTTATTAAGAGCTGTTACCTCTGGTCCCGTTCGAGGTAATACTTTCTTCCACCCACACCTAGTTAGGTAATAAATTCTTTAGTGTGCTCTAGAAAAAGCAGCATAATTAAGTAAGTCAATGAGACGCCGGGGCCTTCTGTAGCTAACTTACTTAAAGCTAAGCAGCCTCGATCTTGGATCTTGTCCTATACTTTCCTTTCACTGGCTGCTTAAAAAAACATATGATTCCCACATAGGCAGAGGTTTTTTCTGAGTTTCTGATCTGCAGCATAAGCTTCTTATCTTTCACACAATAGAAAACCTCCAAAATGTTTTTTTCAATTGTCTTGATCTCGGAGAGTTCTAACTAAGGGCCTCAACTTTTTCTTATTCTTCTGGCTCAATACTGTTCTCCAAAAGTCCATCTGATTTATTGTTTTTTTTGGCGAAAAGAACTAGTTAAAAGGCTTCTCCAACTTGAATCGAATTTCAAAAAGTCCCCTAAGTGAGATAAATTCCGAAAGCTCTCCGTAATACACTTGACGGAATTGCACTCTGTAATCTTACGCCCTTGACGATTTTGAGTCTCTGGCGATAAAATCATTTTAGTGGAACGCTTTTAACAGATCAGTTGGTTCATTAAAATCGAATTGAGAATGCTAAATCCCAAGAGCGATAGCTAATTGCAAAACCCCACTACTCACGCCCGATTTTTGAACTCCGGAAAGTACGGAACTAATTCTCAACCAAAAAAATAGTATGACTTCTGCTACTTCGGGTACATCAACTACGGCACATTCGTCATACTTAAGCAAAACTTTTACTCTTTCTTGAATGGAAACAAAAACTCCTCTAGATTTAGCCAAATGCTTATAGGTTGCGCTTATAACATGTGTTCATTTGTACGCAAAATTCCAACTCAAGTGAAAAACATTTTTAAAAAACATATTTCCTCTAATTAGTGCTCGTATAGCAAAAGCGAATACCTATCCTTGACTAATATATAATTCGGAGTACATGGGGCTTGAGGGATAAATGACTGACTTCTCTATATATACAGTCAACCCAACCCACCTCGAGCACTTGATGCTGCTGTTGCATATTGCAGGTGAACTCTTGCATCATCAAAGCAAAAATGTACAACATTTTTCCCTTTAACTTCGTTTACAAAATAATTATGAAGAAAAGTTGTGTACCATTGCCATGGTCGCTCACGGACGCACACATTCGGAATTCAGATCCAAGAACAGACAGGAGGATGAGTTGGACATAGTCGCATCTACTATATATCTATCAACCCATTCTGCACTTTAAATCAAAAAAGATCTATTTTGTATCGCTTCTTTCGCTGTTGTTGTCTATACCCGTTTATTTATGCTAATTTCTTGCATTGTGTTCAAAATGAGAAGCAACAGAGAAATGGAACTAGGGACCACGATGTTTGTATAGATGCACAAATAGTTTTTAATTAATTTCGCAACAATATCCTGCAAGACGATGAATGAATTGGGTGCTCTTTTTGTGTTACCAGGCAAATTGTGTTAAACATGGTATTAGGTAGGTACCTACTTCTTGTTTGCTAATAAATTGCGCAAACAAAAGCTTTTCCCGTAATTGGGATAAAAACCCAAAAGTAGAGGTGAGACAATGATATTGGAGTTAGTTAGTATTTACTGAACGGTGTTGGCTGTTTAGGTTTGAACTGAAAAGGGGGGCATTTTAAGTAAATTTGAAGGAACAATTATATTTATTTTGTTAAGGTTTATGACCACTCTGCCAGATCTAGCGAACTTCATTGCTTGGAATGCCACCATGTTGTCAAGTATAGGTACGCCATTTTAATGTGTTAAGTTGAAGCTAAAGTTTACCAAAAAAGGACAACTTTTCCGTGACCGTTTGGTTAAAATAAAACGAAAGTTAAAATAACTATGTCTTCTGCCAAAATACTTGTACAAATAGTTTCAGTTGCTTCAGTTGTTTTCCTATTACTCAAATGTCGACAAAGGGAAATAAGAAGGCAGCGAACGGGAAGGCGCTAAAATGTGTCATCTAGTGGCACCTATGAATAGACATCTAAGGCCGTCAAGTTTTCGTTAATCAGAATTCGAAGGCCCATTGTGATTAAATAAAAACGCATATAATGATGCCCTATGTAAAGCCCTACGGTTTACTTAAAAAAATCGTAGTTGCAACGTGATGAGGGTCAAAAACAAATCAACATAGAAAGAGACCAACTTTACAATTTTGTTGTCTAAATCTTTAAGTTGCGAATTGACTTTACTATTGGCTCAATTAATCTTTTTCATATTCTCAGATCATTATTTAAACATTACCAGTAAAATAGGCTATGAGAATATTCCATAGGTGGCGCTGACGTCGAAATACAAATAAATGCTCATATTGCAGGAAATGAAGTAACCAAAAATGTGTACTCAACTTTCACATTAAAATGCAAAAGTCATGAGAATATTTTATAACTAGTAGATGTGTACAGTAATACCATATTAATCAATTCCAACTTAAGGTTTTTTTTCCACTGCGCTACCTCTCGCGAACGTCTGGCAAACATCCGAGAGCATAACTGTCTTGAAAGAGCGTCGCAATTAGCCTTTTGGACCCGGCATAAAATTGTAGATCCCTTCCGTTTGTTTCAAAAATGAAAAATTAACACAAACATAATGGTTTTGAGAAGCTAGGAATATGGTCCGTATCAAACTTCAACGTAATCGCCAAAGGATTTTACGGGAAAAATCTATTTAAGTAATAAGAACGCTGCAAGTTTGAGTACATACTTCTTGTTTCTAAGCTGACAGGTAAGTTGGTGACGATTAAACTAAGATGTCTCAAGCAAGTTCTATAGCCTACCCTACACTTTAAAAATCGGTAAAAATTTCAAGTCAAAACAGTATAAAAAATATATATTTTTTAAAGATATCATTTTCATCAAGGAGGATATTTAACAAACAAAATAATATCAGCAAGTGCATGGCAATCAATGCTGACGAGGCACACGCGCTGGGCGCTGCAGAAGTGCAGATAGGCCACATAGGTACATGCGCCGCATATCAGGTACACACTCGCGCCGGATGCATGGGAAGGCGATGCAGCATGGTCAGCGGTTCGCATGAAGGAAGGAGAGGCAACGAACGACGACTGGGCAGGTAGATTGGGGTGTTCGTCTTTTGGCGGACGGCAACTTGAACAAATCGAATTAGCGAGCGAGTAGGTAGTTGTCAATGTGCCGGGGTATTTTCTGAGCGTAATTTAAGAAAAAAACAAAGGATTCACCGGAACCCTATCTTAGTATTTTTAGTAGGTACCTACCTTCCTAAAAACGTTTCTGCGTCAAATATGGTACTTATCTGTAAAATCGAGACATAATTATTATGTGTCTTCTACAATTTTTTTTTGTTCACATGTTCTCCAATATGACATCAAAGTAACCTCAGTTCTATAATTTTTTTTAATACAATTGAACACTGTTGCCACTTTAGCGATTTTTTCGCTATTTCTAGCGTATTATTAAAGCTCTCGGCGATTTTTAATAAAATCTTGTCGCTAAAAAATTTTTTTTTAAAACGTTTAATTTTTACTTCACATTATTTTTTTGTTATCTTGAATTTATTGGTTGTTTTTTTTTTTTAATTCAGTATTTAATTTGATTAATAATTAAATAATTAACAATTTATTTTAAAAATTTCTAACGGATTTTAGGTTATGGTCTAGCGACAATTTTTTTTTTCCTCAGCGACAACACTGCAATTGAACTTGCATCGCTTTTGTTTTTTCACATGTCATTTTCAGTTAAGAAAGATGAAGGACCTATTGCTGGTTTCGAGATTAAAGCTAAAGCTAATACTTTCATGGCTTTTTTCACTCCTGTTATGCGGACATCGTGGTAACAGAAACTAATCTAAGGCTCTAAATTTGCGCATAAATCGTTAAATTCTAATCATTCGGATAGACCACCTAAGGTATGGAAACCACTCACTGTTCAAGAGTTAATGGTTTACTTGGGTGTTCTCTTTATGACTGGGGTACACCATTCGAGTGGAGCACACTTCTGCCCTTTGGACTCTGTTATCCATTTCCTTTGCCGATTTTGTGCAATTGCGCGCTTTATACGTCTCGATAACATAGGTACTAGAGTTGACCGAATGTGTACTGACAACGCCGCCCCAATTCGTGATCTTTGGAACCTAATGAACAAACAGCCGTATGAAACCCGTATGGTTGTTGGCGTCAAATTATTACCCAGTGCGTGGCGAAATACCTTCTTGCTAATAATTTTACATTGGTGGGCACCGTTCGCCATAATAAAACTTTTATTCCTCCATAAATGCATTTCCGGTTGTAAACCCAAAATACCTACCCAAGTAGTGTATGTGGTGCACCAAGCCAGTATGCGATCAGTAGATATTGGAAAAAATTTGCAAGTAGCCTCGCTTGCGTCGCTGCCTATCCATAGATGTTGTAACTGTTTCTATACACATTATTATTTCTTGTTTGTATACAAACAAAATATATTTTAAAATTAATGATCTTTTGTATTTAAGCATTCGCTTTGCAAATTAGCAAACAATTTTCATACAAAATGTACCGAAGTACCTGGGTACCACAGCACTCTTAAGGCTATTTTTTTGTTACCAGTCACACAAGATTTAAATGAGTAAACAAATAAATATTTAATAAATAAACAAATATTCAATAAATAAATTGATATATGTATAAACAAATGAATAACTATTACAGAATAAAGACTACTAACGGCTAAAAGTTAGGAATATTTGAAATGAAACTATTTGGAGTAGACTATCTTCGAGTAAGATCCTGATGTACAAGAAAATAAGGGAAATAAGACAACAAATCCATAAAGGATTCCATATTTCTGGGACGAATGGAGGGAGGACTTTCAAATTTATTTTTTAACTAGATTTTTGAAAGATTTTTATTTTAAGTTTACACTTGGTAAACAAAATGCAACACATGTTCTAACCAAATATTCATGCGAATTTTATAAACAAACAAGCAGCTTTGCCAGACGTTTAAATGCACAAAATCTTAAAAATTTTTACTTTTAAGAAAAAAGTAGCCTAAAATCTGGACATATTTATTTTATATATAAAAAAATAAATATTAAAACTGTGCAATAGTTCGTAATATTTTTGCGGACATACCATTTTGCCATTCACTTTTAAATGATGTGTAGATTATTTCAATGACTTCCATAGGACCCAACAACAGCGACATATCGAAGGTGCTTACATTTAAAAAGGGGACTACAATTGGGCAGTTTTTTTATGAAAGTTATAGTAACTCCGTTGACCGTTGCGAGAGATGGGGTCTAAACAAAGCATGAAGCGTTTCTTAGCCTTGTTTTAGACGGGAGTTGAACCCACAACCACTTTTTTAAAAGTTTGACACATTTCAAATCCAGAAATGATTGTTTTGTAATCTCTGACGTTACTAAGATCGATTTAGATTCTTTGTAAAAATACAGTTTACTTCAGCTGTGTTCAAGTTTTCGCTCGGTTAGCCGCTTAAGCTGAAATAGCCAATCTACTTAAAATGCTCGGTCTGATCTGCCATAGGTAGGTAGGTAAATCTGTAATCTTGTGGCTTCACTTAGACCATCAGTTGGGTCCATTGTGACATTGTGCCTTAAGTTGATGATAAGCTACAGATCTAGGTTTGATCCGGTTTAGGAAATCGGGTCTTTAAATCAGAATGAAGCTTGAAAAATGCATGCTCATATCAGAAATAGCTTCAAGTGTGGGGAAATTATCACAACTCAATCAATATTGAAACGAATCGTCTTTTTTTATCGTTCCATACTCGAAATTTTAAGATTTATCAGGGCCGCTAGTTCCCCATTCGAATTAACTATTCACGTGGGTAGTTAAGAAACATTCAGTCGCAAGGATAGTATTTCCCCGTACAAGTAAAAGTATGTGCTGTTTTCCAAATGCGATTAACTACATTCAAGGCTACTATTTCCATCTGTGCCTGTCCCTTCGATTCCACCACATGACTAGCCACCTTCCAGCCACAGAAATGCTTCCTCAAAGACCATCAAGTATAACTACATCTCCAAGTCATAACCGAAGGCACCACTGCTCAAATGTAAGCCATTCAATGCCAATTTACACCATCATTTATATCAATCAAACTAACATTCTGGGTCAAGAATTTATTCCATCCACTCATTCATCTTGCCATTCATTCTGTGCGACGGAAACGACCAATCATAATAACCAGAGCCACCTCTCCTCGCATTTCCATTTCATGTGGTTTCGAGGGTAGGTACTAACAATCCGCAAAACCATTTCCACTGATTGCTCTTGTAATTTTATCTCTTCCTCTGCCTAATTTCGCATTCTCTCGAACACAACTCAAAAAGAAAAAAAAGAAAAAATTGAATTCCCTCCTCATATAGGTGAGGTGTATTTCATTCCCAAGATGCATAAAATTCCACTCTAAATCGTGCATATTTCTGGCAGAGAAACACTCATGGTTTAAACTGCTGCTTCTCCATACTATTATGCTCCCCTCACCTTTGGCGGACCACCAACAAGCGACAACCACCATTCCTCATACATTTTTATACCATCTTGCTATTTTCATTGAAAATTTCGTTACTCCCTCTCTAACGTAGAAATGAAAAATCATGAGGAGCTGCTGGAGGACATCCGAGAAGATACATCGGTGAACACAATACCTGAAAAGGGTAAGTTATCATCCCGCCAGGAGGAACATATTTTCCTCCTTTTTGGCTTTTGGGTTTTCTTTTTTTTTCTGTTTTCCTAGTCTATGGAATATTTTTTGTCGGTACCTACTACAACGAAAAATTAATGATATCTAATAAATGTCCGTGCGGCATCGTCAAATAAACATATCATTGCACGGAGGGGATAGCCGGCATTTTTACGGTTCCTTAAACGTACTTCAATGCAAAGGACTTTTGTGCTGCATACTTTGGGGAGAGCGGACAGCTTTTTTCCCTGATTATGGTAATATTTCGAATCTGAGTGATTGGTACGGATGCATGAATGCATTTGTTGCAAAAAAAAAAAATAAATAAAAAAAAAATATGCTCGTATATAAAACGAGTTGAAAGTTGACTTGAAAGATCGTGCTTATAAATGTTTTTCTTTGACTATGGGATACGGTCGCCCATTGAACCAACAATGTGCATTTTTCGTCTTCATTCAGGGGTTAAACGTTGAGGGTTAGTGATGCGAATATTGATGTTAAATTGGCCGAACAAAGTGGCTGTGACAAAGTTTATGCTACTAGCTTTTGAGACGTACTACCCAGGGGCTGGAGTGGACTTTTATTTATAGCATGGCAGTTCTTTCTTTGGTTTTATTTTCAAAACAAATCCGAGAATTGACGGAGTCTGAGTGTGGACTTTATATCGTTGACTTATCAAACGAATGTTGACAGAAGAGCAAATTGAATGAATTAAAGTTGAATGACTAGTACAATTTATTGTTGCACAGGACACTTACATCACTATTGAAATACAAACAGTGTGCTTGTTACAGAGTCAAAGGGGCGAGTTCTGTCATTCGAATAAAATCTTTAAACAGAGATCATTTCAAACATAGAAGGCACAGCTCCTGAGTTTACAACAAAAAATATTTCGACTGTTTCTCAAATTAAAATGAACGACCAACGATCCCATCCATCCCAAGGGGTCTATGCAATTTTTTTGAAGTCACAATCAATTCGGGGACTCCATGTCGAAGACCACTTATCCAATATCGCAATATAAGCGTTTTCTAATAAGAGTCACCAATTTAGACCAACAACATACTTCAGCCCAAAGCAACTCCTGATTCTCTAGGCAACTCAAGTTGAGCTGGACGTCCAATATTGTTCTATGAAGGTCGGCCCTAGGCGGTTTTCATAACCTAGTTGACAGCCACACAGAGGCGAGGAGTCAATCCTAAAAATTCGTGGAGCGAGGAAGATCCTGATAGGTGATTTTAAACCTATTTTACTTTTGATGGTGCTATGTTTAAGGTCCCCTTTAACTGAGTGTGTCATCTTATTAAACGTCGCATCGTCTTCTAGCTTTTGTTATTTCTAGGTGAAGTACTGTTTCTTCGTTCCATAATGTTCCAACCAACTTTGTTTGGTAAAAAATCCGAGTCCCCTTGACTATAAGGCCGATAACTCTCTTAGCCCCCTCGATTCTTCATTGTACGCCTTCAAACTCCTCCAATATGAGCTGTGATCACAAGGACATAAAATAATATGCTCAAAACAATACTATCGGTGTATTCTTAACCGACCTTGACAGGGTAATTTATTTTGCATTTTTGGTCTTACCTATACAGCATCTGATTAATTGCTCACAAGAGGGCTCTGCTAGTCTAAGCCTGACGAAACATTGATCGGCAAGAGTTTGTCATAAGTCGTTGTCCTCAAAACGATGGAAAGAATAATCGACATTCATATCAGGATTAGCTTAACTTGTAGGTTGTAGCATACCTCTACACCCCTATCAGTACGCCTATCCGAAAGGCAAATCAACCGAAGCGCACTTTTAAATTTAACTAAATAGATAAAGGATGCTTACAGTTGCAAAGAGATCGCGTTATGTGCGTTTCTTGACATAGAGGGTGCTTTTGACAATACAGGGTATGACTTCATATCAAATGTTTTGCTTCAAAGAAATGTAGATGAACCGACCATCAAATGGGTCAATGCGATGCTTGTAAGCCGGCAAATAATGGCTTCGCCAGGACCAACCAAGCATCTGTTACAGCCATAAAGGGCTGCCCGCAGGGAGGCGTGCTTTCACCTCTATTGTGGTCTCTGGTTATAGATAACCTATTACGTTCCTCAGGATACAATATTATAGGCTATGCCGATGACCTAGTCATCATCGTAAGGGATAAAGAAGCAAATGTCGTTACAATACTCATGCAAAATGCTCGTCCTCGATTGGTGCCGCAAAGAAAACCTTTCCATCAATCCCAATAAGGCTTTTATAGTTCCCTTCACCAGGAGAAGAAATTCAAGCCTTATCCAAATTTCAATCAATGACACACTCATTTAGTATTTCGATGAAGTCAAATACCTTGGAGTTATCCTAGATAAACGACTGAACTGGAAATCCCACATAAAGAGTAAAATTACCAAAGGCTACTAATGCTTTATGGACCTGTCGTCGTATGTACGGTAGAAACTGGAGGACTACACCGAAAATAACAGACTGGATCTACACAGTCATGATCAGACCCTTTATAACATATGCCTCTATAGTATGGTGGAACAAAGTTATCCAAAAGAACACCATTGCAAAGCTGAACAAGTTACAACGCCTCGCATACCTGGGCCTTTCCGGCGCAATGCGAACTTGTCCTATAGTTGCTATAGAATCTTTAATATGATTAACACCCTCCATGTCCACATACTGGTATAGCCACATACTGGTATAGCATAGCTAGCTATACGCAGCTCAGCAAGCCTGGCACAAGGGGAAGAGATTAAATTTAGTGACCATCTGGAGCTAATCACCCTTATCTCGGAACTTCCGAAACTTGACATGATCTGCACGGTAACTGACCGACCGTTTTGCATCAACAGAAAATTCTCCACGGAGATCACTAAAACAGAAGCATTTGTTAGCAATAACCTACCAAACTGCCAAGACGGCCTAAAGTGGTATATACGGATAGTTCCAAAACGAACTCGGGTGTGGGAGCTGGCATTACATGGGCCAAACCGCAATATATCAATACCTATGGGGAAAAGGCCGATTGTATTTCAGGCGGAGCTCCATGCCATTAAGGAATGCGCAGACCTCACAAATTTTTCAGGTATAAAAGTATGAAAGGTGCGAACATCCATATATTCACAGACAGTCAAGCAGCTATAAATGCCCTTAGCTCACCAATCATTGTCTCAAAATCAGTCATGCACTGCTTCAATGCAATCCAAACTCTTGGCTCCAGAAACAAAACCAAAATATGGTAGGTTCCGGGTCACGAGGGTATTCAAGGAAACGAAAAAGCTGACGAACTTGCTAGAAAAGGGTCAGAAATCCCTTTTATAGGACCAGAACCTTTCTGCGCCATCACCAAATCAGCAACTAACTCCACGATACGAAGCTGGGAACACAAAATGTGTATCAAACAGTGGGAAGATATCCTAGACCTTAGACAGGCCAAAAGGGCAATCCTGCCAAAAAATAATTCTAAACCTCAGAAGGCACGATATCAAACACCTTGTAGACTACCATACAGATCACCACGGTTTGCGATATCACCTAAATAAAATACATATAGCCAACTCCCCGAAGAAGACGAAACAGCTGAGCACATCTTGTTTCCAGCACTAGGAGGAAATTCTTCTTCCGTGATTTACTAAGTCCGGAAGAACTACGAAGAAGTCCTCTGCTGAAAACATTATCAGCTACATTAGAGTAGCTCTTAATCTTAGAAATACACCGCTAACAGCTATCCGAGTCATGTCATTTCAATCGTACTTATGCTAGTTTTTGCACAGACTTTTTGGCCTTTTCAAACATCTGCATACCTAGTGTAAATATTTGGTCGATGGTGATCTAGGGAGTCCAGCCTGAAACTGAATGGCAGGGACCTATCTGACCAATGACTTTTATTGAAAAGAAGATTGGTAAATCCTTATTATCAGCATCGACTGTGACTCTGTTTTTTATGCTTCGGTCCAGTAGCCTTGACATCCTCGTCGCTCGTTACCATTTGGTAAAACAGTCCGAGAAAGATGTCTTTGTGGACTCAACAGCGCACCTACAACACGTGTTCGCTCTTTTTGCGTCGGAGAAGTTTATTTCCTTCTTCAATTTTGACATCTTAAATACAAAATCACTGGGGCTTTCGTCGAATCGACTAATTTGTTTTTTCGATGGTTTAGTGAACTGCCTCGTATCCTGGTGTATCATGAGATGTTGGAATGGCTACCACAACTTTCGTCAATAAGCCTTCGCAGCTTCCAACAGTATTGCAAAGTCGACCTCTTTTCGAACGCTTAATTAAATTGAATTGAAATTACAGAGTACCTACGATTTGAAGACACTGCTCTTTTGAGCATCCTATAAGCTTTTGGTGGCTTTTGTCCAAATCTAAGGACCTTTCGTTTAGTTCAAATGATAAATAGCTACGCACCCCTAAAGATGCCGATTGTGATCCCAGTAGCAATTGCCGTTGATGCCGTGACATAAGGCCAAATATAAAAATTTAAAGTGACCTTATTTCACTTAAAAAAAGCGCCATAAAGCCAATTGGGCTTTACGTCACTTTCCTATATACATTATTATGACGCTGTCCCAAAGAAAGCCAAATTCTCATATTTGGCATTATGTCGCTTGGCCTCACGTCTCAGCACCACTGCCGTAATAGATGTCACAGTTTTGTCAAGCTTTAATATGGAGCTATTCAATTGCACCCCTTGGATGTCGGGGACTTGAACTTTCAAGGCATTCAATATCTTCGCTAGTGGGTCAACAGTATGTATCCTGTTTGAAGGGTCCTATAGCACAATTTGGATTTCACCACGGAATTCATCTCTTCCTCATAAGCTTCTGTGGATTGATGTGATGTCGATTTGTGGGTCTTATCGGCATTTGTTGATGAGGGCAATGTCGTAGCGTTATCCATTGGGACGTTATGCCGCCGACGAAACTTTCGAGTAGTTCAAATTGTTTTCATTCTTGCTGCAAGTATTCATTGAGGGCTGCATCTAGAGGCGCACTCTGGTCAATGAAGATTAAAAAAATTTTCAGATTTGTTAATAAATAAAGTCGGCAAAGTGGCTTTGTTAGTTAGTGTGTTGAACTACTAGCTGGGGGTCCCAGGTTCGAATCCCGAAAGAAAACAACATTTTATTGCATAATTTTCAAAGTCTGCCTCGCCGAGTGCTTAGCTCTACATTTGTAACCAGGCTTAGTACCCGTTCGTCGTTAGTTCACTGTTCAAGTAGCTATCCAAGGGGCACCGCAGATGGTCCTTCGAGCCGAATGTCATCCCATAAAAAATGTCTGCTCAGTTCTCGTATATTTTAGTCAAAAAGAGATTTTATATCACCTCTTCACATTGGCTTGAACAAGTTGAGTACAAGCATTTAGAAGGCACCTCTGGGTCGGCGTTTAAAGGGGATCCGGAACCCGGAAACTTCGCTCTACGTTCCAGTATTTCCCTTCAAATCCTATACAGAACTTATTACTCGAAAGTATTTCTGCAACCCATGCGCTATTTATCAAAAGCCCAGGCCTCTTTTTTTAAGCCATCTTCAAAGTGCTGAAATTGAATTTCCGGCTTCATTTTCTCTCTTACATTATTAGCATGACAATATTGCCCACACAATTCATTACAGACAGTTGCCGCACTCATCAATCACAATAAAGGACCTCACCATCACTTCGCACAATCATTGGCAAACCTATTCTTCTCTTTGTCCGCCCACATACATCATCCAAACTACTTGTAGCCTGCTCATCTCAATATAATAAAGCCATCAACTTATTTCATTCGTTTCCTTTCAGATCTGCCGAAATTCGGTGAGCTGTTACAAAATGTTACAATCCCTGTGGGACGAGAAGCCATCCTTCAATGTGTCGTTGACAATCTACAGACTTACAAGGTAATGTCATACACTTTGCCCGCAACAGCTTTCCCTGCCGCTCACATAATATATCTTTACACTTTGCCATGCGACTCCTTTTACTGACAATCCCTTTGACAATAAGTCACATAACCTCTGTCCGAAAAGGAATTCGCCACAAAACAATTTGCACCCAATCAAAGTTTCTGCTTTCGATTTTTTTTTCTCGTTCCGCTCGTATGATACGGGACACACGAAATTCCGGTCAATTGATTGACTTCAACCGGGAAAGGAAGGCCAAATTGATTTACTACCTTCATTTCCATTTAGCTACGGTCGCCCTACCCAGCTATGTATATATATACACAATATGGTGTGTTTCGTGGTGGTCAGTCATTCTTCCTAATAATAATTAGGTGAACACATCTTCTTCCTTCCTAAATTGAGGGGCCGAATAACAAGGAACACAATAACAAAATAATGATATCCTGCGATTATCGCCAAACAAAAGAAACACTAAACACAAAGTCCAAGAAGAAGGATACACAATACTGCCCTAAACTTCACTTCCTTCCTGTCTGCTGCTTTTCCGGAACTAACACTGACTAACATATGTCTGAGGGTAGTTTCTCTAATTCACCATCACCGGTTGTGTGTGGGTTTTCTTTCTTTCTCTTTTTTTTTTTGTCTTTCTTCGTCCATTTAGATCGCGTGGCTTCGTGTGGATACACAAACCATTCTAACGATACAAAATCACGTAATCACCAAAAATCATCGAATGAGCATAACTCACGCTGAGAAACGTGCTTGGGTATTGAAAATTCGTGACGTTAAGGAAGCGGACAAGGGCTGGTATATGTGTCAGATAAACACGGACCCAATGAAGAGCCAAGTCGGCTATTTGGATGTAGTTGGTGAGTATCTATCCGCTTGTTGTTGAATGGCACAGCGTGCATAATGTGTGTAGAGTTTGCCTGGGTATCGTATGAATGGTTAACAATTTTGGATACTTTTTGATTAGTTGGGATAAGCTTAAGCTACTCCCAGTGAGGCATAAACTTTGACCATTTGTGTGAGTAGATGACATTGGATGATGTTAATCAAGGGAAACTACTACTCAAGTCGAATCTTGGGGTGTGTTGAAAGATTTCCGGCTTTGAAGTTGGATATAGGTACAATGCGCAATTTCAGGGTCTTTGCACATGAAGACGCGCAAGAAGTTCTTTCATGATCTGGGGCATTGCGGGATGTTGAGGAATATCGCGAAAATGTTATATTAAAAACAGCTGTGATCAGAGTTTACTAGGATCAATTTAATTCGCCAAGTGTTATAGTAATTTCAGGGGACTTTCATTTGGTCTCCAACTCTATTCTATTTTCTATGTTTTATTATTCTATCTTCTATCTTACATTTTTAATATCTACTTTTGCGGTCTTCCTTCTTTCTTCCATGTGTTATCTTCTATCCCTTATCTTCACACTTACATCTTCCGTCTCCTAATATCTATCTTCTATCTTTATTTTTCAATCTTCAAAATTCCATCTTCCATTTTCTCATTTTCTACCTCCTATAGTATATCTTCCATTTTCTATCCATCTTCAATCTTGTATTATCTCTCTTCTGTTTTATTTCTCCTTTCTTCAAGCCTTGATCTTCAAACTTTTATCTTCCATTTTCTATCTTGTATCTTCAAACTTCCACCTTCTATTTTCTATCTTCAAACTTCCAATTTTCATTTTATACCTTCAAACTTCTATCTTCCATTTTCTTTCTTCAAATGTCCATCTTCCAGTTTCTATCTTCTATATTCAAACTTCCATCTTCCATTTTCTACCTTCTATCTTCTGTCGTCTATTGCATACCTTCCATTTTTATCTACCTTCAATCTTTTATTTTCTAGCTTCCAGTTTCCTTCTTGAATGTCCAGACTTCCATCTTCCATTTTCTATCTTCAAACTTCCATTTTCTATCTTCTACTTTTAATCGTCTACCTCCAACCCGAATAGCACAGATTGCGATTTGCAACAAAACTTCGATTGCATTTCTGTTATATTTAAGTAATCTGTAACACAATCGTTCTATATCAGTTTTATTCATGTTATCGTGTTACTATTTATAACTTTGTCATTCGAAATGTTGTAAACACGTTTTTTTAAGTTTTAATTCTGTTCACAAAAAGGGGGAGATGTTTGAAAATTGTTTTACAAAAGTTCGTAAGTTAGAGTTTTGAAATAGTTGGTAATATATTACAGTTACGTTTGGTAAAGTTTCATTTTGGGTACTTTTAACTAAAAAGTCATTGAAACTTTTGTATAGCAGAATCTTAACAACGAAGTAACTTAATTAAGACCAAAAGACGAAAAGTTTTTAATATGTAAAAATCCCTAATATTTTAACTTCATTATAACTTAACATACCCAACTACATCAGGCAGTTGTAATCAGCGTTGCCAAATCAGCTTCCCGCAATAATTCTATATTCTTCAATGCACAAAAAGAAGATAAAACCCCGAATGTAAAATCGGCGTTCAAGCAAACGATTCGCTATTAAAAAACATGTCTTAAAATTAAATCATAATTTTTATCTTCGAAAAGTTTTGATTTGTAGTTTTATCATTTAAAAACTAAAAATGTAAGTCCGCAATCAAATGTAAGTTAAAAAGTTTAATGTGACTCAGATTTTTGAGAAAAATATTGTTTACGTTGTGCTCAACTCGATAAAGACACGTAACAGACGAGGTTAATAATTTATTACAATAATTGTCACATAGCCGTGCTATATATTTTCCCTGGTAAGGTATATCTTATATTCAATTTTTTCTCGGATGAAGTTCCAAAGTTCACAATCTTATATGCAAATTATAGGAAAAAAAGCATTGTATAGTAAAAATTTTGAGTTTATCGAAGGTATTTGTTAAAGCTGAAAGGCTCAAGTTTAGTAATAAGGAAAAACAAAAACTACAAAAATCAACGCCGAACATTTCTAAAATAATCTTCTGAAAATGTTTGGCAACAGTGGCTACAATGTGTTCGACCAAATCAAAGCTAGTTATAAAGAGGTTATAATGCTATTGAAGCTTGTTTTCAATTATCATGATGCTATAATAATGTTGATTTAATGTTTTGAAAAAAATCTAAAATGTCAGATAAATACTTATTCAGTTTCAACACGTTATTGCAATTTTATAAGTATATTGCAACTAACTCCAACTAGAATATTTTATGACATTTACGACAAAGAGAAACGTTAGTTATAAAAATGTTTAAGATCGTTTTCAGTGATAATAGTGTTATGATAGTGTTTATGTTACATTGTTAGTGAAATTGAGATACAGGAATCTTTCTTGCTTTCAGGGTTGCCGGAGGATTTTGTACTCATATAGTAACAACATCTTATTTTATGTCTATCGAATTTTTCGACTACAACGTGCCAACAGAAATATTTTCTTTATTTTAGAGCAGTTTGAGCATGCTGATTTTTACAAAATGAATTAAATAAATCTTGGCTATTGCACTTAAATTCATTTATTTGTCTTCAAAATAAAACAAAAAATACAAAATTATTACACTGATTTTGAAATTTCTGAAAATCTCCGATATTGTAGCAAAATATGAATTCAATCGGGATGAAGACAATTTTCTGTAGTTAAGCTATCGTACTAAGCAGTGCTTTTTGAATTAATAGATCTGATCCAAAAAGCACATAGCAGCAATAACATAAGATCTAGTTCTTCACATTTAGATTAGATGTGAGATGTATATTTCATAATACAAAGAATCTAAAAATCAAAACAAATTTGTTATTTAGGCGGCAGCACTGATTATTGATAACCGAATGAAATATCCGCTTATTAGTTGTTGTCACATCCCATTAATGTTGAAATAACAGTTTCGAACATTCAGTTGCTATTTTGTTGTAACTTAATTTCAATAGCATTTCAATGAAAATTTTGTTATAATATTATGATTCATGTTTTAATGATGTTTCATGTAACAACCGCCATATTTTCCACCATCTTTTATACATGGTAAACCATATGTTTTAAGATGTGAAAAATGCATTTCAATTTTCGCAATACTTTACATAGTTTCTACAATAAATTTGTATAGAAAGTGATAAACAACGTATATAAAAATTCGTTTCTGGAAGTTTTATGGGATTTTGAAGCTTAAATACAAATTGTTATATATTCTGATTTTCAAACGTTTCTTCTATTTAACAATTTTTTTGAGGCGCGTGAATTTTGCGGACCCAAAACATTAATGTTCATGACAAAAATAGTATGCGTTGTAAGATTTTAGTGAGAAATCACCGCAAATTCGAACTTACAATAACATATTTTATATACCTACTACCTAATACCTTTCAGATCGCATACATTTACCTTTACTTCATAATTTGTTTCTCCACATGTGCAAATCAAAAAGGATTATAATAACAACTTATTTAAAACTTCTGCAATGTTTACAGAAACATTTCTTAAACTGAATGTAACTAGCACGCTTCTCCTAATTTTGTTGCAGAATCGTTTAAATCATTTTGGTGGTAACATTGAGTTGTTACATAAACAACAGAACACCTCAAAAGTAACTTAATGGTTATATTAAATGCAACATGTTTTCGTTGAAACAACGTAATGAAAACTATCATTTAACAAAGAATAACCTAAGTAAAACACAAATACTACAAACTTGTTGCAAAATATGAGGGGAAATGCGGCTATTTTGGTTACAATGTGGGATGTGACAATGTTCTTGCAATACTTAGGAAATAACTTGATAGTTGTATTAGAGTTGCATATACCATATTAAAACCCAAGTGTGCTATTCGGGAATCTTCAAAATGCCGTCTTCCATTTTCTACCTTCTAGCTTCTGCTTTCTATTGTACATCTTCCATTTTCAATCCAACTTCCATGTTTTACCTTCTATGTACAATGTTTTAACTTCTGTCTTCTTTCATTTGTCTATTAACTTCATTCTAAAATCATCTCTATTATACCACCTAACTTCTACAATTTTCAAGGATCTACTCTCCATCTTCTACCCGTTATCTTCTAACTTCCAGCTTCTATTTTCTATCTTCTCTTTCCTCTACCAAATACCAGTCTTATACGTTTCGGATATTTGAGCGATCTTGTAGTTGTTTTGCAGGTGTTCCTAGCACTATACAAAATGCTTCGAATTAGGGGGCGTGGCACCTCCCACACAACTAACGCACTCAAAACGCGATATCTTCGTACAACAAAGAAAAGTACAAACGATTATATTGGCACCTGTTCCAGCCATAGTTGGTAAAATTGAACGAAGGTACTTTGCAAATTGTCGGCCATATCTTACAAGTGGGCGTGGCACTTTCCTTCTACCTTCAAATTTAACAATTTGACAAACTGACGTGTATTGCCTTTTTGAAGCATTTTGCAATTGTAGGTGGTTTTTGGCAAGAGTTACATTGCAAAGGTGGAAACTGACTCTCCTCCAGATTGGAAATTGTGCGTTGGGGTAATTTAAAAAAAAAAAAAACAATTGGTTCAGAGATACATAATCACAAGTCTCGGAAAAAGACGGATATATTGTTGACTACCAAAGGCTTACTATTATAACCTAGACCCTGTTAATTGAGGTTTCAGGGTCATTCCGAACAAGGAGAACAGGGCCTCTCTCCATGCGGGCGTGAATTTTCTGGACATATTTTCTTAAAAACACCCGATGTTGTTGGTTCTTCTACCAAAGTAGAGTACGCCGCACACACACAAAACCATAGCAAATATCTATTGATTCGATCAAGTGTGCAAAAAAAAAGGACTTCACCCGCAACCCACCATCGAAAGTTATTTCTTGACTAATTTCCCTTTCCAACAAGCAAATCTCCCATCTGCTGTAATTCCGTAATCAATATAAACCACAAACTCCTTTGGATAGGTTACTACAGCTTCGGTCTCTATTCGATTCGATTCGAAATGCGGAATGGCCCTAAGTAGTTAACCTGGCCTCAAAGTAACATTTTATGTTCTACTTATCTATTATTCATCGAAAGTCATTCTGCCTGCGCAAAAACACACACAGAAAATCAGTCCCTCGACATATCGAATGATTTTGAAATCAATTCAAGAGCTTTCATTTGAACTTAATGCCGACCGAGAGCAGTACACCTCTACCCCGAATAAAAAAAAAGATTACGTATACGTCACGTATGACCGACCAGTACGACCTTAAAACCAATCAACATCCAATGGTTGATGTATCTATGGCATTTCTCATGCGGCCAAATACACACGACTGAGTCTCAACCAGATTCGGAATTAGCTGGGCCGATCATATGCACACGAACTAGCATTAATAGGTTTGGTATACCGTATACCGTATAGGTACCGTACACAACAAGCCAAAGTCAGAGTATATCAAAACGAAACAATTAAAGTTTTCCCCAAGAAGTTTCATCTCCAAAGGGTTTCGTATTGTATCTGCGGTTGGTACAAGGTAAATTCAATTCCCAGATACAATACTTTACATCGGCAGCTAACAAATGAACTGAGAGCACCGCAAATAAATAATTTAAATTATACCCTTCCGAGAGGCAAAGGATATTTGTGTTCAGCTAAGGATATAAAAGGCAGTTAGACACGTACTTATGTGGTTCGTTTTTGTTTTCAGTTTTTCTTTTGTTTTGTTTGTTAAATATTTACTCTTGTCTGTCAGAGTAGATTTTGCAACAGTAGCAATCAAAGATACACCGAAAAAAAGGAGTACCTACTCGTAGAGCGGCAGGAAAAACGTGAACTATCAGGTGGGCACGTGATGTCATTTGCAAAGGACCACTGAATCCATTCCAACGCCATTATGGGTTTCTTTTTTATTTGTTGATGGTTTTATATTTTTATTTGTATCCAAGTGTTCTTCACTGAGTATCATGAGTTATCCCGCCATCCCGGTGTATGTGGGTGAATTTTTTTTGGTCCCCGAAATACTCCCAATGCAATTAGCCGCTTGGAGTTAAATGCGTGCCAATCAAAGGACGACGAATGGTGTGGGGGGAATAAAAAAAACTGAAAAATTAAAAGAGCTTCACACACATTTCACGCTCGTCAAGGAAACCGGTTCCAATTTGTTTAATTAAAACTGTGTACTGTGTCAGTAAATGTTAATTGGATGAGGGGAGGCGATTGTGATGCACGTTACTCGTACACACTCTTGTAGTGCGAATTTACGGTCACATCAGGCAAAGTTGCACTCCTCTACTAGGCGGTTGAGAGTTTTATCCGGAAACTTATCGTTGCTACTCGCTAAGCTTCGCTGGGGTGAAACATGTGCCATGAAGAACAGTGGCCTCTCTTTGACCTGATTTACGCTTTCTCAGACATGGTGCACACTCAGCTAAAGAACAGGGATTTTTCATTTCGTTTTTGATGTGAAAACATCTCCAGCCCAGCGACATTAAATTTTTCCGAATTTTTCTTTTTGACGATTAAAAGTAAAATTTAAATGACAGCTTGCAGGAACATGTTTTGGGCGTCACAAGTGATCTTTGAAGAGAGTAGGACTAGCAAGACATACAATCGACGAATTTTTGGAAAGGCCCCCTAAAAATCGAACACAGTTAAAACAAATAGAAAGGGACCTAAATGACTCGCTTGTGGCATTCCAGAAAAAAATTGCTATAAAAGCCCTTTTGCATGTCTTTGTTTTGTTAGAGACGCAAAATCGATGAATCTTTTTGAATGCCTCCTCAGAATCGACTACATATAGTTAGGATGAAGAGAAAGGGACCTAGATGAGTGCCTTGTGTGATCTCAGAAAAATATAGCACAACCGAAGCAGGCTATTAAAGAAGGACTAAACTGTACAGAATATCTTCTGAAAAGCCTTACTATGACTTGCAATCATCTCGACTTCTTTACCACTTTAAAAGGCTATTCGGGCATAGGATGTCCAATTGTTTTCTAAAAATAAAACCTCACATAAACTACTGGTTGTGAGAGGCTATGCTTAGTGTCCTATGCAGAACTGGTAAGATAGCTATATATTTTTTAGAGCTAAGAGTACAGAGGGCACGAATGTTTCTGCCTTTCAGCCGCGCTGGTTTAAGCAAATAATGGATTTGCTCTGAAATCTCGAGGTTTCTTACAAAATTTTTTTAAAGGGCTTGGATGTGTAAGATAGGGGGTTCTTAGGATGATGTTGTACCCTGGTAGTACTAATGGCACGCTGGTGGTCGCACGGCGACAGCTCGTCGGATGGGGGGGTCTTCGTACTACCAAACCTATCCACAAAATGAATTATCGTGCCGATATCGAAATAGACATTATTATAATTAGACGTCTTGACCGATGCCATATGAACTTGAATGCCGATTGATATTACACATCCATAAGGGATGGCAAGGTAATGTAAATATTTAGTAAAGAATGAAAAGTAGGAAGAGACCAAGTAAAATTTTAAGAGAGAGTTAGAAAAAAAATAATTAGAAAGAGAGAGGTTGAGGAAGTCAGGTGTTGTTGACTTTGATAGAAGATCAATGCACTTCTTCGATAGGCAATCCCACCCTTAAGCATGACCGAAGTCATGACTCCATGATTATCTCCAGCCTGTTGTTGTTTGAGATAATCCCTTATAATTCTACACGAGTTCTCACACCCTACACTCCCTTATCCTTCGCTTAACCGCCACTCATTCTCGCCAATCGAGATCACTTAGTTGATCATATTGAATGAGAACTTATTGAAAAAAAAAAGGTAACGAGCCATATGTTTCTTACTGTTTTCATCTATCTTATTATTCAGCTCTCCATATTAATAATTTGTATACAAACGAATTCAAAAAAACAAGATATAGTACTAATATAGTGACCACCAAAAGAAATTTGTGTCTAAGATTCTTTAAAATATCGTGGTTGCCAAATAGAATATTCAATTAAATAGTACCACATATGCATCAAGGTAAATAGATTTTATGATATCAATTAATTTACGACAAGGTATGTGTTCGGTATATAATAGGTATGTACCAACAATAGTGTAGGAAAATTATGTAACTAATTCAGGTTTGATTATGTATAAGCTCTGAGGTAACTTAATGGAAAGTATATATTTATAAAGGATAGGGTTTTGATAGTAAATATTTAAAGATTAGGTAAATATATGCATAGGAAAATTTGATATATGATAAATGTATAGGGTAATTCAACTTTTCTTTTGCTTAGGTAGATAATGGGAAATTTTGTTTGATTGTTGATTGAAATTATGTTGTTACGTGTACGTTTGTGCAGAGGGCACAGCTAATTAGCAAATTTTATGAAGTTTAACAATAGTTTTAATGCATGTCGAAAATTATTAGCCAAAAGATTACTCACTGTTTCCTTTCTTTTGTTTTTTTTTTTGTTAATATTTATGTAGATGTTGTCTTTTTCTCCGTGACGAATATTTATTTGATGTTTCGTATCTGCAGACTAGTTGTGCGCACATCTGGGTCTGGAGTTTTTGTTTTATATTATGTAACTGTTTAAAGAAAAATGTTTAGATATGTAACGATATATATATAGTAAATATTAAGTAAATCTTTTGGCGTTTCTTACCTGCGTTCGACTATTTGCATTATGTAGTAGGAATTATCTTACTTAATACTTATTATTACCTAGAGCTAGTTTACAATCTTTGTCTCTATTTAAATGTGTAGTTACTTTAGAATTTTTGTGTGAATTGTTGGTACTTTAGGTATAAAGAAATGGTGGTTTGAATGATGCTGGGGTGTTGAATGTTGCATGCGATATATTGTGAATAATGTTTGACGAGTCCTATGTATATGTATTATGCAGTGTGATTTGTATGTCCGGTTATTGTTGTATCATATGGTTTGTTCTGTCTGGAATACTTTTTGGGACGCTCGCAGGCCAATTCGCGCAGTTCAATTTGAAACTACGGTGCAGTCTAGTGAGGCGATTTGATTGACAGGTTGGAGTGGTGTCTGGTAATTTGTTGGTTAGGTTATTCTTGTACTGTATAAAACAACATTTTTATTTTGTTTTTTGGAAGCCGTGGTTTCTGGCGTCGATAAGCGGCACGAGTGATCTTTCCTCTGACGATTAGCGGAACCACCACGTTTGATCGTACGGAGTACTGGGTTGCCTGTGCTACTTGAAGCAAAATTGGAAGTCACTCGTGCTTGATTCGATCGAAATATTCCTACGAATGGGGAGGAAAACAATCTTAAAAACATTCCAATCTATTGAACTCGTCGGATTACTCTTACCGATTTATATTTTAAAAGATTATTTTTCTTCACGTGATCAGGCTAAGCTCTCTTAACTATGGCTAGTACATAGTTTTGAAGACGCTCACTGTTTTATCACTATTTTAATTAGATCAGGTATTTAATCAACGTTATATTTCAGTAGGCTAGCAGGTATAAACCTAAAGAAAAATTATTTCACTTTATGATATCTATACAATTAAACTTTATGGTTTTAAATTAAAAGTTTACCATTTGACACTGAACAATGTGTGCACTACCAGTTGCTAACCAAGAAAAAGGCAGCTAGCCGGGCAACTGGTCTATATAACCACTAATTGGGGAAAATGTGTACATAAAGTGTGTACATAAAGTGTGGTGTAAATTTCGCCTAATGACATTACAGCGGTTGTGGTGGTTCATGTACGAGATAGATCAGTACCATCAGTGCATTTTTAATATTTCTGCGACGTCAAATCAGCAATAAATTAAAAGGTATTTTCAATGCGCGCGCTACAGATGTTCAGTTATGTATAAAAATAGCTGTTGTCCGTAAATAAGTTACTTCGCTCTTTAAAAATTTTTTGTGCCGCTGTTTCGGTAGGTACTATAAGCGAGAGAGTCCATATTCTAATTAGATAGCTACATCCAAAAGACGAAAACGAGGGGAGTGATGAAGATAAAGAAGACACTATTATCACGAAGCATATTTGGGACAAGGACTTAACTTTTAAACAAATATATATAAATTGAGTTGATCAGTTGTCATTAATTAAAAACTGAGAAATTATTAACAAAAATTAGTACTCACTCTTCTTTCCAAGCTCCTGGTTTGGTTTTAACTTAGAGCCGTATTTGAAAACGACGATTGCTGAAAATATAAAGATTAAATAGTATTAAAAACTTTATTTAGTTATTTGAAATAATTTAAATAAATGGGAAAAATGGAACGAAATTTTATCGTGTCAAAAAAAATAGAGAACTAACTTGAACGAAGATAGGTCCGTAAGGACGCCCACAAACAGTCTGCAGACGATTCTCCTGAGAGACATAAGGAAAGACGCGGACTTTTTACAGATGTCCGGACGCAGTCGTTTGGTCTGTCTACACCCAGCAGAGTCACGCCACCGAAACTCGTGTTCACGAGAAACCCAAGTATCAATGGATGAGCAGTGGCTTAGTGGTTAGTGTGTTGGACTACTAAGCGAGGGGACCCAGGTTCGAATCCCGCAAAAGCCCAAATTCCAACTCAGGATTTTTTTCACTGCGCCACCTCTCGCGGACGTCTGACAAACATCCGAGAGTAAAACTGTCTTGAAAGAGCTTCTCAATTAGCCGTTTGGAATCGGCAGAAAATTGTAGATCCCTTCCATTCGTTCCAAAAATAATGAAAAACTCACACAAAACAAATGGTTGTGAGAAGCTAGGCCCAGGGTCCCTACAGACCTGTTGCGCCAACTATTATTTTTAATATTAAGAGGGCTAAGCAGTGCTTTTAATGCAGCTTGGCTATCGCTGCAAACGCATATGCTTCTAGCCCTCCACCTGTTTGTCACAATATAGCGCATATAGCCATAAGGATTGCGAAAATCTCCGCTTGGAAGACAGACGCATGGTTAGCCAATTGGTAGTGCAGTCTAAAGTTCTCGATTTCCACAAAGACTCCAGAACCAGATCCCTGTTCGGTTCTGGAGCCGTCCACGATGGCATTCTTGCCCTGGTTCATAGTTTGGCCGAAGCCATTCCATTGCCTTAGTAGTTTTGTCGCAGTAGGATTTCTGGTATCATTGCGTCTGACGGCATATCCATAAGACAGGGGTCAAAGAATAATTCTCACACAAGTTCTTCAAAATTGTGTTTTTTTGTTACAAACAATGGAAAACAGCAAAATACAAAGCTGATGGAAAGAAACTAGGCTTGTAGGCTACGTGTTCATTTGGTGAAAAATAGCTTGTTAACCTTCGTAATCTTCGTTGTTGAATTTAAATTTTGCAGAAGAGAATTTATGTTGCACCGTTTGACTGTTAGGATTGAAATAGGAAGAAGTAGATGGATCCACGTTTTAGAAATAACAAGAGCTCGCTCAGTACTAGAAATTCTAGGAGCGGGTCGAAATTCTGCTTTCAAAATTCAGCTTTGTAAAATTCTGCCGTTTAACACAAAAATTCTGTTCTTTTTTCTGGTCTGTCTTACAAAATTCAGCTTTTTTTAAATACTGAAGGCAATATTTTAAACAAATAAATTCTGCTAGTTCTGTTTTTTTTTTTTCCAATTTACGAATTTAAAGAATACAAATATTTTTCAACTTTGTCAAGAAATTACAATATAGGTATTTCATAAAGAAGGTACAGGTGGGTACCAGGAACACACAAAAAAAAAAAACAGCCCAAACATGACGAATTATTTCATAATTGCCATTACAAAAAAAAAGAAGAAACAACAGCATTAAGAACCTAAACATTCACTCACAAGGGTATACTAACAGAATATTTGTCTAAACCAAGAGAGCAAACTTAGTAGGCGCAGTGGCTTTGTGGTTAGTGTGTTGGACTACTAAGCAAGGGATCCCAGGTTCGAATCCCGCAGAAACCCAAATTCCAAATCAGGGTTTTTTTCGCTGCGCCACCTCTCGCGAACGTCTGACAAACATCCGAGAGTATAACTGTCATGAAAGAGCTTCTCAATCGGCCGTTTGGAATCGGCATAAAATTGTAGATCCCTTCCATTCGTTCCAAAAATTGAAAACTCACACAAAACGAATGGTTGCGAGAAGCTAGGCCCTGGGTCCCTACAGACCTGTTGCGCCAACTATTATTATTATTATTAAGAGAGCAAACTTAAAACCAATAAAAAAAACTCCTTTTACCTCTTCTTCTATAACAAGTGAGTAGGTAGGTAAAATATTATACATAAATGTTAAAAAGCGCGCGCTTTTTTCCTTTCCAAACCTCATTTTTATTATTTTGCAGAATTTTGTAAAGCAGAATTTTAAAAAGCTAAATTTTGAAAGCATAATTTTGTTAAAAAAAATTTTGAAAGCAGACTTTTAAAAAAATAATTTTGACCTCGCCAGAATTTCGACCCCAACTCGGAAATTCTACCATTACATTGTCCTGGCTTATACACAAAATATTGAAAAAACAATTATGTACACACAACATTGCTTCTCTGCACAGTCTTTCCAACAAAAAATCAAGCGAATACGTCGTGTTTATGGTAGTGAAAGTGGCTCTTAACTATGTCGGACAATGCAGAGGTATAGTCCGAAACTACAGCAATAGTGAGGGACTTGAAACCGGTCCACAAAAAAATCAGAAAACGACTCAAGTCAGTCCTGCATAAAAGAACCTCTTTAAGAATACTTAACTCGCTTTTTTGACAACGCAAGGCTTATTTCTACCCTGTATGCATATTTCTCTTGACAAAAACAATTATTGTTTCAATCCATCCATACCCCCGCATTTGTATTAAAGTGCATCATTGTGATTTTTGAACTGTCATGAGCAATCAAAGACTTTTAGGAAATTGCTTATGTTAAAGCTAAACCGGTGGGAAATATTTTTAGTCTTGTTATGGACACCGTGTCACCTTTACCACACCCAGTCGCATCACTCTCAGTCTGGTTTAATTACAAAACTTGAGAATAACCTAATTGTTGAGTATATAAACCAAATCAGAACCATGGGCTGTAATGCATTGAAAACACTCGACTGGATGATTTCCTTCCTCGCCTTGATTGCAAATATCATTCACTTGTTCATATTCGAGTGCTTAATGAGACCTTCCTTACAGCCAAGAGAGGTCTTTTCAACAGATTATTTTAATCTCACCTATACTAAAAAGCAGTCGGTAAATCTACAGGGGAAATACTTTAAGATGTAAATTGTGTTTTTCCGAGGATCAAACCTGATATCGTTCGCTCAGTAATTTAGCCACTACGTGCACAACATATAATAACATTTTTTTTTAATTTTTACCTGAAGTCAATGTTGACAATCTACACTACACGTGTATAAACTTCCCTCATTCTGTAGATAAAAAAGGACTCACATCTACCTCTACATCAATTTTCCACCAATTAATATAAATATCTCCTCCCTCGCGCCTCAAGCCGACCCTATCTGCTCTGAACGTGTAAATATTTAACAATAACAACACATCGCCCAAGTAGATATGCCTGCGTTCTGATAATTAATTTAAATAATTATATTCTACATTAACGATGTGGCTTCGCAGAGTACTCCACAGGTACACGTGGATTACAGTAATGAACGCAAAAATAGCACGTATCTCTATGCTGGCATAATATACTCCCTTTCAACAGTGCGCATCTATATAGCTATGTAAAAACAGAAAGACCTATCCCTGTGAAGATAAGCTCTGTGAAACAGAACCTCAATTTATTGAAGTTTTTCATAAATGTGTATATCAGTGTGAGTGTGTGTTAAATGAAAGAACAATGATTTATGTGCATTTTAATTATATTCCTCCGAAAAGTGACAAAAATAACACAATATCCTTTCCCATCATATTTTTCGTTACAATATTTCTGCTGTACACACGATGATGCTGTTCCGCCATTTATCCATACCGCCACCGCCACCACCGCCGTGTTCGTTGTGTCAATGTCGTATGCAACGTGCTCCATATCCCTTGCTGTCGTGCTGTGTGTATACAATTTGAAAATTCTCACATGCAATGTATGCGCTACCCCGCCGCTGCCTCTGCTCCGTTCCACAGTTCCACCTGACATTCTCGATTACCCAACGAGTACGGATATGGTAATTCGGGAGGGCAGCAATGTAACGCTGAAATGTGCAGCGACAGGATCTCCACCACCAACGATAACATGGCGCAGAGAGAATGGTGATCCGATTCCAGTGCCCAATGGACCAGATGGTAAGTAAAAAGAAACAAAAACCAAAAAATTGTTAACCCCCCCGTCTCTGGCAAATGAACGTCCGTTTTGGACGAACCATTTCATTTTCAATGCAATATGCATGTGTGCCAGTGTTAGATGTTGAACCAATTTTCACAAATGTTAGAAGCAATTGGCTTTATTTCAGTGGCAATGGAACGTTTATAGAGAACGACGACCGAGGGCGAACGGACGAAACATGTTTACCAGAGCAATAAAACTTGTCGACAAAGTTAAGAGGGGGAGAATGTTTTTAAAATGTCGGTTTGGAAATTTTAAGAATTTGCATACAAGATCGATTTTCTTGGTCTTGTGATTAGAACTGAGCTGATTCGCCTGGAGCGAAACCAACTTTGTTTGTTCTCAGTGTACAATTAAAGTTCTTATGCGCATAACAATTAGGGCTGCAATAAATTCTGTCCAAATGTTTTTTATATGGCATTCGATTGGGCGCTCTCAGAGCTTTTTTTGTATTATCGTTTGGTACAAAAAAAAAAAACAATCTTTTTAAGATTTCAGAACACTTTTGGGAATCTGGACTTTTGCTCAGATTTGCCAATACAAGTGAATTTGAGTTTGAAAACTGGTGGAGTTTGTTTACATTTTCGCCAAGTTTTTCTACTCGAAAGAGAAGCACCGGGTGAATCCATTTTTTGTAAAATATTTATGCAAACAAATTTAGAAAACAATCGGGACACAAATTTATAAAATTTAACCAGTGAATGGAAGATGATTTGAAATGTGTGAAAGGCACATTCTTGAATCGGATATCAACACAAGTAAGAGCAAGTGACGTTTTTATGTTCGATTATGGACACACAAAATATGAAATATGGGAGGTTATTGGTCGTTGTACGTTATTTCTACAAAGAGTTTGTATTAAACTGTCATACGTTGAACATTAGGTTATGTGTTTCGCGCGTATCCTATGTACGTTCCTACGTGACACCCTGTAGCCCAAACGGGTCGACTGATTTTTAAGAATGACGTGTCATTAGATTCGTATTCTTCCCCGTATATACATAAAAAAAGTTAATTTAAAGAAACTAAAAACTCCGACTGACTGTAAAGAAATAAACTAAAAAACATGAATAAGACACTATATACCTAAATAATGGACAATCGGATACCATACCTACACAGCTGAACAAAAATCTGAGTACCCTCTGACAGCCAATTAGTTAGGTGTAGTGTTTCGTTCCTATTTTTTAGTTATGTTCTTTACAGTCAGTCGGGTTTTTTTAGTTTTTTAAACTTAACTTGTTTTTAACTTTCTTTAATACGTTGTAAGGAGAGTTATTGCATTCGCACAAAATGTCGAACTCGAGATGTTAATCAATTCTGGCATTACGATGATAAAGGAACTAAATAAAGTGCACGACTGGGTCGCACGAAACTTTCTCGTTTAGACTGAGTTTCAGAGTGTTCAGCAAACATCCATTTGACTCTAAGTTTGCATTTTGGTCAAAATCGTTATCGCCGTTTTCCGGTAGGTAAACTGAAAAAAATTACTTTTTTTTAAATCCATTGTACGATAATATAGAGAAAAACTGAGTTAAGTTATAAATTACCCTACAAATTATGTTTTGTTACAATCGTGCAGACCGTTTTCGAGATATGTCGAAATTTCAAGATTACCATTGTTCGAATTTTTACCCAAAAACTGGGTACGCCTACGCAGTCCTGGTAACCTTACCTACTTAAGCTTAAATGCCAATTTTGGTTGAAATCGTTAGAGCCGTTTTCGATCAAATCAAACTGGTACTAAAATTTTATGTGGAAAGTACCATTAATATTGAGTTTACCTTGCAAAAAAAAAATTCTCCCGAACTGTAGCCCAAAAACTCCAAATCCGAGGTTCGAACCTAATCCGGGAAGCCGTTTAGGCTGTAGGCCTGTGGAAGGACGGACAGACCGGACAGAATTTTGCGATACACTTTTTTGAGTTACTCTATCATCGTAATATCAGAATTGATTAATATCTCGAGTTCGAAATTTTGTACGAAAACAACATCTTTCTTTTACTACGTAATGGAGAAAGTTAAAAATATCCCAGTAGCTCTAAAACAGAAGCTCCTACTATAGGTACTCTTGTCCTGGGCCCATGTTCTGTAATTATCACATCGATATAGGTATTTATCACTAAAACGATATAAATTGAAAAACATGTTTCTATGTTTTCGAAGCGAAAATTTATCGCATGAGTTACAGAACATGGGCACTGTACTCAAAATGCTTGTGAGTTGTAAGACGCTCTAAAATATTACAGTAGGTAGACGCTTATAGCTCTATAGCCAGAACTTGCGGACAATTGCCTGTTCCTGAGCTTATATTGTTATTTGATATAGATAACTGCCAAATGAGATGAATGTCCAAAAGTGGATTTTGTTTTATTTTATCTATTATCGAGAAAGTTTCGTTCGACTCTGTCGTGCACTTTATTTGATTTGTACATAAATAAGAAGTTTTAAGTCGTGTTCTTAAACGTCCTTATGCAAATAAAAATTAGGAGTCAATCCAGCGATAAATTTTTTTCACTCCATGGGGAAAATGGGGAAAAGTGCTCTTAAAATGGAGAAAAACGGAAATCCTGCATGTTTATTAATTTTGCTTAATTTAAAAATAAAACTCGTTTAGTTAACTTTCAAATAGCTATCTGCCGAACATAAAAACATCACCGCGTTAATAGAATCTAAGCGATTTAGCTCGAAACTGAAACACTGCGGATTTTTTGCAGACGAAATGTATGCTGCAAAATTGTTCAAAAAGTTGCGTTGATCTTTGCATTGATAAAAAATGCTTGGTTTTGCACGACAAAAATATGTACCAGTCCAATGGCGATTAGTGAATCGATTTTTAATAACTTGAATTAATATAATATAACTGAAGTAAATGAAATATTTATTTATTTAGTACCTTTCAAATTTATAATTTACTTTCAACCTGACACGTAATTTATGAATTGCCTATGGTGCCTTTTTAATATATTCAACCTACCTGCAATATTTGCTTTTAATTTAACTTATTTTGTATTATTTATTTTTCATTTTTTTATTTTTGTATTACCTTTTTTAAAAAAAATGGCTTAATAGAAGAAAACTAATTTTTATTATACCAAAAATGCGTCTTTACTTCAATGAATTGAAATGGGGAAAAAAGGGATATGGAATGGGGAAAATTTTCTAAAAATTTACCAAAAATGG
Organism: Cheilosia vernalis; assembly: GCA_949126925.1. NCBI lineage: Eukaryota > Metazoa > Arthropoda > Insecta > Diptera > Syrphidae > Cheilosia > Cheilosia vernalis. The sequence continues at coordinate 13,535,463 of OX421361.1, read as the reverse complement.
GGAATTGAGGCAAAAAAAATCGGCCATCACTGAGTCCATCTCGTGTTATACCGACGCGATCTGCAGTCCATAGAATACCTCATTTAAATTATGTAGATACTACCAAAAATTACCCGATTGTTTGAAACACCTTCTACCTATATAAGGGACAAAAATATGTTTTCTCCTTGGCCCTTCCTGTTATTGTAAGAAAGCATAGGACTGCAAAAATGTAGAAATTCTACCAAGTTTATTTAAGTAGGTAAAACTGGTTGAAGGCGAAGGCAAAGTTTTTTTTTTGTAATTTATGAAAAAATTACTACACGCAGAAATTTTAACCTTTACCGAGTGGAATTTTTGCTCGGTTAAAAAAGATGGGTTAAAATTAAATCTGTAGAAAATAAATGAGTATTTGTTGTTGAAAACTAGCGTGTTAAAAAGGTTAAATCGTCGTTATAAAAATAACACACTTTGTCAGTTGGTATCAACCATGTTACTCTGTTGTAATTAGTTAGTTTGTTATTTATGACCGAGAAAATTTGGAGAGGAAATTGATAAATCGGTTATTTTTAACCGAGTTTCGCTAAACAAGTTGACTAAGTTATTTTTAGTCCACTTACTTTGTAGGAGCTATATTAACAGTATTGCTTGGTTGTTTTTAACTGACAGTTGATTGATTTTAAATAAGTGAATTTTCTGCGTGTAGGGCCGGCATAAGTTGAGTCTGTCCCGGGCGTCCCCAACCCACGCTACGCCACTGGTCTTACAACCTAAAATGAGAGGGAATTTAAAGGCGTTTCTAAATCCACTAAATCGAATGCACAAACCAACTTGTTTCGAATGACATACTTCCCGTAATCTGAAAGAAATTCTACCGAAATTATATCCAGCTTACTCTCCAAAGGTTATTGCTGTTATCTCTCCACAGTGCGTAAATAATTTAAACTCCCAACTATGCACCTCCCTTCTCAAGTTTACTGCACTACGGCTCACTTAAATTACAGTTCTCGTCATGAAAACTTTAAGTTGCATACGCAACACGTAACTCGATCTAAAGCCTCGTAGTCTTTCTGTAAGCCATATCTCGCAAAGCCTTCGTTCTCTCGTTTTTTTCTTTGTATGAAATGTCATGTCTACTCATATTATGTCTGTGAAATGTAAAACCCTCTACCTACCCGCCTTATTGTATATTTATGAATTCCTTTTACCTGTTACAGCACACAGCTTTCTTCCCTTCTCGTATATATGTAGAGCCCTGCAAACACTAGTTTGCCTTAAAATTTACCATAAAATTATTTCGCACTCCTGAATGGTGTAAAGTCCTTTCTCACCGTCTGCCGTCATCATTATACATGCACTTGCAGTCCTTCAGAGATACCATATGTAAATAAAATATATTTTTTACATTTTTACAATTACAGTCATCAGCTACAATGGATCGTATTTAACTATTGCGAAAGTGAATCGTCTCAATATGGGTGCATACCTATGTATAGCATCGAATGGTATACCACCGACGGTCAGCAAGAGGGTAATGCTAATTGTTCACTGTAAGTTTTAATTAAAAAAAAAAAAAAAAAATTTTATTCATACATCCCATCGTCTGTGTATCTGAGATGGGGGGAAAGGAAAAATGTGAATCCTCGAAAACGGACCTGGTACTTATGATGAAAAGATTACCCACCCATTGGCTGACCCAATCCGATACACAGACTTTCTGGCATTTAATGGGTGACCCCAGAAATTGCCATTTCCAAGCCTTTTACTTTTGCATTCTAAATGCGACTAAAAATGTTAATATATGCAGATACAGTATCTATCTGTTCGTAACAATGGCATCTAATACACAAACGTTTCTCTTTCAGTTCCGCCAATGATCTGGATTCAGAATCAATTAGTTGGGGCTGCCATCGGTCAGAATATCACATTGGAATGCCAGTCGGAAGCGTACCCAAAGTCCATTAACTACTGGATGAAGAATGACACTATTATTGTGCCAGGTGGGGGTTCTTATTTTTTCCTCTTTCTTTTCGATCCGTAGGTACATGGAAATAAATCCTTTTTGCCGTCACCGTTGTGTAATTAGATGGAGAAGTAGAGTATAGATCCAGCAGGAGTATCTACGTATATAGGTACAACCAAAGGCATCTCCAATATATGGGATGGAAGGTAGCCGCCAGAGATGACTTCTGCCACTCCAATGCTCTCACCTCTCGGTAACGGATGATCCATGAATAAAGCATAGACTGATGTCAAGGAGTGAGGCGACGTGACTGTGTCTATACTCTATACTCGAACAAATTCACAATTGGGGCCTCTGGCAGAGCGACAACGAATGTAAATCAATTTGAGATCGACTTTGGTTTTGGTTAGCCAAAGTCTGAGATGGTACTGCTACTGATAAGTGATAACACGAGTAGGGGGCCACTCTCTCTCTCTCTCTCGCTGCTTCTCTTTCTGTCAGTCTAGTGTTTGCAGCAATTTGACATTTGAATTTTATTTCATTGTTCTCTATCTCTCTCTCTCTTTCTGTGTGTGGCGAATTTCAGGTGACCATTTCGTGCAAGCTGTGGTGGACAATGGGTACAAGATTACAATGCGATTGACGGTGAATGATGTTGACATCAGGGACTTTGGTTCCTATCGTTGTGTGGCCAAGAATTCGCTGGGGGACACCGATGGAGCAATTAAATTATATCGTAAGTGATTCTCTTTCGGCTGAATTTTGTTTGAACTGCATGAGTCTATTGGCTATGGGGTATGCTCCCTGACACTACTCGAAGGGATGTATTGTGACGCTTTGTGGTTAGCCCGAGCTGAGTGGTAGGTGAGATTGAGGCGGTATTGTGAAATCTAGATGGACAATGATAGTACGAATGCAATTAGAGTGCATGACATAAATGGTTTAATTAAGGACAAGTGGGAGCACCTTTTAATATTCAGGTTGACTGCGAAGGGACAGCATTTATGCCCGTTGTCCGATGGTGTGATCGTTTTAAAGAGGTGTAAGTTTAAATATGTACCCAGGAAAGTCAGGGAGCCCAGTTTAATATACGTAAGTCTGTTCAGGAAGTCGCCTGCATGCAGTCTTTAAGTATTCTCTTGTTTTGTGCTGGAAATTCGACGCTACGCCGTCAAAAATAAGCAGGATATTCTTTCACTTTCAATATAAACTTAGACGGGTATAAAGAGCATTAAGTAGCAACACCGTCATTCTTTAGGTCTAAGTCTTCAGTTATTGCCACAAAAAAATAGTTGGGTGTACAAAACGTTCAAAAGACGGTTCAGCAGTAGGCCCCTTAAGGTGAGGCTCAATTTTCACGAAAAGAAACCTTTTAAAAAACACCTGCAAACAAACCAAGTGACGGTTTGATATGCGACGTGCCACACAAGCAGATATACCAGCTAACTGTGGATACATAAGGAAAGATATATATGTATGTGGAAATGCATATAGGTACGAAAGGCCGTGATATATCAGTTAGAGTTATGCAAATAAACGTATGCCGGATGGTTTAAATCTTTTTGTTTCAATCTTAGCTATCATGTGAACTAAGCTGCCTGAGCGCTGGTGTCAAATTGACTTTATTTGAAGTAGCACCTGCCTTCTTCCTGCTTGCGGTAAGAATAAGTTGTGTGAATCTTTGAGAGTCACCTTTCTTAATGTCGAACGTGGTTATAGCAACTTTGATTTCGCACAGAAGACCATGGGAGGGCGGCTACACTTCATCAATTCCCAGCTGGATTTTTGGGGCTTAGCCTGATCGCTGGAGACGTGTATCGTTATAGTGATTCAAAAGCAAAACCTCTAAAATCGAATTCGGTATACCTTCAACCATTTGAAATTGAATATCACGTAAAGAGGCGCTAAGAGCATTACCAACTTCCTCAAACTAAAACCTTCAATTTGAGAAATTTTAGAACGATACCGCATGAAGCAAGGCACCTATGAGCTTGAAGGCTTTTGCTCCGCCGTACTGTGGTTCAAAAAGGTAAATCGCATAGCGAAAAGTAGCCACTTTGAACCATCACTTTCGTAGTAAATTTTAATAATTTTAACGTGTTGTTCGATTGTTAATCGATCCATTATCCTAAATGGCAAGCATTCGTATAATAGTATGACTCTTCAATTGACAGCTGAGCTTGACAGGTGTCAAATGCCGGTAATACCAACTTGAAACCACAAAATAGTGTATAAACGGAGCTTCAAAAACAGCAATCATAAATATTTTCTGCTAACTAGTTGGACTTATGGAGCCTTTTTAAAGTTGATCAATTTTGTTCTAGAGTAAAAAAACAACAGCAATTATGGCATATTAAACGAAAAATCTTAATTTTCTTGATAATCTTGTAGTCTAGTTATTTGTATAGATATAGGCTAATTAAAATTTGAGTAAAAAGAAATTAACTTATATTTTTAAGAAATAAAACATAAGACAATTATTTTTTTATCAATTTTGTTGGTTTGAGTAGAGCTACAAAAAAATTCCCGGGAGTTCCCACGGAAAATTTACAACGATAGTTGACCCTAACTATTTGTTAAATCATATATAAAATTCTAGCTGCAACTATTCGCATTGTTCGGAGAAATTGTAATTTGCTTAAAAAAACGTCGTGTTCCCAGTGCTGAAATTATGGCCTTGAAAGAAAATTTCCTTATGGAATGTTTCAATTACTTTGTTTATTAAAAGAGCTGAGAGCGTGAAACTTCCTTCTTATATCAATTGAAAATAGTTTTTTTTTATTATTTTGAGAGTTAAAAAATCTACCCAACTTCCACCCCCCATTTTTATATAAATGGCATTTGGTTTTTGTAATCCGCCCACTTTAACAACTCTTTTTGAATAAATGCCTCCTAACCCAAAAGGGTTTTTGAGGTATGTTAAACTGTTTAAACTGAGTTTCTTCGAATTACCTAAATTATTTTAAATCATTATTGTTCTTATTCCTAAAGTATACGTAAATATGGTTTAATTTGCCAAAAGAAAGGGATTAACTGATTTATTGCCTAATCAGTACAAAAACTTTAAAGAAATATTTGTGGTGTTAGTTTTCAAAAGGTTCTACTGAAGAGCGAAACGTGGCAAGTTAAATTCAATTTTGTGTATTTCAAACGGAACCATTTTAGAGCATTTTATCATTGTTTCGGATTGTCAAGAATTTGTAACTTCGATCCAAAGCAAATACGAAGATATAATTGACAACGATGAAGCGAAAAAAACTCCAAAGATTATACTCTCGTTTAAAACAAAAATGGATTTACGACCCGCAGATTCAGTCATACAATATTCGTAAGATTTTAATAGTTTTAATAGTTTTTCGTTCATTTCTTTCTCTGTTAATTCCGTTTTCAAAAAAAATCTTCCTTCAGCCTAAGATTTATAGAAACACCATGTACAGCAATTTTCTTAAAAATCGCTACTTTAATAGGCTTTGAAAATTTCCTTCAAGAAGAACAAAAAAATTGTAGCGATATGTTTGTGCTTTCAAAAGTTATGATTTTTGCAACCTAAAAAGTCATTTTGGACCACCGAATAATTTGTTACACCTCACTTTTTAGATTCCCTTTTGTGAATACTGGGAACGTTTAAAATCGATTTCTGGCAATATACCTCAGCCATTGATAATTCTAATTCAATTCTACATTCGATTGGTTTTCTCTCACGATTTTCTGCCCCACAATACGAATTCCGATGTAGGCAGGTACATGGTACACTGGTGGTGACAGATGCTCTAGGGTTTCGACTTGAAGCAGGTTTTTCTTCTCTGGCACGATCTAGTGGAATGTATTTGTCGGCCGAACTTAGAATTATGGAGTCCATTGCATCAGTTTTCATTTCAACATATCTACCATCAGTTTTGCGGTTGTAGGATGTTAAAAACGTCCCTCTATGACTTCGTTTAAAATTTCCAATAACTTCAGATAGGTATGTTAAATTTTTCAAAGTCCTTGCTTCAGAAGAGCCAGTTCTAAGAGTATCTGAGAGTCCGCACAAAGGTTCAGTCTTGAAGGCCTCAAAGAAAAACCTCCTTAAGGTTGGAACAGTCCCAAGTCACATGTACTCCCATTGGATACGATCTGGGTACCTTTAGAGCTGCTTGACTGTCTAAAGTGACGTAAGTGCATTTTTGTAGGCACACATTGAATCTCTATACCGTGCACTTTCGCTTAAAAGCTGATAGGTAGTATTCCAGTGACCTTTCGAGGCCCAGGACCAAAAACCCTAGCACCACATTTTTCACCTAGTAACGTCGGTGTACCATATTTGCGATCCTAGTGCCATTACAAACTTGTTGGTTCTAACGGGTGATTTTTTAAGAGGTTTAGAACTTTTTAAAAAAAAAAAACACAAAAAATTCAAAAAAATTATTGAAATATTTATTTGAATCGATAGTTTGAACCTTGCAATTTAATGTTTAAAGATAATTTCATGCAAATGTTGACCGCGGCTGCGTCTCAGGTAGCCCATCCGCTGAGTCCAATTTTGGCATACTCTTTCACACAAATCGGCCGGTATCTCACGAATGAATGCATGGATGTTGGCTTCCAGTGCGTCAATCGAAGCGGGCTTGTCCCTATACACATTAGCCTTGACATACCCCTACAAAAAATAATCTAATGGTGTCAAATCGCACGATCTAGGCGGCCAATTGACCGGCCCGAAACGTGAAATTAACTGTTCACCAAACTCGCCTCGCAATTGCGCCATTGTTTCGCGTGCTGTGTGGCATGTGGCACCGTCTTGTTGAAACCACATATCATGCAAGTCAAGAACTTCCATTTCGGGCAAAAAAAAGTTTGTTATCATCGCTCGGTAGCGTTCACCATTGACAGTAACGCTGCGATTCGCATCATCTTTGAAGAAATATGGCCCAATAATGCCGCCGGCCCATAAACCGCACCAAACAGTGGCTTTTTCGGGATGCATTGGTAGCTGTTGCAATGCTTCTGGCTGATCTTCACTCCAAATGCGGCAATTTTGCTTATTTACGTACCCATTCAACCAAAAATGAGCCTCATCGCTGAACACAATTTTTCGATAAGCAGCGCGCGATGAACATTTCGAACCGAGCACGAATTTTGATAGTAAAATTCAATAATTTGCAAGCGTTGTTCATTTGTAAGACGATCCATGGTTAAATTGCAAACCAAACTGAAGCTGTTTGACAGTGACACAAGGTACTAAACACACGTCAGCTGTCAAAACCGGTGTTGCCAAAACCAAACCAGCTAAAAAATCACCCGTTACAAGTTGATTTACAACTTCGACGCTCACATAAATGGATATCTTGAATTTGTCAGAGGATCACAGCTTTTCAAGCACAGCGTCGTATACTGTGATCGCACGATCATCGTGAAGATCTTCAACTGTTCCGCGAAGTTGCCACTTTGAGGTTTAATATACTGAGAAGCGACCTCATTCGTTCTTTGCACACATTTGTAGAAGCGGAAAGCTGGACACTGTGCCTATAAAGCTGGAACTGAAGTTTTCGTTGCGTCTTTTCAACTAAATTTTTAAGTTAAATTGTGAAAACTGAAAATTCTGTTGGAACATTTTTTTAAAAAGTTCTTGGGTTCTTTTGGTGATCATTGGTTTCATGATCGTGTAGAATGACCGTCAGAGACCAGTTTTTGTCTGAAGTTCCATTGTCTCCTTCTGGGTGACTTTCGTCTACAGATCATGAGTTCCGTCTCAAGCTTTGGAAACTTTGAAATAATTTGGCAAATTCAAAACAAAAACAGCTACTTCGTATATTGCATTTGTGTGTCTTCCACTTTACTCACTAAGCACACCCATCATATCGTCGCGTCACATATAGCACCATTCACACTTTCAATATGTTTAGCAATTCCAATAACACGCCATCCTTCAATTTATGATCAACAATCCATCCAATTATTTATGCCTGTACAATGTATATACTCGTATATGCACTTTAGAGTGGCGCATCATCTGCACGCTTTTATCACTAGACATAGACACCCTTTCCAACAGAATGCCACTCCTTCAGCTCGAAATTGAGTATTCCCAATCCCAATGCAATCCAATCCTTACCCAAGTAAGTGGCATAAATATAAAATGTTTACATCCCTCATCGTCTCCTCCATCGTTCACCACCCGTCCCACTGCAGCAGGAACTTTTTCGAGTTCCCATTTTTCAGTGTGTGTTAATGACACTTAGATGGCTGCCATAAATGATCAACTGTGCATAGAGAGTGGTAGATCCTTGAGAGAACTGTGTCACGTCACCTATCGTTACGCTCATTGGGTTGTATAATTCAATAAATCATCCCACACATACATACGGTGACATAAAAAAAAAAGCGAACAAAACACTTTTATTTATCTGTTTCAACATCGTAACTTTTATCTTGCAGATATCCCACAGACGACAACTGTTACGACAGTAGCACCAACTGTCCCCCTAAACACAATGCCAATGGTTATACTCAAATACAACAAAGGTGGGTTGACATTTTACGAAATACGCATTTTTCAATGTCCTGTTTGGGTATTTTATTGTCCCTATATTGTAAACCCGGACTTGCAGCACATACACAACACAACAAATAAAAAAAAAACTTAAAAAGCTTGACTATATAAATTATAATGAATAAAATTGCGTTTGTACTTTTGGTTGCTTTTTGGTTTGTTACATTTTGTTTCATGTTGACTTTCTTTGAAAGTTTTTCCCTATAATCATTGGCTTGTGAACGTTATAAATGCTTAAGCAATGTATGGCTGGCTAGAACTTGTGCAGACCGATTTAAATGTGTGTTTTGTATTTCAGATCAACGATACAGCAAAGTGCATCGCACAAAGTCAAAAGCTGAGATCTCAGCGTCATCACTGAACAATGTGTTCGTTGGCGCAACATCGAGCTTATGGAACTCACCAGACCAAGTTAGTCGGGATCAAAGTAAGTATTGTAAGCCCTTTTTCGATGTGTTCCTTGAGAGGAATAGGTGAAAGGGTGGGGCCAAAAAGGTCCAATTTGGTCGGCTTAAGACAAGCTGAGGCTGTCTGGATTAGAACAAGAGTTTGAAACTAACCTTTTTAACAATTTTCCGAAGCACTTCACAAGCTCTAGTACCTTCTTTAGAACGAGATGATTTAGTAGAGGGCACAATGCAGAAGCCTGCACAAACTCGATCAAAGAAAGGCTCCCATTAAACATGGAAAAGAGTAGCCAACAAATGCCTTGGCTAAAACTTGTCAAAACAAAGACTAAATCTGTTTGGGAGGGAAAATTGCCAAAGCCACTTACTACCTTAAGGAAAATCTGTAAGGCGTAGTTTCAGAAATTCGTGATAGAATACATCAGTCTGCTGAACACCTGGCATCATTGAAAACGTGGCAACGGATTCGCTAGAAAGATAGGGGATAGCAAAATACTCAATAGTACCTGAACCATTTTAGGGGATAGGGGAACTCACCTTCAGCGCCGGAGAGCACACACAAAAAATCTTAGACCGAACGCCTGAGATGAGATAAAAAGGGTTTAGGTAGCTATTACCTAAAAAGATTCAAAGGGCACTATAGTCTGAGAGCTCTTGATGAGCATTTTTAAAGCTGAGGCCCGCCGGTTCTTCAGATCAAATTAGCCCACAAAAAAATGTCAAAAGTTGATAAAAAGGTCTAATTAAGTTCCTACCAAGGCTTATATAAAAAAAAGGTCTGTAGGGACCCTTGGTCTAGCTTCTCACAACCATCTGTTTGAGTTTTAAATTTTACAATTTTATGCCGATTCCAAAGGGTCGATTGAGAAGCTCTTTCAAGACACTCGGATGTTTGTCAGACGTGCGCGAGAGGTGGCGCAGTGAAAAAAACCCTGAGTTGGAATTGGGCTTTTGAGGAATTCGAAATTGGGACAAAGTTAGAAAACAAAGAGGGTCGTGAAATGCAGCAAACCTCTTTAAGGAACTGCCATAAGTTCGCTGTACTCTAAACCATACTTAATTTTGTTGTTTTCATTTATATGCAGCCCAAAAAATGTCGGGAAGAAATCAGATCTTAAGACTTCTTATAGATTGGGGGCATAATCAAGATAGGCACTTCCTAAGTTCCATTCGTCCACAAACGAATGGTTGTGCGAAGGGAGATCGGGTCGAAATAGAGATTTCCAAATTTTGCTTTTGAAACCTTGAAAAACAAATTTAGTTTGTTCTTCTATTTTCCAAACAACAAATAAAGGTAAACAAAAAAATTACGAATTAAATATTGAAAAACTTAAAATTTTAATTTACGAAAAAAGAAACAATAAAAATTAAATTATATATCTAAAAAATATTAAACTAAAAATAAAATTTAGATATTGAAAGAAAAATTTTAAATAATGCTAATTTAATTAAGACAAAACAAATAATTAAAAAAAAACAAAGTTATCTCTACATTTCTGCTTTTAAAAATTCTGCAAACAATAAAAATAGGTTATGAAAATGTTTTTTTTTATTGTTTGCAGAATTTAGAAAGGTTGAATCTAGAAAAGCTGAATTTTCGAAAAACTATTTCATCCCATTAAGAATTTTGAGGTAGGTAGAGAATAGAGTCCCCGGAACTGTTGCGTCAAGTATTTATTTTTACTTCTTAAAAATTACTAAGTGACTTAAGTTTACCATCGAAGCAAACTGAAATAATTCCCCAACAAAACTTCGCTAGTTGGGATCTACATTCGAATTTTTGCACTCAAACCACGAACAGCTCGGTAATGGGTAGTCTAAGCTCAGCTGAAACGAAAAAGCGACAAGAAGTCGTTGGGTTGTAATTGCGAACTTCATTGAAACGAAAAAGCGACAGGAAAGTAGAATCACATGTAGAAGAGGAACAAAAATGCCACAGGGGGCTACACAGCTCTTTCTTATTTGGAATAAGCAATGAGTCGTTAAGAAGCAAAGAATTATAAATCGCATACCAAAGTCAGCTCAGCTTCAGTAAAAACGAACTAAACAAGCTGAACAACTGAACAACAAATTTACAAAATCACACGCGATGCACACGGTAATGAGAATCCTTTTACATGAAGCAAACAACTCTAGTAAGACATCTAGTGGCTCAGGAGCTATTGTGCTGAACTCCTGAGCGGGGGTCTTATGTTCGATCCCCGGAGAAAAAAAAATTACTTTTTAAAGCTTTTTTTTTTGCCACTGCGCGACCTCTCGCGAAAGTCTTACAAGCTGCTGTAAGAGTGTAACCGTCAATTGGCCCGTTCGGACTCGGCATCAAATTGTAGGTTCGTTCAACGAATTATTGTGAGGAGCTAGGCTCAGGGTTCCTGTCCCTATAGGGACCTGTTGCGCCAACTACTTTTTTTTTTAAAACGAAGCTTACAATATCATGTCGATGAGGCTTGAAGGGACCTTATTTTCTCGCCCGGCTAGTCTAAGTGCGCCGCACAAAAGGTCATCGGCCACAGTCCTCGTCAAACAGCTGGGTGTTAGATGTGGCTATGGTCACACAAGTGACCATTTCTCATTTCCTTGACAGGCTCACTGCTTTCAAATACTTTGACGCAAAATTGATCACTCGTACCACGTCTACGTTTGGCCAATGGTATATTGAATTAGTTTCAAATATGTTGGGAGTATTTTTCAGCACGGGGGCACTAAATTTGAATTCAAGCTTATGGAAGAAATTACTACGTTAAGACATGAACCTGACCCATTAGCAAAGCCTGTCCAATTGCCGTCGACGCTCATCCAATTTCCTTCCCATCTGATAATATCGTCAGTCAGGCTATTTCTGCCGACTTCAATTTCAATGGCAATTGTCCAATGACTGTCAAATGCGTACTCCTCCAAACATCACCAAGAAAATGAGTTCAAATGCAATTCATAAAAACTCGAGTAGTTTTCATCTGAACATATATCCCAATTGACATCTTCCTCTGACAAACAATTTAATTTACTTCGCCCCCAAAAAGTAGAGATACTACTTCGAAAAAAATAAAAGACAAAACTTTGCCAACCCTTTTATTTGTCACCAATCCAATCCGTAATATCCCCTTGGGGGCCAAAACAAAGAAATGTCCTTGCCCTGAAGAGGGAATAAAACTATAACAATATCCAGATGCGTGCAGAATTCACTGCCATCCGTAATGTCCATTTCCTATTACGACCCCCAGACTAGGAGACCGGGAGACCAGGATGAAGATGAAATCAAGTATAGACCAAGAGCGCACGAAAGGGACGAAATTCATTTCGTTCCCTAACAAGAATGTGCGATAATAATAAAATAAATGGCACATTTTTTCCGAGGCGTGAAAATATGATTTCCGCAGTTTCATAATTTTTCAAGCCCACACCCATATCCATAGGTGACAAAAGAAAAATAAAAATGTCACAATCCCATGTCCCGAAAAATGGTGGCGGTGGGTGTTTCAATCGTATGTCAAACATATAACAGCTTTACTGTTTAGGGGGTTACTTCTCTGAGGGCTCACATTTTTGACGATACAGCGGCGGACACGGTTCATATTGTGCGGAGTGGTGAAAACTCTTGCCATTGCAACCGGGGGGGGGGGGAGGGACACTATGTGCCAGAAAAAAATAAAAAAATAAAAAACAGAAAAGGGTGCGGATCGAAATGTATTTTATGGCAGTCGATTCGCTTCGTTTCTTATGACCGACGCTTCATCGACACGAAAAGGCGATGACAGCATATTTCTGTCATTTTGTGCTTCTTGCACGGGTGCGTGATGCGGGGGTGCCACTGCCACTGTCACAAGTGAACGAGAGCGTCTTCTTCACTTTTCGGCGAAATTGGTTGGAAGTTCTCCGGCCAATATTTTTGTTGGCAGTTCTGTTATATGACCAACGGAGCGTATATCACAACTACCCATCCTTGGTCGTTTATATATGTATGGTGGTAATAACTTTGGCAAGTTCTGTATTTTGTCGCATATTTATCGACAATTTTGAGATTATAAGGGCTCCCCGAGGAGTATTTTACGCCTCGGAGATGAAAGTACATCCAACTTGGCCAAGAAGGACATCAAAGTCGTCATATTGAAGTAAGAGATGTGGTAAAAACGAACTGATGAAAGAGGTTTCGCAACAGTATGATGTGCATGATAGGTGGCAACTTTTTAAAAGATGATGTACATTTGACCCTATTCTTTTACACTTCTTATAATGCAAACAAAAAGGTCCAAGGATTCAACTGTTTGTGGTCAGGATTTTTTAAACTCTAATTTTGATCAGGTAGAACGAACGGTTTTTTGTGATTCAGTTCCACTCAGGTTTTCTGGTAGCCTCCTCTGTTCAATAAATTCATTCTTTGACCGAAAAGGCATATAGAAAGGCTTTATAAAGAGACCCAAATGAAGCTTTATTTTTAACTCAGACTCTGCGTGTCGGATAGTTGGATGGATCCACTGGGGGTTAGATCTTAAGACTTGAAGAGTGCGGTAATTTTTTTTATAAAAAAACGCTCTAAAGCTATTTCTTTAGGTTTACTCGAATATTTTCTACTTTTGCGTTAGATTTGGCATTGTCTAGTAGAAAAAAAAATCACGCGTCCTCAGGTTAAGTTTTTAAGGCCTTTTCTTTCCCAATAGAAAAGCTGTGATCTATGTGAGGGCTCAGTTGTCGAATAGAAATTTCCGTAAACGAACAAAAGGTGTTGGAAAACCTTATTCTTTTGTGTTGTAAAAATGATCGCCAGATTTGGCTTCAAGACTGCATGGTAAGATCAAACATGTCTTGCCCACTTTATCAACTTGCGTACAGTCATTAGAACATTGACCAGCATAGAACTTGACCAAGTTCCCATATATATGGCGTCGGGGGTATCACAAATGGCGCCGAAGATATCACTTCTACGCACAAAAAGACCATTAAGTGGCGACCCTAGGTAAGCACGAACATATTCCGTTCACAGATATCAAGAGTTGACAAGACCTAGAGCGTAAGAAATACGATACTCAAATCTTTCAAAAGGCAAGTTAAACAAGATGGCCCAGTTTTGTGGCAATAACGAACGAACACTTATTAACAAGTTGTCCCTACACACACAGCAACGGATATGGAAAGACGGAATTTGAAATTATAATTGCGACAGAGATAGGTAGGTGTAATGGGAACCAAACCAAACCAAAGATCTTCCATACTCCAGCCAATGTACCGACATAGACTCAGGCGGTTTCCTTTCCTTTTAGAAATGCTGAGACATCATAGACCCCACTCAGCTGGCACGGAGTGCTGAAGACCCACTGAATCGATGTGAAAAACTCTTCAGAAACACGATGTGTATGACCTAGGGTCGTTGCTGTTAAGCTTTTGCCGTGAGCGAAGGATGAGGATGACAGATCATCGACTTCTCCGGACGATGAAAATGCCGTTGAGCTACTTCCAAGGGACATCAAGTGTGATGAACTCTCATAGTATGGTATTTTGACGAAGCGATGGCGGAAGATGTTGGTCAAGACCGTGAGGAATCTTGTTAGGATAGAAGAAATAGTCTTTGGTATGAGCTTCATCCAGGAGGGCAATATTCGGCAAGCCAAAAAAAAAATCCACGCGAAGCGTAATACGCTTTAACGAACCCATGTCGTCGAGGGCACTTCTGTATGATGTTACGGGAATAAAATTTTATTGTAAAGTTTGTCAAATGTTGTTTTGAACAAAAGGTGTCGATCCGGAGTAATCGTAGCTGCGAGGTATTTTGTTAAAGGGTTGTGGATAAGCTAAGAGTTGTGAAATTTCATTTTGACAGAAGCTATGTAAGCTGCTTCCGTTTTGCTTATACTTGGTCGCAGTCTTTACTTCTTAAAGTAGAAGCCTAGTGTGACAAGTATGAGGGTACACTTTTGGCAGAATGGTAAAGTAAAATGTACGCCAAATAGCTGTCAAATTGGTTACAGCTGGAATAAGTTTTGTCAATTTAGAAAAAAAAATATTTCGATTCCCATTACATAAGCATTCTTAGAAATGCCCCCTCTAAAACAGCAGAGGGATCATAAATTTAAATTTAAAAACACCTCACCAGTGCAATACTCCCAAAGAATTTTGGAACTTTGGTATTGCTGGCTTGGACAGTGCGTTGCCCATTCCATCGAAAAGTCAGGAATACATCGTTTGATGCAAAAACATTTGTTTTCCATACTGTATCGTTCTATACCCCCCTTAAGGGTAGCCCCTCCCTAAAGGGGCTTTCAGGTTGATAGAATCAAAAACATTATTTTATCGCTTATCACAATCACTGCCTAAGAATTGACGTCGCTTTCGTCGGTTAGAAATGTATATCACTTAAGGAGAGTTCTTACAATGTTCTGCCCCTCAAAAAAAGGGGGTCATTTTGTAAAATAGCTATATGTAACTTGGAACATTTTTGCACTTCTCTACAAAGTTTGAAATTAGAAAGAAATCAGGTAGGCGCAGATTATCACCGGTTAGTAGAGAACGAACGGCTACAAGGTCAAGAAAGAAAACCACCTTAAGACCTTTTTGTTTTACACCCACTCTCGCGAACATTGGATAAATACCCGTAAGTATAAGTATCACGTATGAGAAAGCTAAAATGTAAATGAATTTGACCAAAAAATTGTAGATCCCTCCCATTCGTTTAAAAATTAAAAACTCCAACAGATGTATGAATTTAAGAAGCTAGACCTTGAGCCCTATACTTGCTTGTTGTTAAAACTATTTACTAATTTACCAGTTCGAAAGTTGTAGTATTTTTAGAAATTACCCCCTAAAACAGCAGAAGGGTCATATTTAAAACCCCTTACTGAGGGCGCACTAGAGAACTACTCCATAAGAGTTCCATAACACTGCTTTTACAGAGATAGTCCTGACTGGATGATAGAATCGACAATTTCTAGTGGTCAGTCAGGACTTTCTCTTTAGATTTCCAAAAAAAAAAGAGCAGCCCAAACGTTCAATCGACTTTGAAAATTTCTTGCATCACAAACTGTCTGACGCTTTTTTCAGTTTCGCCTTATAAATAATATTTGCCACGGTCCCATGCAGTCGCCGCTTCATTTGACATTCTCCCGCAGTCGGTCCCTTTAGAAAGATCAATGATTTTTCAGTGTCTCAAAATAAAACAACAACAAAAAAAACAATAACAACAAACTATACACATTGTGTCTTCGAAATGGGGCCGCACGTCGCCACTCATACTCATATGGCCCCACAAAACCCATTGTTTTCGTCCGAGTCCTTGCACTGCTCTATTGAACTCAGCTCCACTATAGCGTATTATTTGTTGCACATCATCCATGCTCGGGGATGTTCATTTGCAGCATTTTACTCCTCATTCCCTGTGGTTCTTAATTCTGCCTTGTGTTTGATGATGTCGATGTCGAACTCACTCTCACAGTGCAGCAGATGGGTTAAGAGGTTTATAAAAGTTTTTCCACTTTTATGCCTTCTTTAGAAAATGGAGAAGGAAAATATAAAAAAAAACACATGTAATTATGTTTGGTGCAGGTAAAAAAAAAAAAATAAACCTTCTCGAAGGTGTGCCGTACAAAGGAGCTGAGCGAGAATGCACACCATATGCAATTATTGAACGCTCAAGGCTCAAAGCCTACTGCTGATGCTGGCTTTGCTGCGCTGCTATTAGAGAGTGAACGAAGCGCGTATGCATAATAGCGGAAGTGCATTTTAATGGTGTGTTTCTTTAAGCTTCCTTTTTATGGTTCGCTATTTTAATTGTGCGGGCGCACAAAGCATCGAAATAAATTAAATTCAAATGCAGGCGCCGATGCCGATGCAAGTGCATATGATGAATTCAACGAATCGAACAAGACCTACCTCTGGGTGGATGGGGGTGGAGGGGGATAAAAAAATGTAGGACTGGCTTTAATCTTTGATTATTGACTATTGTTTGGTGGAGTTTGTAATGGCTATGATTGGAGTCAAGTGCGTTTCGTGGTCACGTTTGTTTTGAACGCCTATACAGGTTTATAAGGCTGAATAGGCCTTTGCATTCTTAATGTTGTCTGCAATTTGAATAAAGGGCGACTTTGAATCTTTACAAAATGCAAACCAATCTTCAACAGAAATAGGTTTATGTATTGACACCCACATGGATGTAAATAAGATCCTTAAGTATGACAACCCAATCCCAATTTGATGACAAAGGTGTCTTCAGTTCGAGAGTATGGGCCACTGAAATGGGAATGACAATATGCGTCGAAGGCAGCATCCATCGCTCTGACAATTGTTGAATAATACAGCTTAAACTCGAATGCACTACTTGCGAGAACTAAAGTCAGTTGTACAAAACTTAAGGATTAAGAAAGTCACAGGGACATACCTAAGAATCCTTTTTCGCTTCTTCAGAAGTTCCTATACGACAGTGTGTAAAAGAGTTCTTATTGTAGTCCTCTCTACGAGAGTTTACAGACAATTCGACAGTAGTTTCGCAATAGAATTATCAGGGGAAGACTCGCTAAGCAAGAATCGTTTCTACTCTTCGCGTCCCAAATCAAAAGTTCAAATCGTTTAAGCTAACCGGAAAAAACTATTTTTTCAAGGCACTTCCACCCATTGCCCTTCATTTGGTCTATATATTTCAGGCAGTGCCAGTTTTGACATAATTTTATAAATCATTCTCGAAAGTTCTTAGAAATGTAAACCTACATCTAATCCATCTCCGTGCTCTTCCAAAAATATATGTCCCGGTCTACTTCTTGAAGAGAGCCAAGAACAATGCGTGGATCAATGGCGGTCTGACATTATTGAAGGGTACTACAAACGGCGCCATTTTTTTTTTTTTTTTTTTTTTTTTGTATAAGAGAGAAGAAGATTGGTTCAGCTTTGTGCCTTCGAGCATCAGGAACAGAACGATTACCAGAAGAACCTAAATAAAAAGGTGCATATCAGGCCGAAGAGGGCTAAGTGGTTGGTGAGCTGGAATACTGAAAGAGGGGTCTCATGTTTACAATGTTCCAATTCTAGTTCAAATCTAATTTACTTAATTACTAGCTAAGCTTAATAAAGTCCTCGTCGCACTTAGCTAAGCAGTAGTACTGAAGAAAGAGCTATTCCTCGATTGTGGGATCAGAGCTAAGTTTAACGATAAAAAAACTTCAGAGGGAACATTTAACCCGCCATTCTAAGGAGAAATGATGCAGTTTACTATTTTTACCATTTTTTCGAAGCTTGTTAACTTTCAAATAGCAAGTCGTACGCACCAACATGGATTCCCTTATGTTAATTTGTTTAGTTCAATCGTTATGAATTTCAAACAGCATGCATTATTTGTAACTTTCTCCATTACGTAGTAAGAGAAAGTTATTGTTTTCGTGCAAAATTTCGAACTCGAGATGTAAATCAATTCTGACATTACGATGATAGAGAAACTCAACAAAGGGGGTCGCAAAATTCAATATAAATGGTACTTCCCATATAAAATGTTCGTACAATATTTGCAATTTCGACATATCTCGAAAACGGTCCATACGAATGTAGCAAAAAATAATTCCTAAGGTAATGTGGTCATTTATAGCTTAATAGCAAACTTGGTTTTCCTCTAAGTTGTCGTACAATGGATTTTTGAAATTAGTATATTTTAAAAATTTAGGTTTGTTTAGTTTGCTTGAAAACGGCAATAACGATTTTGACGAAAATTCAAACTTCGTGTCAAATTGATGTTTTTAAAATTATTGTGTCCTTAATTTTCAATTGGAATCACCGAAAATGCTAATTTTAAAAACTGCTAGTGCTCATATCTCTAAAACCTCATCTTCGGTGTCGATAAAACTATAAAAACGAAGTAAAGCTTACATCTCGAACAACGACTTATAATACAAATAAGATCCCGTACTTAGTTTTCCTCGAAAAATTCGAAGACGCCAGTGTTTTAATTATTTCTCAATAAATACTACAGAAATCACGATCTATGTATTTTAATTTATTTACGCTATGTTTTTTGTTACTATAGGCTTAATGCCCCAAAACGTATTTTAGCAAATACAACCCACTTCTTCTTTTTCAAAAATATTGAATATGCACCTAAAATAATGGCAACCATTTGGGGCTTACACAATCAAAAAATCAAACTCCTTTTGCACTTAACCCATCTGCACAAACTACGTAGTCATCAACAGATTCTTCTCTTTGTCGTGGATTTGATTCCTTTCTTGAAAAGTGAAAAGTAGTCAACGCTTTGTGTAAAACTTAAGTATTTCCTTGGGTGGTTTGATTTTCTATTTTTGGAAAAATCCAAATTGCAAGAGAATTTGAAATAAACAGATAGATAAATTGCATCGAAATAAGGCAAGTTGTAGTTATGTACTCGAATTCGATACAATTGTATAGACTTTTCCATCCCTGGCTAATGCATCCACCAATTCAGGCTCTTTCCATGAGGATATTCGAATACTTTAAGTAGGCTATGTCAACTTCCACCAAGATATGCTCTTTCTATGGGGGTATTGAAATACTTTTGGTAGGATATGTCAGCTTCCCATTTGGGGATTACAACCTGTCTATGAGGTTCGAAAGCGCTTTGTTTATATGGAAGTGATAGCTAGCTTCAATATTTCCAAATATTTTTTGCTGGCTTCTGCAGCAAAGCATCACACCTTACTTTTGGTTACAGCAGCCACAAAGTTAGCAGTTGATGTGCGTACCTTCATAAAACAGAGGAAGCGCATTTAATAGGGCTTAAGAAGACGCGTGCTAGGCGACCGTTCTGATACTTGCGTCACCCTACCTTATTCAACAAACAGTCACCATGCCTCACAGTCAAGCCTAAGTGGTACTTAAAACACGTCCCAATCAATGGTTGTCCAAAATGTAAGCCAATTTGTAGTATACCACTTCATTGTGGGTATACGTCATCGAATAGTGAACCAAAATAACATGTAGGTACCTATGACTGATCGGGCAAAAGCACGGTCATATCCGTATCCCAGTGAAATCGAATCCCAATTCAATAAGCCTAATAATTTCCATACTTCATCATATTGATTGACATGGAACACAATTGCAGTGCATATGGGTCAGAAAATTGCCGCATCAGTTACGTTACATAACAGGTGCTTTTCACGCGCATAGTCATTTGGAGTACCTACATACTCTGGGTAAATCAGAAAATTATAACGAGCATAGCAAATCAATACGCTGTCAGGAGCATATACCTTTCAGATGGTTGTCAAGTTATTGATAAAAAAACTAACGACGTTTTTAGAGCCGATTATTAGTTGACTGTCTATAGGTTCCGTTGTGAGTAGGTACATAATTTGAAATGGTTTGGAAGGCAGGCCAATTTTGTACTCTGAACGTGGATGATTAGTTTTGGATTTATTGACAAACACTTTCCGGGCGAACAATATATTTATGTAAATACCGCAGCATCGCAGTTAGTTTTTTGGGGAGGAAACGCTGGTCCCCGATGTGCAAAGATCAATGAGACTGGTCCCGACTGTACTTATTTGAGAGATTAATGATTTTTATTGGCAACACTGTTTCTAGTGATAATCAACTAGACAGCTGGCAGATCGCTGGGCCCATAACATGTAGAATCAAACACGAAAGAACCTCAATATACTCTACCCAGTATGACTTTATTGTACGGATTCAAATCAACGACTTTTCAAGTTTAACATTACGAGCAACCACTATTTTTCGATCCTTGGGACCCTACAATCGATATCCATTGATAGCGTAACCAACCATTAACATCTCCTTGCTTTTAGCTTCAAATTTCGCTTCTGTTTTGGTAACGGCGAATATGCTTGGCAGCCAAATATTCTCAATTTCCGAAAGTCTGGTTTAACACCATACCATACCTCAGCTGGAATCACATCTATAAAATTTCTCGTAGGTCATCGATTTATTAAATACGTTCCTGTTTCTCCCTCTTTTCCCAATTTCGACTCAACGATCATGGCTCTAGCTCTTTCCACTACACATCGGTTGAACCGCTCTGCAACGCCATTCTGCTTCGGAGAGTAACCGACGGTTGTCTCCAGTTCCATACCTTTTTCAGTATAAAAATTCATTTGAAAAGTACTCTCTGCCTCTGTCGCACCTGAGATGCACTATATTGCAAGCGAATTTTGCTGTCACATGGTTGTGGAGATTCTTGAAACACTCGAAAACATCAGGGGTTGAATTGCCGCATCCGTGATCGAGTAATGCGTTACTGAATTTGTTATTGTTTTGCTTGTATAATCCACAAAATTCGGTGACGTATGGCTCGCTCACGGATGCGGTAATTCGGTCCCCAGATTTTTTTTATTAAGGCCGCCGAAAACGCCGCATCGTGATTAACACCAACATCGCCACACTCTTTTTTACTATTGTGTCTCATTTCCTCATTTAACAACCGGAACTTCGCTTATTCTATGGTCAGGCCATCATCAGTCATATTTTCTTATGTCGTTGTTAATGGCTGAAATTCTTTCGGAAATGTCTTGAACAAGTAATAAATTGTTTCGTTTGAACCTAACTTCGCGCCTGCTGCTGCTAGTTCCCGCACACACTCACCAAAAGGTATAACTTGTACTATAGATAATATTAGATTATAAGACGGAAAAGTTCTCATGGGGCTCTGGCATTGCGCCCTCTCTAAAATAAAAAAAAAAAAATAAAAAAACAGCCTTAGTGTGCCTTCCCTGGTGAGGTTCTAGAGCCATCGTTCCCATGATATTCTCTGGGTGTGCGCATCAGCAAGAGTTGCTGAAGTGACGACTTTGGTGCAGTTCTGGCCAGGTCAGTTAAGCCAGACTTCATTATTGGATTCGGTACAACATAAATTCTTCATATAGTGTTCCTCCATAAAACGGTCCAGGTAAGATGAGTATTGCGCAGAGCTTAGCCAGTGAGTGAGCTGCTTAGTGGTGAATGACTAGGTTTTTTTTAACAAGTTCGTAGATAGCTATGAATTTTTCTAAAACGAGCTCCGATTTTATGACAGATGAGTCAAGACCTTTGGGAGCTGCTTGGCTGTCTGAGAAGTTAGAAATAGATTTTCTACGTGTATTCAACTTAGATTTATTACAATGATCTGTAATAAAGACATTAGTCACTCCACGCCTTTCTATTGCGATGAAGTTTGGACTCAAGCTAATGCGGATGAGAACATCCTCGGTCAGTGTGAGAGGACGATTCTTCGTAGAATGTTCGTTTTTTGACGGGCTTTGGACTTAGTCCACCAAATGTGCATCAGTATCGTCTACGATGGCTAAGACATGATCAGATGGACAAGGGAATAGACCGTGCTTTATGTATCGCGCAAAGGTTGAAAGGGGCCCAAGCCGATTCGGTGTTAGCTAAGAATCGAGAAATACTTTTCAGTAGAGTCCTGGGTTCACCCTGCACTGAACCACCACGTGTGAATATAAATGTCTTGAATTTGGCCACCAAACTTTAAAGAGTCGACTTGGGTTGGAAGGGCGCAAAGCCTGCATTGACAAACACATGTTTTGATATTGATCAATTTAACGTGCTACTCAATGGTGCAACTTACCATTTTCATTTGGCATCGGTGCCTGAATAATAAACACGAGATAGGACAAACGCAACAGGCTGCCAACATCGAACCGTCACAATTGGAAAACCCTGTACTTTTCAGTCACTCGTTCCTGGAAAGGTATACCATCGAATGCGTGTTTTGGTAGATGCACGCAACTTTCAAATCAAACTGAACATATGACACTGTTTTTTGTTTTACGAAGAACAGTCTTTTGGGCCTGGGGAAATAATATGACAGTCGGCATTTTCTAGTTTTTCAAGCAGCTAAGTCCGTTTACCGTGTAATACTATTGGTGTGCTGGCGAATGTAGGTTAAAATAGACATAACTGAGCGCCAGTCTGCTGTCACCTATCAAACTGGCTAACTCTGTAAAAATTGATGCCGATTCGAAAAACAAACCTTTCAAAAGAACGCCCTTTAGACAAATTATATGGTAGATACACCACTGCCGCCCAACTTGACATTTAAGTCACAAAATCCCACCGACTTCCCCGCAGTTCCATTTATTAAACATTATTTTAGAGCTTTTTCGAAAAAAAAAAAGAAAAAACTACCCACCTCCATGACAACCACCGTACTAAACAGAACACAGTTTTGAATTCCCAGTTAATTTTCCAATTATCTGCCATCAAAATGTTTTGTCTAATTAACCGCTCCCACCCCCATCCGAACACTTGACCCAAGGTAATGCGTTTTGAAGCAGACCTAAATTTAATCATGTTCCACATGGCTATCAGTTTGACGTTGAATCAATTGCGTTTGCGGCACATTGATATCCATTTCGTAGTGTGATGCGCTGAGATACACGAGTGTGTCTCAACCATCTTAGAGCCATTGTATACACGATTATTAGCACTAATTGGATGGAGCATATATTGCTCCGCTAATCCCTCGTCAATATTCAATGGGACATAGCCGTAATTACGATTTGATGCGTCGACGATCCTAGCAATGAAATCCGTGTCCTGAGCTGTACACAGAAATGTGTGTACCTGCCAGCGGCGCGCCGTCTAACGATTTCAATTCGATGTATCCCTGTGAAGGATATGCCGCCGGTAATTGGAATTAGTGTCGAGTTCATGTTGGATAATTGAAGTACACCGAAAATATGTATACGGCTTATTTTGAGTGATTTTTGAAATTTCTTTTCCCTTTCAGATCCCGATCACAGCAACTACCGCAGTGACGGCTCCAAGCCGTCACCCAAACACGACGCCGACTCACTGACCGACGACAGCTCATCACAGTCATCGTCAAGCACAAAACGTTCAATAGGAACGCACACGAATTTGTACCTTACCCTATGTGTAGCTTACTTTATGTTCATCAAACAATTCACAGTGTAGCAAATGTTTCCAGTAAGAGAATTCTTGCAGTAAATGTTTGTATAAAAGAAAAACACCTATACAATTGTCTAACGTTGTTTATAAAAATCTATGTTTCTGTATAAAGAACAAAACCAAAATAAATTACCATATAAAGTATGAAAATAAATTAAGTTGTTATATTGTAAAAAAAAAAACTATTATCAGACAAAAAAAAATATTTAAATACAAAATTACTACTACGCATAAAGTAAAGAAATATTTTTTAAATTTAAATAATAAGACTGCAAGTTATATATATAAATATATCATGTGCTTGAGGAAATATAACTTTCTTCAGTTTCAGTTTGTTTTTGTTTTAAAACTTAAAATTTTTTGCACGGTTTATTTTTAAGTTTAAGAGCAACACAAAATTTACTCATATTTTAGGCTAATGGATTAAAATTTTAAATTATAGAAGAATTTTTGTTCGTTGTTCCGAGGTGGATGAAATTTGAATATGAGCTTGTAAAGCGTATCCCGTTGAGCGAGATAAAAATGTTAGCCCCTAAGATATACACACAAATTATAGATTGTAACTAAACCGCAAAGAAAAAAGGAAAAAGAAAAACTCAACATTTAGTTATAAACGAAAAATTGAAAATACAGATAGCTATATGTCAGAGGATAAACTATTTATTTGTGAACAGAAGATGGATGTGACATTTAAAAAATAAGTATTACAAAATAATGATGGACACTTAAAAAAACAAAATTATTATAGTAAGATAAAGCAAGAAGTGTAAAAAATTAAAAATAAACGACAATTATTAGAAAAGGAGAAGGCGTTGTATTTGAATTTGTTTGGCGGCAATTTCGTTTCAGGAAATTCGATCTTTGAGAAAGAGGTTGGCTGAATTCGACCAATGTGATGCGAATTTGGTTCAAGGAGTCGCTGTCTCCACTTGCAAAATCAAGTTGAGCTTCTAATGAGGTGAAGTAGAATTTTACAAGAAAGATCACTGGGATCATTAAAGCAGACAGCATCCACTGCAGCGTTGCCGTTTAGCCCCTTTTTGAGCCTCAGGACCATTGAAAAATGATAAAAATGGTATCTTTATTGAACGAAAAAGAATGCAAACATTATGAAAAGAAGTGTTTTTAGTCCCCCTTTTTAAATTTTTCAGCGGCAACGCTTCCCCCACTGGCGTTTTCTTCGCTGAGAGAGAAGGGTTGTACATTGTTCCTTTACCGCCAGGCAACAGAGGTTAATGATACAATGCTCAGTCATCTCAGAAAGAGAAGAACAACAGTCCGAAGCCACCCTCGAATTATTTGAGACGCGTTTTATAGCAATTATTTAGGAGCTGCTGGCTATCTGCTAAAATGTGGATATCTTTATCGGGTATATCAAGTTTTTCTTGAGCCAAGATAGGACTTGGCAATTCCTCCGGGAACAGAAAGTCTTTACCCTCTCAAAATGACCAGTTACGGAATTTTTGACAGGGGTTGAAAGTACTGCAGTCCATGTTTTCCAAAGCGATAATAAAATAAATAAATACCCGCAATTTGTCAAAAATGAGGAGATGAATGGAACAAAAAGGGTGCTAAAACGGCGCAAATTTCATATTTTTTTGAAAGATTATTTACTCGAGATATAGTGGACTGTGGATACCCTGAAAACGGGGGCCGGTCAATTAGTAGTGATTAGGACAATGAAATGGAGGTTTGGAAGCCTTTGATCAATTATTTTGACAATCAAATGGATACTGCCTTCCGTTTGCCACTTTCGACATTTTGCTGTAAGGTAAAGTATTCAAGGTAAGCTTAGACCATAAGCTGTTGGACCAAAACTGGAGATGGTCAAGGTAATCAAGACATGTTGCCTCTAGTCACTTGTTAAGTCAAAATATCGACCACCAGAGGGAAAGCAAACTACTTGAAAAATGCCTGCTATCTGGACACAGTCTAGAACTAGCTCTTTGAAAATGGTTAGGTAGGTACTCTAGTTGCTAATACTGCTTTATACAGCTGCTTGGGTATGCGAACAATATCGAAATATCGATAGCACATGGAGGTCCAGGCATGCCGTAAAGAGGCTATATACGACGGGCCCAAAGTCAATGAGGACCGTCACGGACCTTATTGACAGCAACAACTTTGAGGCAAGTCCATCCGAATGCGGTAGATCCGGCGAACGGTAGGCCTAGGAAACCACTGTTACATGGCAGAAGAGGTAGGTTCTAAACTAATGATACGCCATTTTTAAACCGAATGCTTGCAGTTGTAGGCTAAGTGCGAAGGAAGAGCTTGAAATAAAAAAAGTATTTATGGGACTCCTGCTCCTGTTTACTGGGAAAGCAACTATACCAGGAGAAGATATATAACTAAGAACTCATGATGTGGATGCAGACGAGGATGACCCATCTTCCGTTTAAAAGATTATTTAGAGCTGTACCATCATGCATGTATGATACACCGATTGAAATGAAACGCGGTACGACTTTTGTTGTGGGAAAAACATACAAAAAACCCACATTTATTATCTCCGCTTCCTCGGCGTATAAATACGTCTTTCTCGGCCAGAGACCGATCAAGAACTAAACTCTTAAATGTCATTTTACAAGTGATGCCACACTAAACAATACCATTACATGAAAGTGGTCCTAAAAGCCAAGCCACTATCGAACTAGGAATTCAATTTCAACCAGTTTCGAAGCCCAGTCCCAGGTTGGAGAAGACTGAACCAAGCGCCGGACGTTTTAAAGAACAAATAGCAGAGTGATGGATCTTGGAGTCGAACAACAGGCTGTATGAAAAGCTGGACATACACAGGTAGAAGCTCCTCAATGGTTCGTTGCCCTGTCTAGTAACATAAAAGAGAAGAAGGCCACTGGGCATGCACTAACCCAATCCAGTTTGAAGAGTCTCAAAGACAAATTTCGACACCGTGACTCAATTTTTGATAGACAGAGACATCCCTACGGAAACAACACAGGACTCTTTGCAGAAATAAAAGTAATGCTTTACGTGAACACCTGCCTTGACGGCTTAATTTCACGGTGGGCATACCCACCTTAGAGGGGCTGACCCCATCTCCCGTGGTAGCATTATATAGGTCGAGCTTTCGCAACCCGAAGGTCACTACCAATTTGGACTTCCATAACCCAACCATAACCCATAACCCTTTTTCATCTTGCACTGTTTAATTTGGTGAAGCCCCAATAAAGGCAACACCAAATTGGGGCAGTGCCCCAGGACTCTTTGCAGCTAAACTTCGATATCGTTCGACTAGAAAAAAAAATACAGTAATTTAAAATGTTTCTTAATGAGGATTGTTGGATCACCAACGGCACACGACATCAGTGCCGACAGTTTCCCGTGAGTAAAGACCACAACCAAGCCAGTTGATGCTGCCATCGAGCTATGAAAGAAACGAGTAGGAAACTACCAAGTTTGCAAGATGTTATAGAACGAGCACTTTTTTATGTACTTCTGTACCAAGTTGTGGTCTCAAAACGGCGATCAACCGTTACTTTTGTATTTTCCCCTTCAGGTAACAAGGAATATAGCCACCTTAACTAACCAATCAACAAACTTATCTAGGCATACCCCTTAAAAATAATATATTGGTCGTAGGTATGCAAAGACTCGACTTTTGTTAAAAGCTGTTTTAATAACGAATTTTAGAGTCTACTTAAAATTTGCGGAAGCTCACTATTGGGAAATTTGTGTGGAAAATATGGCCACTGTGAACTACTTAAATTTAAAGTCGAAACTAAAAATGTTTATTGGTAAGGCCCTGTGTGTTCCCTGCCAAGTGTCAAGATGAAAGACGTGGCTTTTAAAAAAAGATGACTGGCCCATCTCGGAGTATGCCTTGAAAGCAAGCTGCTGCCCCTAGAGTTAGAATTTCGAAATGGATTTAGTTTCACCAAGTGGCTACGAAGTTGTTAGCTGGATGGCCGAAATTGTTCACTAAGCTTCCTTGGATTTGTTGTCGAAACATCTAAAATCATCGAACCATTCTTTTGAAGAGTTTACTACCCAGTAAATTGTTCCCTAAATATGTGTGCCAGCGGGTCATGTGCAGCTGTATATTGATCTATCTTCTTGCATTTATACCACTACAAGACACATGGGTGAGCGGTTTCTAGGATGGCTTGGCTTTTGCGCAGACTAAGAAGCCTTTTGTACGTGATATGCCCGACTTTTCATT
This sequence comes from Cheilosia vernalis, assembly GCA_949126925.1. Classification (NCBI taxonomy): domain Eukaryota; kingdom Metazoa; phylum Arthropoda; class Insecta; order Diptera; family Syrphidae; genus Cheilosia; species Cheilosia vernalis. The sequence goes on along the minus strand of OX421361.1, from coordinate 13,507,528 downwards.
GTATTTCAATTATGTCTGGACTCTATGTCGAAGACCACAAATGCTGGCAAATTTACAAAGAGCTTATGACGCTAGCTGCATTGGTTGGACGAAAAGTTTGAGAAATATTTAAATCTTTTGAGGATGCGGCTGCTCCCACTAAACAGTCCACCCTAGAAAACAATTTGTACTGTTTTTGAACCCAAATTTTTAAGGTTCCGTACCCAAAAAAGAAAAACGGAACCTTATTAGTTTCGCTTTTGTCCGTCCGGCCCCCTAAACCAATTTTTAATTTTTTTGTACATATTGGATAAAGAATAAATTCATTTGAATTGAACTGTTTGTGAAGATGGGTATTTGAAAGAAGGTTGATAAAAAATGGCTACCTATATTAAATTGAGCAAAACTAACCGCGTTAACCAACACTTCAACTATAAAGAGTATGCGGGAAAAAAAACAGACTGCTGATAAAGATCAACCCCTATCACCGTCGCAAGTATGGAGCCCCCATCTCTTCACCTGTTAAATTAAACTATCTCCAAGCTAGCTCTTATAAATTTGTTAAAAAAGTGTACACCCTCGAGCTACCTGACGTTAAGTGCGAATATAATTTATCCAACCCATTCGGAAATTTCCAATTATTTCCCCTTTCGAAAGTCATGTTCTCAGCGAACTAAACAAAAATCGACTGCAACACCTTTCGAGTACCCACAACCGAGCATCTGCTTCCAGGACTCCTATAAATAGTTCCTTTAATAATATCGTTAGCGTTACACTTTCATGCATTCACCATCACCAGTCACCACTACCGCACATAATTAGAAATTAAACGAAAACACATTTCGCTTCAGTTACCATCACACAACGTCTCTATAACCATACACACTCAATTTCATCGTGTTTTCCTCTATATTATAAACCTTTCGCCACCCAAAATGAGAGTGTCAACTGCATGACCACGTCCAAATTCGTTACTGGGCACATTACACTTTCCTTTTTTTTTTTTTTGGTTTTTGCTTTAAAAAAAACACGAGAAAAACTTTATCCGCATCAAAGTTTAGCGTTTAGCGTGTACATGAATGGCCAAACAGCAGAACAGCAATACCATTGGAATAAACTAAACAAAACAAAAACCAACCACGACCAGTTGCCGGAATCAAAGTGGGACAATTTTGAGGTAAAAACTTTGTCCATGAAAATTTACCTGGATGGTTAGCCAGGAGGATATTTTCATATTTATTTCGTTATATATCGTTGTGTGTGTTTTTCTTTTGTACTAGAGTAAATTATTCGAACACTTTTTTCACGCTCCAAAATATTAGCTGGAACGTTTCAGTTGAAAACGATTTCGAAGCGAATCGAACAGTTTATGATTTGGAATTCGAACGTACCTACCCTTTTATAGGGTGGCGTGGGTATTGTTTGGATTCCTTTTAATTTTAGATAGAGATAATAAGATGTCAAGGGAAAAATTAACTACTACGAAACGTTTGAATATGGAGCATAAGTTTTTTTTTTTTAATTGGTAACACTTTTTCCAACCAAAATTAATTTGACAGCTGGCAGCTTATTTTTGGGATCGTTTAAGTTTTGCCAGTTGACTATGCGTAGATTTTAAAATATAAAATGTATCCAATGAATGGAGAACGCTTTGAAAAGCGTCGTAAAGTACTGCACATATTCGAATCGCACGAATATCATTAAAAAAAATAGCAAGTGACGTTTTCGGCGCAGGGTCATAAGTCCACAGGCCAAAAGTCCACAATGGACAAATCAATTGTGGACTTTACTCACCCAGATGAGCCAAAAGTTCACAATAATTTGGGCTATAGGTTCACAATTTTAAAATGGAGGTAGGCCATAAATCCACAATTATCCATATGACAAAAAGAGTTGTTTTAACAACTCAAAAAGCATGGGAATGTTTGATAGATGCCGTGAAATAAGACCAACTTCTAAAAATGTACCTTATTTCGCTCTTAAATAGTGTAGTAAGGATAACTTCCAACAGTTGGTCTTATTTCAATCCCACAAAGTGCAATAACGCCAACAAAATTTGAGTAATAAGAAGAACCTTGCACCCACCCCGTAATCCAGCAGTAAACCTAAGCAGTAGGGTTGCAGGGGGGCAGCATGCCCCCCCCCCCCCCCATACAGAGTTCATAGTTTGAAAGCGCAATCTTAAAATGATTGCAATGCTGGAGAAGTGTGTCTTGTGGGTTTTGGAGGCAAACACCGCAAATGAGGTCATTACTAGAATTTTTAGCTTCGCTTTCAAGCTCGTTGTCCTCTTCTTCACCTTCTTCATCCGTGAGCCATAAGACCACAATCAGTGAGTCAAAAATTCACAAGAATTTTGTGTGAACTTTTGGCTCACCTCACAAATCAATTGTGGACTTATACCCCACCTAAGTGGGTAAAAAGTCCATTGTGGACTTTTGGCCTGTGGACTTATGACCCTGCGCCGACGTTTTCATGTTCGATTAAACACACGAAATCTAAAATGTGAAGAAGCCCAATCGAACAACACAACACATGACATTTGACACTTCACCATCAGAATAGGTTTCTTATAAACGTCCCCACTTGTTCGCGAAGCTGGTCTAAAAATGGACCACAAGATGGCGCTTTTTTCGACTGACTCGAATTTTTGTTAGTTGAATGATTCGTTTCTTTTTCGCTGCACATCTACATCTGAAGTCTACAACTGGACATTTACCTTCTTACTACTCACCCTTATCGTTCGAGTTGTAGTCTATGGTATTTTAATGTCAGAAATAAGTGTTACCATTTTCACTTTCACAATCAATTTGTGTTCGAAGTTTGGTGGTGGCTTGTAAACCATTTTGTGAAATAATTTGCACTTATGAATACGGACACTCTATGGAGTATGATCAAAACGACACAAGTCCTAAATCTTAGTTTTGAGATAAAGGCGTTTAAAAGTTCAACAATTTCTCCTTAATCCAGTTTTACGCGTTAAAGTAATATTGCGATGCAATAATAATATGAATTACTTAATGTTCAATAATCAATTACTAAAATTTAAAAAAATGTAACAAAAAAACGTTTTAATGGAGATGTTGTTTTGACCAAACTTTAGACTTTTTTCCAACGTGTCCAGATTGAAAATAATTTTAGCAACACGTTCTTTTCAAAAAATCAAAGGCCTTTATTTAAGTTTAGCAACGGAAAACAGGGATAATAATTAAACTAAAGAATAAAATAGAAATGTTTAATGTAATAAAGTCAAGTATCTACTTTTTTGATATGTATAAGTAGAACTATTCCTCCTCAGAGCAATCATTTAGATCAGGGTCCGCATCATCTATCCTATTTTTGCACTTTAAGTTTTTAAAAAAATCATGAAAGGTTGTTGGAATCAAAGGTAGAAGCGAAATAATATCAATTTTCTTTTCCTCCGATATAAGTGGTGGAGGAACATTTTGCAAACCAAAAGAAAGTGAACTTTTGCCTCTTCTTCTAAAGTTAACACATCGAAATTCAAATCACAAATTTATGCTCAGCCATCTCAATGCCGATTTGCATGGATAACAAAAACATTGCAGCAACAATTCATATACCTACCATAAACGTATGAGAACAAAGCAACAGTTGAGTAACATGTTATTTTGACCTGGTTATTATTTGAAAAATTTAAAGGTTGCTCGGTCAAAACAGCACAGGTGTGGACTTATGTCATTTTGACCAAACACAATTTTAAAAATACTTGTAATGTGTGTTTAGGACCACTCAATAACTTTTTATTCGAAATACTGAAACTTATGCTGTTAAGACCAAACGAAAATAGATTTTTTTTTGAACAGTTCTGCATACTTATCTAAATTATCTAAATTTGACCAAACACCATAGACATTATATGGATGAATATTTGGGAATTTTTTTGTCATCTATTTTATCAGATTCTCTAAAGTTAAAATAGTAAGTTTTTTGAGAAAAGAAATTGACTTTTAGCTTCAGAGAATTTGAGGAAATAAAAGTAAAAAATTCGTGCGAATTTTCTCAAATTCTCTGAAGCTTGTTTGTTGTTTTAGGTTGATAGAAATTTATTAATAATATATACCGCCTTGGAATCGTATAACTCCATTCCAGGTACAACACACATAAAATATTTCTCACTCTTTTAGCTTCTACTTAGCATTACAACTTTAACCAAGCACTCAACATAATTCTCGATTGTAATGGTAACACCATATTCTAAAGGTGAGTGATGCGATTATTGGTTGTTAGTTGTAAAGATGCAATGTAGATGGCGCTAGGTGGCAAATTTGGCAGGGGATGCATCGTCTGGGTATGAGTTGCACCCGACCCCTAAAGAAATACGCTGCCTATGTTTTTTTTTCCACATTTCGGAGCTGGGTACAAGGCGTTTTAAAAAAGGAGAAATTTCCACTTTTTGGACAAACCCTGCTGCGTTTAAATTAACGCCCATCCTTCCTATTCCTGACTGATTTTCCTTTTTTTGCCTTTCGTACCATTTTCTTCTGGTATCTTCCAGGGGCTTCCCTTTCGCTCCCGGGAGGATGACAAAAACAGGTTGTCTTAGAGCAAAGACGGACAGTCGGGAATCTCTTAACGGATGGACGGACGGTCCCCAATCAATAACTAAAAATAAGGGATTACGACTATCAATCGCCCAAAGGCCGCCTGGGCACATCCTAAACACAATAATGCAGACCAAATAGTGTTGTAAACGGGAATAATAAAAACTTCCAACTACATGGGTTCTGTTAGTTTACCCTTTCTGCGCGGAAACTCACTCGACATTAGCTTGCGAGTCGCGAATTATATAAGGGATGATGAAGATATTTAATTGAACACCGCGAGATCGCCAGAATGAATTTGGATCATAGTGGGAGATTAAGCTGTCAGAGCTCGGGAATAGCGCTGCTGACTCACTTTTTGGTTAGCCGCCTGATAGACAAGACGCAAGAAAAGTTTTGTAACAGAAAGTAGAGGAAATCTACGAGAGAAAAAATCACGGTATACTGTGAGGGTGCATTTTAAGTAGGTATTTACATTTTATACAGTCGTTGTAGCGCGGAGTTTTTTTGCCAATGCCATTCCCCAGTATAAAGGGGAGGAGGAAAAAAAACAGATAAGTAGAGTGTTGTGAGTGTGTTATATAGGTTGTTTGTAACCGGTTGGTTTTGATAAATTCGAAAAATATTAGTCGAGTGAGGTTTCGTTCCGGTTTTTTTTTAACCGTAACCATTAACTGCCGCTTAATAATTTCGCTATCCTCTGTGCTGTTTTGAGACCGTCTTTCGTGACCGTTATCCATCGAACCTTGTGGTAATCGGAGGTTATCCGTTGGCCTAAAACCGCAAAGTGAAATAGTTGTTTCATATAGTGCATTTTCCCATTTTCTTGTTTCGAACGTAGGAGATTCTAAGTCGCGCAACAAAAAAAAGTTGTTTAAAGCGATACTGAGAGCTCCCAGCTCTGTGATGTTTGTCTAAAACAATTACTGGCCGTTTCCCAATTTTATAAATCTCATTAGAAACAATAAACTTGTCAAGCTCCCTGTTGTGGGAAAGCAATTAAGATCTTGTATTTCATTGTTAGTTCATTATTTCACCTTCAAAAATCGTCGTACCAAAGTCTGCGTGGCACCCTTAGATCAACTTATCGATCACTGCCCTTTTAGTACGTCAGTACCTAACAAAAATTCTACTGTGTTCAAAGACGTCGTGATACGACATTGGCGAGGTTTCGAAGAGTCTCTGCAATTGAAAGTTTTTAAGTTAGTAATTTGTTGTGGAGGTATATTCGAGCCAAGGTTGGCCTCTATGTCCTCGGTTCTGTTGGAAGCATGCCTTTCGCCGTCGATCGTAATTTGGTCATTTATATGGAGGCAAAAATGGCTCCTTTTGAACACTTACAAGTGGAAGCCTCATGTTTGACTTTGCAAAAGTCAATTTGTGGACAATTTAACGGGACAGCAATGGCTCATTCAGAATATTAAGATCGGGTGACCTCATGCTTGACTTTGCAAAGTCAAATTGCACAAGTCCAATAGACGATGTAGCCTACTCAGCCAACCAAAGATGTCCAAATTCCTTATGTTTCGAGTGTTGTTCGGCAGTTTTTCCAAACTACAACATTGTTGCCGCAACGAGTCTATAAAGGCTCCATAGCCTGGCTTCTTATAACCATTCGTCTTGGTGTAAGTTTTCTGTTTTTATTTAGGGACCCACCCAATTGCGAGTACCCATTCCGAAAACTCAATCGTGAATCCTGCTCCTCCAGGACAGTATATACTTTCCAATGTTTGTCAGACATTTCGCTACAACTGCGACGGCTGGCATTAACTTAGGAACTACAAAGCCGTCTCCCAATCAATTGCCTGCACAGCTTCCAATCGACCCTAACCTACCCTATGTCTCTATCGTCTCCAACACCGAAATTGACATTCGAGAAGGAGGTACAGACAAAATAAAACCATTTTTTTAAAAACAAAGCCACAACAAACAACAAAGTCATTTGCAGTTTGCCGAACGACGACGACGCCCCGTCACTGCCAGACCTCCCGTCTTTTCAGGTAAGCTATTTACTGGCATTTAGTCTGGTTGGTTGCACTCTTATCGCTGCCGGTAGAAACTGTGCGAAGGAAAGGGGGCAAAAGCTAAAAATTCAAAAGCTGCAAGTCGAGAGTACTTTTCGCGTAAATTCATCCTCGTCCTTCGTTTCGAATTATTGCCGCCGGCTACTTGTGGAAATTGTGGCCGAAAAATGTTTGACTTTTTGTGAGGTTCGTTTTTTTTTTTGCGCTTTTTGTGCGTTTGTCAATTTATGTTTCGAATTTTATGGCAAAACAAACCATCCAACTTGAGGACTGCACGGGAAGTTTTGTTCACTTCGAGTGTGCTTTTTTGGTTGAGTTAAAGGGGGCCTTGCACTTGGTCGTGTTTATAAGCTCGCTTTGCATACTAAACCTAATTAGATTGTCTAGTAGGTTGAGGATTTGCCGGATGAGTTTGGTGTGTGGCAAGGAGGAGAGTGGTGGCTACTATAATGCAGGTTTGTTTTCTCCGGTTTTTATATGATTTTTTTTGTGCAGTATCAACAGCATCAGTCACACAGGTAGCTTTAGGTAGCTTGTGTATTGCAGGATGTGTGAGTAATGCAATTTTGAGATGTGTATGCAATGCATGTAAGCTATTTGTTGTTTGTGCGAGGTAAACGTTGGTATATCCTTTGAGGACGTATTTTTTCTGTTGTTGGATGTGCAGCATTTTATTTTTTATTGCGCGGAAGAGGATGACAAACATTTGCCAGAGGGTTTTTTTTTGGTTGAGCGAAGGCAATTGATGTGTTGTATGACGATATATTTTTATTATGGGCAATGTGGCTCAAAAATTCTAACTTTGGCTCAATGCCAATACTGAGAGCTAAGAGCCAGAACTTCGGCCGATTTCACGTTGCTTTGCCTACAAACTATATTTTTACGGAAGTGCCTTGATTTGGTGCCCTCGTGCTCGTATCGATACATAGAAATTCGTATTGACAACTGTCACGAAAAAATTCTGACTCACCAACATACTCTCAAGAAATATGAACCACTTCCACTTTGGGCAAAGTTGCTGGCAGCGTTCATAGAATTTTAATGGTTAAATTTGAAATTATTCGTTTTTTTTGTTTAAAATATTGATGAAAAGTTGTCAACGCAGAATGGTTGTATGAAAATAAAAACATGTTTGTCCTAATTTGTTTCTTAAGATTATTCGCCTTTCAACAATAAAAACAACTAACCATCAATGACATTCAGCAATATAAAAATTTGGTAGGTTAGTGCCGTAGCGTGGGTTGGTGCCGCCCGGGGCAGACCCAATTTATGCCGCCCCTATAGTAGTCTTTTTCACACACTGAAAAAGATTTGTCTACGGTTTCAACCACATTCTTCTACACATACGAGTATGTATGTCAATAAACTTGGTAGAATTTCTACATTTTACCAAGTTTATACTAAATTTATTTTTGCAGTGCTAGGTATGCTTTTTTAAATAACAGGAAGGGCCCTGTAGAAAACGTATTATTTGTTTCTTATTTATAAGATGTTTAAAACAATTTGGTAATTTTTGGCAATACATACGCGTACCTACATAATTAAAATTAGATATTCTATGTACGGCACGTCGCGTTCGCACAACACGAGATAACTGCTTATTTTCTATTTTCAAAAGCACGTTTAAGAACACGACTTAAAATGTCTTATTTTTGTGCAATTTGTATTCGATACCTAATCGGAAAAAGTGTACCCTCAAAAAAAAAAAAAAAAAATATTGTGATAACTAAGAGAATAGGTACTGCCAGTTTAGAGAAGAAGCACCTATCATTTTTGCAACTACATTCATAGATACTCGTAGACATTACAAAAAACTCAAGATCATGGAAATGGACAAGTGCACTGTTCAAATTAAATACATAACGTATCAATTTTTTGTTATTATTACACCTCCTTATGAGATGTTTGCAAGCTTCACTTCGTATATAAACAAAACACAATTACACGAATTTATTCGAGTTCACTGTTCGCACAAATATCAGCCACAAAATGTTAACTGTTCGTTTCTACATTAGGTCTGTTAATTTCATTTTGTAGTAAAAATGGAAAAGACTGTCAACATGGAATTGGTGGGGATTTGTAGTAATCTATGAAAAATGACAGATACATATTTCAAATATATTCAAAAAAGTGGTACGAAAAGTCTGATAAACTCGAGTAATTAGAAGATTAGTTACATCATCTAAGTAGCGATGAAAGTGATCTGAAATTAATCGAACTTCTTCTTGATGAATTCTAGTATGTTCAAGACCTTAACTGATTGAACTACAAGCACTAGTAAAGAGGAAAAGCGACACTGCATTCAGAATTACATGGTGGAGAATGCTTCATGCTACAGCGAGAAAGAATTTCGTCGCCACTTTCGAAAAGAATCTTGAGGAGAACATTCAATCTTATTTTCCCGACTGTTCACACAATTTTAACACTCATAAAATCAAAACAAATGCACGCATTTATGGCAAACAGGGCAACACATTTCAAATCATCTGGGATCTGGTAATTGCAAGGTGAAGAACATCCTTTCCAATTCGTACGCCAAGAAATTTGTTGAGTAAAAATTCGTTAGATTCTCGGTGGATATCTGGCTTGAAGATGCTCTCTTTTATGAATTTTTCGAGTTAAAGACCAGCGTTGAGTAAAAATTTGTAAGATTTAAGAGTAAAGGAATCCGTTTTAAGGATTTTGTATAGGTATTTAAAAATTGTAGCAGCTCCGAAAATTGCCGCCCCTAGCAAAGTGACGACCGGGTCCTGTGCCCCCTTTGCCCCACCCTCGCTACGCCACTGGTAGGTACTCCCAACCTCTAACACATTTCCCCACGGTTGGTCGCAGTTGGCACCATTTTTTTTTATGTTTTTACATGTCTTAATTGACATAGAACCGATAGGAAAACAAAAGAGCGAATTTAAAAACAATTTGAGGGGGCCAGTGGCAAGAGGATTGCGATTGCGAGTTGGGTTTTTCAGTATTGTCTCTTCTCCGAGCCAAAAAGAAATGGCTGCTAGTTGTCTCAATGTTTAAACATAATTTTCTTGAAAAACGTTAGAAAAAATAAAATAAACCTAGGTAATCAGGAAATGATAATTTACTCGACTGAACGCTGTCACAAGACAAAAGCTAGTAAAACGATACACCAAGTACCTAAACGCACCCACAAACGCGTTCACAACGAACGTCCCAATTAATGTTTCATTCAGCTAATGTGGTTCAAATTTGTGCGAAATAGCTCGGTAAATGGCTCGGCTACAAAATTTCTCGCTGACTACTATAATCATTAGAAATGCCACGAATATTCGGCAAGTATTCGATATTCGGCTATTCGGCCAAATAACTTTTCGTGACATCTCTAATAATCATTCAAACTTTATTGTTGGTTGCTCTTGAAGATGTTAGTATACTTAAACACAGGTGACAATTCAATCTTTCATTAGCTCATTTTCAAAAGAACTATTTCATCCATTTAAGGGTCGGTGATGTAGGTAGGTATAAAGAACGCTCATGTGAAGCCTCCATAGGTAAAGATCGTCTGTCATAAATACAAGTCAATTCGCATACGGATAGAGCAGAGGTGTCTAACCGCTGACCGCTGGTATCGTAACTCGTAAGAGCAAATGGTGTTGGGACTTGGGAGAGGTTTTTAAGCGCGTTAAAAGTCGAAAAAAATCACATGAGAACACCTCATTTTGGAATGTCACGAAGCTACTTCTTTATGACCGCAACCCTATGTACACACTGCCCCCAACCGAGAACTTTACAAAGGTAAACAGATTTCTATGTAATAGGTTTTGATTGGTAAAGAAAAAAAGAATCCTTAATGTGCCTGAAATTTGGGGAACTCCTATGTTATGGCAACGACATTATCAGCGACGAGCTAACGACAACTAGTGCTGCTCTATAAAGGTTTTTTTAGCAAATCGGGCAAAAAATGTTATCCCTTGCCTACAGGGAAGTTCCAGTATGTAGCGATAGGGATGAACGAACTTTTGCATTGCAGCTTCCCCAGCAGAAGTATGTTCTGTTCCTTGTATCACAAAAAGAGGAAGGACTTGCAGCGTATTGCATATAAAAAGAAAAAATCTGGCTAAACAAGAAGACTCAGCTATATAAAGACGGGATAGTTGAAAAGTTCGGAGAACCGCCATCGTCACTTTACCACCGCATAACATGGCATGGATCGCGGATTCAAACTACTTATAGATATACTTAATCTACTTTAAAGGACAGCCACGGATGAGTGGTTCTACTGAAAGAATTTCCTACCTCCTCTTATGTGCATTTACAGAGATTATCTTCTCAAAAATTGCCTACGGAATGAAAGCCCAGCTATCTTTTACACTCTTCACGAAATCGTTTAACTTTGAGCTAATATAATATTTAAGGTAGGTTAGGTACGTTGTAAAAGTATACACCGCACTGTTCGCGAAACAAAAATAATATCGCACTGTATAATTCCATATGGCTGTCAACGAAATGACCAAATTTTATTGGCATTTGTGTTATGCGAACAATTAAAAATACCTACATAGGTACATCGGGAAAGAATTCTTTTCAAAATAGAAATCAAATATTTTCAAAAGTAACTCACAGTTTCCACTTCTCATTGATGAATGCAATTATGCATAACCAGAGAACACAGAAGAATTTTGCTCACACAATACACTTACACACAATCGCGAGCTACGAATCCCGAATCCCGACACCAAAACTGAAAGTACCGCTACACTCGCGTCGCAAAAAAAAGTAATTAGGAAACATGTTTCTTCCAAAATCCAAATGCACTTTTTGTAATTTAATTTAAATGGAAGCACTGATCGAAACAACAAAGAAACAAATTTATTTATGGCAAAAAGAATCTAGTGAACGGAACAAAACTTCGAGCTTAATGGAAATAAATGCTTACTAGACGAAACTTCACATTCAAGTTTAAACTAAATAAATACTGACACTGGGGTTGGGTGCTGGGATGAGGCAGTTGCAAAAATCAGATGCGCAAATCACTCACGAAGAGAAAGAACCCAGAGTCGCAGACTGCCATAAACTCAGAATTAACTAGAAAGTAAAAGTATTCACTCGAAAAGTGGAATGTGGAAACTCCAAAGGAGAGTCATCTCATATCATTCAGTATTCACAATTCAGCCCTGCCTGACCTGAAGTAAAACTGAATGGATGTCAGCACTCCAGCGTTCAGCAAAGCTTATGAGATCGAGACAGCGTTGCCATAGTTTGGGGGTTTTCCCCCAGATTTGAGGGTTTTTCTGATCGATGGAGGGAAATCTGGGGGGAGAAATTGTTTAGGGGGAAATCTGGGGGTTTTATTTTGTTACTGCGTCTGCGTTCAGTTATTTTTTTTTTGTCACTAAAAACAATGAAAGCTATAAAGGCACTGCACCAAAAACAAACCAAATCAATGTATCCCGTGGTGCGCGGTTGGTTTAAACTGGATACGGCGTAGAGGGGAATTGAGAATTGACTCTAGTTGACAGCCACACACAACCCACATCAACATCCAAGATCCAACCATTGTTGAGCTTGCGAAAGGGGAAGGGGCATGAAACGAACTTCTGGGAAAAGAGTGCATTTGCTGAATTTCTCTAAAAAGGGATTATCTTCAGCGAAAGCTACGAAGCTTTCTTTCACCAATTGATCTGTTGTCTGTTCTGCACAACATGCGAAAAAACCGGTTTTACACATTTGGGAAATGGGAGGTTTCACAATTGTTTTTTTGTTATCGAAAAACGACAACAATTCTCGGATGGACAGACTGATGCGATGAAGTGGAACAATTGACAATGAAAAATGTACAATAAAAGGAGCTCATACAAAGTAAGAAGCCCTTGCAGGACCAACTAAAGCGTAAAGCCCTAGTTATAGCCATACGTAAAATGCAACCGAAAAGGTTGGAACAGTATGAAAATGAGTTCTTTTTCGCAGTCATAGCGAAAATTCAAAATTCTGTCAGAAAAAAAATTCCCCACGAAGAAAACAACCCCTGATTGGATTCATGTTCCATCAGAAAAAAATTTTCTGACAGATGACACAGTGGAATGATTTGTTTTTTTGTTATGGAATTTTGTTATGGAGTAGACCGGAAAAAGTTTTTCGTACGAAAAAATTAAAAAAATATATATATTTTCTAGAAAGTTTTAAGATTATTTGTTTATTTTTTCTTGATAAACTAACTTAATAATTCATAAGGAACATTTAGAAACCAAGATTGAGTTCAACCGTTAGGTTTAAGTCGTCAAAAAAACCAAAAGAACATTTTTACGGTTTCGTTTTACGTATGGCCAAAGACATTTTTTTTATTTAAATATCAGAATCATGATCAGTGACGCGAAAAAAGCCATTGATTATTGAAAACTGATTAAAACAAGACAATCGGCCCTAGCGAGGTAGGTACCCGTCGGAACGGAAAATTCTCCGCAGCGCATACTCTGTCGGAACAGAAAATTGCATTCGAGGTACCTATCCGTTCTCGGAAAGAATAATGGAAATGCGATGACGCATTGATTTCACATCCGCGCATTGTTTAGTGCTTGGTTTTTCGCTAGATTTTGTACTGGGAACACAAATTTAGGCAATAAATACAAACAAATGCGACGCTATATTGTTTATTATTAATTATTAATTTATTTAACACCTTACTGCAAATCGTGAATAAATTCAGCGACTCATTGTACTCGAAGGATATAGTAAATAAATTCCGCAACAAATTTCTCTCGGAGGATATCGGAACCTAGCTGTCAAAAATTTAAAAAAGAAAATGCACTTCATCGCACTTCAACGTGATTCGCCGATATGCGTTGCAAAATGTCGGAACATTTCTCCGAACAGTTGTTCCGATGAATACCTCGCAGCGAAAATCCTCCGAATCGTATAAAATCGGAGAATTTTCCGTTCCGACGGATACATCGCTAGGGCCGAATAATAGTCAAATTGTGGAATTCGGACGTGCCTATATATTTCGTCTGGTCTAAGATATGCAAGAACAGATTTATACAATTCCATGTTTGGGGTAGGTATTCAAAAACAAGTGTCGTTTTCGATTTAAACAGCTGAGTGTCGAATCGTCACGTTTGCTGGCGCAAGTGAATCGGCCCTAGCGAGGTATCCATCGGAACGGAAAATACTCCATTGTTATATACAATTCGGAGGATTTTTGCTGCGAGGTATTCCTCGGAACAATTGTTTAAACATTTTTTAACGAATATCGGCGAATTACGTTGAAGTGCATTTTTTTGATAAATGTTTACCAGCTAGGTTCCGATATCCTCCGAAAGAAATTTGTTGCGGAATTTATTTACGATTTACAGTAAAGTGTTATAAATTTGAATAGGTAATAAGAAGAAAAAGCAATATACCAACTCATATTTTTGTATTTATTGCTTCTATTTGTGTTTCCAGGGCTCTCATCGCGTAATTTATGAGCCGATCGTTGTCGAAATGATTGCAAAACAGCCTTCGTTCAATCGAATCGTTTCGACGAGTGTACCTATTTGACGTTTGAATTAGTAACGTGAAACAGCAAGAAACGATGATCGTCCAATCGTTTCGAGGATTATTTTTTCTTGGTTGTTATGTTACACGATGTAGAAGCATCGGCGCGCGATACGATGTCGCCCGATCGTTTGCGTTTGGTTCTTACGCGATAAGAGCCCAGGATGTGAAATCAATGCGTCATCGCATTTCATTTATTATTATCCCAAAACGAATACATCTCATATTATGCTGACTCCCATGCCCATCCCAATCCATAATCCACAATTTCTACCAATCCCTTTCCCTAACTCTTATTATCTGAGAAATTGAGCAAATGCGCTCATTTGCACAATGCTTGCTTTGTTTATTGATTCTTATTGGCGGATACGGAATGCGTTTATGCGCATGTGTCATCTGCTTTTACTTAACGTCGACGTCATCGTTCGCCGGGTGCATTTGCTTATACTGCTCCTCTGCCGAGCTTTACCTACTAACACTTGACCAAGAATTTCATTCTCCCCACCAAAGCGCATACCTTACAACCTACCACACTTACGCCGGCTAAGCTCCATTCTCCATTTCATTTTCCATACCCCTTTCACTCAGCTAGCTCAGCTGTCCTCAGCAAGAGTCAATTTATCAATAATACCCACCGTATCGTACGTAACCCCTGCCTGACTGCACCCGCCGGCCAGCGCACTTCGACCTTCGACATCGCTACGCTATAATGCTTTCCAACTTGCAACTTGCAACATCAACCTTAGCTTACTGCTGAATTGCTGTAGGTATCCATTCAGCGCTGCTTCAGGGCTGAATTCGAATTTCTAACTACATAAATAAATCTTCTTTCGAGTTTCGTGAACACTGTCTTAGTTTATACTTAGTTTGTTAGCTTGTGCTTTTGTGACAGCAGCTGCGGTCCGTAATTGCATCTAGGATCTGCGCGTGATCTATAGAACTGCCTAAGAATCTAGTGTCATTTGTCGTGGTTAGTACTTCAGTAGTATAAATTTAAATTGAAGTTTCGCAAAGTCGTTGTCGAACTTGTTTGCATAAAGCTCGTAGTTGTTTTGTTCCGTTCTCCACTTTTTTTTTTGTCATATATAAATTTGTTTGTTGTTTGTTGTTCAGTGCTTCCAGTTAAATTAAATTATACAAAAGTGCATTTGGAAGAAAATACTTTCATTCTTCAACTATGAGAGGAAAATTTGATGGTAGCTTTTTTTGCGACGCGAGTGTAGTGGTCTTTCGGTTTCGGTGCCGGTGTCGGATTCGGATTTCGGATTTCGCGATTGTGTGTTAGCGTGTGTGTGCTAAAATCTTCCGTGCATAATTGCATTCATCAATGAAGTGGAAAAATGAAACGGTGAGTAATAGATTCTTGTTTTGATAATGTTTTTATAACCTTTTAGGTTCAGTGCAATCTGTTTCAAGTTTTGTTCCTAAAGCTTAGTATACGCTGCTCGAGCTAAACTAAATTTTAGCTGATCGCTAAACTTCAAATTGTCCTAGCTAAATTTTGTCACAGGTAGATAAATATGTCACAAAAAACAGCTGTTCTTCGAAAATAACTAACTTCAAAAATTCAACTCTCTCTGATTTCAAGCATTTCCAATTCTATACGTATGTCCTCGTCGAACAATTAATTCAAAAAACTCATTCTTGCTTACTTCTCTCATTCTTCGCGATACAAAAACACGACAAAACAAGAGAACATAACGATCTGTCAAAATCTAGCTTCAGAAAATGTCCCGACCCATTAAATAGGAGCGCTAAATTTTGACAGAAGTACATTCTGAAACAAAATATTTGATTATTTAGCTCGGGCTGCATACCACTCAGCTAAATAGGTGTGCTTAAGTTAAGCACAGCTAAATTTTGCAGAGAATATTGTATGGGAGCGAAAATTTAGCTCGAGCAGCGTACTTAGCATTACCTAAAAACCTAACTTAATTTTGGCATATAGTTTGCTGTGGATAAAGCGGCACAGAAAACAGAAATTCTTTGAAAAAAAACACGCACTTTGATTATTCAATTCTATTTTATTTCAACCATTTTGTATCCTAGGTAGGTACACACCTACTCCTCGTCCATGTAGTTATGAAAAAAGTCCATCCTTGCTTACTGATCTGTCGAAATTTAGCATGAAAAAAATGCTACCAGACACATGAAGTACGTTCTGAAACAAAAGTTTGATTTTTTAACTCGAGCTGCGTACCAATGGGCTGAAGGGATTCAGTTAAATTTCGCTCAGCTACATTTTGGAGAGAATTTTGTATTGAAGCTTTTTCAAACTATTTTTCGTGAATAAGTTCTAATGATCATATTTCCCTTGTAAACATGTAAATATTATTACCCTTTCCAAATCGCTAAAAATGGCGTCTTCGACTTAAAGTTTTCAGCCTTTGGTGATTTTTTTTTTTTTGACGTACCTATCAATCAGATTCCAGCGAACTGAATGAATTTAGATGCGGCACTCAAGGGGAACTAATCCTTAATTCTTTATAAAAGACGGTACAAATTATGTAAGCAATGTGAACAATCCCTTAGCATCGAATAAATTGTGGAACATGTGGAACAAGGATAAATAGTCGGTTATGTCAATGTATGTACGAATTTAACGAAAAAGCTTCAAAAACTGAAAGTCTAATTTCCGTCCTACTTATGGTTGGTGTCAGCGATATATTTGTCGTCCCGTTTAGCACTATCCTTCGAAAGCTGTTTTATAGCAACTAAAATTTCTTAGCGCAGAATCCAACTTCCATGTTGATGTTGATGTTGACTTTTGAAACAAGAACGTTTGAGCTCTTTGAATATATCTTCACAGTTTTAAACTGTGACAGAGATAGTGTAACTGTTTTCAGTGGGATTTATTCCTATACCCCTATGTCCTCTTTAATAACCACACTATCGCCTATTTTAATAAACAAATGCTCACAATGTTTATTGGCTAGCAGACGTCAGTTAGAATACAAAAAAAACTTACTTAACTGCTCTGCGATGTGACCAATCGATAACTTTAAGCAGCTTTTATTAATAGTTATTATTAGATAAATTCAAACATAATATTTTGGAATGTCCTAGCTTATACCTATGTACATGCTTATGTACCTTCAGAAATTGTTTCAAACTAAAAATGGGCCGAAGGGTGTGGACTACGAGTCAACCGGGAGAAAACCGCGAACTCGTAGTTTTTAGTACAAAAAAATACAAGACCACCTATGGTCGTGGAAAAATGGGTTTGTTTTCGAAAAAACTTCCCATATAGCAGCCATAAAATGGTCACAACCAGAAGGTCACAGAGTCTCAAAGGCACTATTGGCCCATTTTAAACCGGAAAAAGTCTGTAGAACTATAATCAATCTCAGTAGAAAAAAGTCATGATTTACCGTAGGAATGCTTTCTACATTGCCTTCTAAGGAAGCATGCCATGAGACTAGGACTAGCTAACTCGGATATATGCAGGTTCTGTGAGGACCTACAAGTCACGGAAAGACATCGCCCGAACCTTCTATGTGAGTGTCAAGCAATCGCTCGGAGTAGAAGGAAGCGCCTTGGCAGCTACTTCATTAATCACTTAGAGGAGGTTGGTTCCTCAAACAATATTGAGACAATAATTAAATTCTGTCCCGACTGTCGAATTTCCCTAAAGAAAAACCCCAAACTCTTGGCGCTGCTGGTCCTACTGTAGACAGTTGACAGTGTCTACGCTCGTCTCTAAAAGTAGCTAATAAAATTAACATCAGTATCGAATAAATTGATACTCAGAGTAAACGTTAGCAGAGGCGAAGATCCGCTGTATCGATTCAGATTTTATATTCACTAGGTGCACCTGGTACGGTAATAACGGGTTTAACCGCTGTGACATACAACTGTGCTCACAGCTTTAGGCCATAGGTTTTATATTTGCTAGTCTCATAAACGTAAGAAAGCTTACAAAGACGGTTGTTGACGGATCGCTGGCGAATTGTCTATTGCAGCAAAGTTCTAAGTAAAGCTGGTAGAAGTGATGGTCGCGATGTGCTTACCACTAACTCTAAACTCCAATCTTTGGGATATTCAGCATTATCAATTGCAGTACACCCTACCTGTGAGTAGTACCTACCAGCAAACGGGCCTAGGACATCTATTGGTTATTGGTTATTGGTTTGCTTGGCATATTTCTCTATTTAGTTGGTATTATACATAATAGCTCAAACTCAGTTGGCTACCCTGCACTATTTTAATGATCCTTTACGAGCGATATGTGAGTTTTACGACCCTATAAGTGTATACATACCCTACAAATCGAGTAGGCTCAGAATTTCATAAATGCTGAGATAAATATCGTAAGAATGAGCTTGCACTCGCCCCATCTTTTCAAACTTCGAGCTTAGCTAAAGAGTTTTCTTACCTTCTGTCTGGGTCTAGTAAGTTTGCTATTCCGCACCTAGGGCCTAAGGCTTACACAAGCTATTTTTTAACGTAATCGCTACCAGATTAGTTGCACGTTCTTGACCTTAGCAGGGTCGGGCGATTCTGTAACGCGAAACGTTCCAACGTTGGCGTGTTGACGAAACATTTGCTTTTGCAATATAGGGCAAATCAATCGAACACACGAAAGGTTTCAGCGTATACTGAATACTGATCCTGCTGTCTGCAGATAAACTGCAGTGACGCCATTTTGTGTATCGCCAGTCATTGAAAGCACATTTAGCATTGCCTCTGTCAATTTTCTATTTCTCTCGCTGACACCTTTGAAGGCGAAATTTATGGTACCCACGAATAGGGCTACCATATATGTAAGTACCCTTTAAGTGGGAGAGTACCTTACCATTTTATTTTATTATTTAACGAATTTTGCAAGCACGGATATTCCTTTTTTTTAAATCTGATCAGATTACAAGATATAACTTTTTTTTCAAGATTTTTGAGCTCTAAAATTTTTACAAAACTTTTCACCTCAAATTCATCAAATTTCAAGATTTTTGATTTTCTAAATCTAACAAATTAAAAAAAAAACTTTTTCTTCTGAAGGAAGAAGGAAACGTTTTCTATTAATTTCATTATTATGTAGAATGCGAATCGAACAGAGCCCATGCACAAATTTTGTTTTAGTAACGTTTGCATCAGCTCTAAAGTAAGGAAATTATTTGATTTAAGCAATCAAATTCTAAGACATAAATAAATATGTTTCAAATTCCAAAAAACACTCATTTGTAAGCAATAATTTTTTTCGATACTTATGAAAGTATATTTTGACGAAAAAATAACTATATTTAAATCACTTCAAAACTGTGTTCTTTATTTCCTTCTTTTTGAATTTTGAAAAATCTTAAAAAAAAAAAAGATTTTTTATTTCGCAAAAACAAGAATTTCAAATTTTTCATCTGGGAACGCTGGTTGTGTCAGTGGTTGCAGAATTTTCCGTCTCAAACCAGCTTAAAGTGGCAAAACGAAACTTCTTTATATATTTTTCTAACTCCACTTAATGAATGTTTTTCATAAAAAGATAACAATTTCATAAATCATCATTTTTAATTTAAATTTAACCCAATTTAAGTCGGCGCATTGGCTTAGTGGCTAGCGTGTTGGACTACTAAGCGAGGAGTCCGGGTTAGAACTTCGAAACCCGACAAAACGCAAATTCCAACTTATTGTTTTTTCCACTGCGCCACCTCTCGCGAACGTCTGACAAACATCGGATAGTTTGTCTTGAAAGAGCTTCTCAATTAGACGTTTGGATTCGGCATAAAACGGTAGATCCCTTCCATTTATTCCAAAAAATCAGAAACTACGTCTAGCTTTCCTACGGATCTGCTTTGTCAACTATTTATGTTTTTTTAAGTAAACTTAAGGCGCACTCAAGTTCATGATAAAAACCCCTCGTTTGAACTAGGTAATCGACACTTAGCAACATTAGAAAGAAGCTTCTTAGATTTTCTTTCAGGTGTTTTGAGATAAGCAAACATTTTGAATGACATCTGCCTCTGCCCTCGAAAATAAGACACAACCTTCTATGCCTCTGGTTCTTCCTACAAGAAACTCCACTTCAGTGTTTAATAGCCCTTTTTACCGCGTTGGAAATTTTAAAACTATTGCTTGGGAAAGGGGGAAATTCTTCCTTTTTTGTATGGGAATTTTCTCACCAAACATCTGACAGTACTACACATAAAAACACACACCCTTTGTCATAATACTAGCAATTTTATTGTATACTTCAATATTTTCATTCCTATATAATTTCTTTTGCATTTTATATAATTTATCCTCAGCGTTGTTACATTGTTTTTGTTTTTCTTACATTTAAATGGATAACATGTTAATAATTTTATTCCTCAATTTGACTGATATGTTTCAATTGTTTTTATGCTCTCTTTTTGTTTTATTCTATCGTCCAACATTGGAACCAAAATCATTTCTACAATGATGTATATATAACATTTTGCATGCGCGAATAATATTTTAATAACTTTGTTTAACTTATTGTTGTATATAAATTTTGCTTAGGTATATATAGTTTTATTTTGTTTTCTTACAATATTTTACTATAAATATATAAATTTATATTTTGCATTATACATTTTATTCTTCTTTCTTTGTATATTTTGTTTGTTTATAAATATGTTTTATTATATTACAGTCTTTGTTTAGATTAGAGGCTATTATATAATTATTTATTATTTAACTGTTTAAAGTATAATTCTTTTTTTTTTGTTTCATCTTTCTGTCAAGCTTTGAAAGCGGAACTTAAATTAAAAATATGAAGCACTACTTGCCTGTACAATACTTTAAAATTCTGACTACCATTTAACAATACTGCGGTGTATTTACAAGTTTTATTTATTTTTTTATATTATTTTATTTATTTTCTCGTGGCTTTGTTTTTGGTCAGTCAACGGTCTACGGTATAATGCTATATATATTTATATGGTATAGATAATCCTGAATTAATTTATTGCCTTCGATGGGGCATTTCATTTTTTCTAATATGAAAGATTAGCACATCCTACTTCGCATGGGTTATCCTCTTGCAGTGGCACCAAACAGAAATGGCAAAAAAAAAAAAAATGGAAAAAATATCCTGATTTGTTGCCATCAGCTATTAGCGTTTGAATTGACATTGATTTAGAGGAATCCTTTAGCTGAGTGTGGATTTTTAAGTTTGGTTATGCTTTGCTTGTGATCTTCTTCTTCTTCTTCTTCTTTTTCGTCTATTTAAACGAGGGATAGAGATTTTCGAGTCCTTTTCGCTTGTGTGAATTTTTATATCGATGATGAAGCAATTGATTGATGTCAAAGTATGATGAACGATGCTGTTGACATGAGTATCAATGTCAGTTGCTCACAAAATTGATATGATATCTGGTTGTGTGTTGAATGTGCTGATGAGGCGTCATACACTGTATCGTCGTTCTCGCCAAGGATAACATCTATGAAAGGGAAACGTATTAGTTTGGGATTATTAAAGAAGTTGTCAAGTACTAAACATTGGACGAGGGGAAGGGAAATTTGCGTACAGTAGTAGGTCTCACGTGGGGTCCCTTGTTAAGTCAGACTAGTCTACGGGTACAAGTGTGACGTCTCTCTTCTATGTGGATTGCCAGTGAAATTTTTGTGCCGGTTAAAGAAGGTCGAGAAATGTATGCGGGCATCTCAAACTGTGAGTTGGTTGAAAGCGGGCTTAAGGGCAATCCTGCTGGACAACTTCTAATCCACGAACTTCAGTAGGAATGCAGTTCTACCATAAAAATTTGGAGTCATTCATGACTCTGGCTTGGAATGTATCTGAAGGCAGAAGGCAAGCTCCGTTGAGGCCCAGGTCCACCCTCGAACTGTAGCGCCATCTTAGTAAGAAGGCAATCTCAAGGTTACGGAATTTTTAGTCGACCTCAGCACTCCCGCCCGTTTTATGTACACACCTCGCACATATCCAAAAGTTTGTTTTCTTTAAACAATAATTATTCCCTTCAATTAGGCAAACTTTTACAATGAATTGCATCATTAAAACCTCATCAACCGTTCCTGTATAGCTCCACCATCATCTCAGTTGATGGTCCTTAAATGGCCAGCATCAATCGTTACGCCCGTTTTATGTCAAATCAAATATCATACCTCGCCTATGTCAACATTGTCCTTTTTTTTTCGTAGCCTACTTCCTTATTGACAAACCATTACATCACTCTGAGGTTTATTGGAACTTCATTACCCCAACCAAGACGAAGGTATAATGTCAATTGAAAATAAACAGGAGACGAACAAAAAAACCACCACCGTCTACCATGTTTACCTACAATTACGTCGCGACAAAGGTTATTGTCCCCGGCCCTTTCAATTCTTTATCTTCCTAAAACCATTCGTTTGGTCCTTCGCCGGGCTGTAAGCTGTGACTGTATTTATTTTACGTTTACCACTTTACATACCTTTCCTTTTAACAGGATTTTCTGGATCATCACCTGTGTCCACGCTCTTCGCCTGATGATACAATTCCGAGCTCTTTATTCGTTTTTTACCTAAAGGAGAACAGAAATTGAATTTAAATAAAAAAAAACCGCAACCAACTCAAAGATGAGTGAGTAATGCAAATCGCATAACTGCCATTCACTTGTGTGTCAACCAAACGGGTGCACCCTCAGCCGATATGGTTAAGGATTTGAATAAATTATTTGTGATTTCTTTTATTGTCGACGGGATGAAGGAGAAGGTGGAAGGTCAGTAGGATAGAGATTTGATGCACGAGGTGGAGGGTAAAAAAAAAAAAAAATTTTTAAATGAATTTATTATTTCAAATTCTCGGAGTCGGCGTTGGCCACACAATCGGTTCAGTTTCCCATAACTAAGTCCTAAATGGTTTACTCACCTTTATGTCTTCCCTCGAAGTTCTCTACGTAGTTGACTGCATTTGGAGGTATTCCTGGCGAGAAGACAGACAAAACGGAAGTGTGTGAGGTCTACGGATTCATTTGGTATTCAAAAGAAAATAAACCAGTTCCACAGATTAGGGCTGCAATAGGTATTATGTATTTTTCGAAAGTTTTTCTTAATCTGCGCTGGTATTAAAAATGAACTTTGCGGTTAAGCGTATTAGGGAAATCAATTTGGAATTGTCTTGCTCGAGTTTTGGGCGCCAAAAAGATTCCACATTCAGCCGTTAAGGAATAAGGACTTTTCTTGCTCTGGTACTGGAACTGATTGTTATTGGCGATCTGAAAACGCTTTTAGATCGCCACGTTATTTTCAAGGTTCTAGGTTTAGACATTCTAAAAAATGTGGTTTACGACTTTAGAGCAGGTAGTGGTAGTTTGCGAGCTTCTGGTGGATGTATTGATCCGCTCGCTATCTAAAATTGAACCGGCATACGTTTATGGTAGGTAGGAGAATTTGCACTGTAATAAGGAAATAGCTATAGAATTGTTTTTAGATGATCCTGTTGAAAAAGGACGTTGATCGGCCAATATCGTGTATACAACTGGAGTTAAGTGGGACCGAGGCCTTTATTAGCTACGATCGCAGTGCAGGGTATAAGAAATAACGCTGAAAAAATCGTTGAAAAAAAATGTCCGTAGCTTAAGCCTTCCAGAGATAGTCAAAGGCAGGTGCAAACAAATTTAGTTATATGGATTCCTTCCTCCTTCGCCTCTTTGAAGCTTATTCAAACGTGTTTTTTCGCAGACTCAATGAGGATGTTTGTATGACTTTCGAGGTGTTCGGTCTTTTAAATCGTATAAGTTGTAGTTAGTGTCCAAAAAAGATTGAACAAAGCTTATTTTTCATTTTTAGTAGCCCAGCTTTTGGCCTGTGTAGTTTGGTCATGTTTCCATCTATGTTGATTTTTTATATTACCGCAGGAGGAATCTGATCCAGCTGGTTTATCCACGGAATGTCACAGTTACAATCCTCCTCGTTTTGAAAATGCCTGAAGTCTTCAACTGGTTCAGTTTCTATTTCACTGTATGCTAAAGATTTTAAAGTGGCTTTGCTACTGTATAAATCGACAGCCAGGCTTTGGTGAATGACTGTAGCTAGGAAGAGGCTTCAATGCTTCAGAAGGCAGAAAATGAGAGGCATTAGGTAGGATTAAGGTATAGATATTCTAGGAAGACTCTACCGCATGAACTCCTTTCGAGCAGTCTAAGAAGATTGAAAGTAGTTTCTGGTTCCTATAATTGATGTTTTATAGCCGAATAAGAGAAGAGTTTATCTGGAGAAGGCTGAAAGCCGGTTGGGCTTCAGTACCAAATTTTTTACGGACGATTGAGGAAACAATAGGTAAACGGAGACTCAGAAGACCTATTCTACACAGGCATTCCAATCCTCGAGTCTTCTGTATACATAGGTATCCAACATTAGAACTTCCGTCTAGCGGCAACCAAGACGCTGTAAAAAAATATATTGGTCCCATTTGGAGCTGCCTGGAGCCAGCCTGTTTTGTAGGAGTCTAAGGCTACTAGGTTAATGGTAATGTTTCATATTTGCATTAAGAGTCGCTTTGAGACACCTTCCTATTCAGCTAGGAAGGTGAAACGTAAATTGAACTCCTTTTTAAATAAACCTAGATTCGTTTGTATCGGTCTGACGCTAATAAAACGGTCCAGGAAACTGCAAAGAGAAGGAATTTACGGCCTCCGCGAAGGCATTATAGCCTGGGGTGTATAGAAGTCGTAGTATATTGAGAACTACGGCAATAGCTAAGAATAGGTAAAGTTAAGACTAATGAAACATATCTTCGCTCATAGGAAAACACCCGAAGTTAACTGGGGAGGCTGTTTAATATCGACTCAATAGAGTTGGTGTACCCTCCACAATGAAAAATTGTCTTAGCTTTTAGTTATCTTATAAAATATGAAAAAGAAACAGAAGGATTTGGAGTTCTAGACTAGAGCCTTCTCAGAATACCTGGACCATGCGCCTGGTGTGAGAGTAGTACGCTCAAAAGATGGGGAAACTCACTAGTTATAAGCTAGCCTGCAGAGTTTTTGAGTAGTCAATAATAGACCCTTATCCTGCTAGTTATGCTGTGTGCCAACGAGTGTTCGACGGTAAGCCGGAAGGGCGTGCTTAATATCTGCTATTAAAGAAACCTTCTTTGACGGATTTTTAGTCCTTTGAGTGCGATGAGGGCTAATGGAGGAGGAGATACAATCGCTTACTTTATAAAATGGACCAAGATGTGGATATAGTAGAAGAAGTCTAAAGACGTCGACTAAATTCATTCGGCAACATTGAGCGAATGGACAAAACTCCTCCGCTCCGGCTTAGAGGATCTTCCAATCACAGCCCTCACGCTTGAGACGATAACGAAGACTGAACCTCTGGAGTCGATGTATACAGCCTTTTCAAATGAAGTTCTTGTAACCCTTGAAAAGGTTGCAATTATGAACTCGTATTATTAGAATTGTTTATGTCTTGAAAGAACTTCTCAGTTAGCCGTTTGAAATCGGCATACAATTTTAGATCCCTTTCATTGGTTCCAAAAATTAAAAACTCACCCAAAACGAATGGTTTTGAGAAGCTAAGCCTAGGGTCACTTCGGCCCTGTTGCGCCAAATATTTCTTACTATGAATTCGTATAGGGTAGGGCGGGGCTAGTTGGACCACTTTTTTTTTGACGCTTCATAACTTCCAATCTGTTCATAATTAAGCTATGAAACTAAAGTAAATAGATACATTGAAACTTCGACTTTTTAATGTTATTAACAAAAAAACAATTTATCTTATAGTTAAATAATTATTTTGACTCAAATACACCAAGTCCAAGTGGTCCAACTTACCTCACCAGCGGGGCAAGTTGGACCAGTGAGTGGGGTAAGTTGGTCCGAAACCTAAAAAACTGAAAAGTAATTTTTACAAAATACGAAAACGCTATAATTTCTTTCTAAAATGTATTTAAAATGAAAACTTAATGAAAAAACACAACATAAACTTCAAAAAACGAAAATAAAAAACCGCTTTATGACGTTCTATAAAATAAATTTAGATAAGAATAAAAATATTATTTTATAGATTATGAATCGTATAATCGTTACTGCAATTTATGCAAATAAAGATGCTTCCTTGACATATTTTGGAACATTTTGAATGGGCCCACTTTCGGCAAGTGTGACACTGCACCCACTCCTCCCCAGGTAAACTTTTTGAATATGCTTCCCCTTCCATACACATAAGACAAAACCAATCAAGATGTTTTTCTTCCTCACCACTGGCGGTCCAACTTACCCCGCACTGACTTTGTTGAACATTTTGTTTCACAAAGAAACAACTACACCAAACACTTCAATTCCACACTCGAAAAAATAAAATACAATAACGGGACACATGAAAAATGTATACCTTATTCTGATATTTGCACCGCTTCACAAAAAAAGAAAGAAAAGAAATAATTTTTTTTTTTTTTTAGTTTTTACACTTAAAAATACAAATTTTAAACGACGCGCCGGCCGTGTGGCCGTAAGTCACACACTTCGATTGTGTGTCATCGTTGTCATGTAGGACTTTTAGTTTCTGAGTTATTCGAGTGGGCCTACTTGCCCCGTGGCCCAACTAGCCCCGCCCTACCCTACCTATCCCGTGGGGTGACTTGAGTACTCACGATCCACAACTTTTCGTTGAACAATTGCACTCATATCAATGTGGAGTTTCAAGTTCAAAGTTAGCTTCTCAAAATTCTGCTTTACAAAACACAGCTTTTAAAAAACTTATTTTATTGTTTGATGAACTTTGTAAAGCAGAAATGTAGAAAAAAATTTTTTTTTTTTAATTTTAATTTTTTTTTTTTTTTGTTATTCCTTCTTTTTTCTTAGGTAATTTTTTCTTTATAGTCATTTTTTAATAGACATTGTTTTCTTTATATTCTTAATTTTTTTTTTAAATTTTGAATTTAATTTTTGATTTTTTCTTTTGTAGTTTTGTTTTTGTTTTAATTAAATTTTTTTTTTAATAAATTTAAAATTGTTTTTACCGAATACGAATTTTTTTTAAAGCTGAATAAGCTTAATTTTATGGGTTTCAACGTTGTAAGGCAGAACTAAAAAAAGCTTAATTTAGAAAGCAACATTTTAACCAGCTCCCAACAATTTGATCAGTCACCATGTCTCTGACAGGCTTAGAAAGCTAAAAGTCAGTAAGGATGCGAAACAGATTCGACACATACTCGTAAAATGGGGTTTATTTGGTCTTGGGAGTTTGTAACTCTCCAGAAGGGAGGAAAGTGATCCTTCGTTGATAAGTTGTCATCTTTCAAATGGGGAGAGAAGAATTCTGTTACAGCATCGATAGTCATTTCTGACGTTTATAAAGCAGAAATGAAGACCAAGAACCGGAGCATCAAGGGAGACCACACGATGCGCCTACGTTTAGTCATCTTAAGTTAAAAAACTGCCGTCACATCTATATTGTTGTCCCAAGATATATATCCGAGGAATGTCGGCATAGTTCAGCTATTTGCAATCGCTTTTCTCAGAAGTCTAAGATTGCAATCGGACTCTAAAGGAACAACTATACATCGACTCTTTGTTAAGTAGTCCTTTTTCCCTCTACCTCCTGCTACAGAAGTATGGAATCTGTTAAAGCCATAGGCCCCCTTCTTTGTGAGAGCTTCGGCTCTGATTATAACGTGTTATTTGGGTGGCTTCACAGAGCTGAGTTTGACCTTGATTTTTTGTAGGTAGGTTGGTTTAACCCTGATAAAAGAAGACCACTGTGATCCCCAGCCCCACATTGAGTGAATATTGGCGCTGACTTGAGAGTCTTTGCACGGACTGGGGTCCTTCATCTAGGGTGACATAAATCTAAAGCCTCAAACCCCAAACCCCACTTATCTTTCGCTTACAACTATAATAAACAAATATAAGAGTTCAAACTGTATACTTACGATACAACTTAATAGTCCCATCGGTGTCGCCCAAAGAGTTCTTCGCCACACACCTAAACGATCCGAACTCGGACTGAGTCAGCGGATGGATGTGCAGCTTCATGGCGACTTTGTAGTCCCCGATCTCTGTTGAATTCGACATGAATGTTGCCCCTGCAAGGAACACAAAGAAGTACACATGTAAAAATTTATTTTAATTTAATGAACTATCCACCTAGGTTTAGAGGTGTTTGGTATGTCATATGAAAATGAAGAGCCAGTTTCATAAATAATTTCATTTAAATGTCATCCCCTTGGCGAAGTGCCAGTGGGGTGACATGAAGACACAATCACCCAGAGCAGAAGTGCATATAAATGGAAATTTATATGCCAACGAGGTGCGGGGAGGAGGAATTTATGTTCTCTCCTGGTGAATCCTTGTAGTAACCCAAAAACACATTGTGCAGTCGGTGTAGGGTTGCTTTTCCATTCTTACGTACCTATGCTAATTTCTGCCAACACACAACTAATTCGAGTTGACAGTGAGACAATTTGAATGGACATGCATATATGCGTTGCGTATGGGTCGCTCCTTACAAAGGAGTTCACGGGGGTAAGGCGAACATTATGAGAAACCTTTTGCTGCACCCGCATCATCGCGTATTAAAGTTTTTCTCTTTCTATATTTTTGTTTTTGTCTGTCGGAGAGGAACTCAAACTTGCACGTCCCGCGCGTGGAGCTCTGGCGCATATAATGAATAGAGTGGCGCGGTGTCAGTGCTTGCTTACTACTTCCTCCCGGGATTGGGAAAATGTTTAATGTGTGGAAAAAGTTATTTTAATTATGAGTGCTAATCACATAAGCGGCCAAAATGCATCATATTATTTAGGGGGTTTCACAGAGCTGAGGTTGACCTTTTTTTTATATTTTTTGTAGGAATTAACTTCGAATACAGCCGGAGGGGTATTAAGAATTGTTTCGTATTTAAGGCAGGAAGCCGCAAATTGCTAGTCGATGTTGTGGGGATTACACAAAAGGAGGTCAGGCCAAAACGATGATGAGTGAGTAAATTGCGAGTGTCACGAGGGTAACACAAGTATAGTTGAGTGCAAATAGTAGGGAAAGGTATTTTTCAATAAGGACGGGTCGATCTTGAGGTGGAATACGACACGAAATCCTTTTTCTATTTGAAAGGGTCATGTATGCCATTTTGTATGGAATATTTTATTTATTTATTTGTTAATGACTCGCTGTCCCATGGATCCCGCTGAGTTTCAGCGATAACATTGGTTATGCTGGATTGAAGGGAATCGGTGGATGGTGTTTTATTGACTTAGAGCTGCGACTTCAGTAAGCCCCACTAGAAAAATTCTAGAGGAGTCAGGGGTGTAATCGAACGCTCTTGATGGCCAATTTTAGTCACCTCTGCGAGAGAAAACCATACCCTCAAATCGTTCAGAATGACCGTCGTGGAGTCTGTTGTGTTTCACTTAATCACGTAGTCCAGTCCTGCTAAAGATGCTTGAGTCTCCTACCTCTATATCCTTCAATTTGGGCAAAAATAAATCGGTTTTTCATCGTTTTGGAGCGCTCGCCGTTGATGGTGATGGCTCCACCAACGTCATTATTTTTTTTATCACCTTTTATTACGCATACAAGTTTTCAAAGGTTTTAACAATGGTTTCTGCGAAGCTTGGGTGATATGAATTTTAATATTAGAAAATATTTAGCTTATTTTTTTAAAAAGACAAAATTGCTTACCTACATACATAATGAACCTAATGAACATAATGACCTAAATTAGTTAAGGTATATTGTTTAGTACTAGATGTTGAGATTTAGGAAGACATTAGTCAGATATTTTTTCTTGTTTTGTAATTTGTTATGGTCGAAAGTTCTTGAGGCAGTACGTTGATGATATATGGAACGCTGAATTGAAGTTGTCTTCTTCCATAACAGTTGTAACTTCTTGGCACTTGTAGCATACCTTGGGCGAGTCGTCTGGTATTCCGGCCGTGATAGATCGGTCTGAAAAAGCGGTTGTCATCCGAGAACTCCAAAACTATCGCCATCTTCAAAAGCTGCTTTACATTAAGCACCTTGAAATCTTGTGCGCCTTGATGTAGATTGCTACCGTTTATTAGCCTTAGTCTTTGCAATTTTTGAATGTGAGTGTTCGCTGCATCGCCTCATGCAAGTACACCATATTGAAGCTTGATTTCAAGGAGAGCGTAGTACACCTGTTTCAAAACCGCTGCTGATGCGTTTTACTTTAAATGAGTTAGTGCGTGTAAAGCCTTACTCAGGTCCGTACGCAATTTATTGATGTGCTTGTCCCAGAGAAAATGGCTTTCAATTACATCTCCAAGATATTTGTAGCTCTCTATTAGTTCGAGGACCTCACTTGCGGAATTAGGGTATTCATTATTTTTAATAAATATTGGTAAGGACTGTGATGCACCAAAGTCGCTGTATCATCGGCAAAAGCGTAGGGAGTGCCCTTCTTAAAAATGTTTAATAGCTCATTTGTGTAGCGAATGAAACGGATTGGGCCAAGTTTTGATCCCTGGGGGACTCCATATTCAACCGTTTTCCTCTCACTCGTCGCGATCTTAATTTTCACACAATGCATCCTGCTAGGAGTTTGCCAGTATAATGTATTAAAGAGTGGTTGGCTATGAAATTCAGTAATCGTTCCATAACAACTCCTTCCATAACTGAAACGTACAGGTGTGAAGGCTGATTGTTTCTAATTTGGCCACCAAACGTTGGACAGTCACGTTTGAAAGGCCACCGCATCTGCCTTAAAATTACCGCAACGTTTGCACTGTCGAACACTCATTTTGATAATAAAGTTTTTATATATTTGACCGTGTTGCTCAATCGTGTACCTTGCCATGTTGATTTCCCGAATAGCACAGATTGCGATTTGCAACAAAACTTCGATTGCATTTCTGTTATATTTAAGTAATCTGTAACACAATCGTTCTATATCAGTTTTATTCATGTTGTCGTGTTACTATTTATAACTTTGTCATTCGAAATGTTGTAAACACGTTTTTTTGAGTTTTAATTCTGTTCACAAAAAGGGGGAGATGTTTGAAAATTGTTTTACAAAAGTTCGTAAGTTTGAGTTTTGAAATAGTTGGTAATATATTATAGTTACGTTTGGTAAAGTTTCATTTTGGGTACTTTTAACTAAAAAGTCATTGAAACTTTTGTATAGCAGAATCTTAACAACGAAGTAACTTAATTAAGACCAAAAGACGAAAAGTTTTTAATATGTAAAAATCCCTAATATTTTAACTTCATTATAACTTAACATACCCCACTACATCAGGCAGTTGTAATCAGCGTTGCCAAATCAGCTTCCCGCAATAATTCTATATTCTTCAATGCACAAAAAGAAGATAAAACCCCGAATGTAAAATCGGCGTTCAAGCAAACGATTCGCTATTAAAAAACATGTCTTAAAATTAAATCATAATTTTTATCTTCGAAAAGTTTTGATTTGTAGTTTTATCATTTAAAAACTAAAAATGTAAGTCCGCAATCAAATGTAAGTTAAAAAGTTTAATGTGACTCAGATTTTTGAGAAAAATATTGTTTACGTTGTGCTCAACTCGATAAAGACACGTAACAGACGAGGTTAATAATTTATTACAATAATTGTCACATAGCCGTGCTATATATTTTCCCTGGTAAGGTATCGTATATCTTATATTCAATTTTTTCTCGGATGAAGTTCCAAAGTTCACAATCTAATATGCAAATTAAAGGAAAAAAAGCATTGTATAGTAAAAATTTTGCATTTATCGAAGGTATTTGTTAAAGCTGAAAGGCTCAAGTTTAGTAATAAGGAAAAACAAAAACTACAAAAATCAACGCCGAACATTTCTAAAATAATCTTCTGAAAATGTTTGGCAACAGTGGCTACAATGTGTTCGACCAAATCAAAGCTAGTTATAAAGAAGTTATAATGCTATTGAAGCTTGTTTTCAATGATCATGATGTTATAATAATGTTGATTTATTGTTTTTAAAAAAACCTAAAATGTCAGATAAATACTTATTCAGTTTTAACACGTTATTGCAATTTTATAAGTATATTGCAACTAACTCCAACTAGAATATTTTATGACATTTACGACAAAGAGAAACGTTAGTTATAAAAATGTTTAAGATCATTTTCAGTGATAATAGTGTTATGATAGTGTTTATGTTACATTGTAAGTGAAATTGAGATACAGGAATCTTTCTTGCTTTCAGGGTTGCCGGAGGATTTTGTACTCATATAGTGACAACATCTTATTTTATGTCTATCGAATTTTTCGACTACAACGTGCCAACAGAAATATTTTCTTTATTTTAGAGCAGTTTGAGCATGCTGATTTTTACAAAATGAATTAAATACATCTTGGCTTTTGCACTTAAATTCTTTTATTTGTCTTCAAAATAAAACAAAAAATACAAAATTATTACACTGATTTTGAAATTTCTGAAAATCTCCGATATTGTAGCAAAATATGAATTCAATCGGGATGAAGACAATTTTCTGTAGTTAAGCTATCGTACTAAGCAGTGCTTTTTGAATTAATAGATCTGATCCAAAAAGCACATAGCAGCAATAACATAAGATCTAGTTCTTCACATATATTTTGCAGAGCAAACTCCATTTAGATTAGATGTGAGATGTATATTTCATAATACAAAGAAGCTAAAAATCAAAACAAATTTGTTATTTAGGCGGCAGCACTGATTATTGATAACCGAATAAAATATTCGCATATTTGTTGTTGTCACATCCCATTAATGTTGAAATAACAGTTTCGAACATTCAGTTGCTATTTTGTTGTAACTTAATTTCAATAGCATTTCAATGAAAATTTTGTTATAATATTATGATTCATGTTTTAATGATGTTTCATGTAACAACCGTCATATTTTCCACCATCTTTTATACATGGTTAACCATATGTTTTAAGATGTGAAAAATACATTTCAACTTTCGCAATACTTTACATAGTTTCTACAATAAATTTGTATAGAAAGTGATAAACAACGTATATAAAAATTCGTTTCTGGAAGTTTTATGGGATTTTGAAGCTTAAATACAAATTGTTATATATTCTGATTTTCAAACGTTTCTTCTATTTAACAATTTTTTGGAGGCGCGTGAATTTTGCGGACCCAAAACATTAATGTTCATGACAAAAATAGTATGCGTTGTAGGATTTTGGTGAGAAATCACCGCAAATTCGAACTTACAATAACATATTTTATATACCTACTACCTAATACCTTTCAGATCGCATACATTTACCTTTACTTCATAATTTGTTTCTCCACATGTGCAAATCAAAAAGGATTATAATAACAACTTATTTAAAACTTCTGCAATATTTACAGAAACATTTCTTAAACTGAATGTAACTAGCACGTCATTTTGGCGGTAACATTGAGTTGTTACATAAACAACAGAACAACTCAAAAGTAACTTAATGGTTATATTAAATGCAACATGTTTTCGTTGAAACAACGTAATGAAAACTATCATTTAACAAAGAATAACCTAAGTAAAACACAAATACTACAAACTTGTTGCAAAATATGAGGGGAAATGCGGCTATTTTGGTTACAATGTGGGATGTGACAATGTTCTTGCAATACTTAGGAAATAACTTGATAGTTGTATTAGAGTTGCATATACCATATTAAAACCCAAGTGTGCTATTCGGGTTGGCTTCATTGATTGAACGAAACACCAGATTGGACAGACGCCAGTTAAATAACCGCCGAAAAACATGGACCCGTCGAAATTGAAAACCTTTTTAGATGGCACTTTCCGGGGATAGTTGAACTGCTTGTCAGACTTTCGCCAAATGTGGTGGTGCAACGCAAGAGAGTCCTATGAGGTGTAGGGACCTAATTTAAATATTCATCGGGGTTTGAACCTAAGACTACTGAGCCCGTGTCGCTTTTGAAAACTATTATCTTCAAGCTTCCATCTATTTTTTTTTTTTTTTTTTTTCATTCTTTTGGCGAGTCCTACATTGCAAAATCAGGGATCTTCCCCTGCGAACCTTTCATTCTTATTCACCGACACCTGCCATCTGCATTGCTACGCATATTTGGCAAATTAATTTCATAGCTCATCAGTGCATATAAATCCCATTGACAAATCGATATTTAATAAAAATCACAGATCCACTTTTTAATCATCATCCGCACCTCCCGCCCAGTACACGCCTACCTACACACTTCTCCACTGTTACAATGAGTATTAAAATTAAATTATCACCCACCCGATATATAATTCCATGGCAGACAAAGTATGTGTCTGTTTTTTTTTTTAACACAAATACTTGTTTTTCACACTCAAATAAGCAAATAAACATTAAAACAACTCGCCTCACGCTCACTCACGCTCTCAACGCAACCCCAAAACATCAATCGGTTCTCTCCCCATGGTGAGCAAATAAAAAAATCCTCCAACAATTCCCTTTCGATTGGACTCTGCCGATCCGACAACGTCAAGCAAATAATAAACCCTTCTCTGGTCGATGAAACAATATTTCCCATAATAAAATCAATCTCGTGTTTACGATCCGCAAACAACAAGGGAAAACATATTCCGCACATCATCCGCAGAGAAGCAGCACGGGAAAAAAAAACTGAAAAAAACAGACACAATCCCATATCCAACTGGAGGATTCATCTGCCACTTTCCGGGCAATAACAACGACTAACAAAATAGCAACAACACACAAAAAAGGGGTAGAAACAAATTGATACCAATGTTCAGTTTCAGTGGATTGTTTTTTGTAAAGCGGCAACTGCCGGAATTCGTTATGGCAAATTACTTCACACTCTCATCTCGAAAAACCACCGGCTTTCTGTTCTTAGTTTTCACACTTGGTTCGACTCGACACAACCACCAGGCGACACCATTCACCGCCACCACCACCACCTCCGTGTACCAGCGTAACAAACCGAACCATCGTTGCTCATGTTGGCCCGAAACCAATGAACATATCCATTTCCATTCGCACCTTTTCATCCATGAAATGGAAACAATCTCAGGGATCTGTGTGTATGCACATGTAGCAGTGCCAGGTGCCACCCCCCGCAAAAATATACACACACGCCATTGAATTGGAAGCAAATGTGAGCAACCGGTTAAGGGTTGAATTAAAATCACATGCTTGACTTATAGGGGTTGATTTAATGTGATAACTGAATCATCGTTATCAAGTGATTTGCTTTGTTTTTTCTTCTTCTTCTCAATGTTGTTTGAAAATATGAACGATTAGGCTTGTTTTTTGTTTCGTGTGTGTTTGTTTATTTTTTCTCCTGCTGGTGGTGGGGGGAACATCTCCTTGATTGGAGTGGTTACTGGTTACCTTGAAAGTGTTTCACAATTGAAATTAGGTCTGTAGATTGTAATACTGCGTTATGTTCGTCGCAGTCGTCCACTTAACTATTTGATGATCAATTCCATGCATTCAAAGCGTTCGATCGGGTTGGAGGTCATTGCTCAACGTATTGCTCAACAAGTATAGGTGTTTATTGGCAATACAGTCAGTTGAATATTTTCCTTATTTTATAAAGGTGTAAGTAGCTGTCATCCGCCATGTTTTAAAAGGGTTGTCCAACCAATGATGCTTGATGAGTACGAGGAAGATGATATCTATGAGGGTACCTGCTCTTCAACAATTTCAACTTGAGGATCTTATATTTTTTCCAAAATCAGACAGAATTGAAATCATGGAATGAAATTACTTTACTTTTGCACTTTGTTCATTCAATTAAAAAATTTGGACAAAATTGGTTTCATGAGTTGTGCACGTTGTGGACGACCGGTATTAACATTTAACTAAATTTAACAAACTAATCGATAGAAGACGTTCGAAATGCATGGATTCCATTAGATTAATCATAGGCCCTATAGATACCCTACATAGCTCAAAATTAATCGGAAAGTTGTGGGCATAAGTTCGAGTTCATAAACTTCAAAAACCCATTCAACAAAAGCGATCTTTGTTCGTCTTCCAAGTTTTGCCTTATTCCAATACTAAATTCTGGTGTTCATTTATCAAAGTTTGAAGCTTTCAATGCAAGACACGTCAAACGAGGTCTTGCATCACAACATAAAGTGAACTTACATTCCTAGACCCCAAGGAAACTTGTTAAATCTATTCTAACAAACTTCCTTACAGAGGTGACAGTTTTGGCAAACGAAAATTATACCTTGTAGAAGTCATGTAAAGTCAGTTGATGCTTGTTTTGCGTTTAATGATCTTGCAAACTGTGAGGCAGTCCACGACGGATATAAAATCCTCTAAAATACAAAAAAAAAAACTGTTTCTTATATCTGAGTTGGGTTCTTATATGCGAAGACTTAAACAAGAAACAAACTCTGAGATGTTTTTATATGCGTTTCTTATAAGCGAAGTGTTCTTATACGAGTGTTTTCTATATCCGTCATGTACTGGGCTCTCATCGCGTAAGACGACGATCGTCTGACGACGTCGTTTCGACGATTGTATTGCTTCGTGTAACACTAAAATGGTTGAATCGTTTGGACGACGTCGTTTTGAACGATTCACTAATGCTTCGTATAACTCAAATTCAGACGATTGAGCGATTGCTATTGAACGATTGCTATTTTGCAATCGTTTCATCGCTTTTCGTGTATTTCTTCGTATAATTAGGTCTGAGAGAAGTATTAGACAATAAATTAAGGAAGACATACACTTATGTTCTATTTGGTTCCCACCAGTCAGTCTTATCAGAGGGAAAAAAAAATGTATTCTTTGCAAAAAAAAAAAAATTATTGCATTTCTTTTCGAATTTCAAATGATTTTCATTTAGGTATTTGTGTTATAATATGAAATACGGTAATGTAATCATAAAATAGCATTCATTGAACTCTTTTTTTTATAACTCGACAATTATTAGAAATACCAATTCTAATGGGATGCTTTATGATGTTTGATGTCCAACGAAATCCAAGAACTTTATTGCCAAGACTAGTTCTAAATATATATTTTAATAACCACAATTTCCTCATGGTACACTTTTACATATTGTTCTAATTCTTTCCACCCGACTTTCACAATTCTATCTGTGTTTGGCTTCTTCGATAGAGTTGTTACTTGCATTCAATTTTTGCATTAAATGTCCGATTCCACATCACCTACAGAAAAAAAAACGCAAATTCCACACATTTTTGTTGTTTTTCTTTTTAGTTGTCAGAGTTTGTTTACAGTCATTTTCAAACTGTTCAAAATGAAAACGATGAACGATTCG
Organism: Cheilosia vernalis; assembly: GCA_949126925.1. Lineage (NCBI taxonomy): Eukaryota > Metazoa > Arthropoda > Insecta > Diptera > Syrphidae > Cheilosia > Cheilosia vernalis. Next base: position 13,470,341 of record OX421361.1, on the reverse strand, counting down.
ATCGAACGATGCGACCATGATGTTATACGAAGCAAACTAAAAACGACGTCGTTTTGTTCAATCGCTTCGACGACGATCGTTTCAAAAGTTACGCGATGAGAGCCCTGTATTAGAATTTGTTAGATGTGAAATGGTATTACCTACTTCACCGATAGAAATTATATTTTGTTAAGGAAACTCCTTAACAAAGTCAGAATAGAGTTTGTTCTGAATAACCATTTGCTAAACTTATATTAAAAATGTATACCTACTCGGAAATCATAATCGAACTAAAAAAATAATATGTGATCGCCGAGTGAACAACAACTTTTTTTTACCAAAATAACACTTTGGGTGGAATCAGTAAAACGTAGCAATCGCTTTCACTCAAAATAAAGGTTTCGTTTGAATAAATACTGATTTGAGTTAACTTCTTGTATGTTCGAAAAGCGGCGCCACTTACCTTTTACTCAGAACGGTGTGAATAAAACGTAGCAATTGCTAGGAAAATTCCAGTCCGCTATTTAGCTGACTCATACCTTTTGCTAAAGATTTTGTACGCACATTTTTAACAATTCAATTAATTTCAAATTATTGATGGTAATACTTCAAAAATATAATATAATTTTGTAGACATCAGCAAAACCTTACGGGCTGACAAAAAAAAAAAACACTCTAAGAATTGTAAACTTTCGATGTTTTGTTTATAAATAGTTAAACTAAATTCTGTTTGTACCTACAGGTAAACCAATAAAATAGCTATTAAAAAAACTATTTTTTTTTGTGTTTAAATATGGACTATGGACCATTTGGCTAATATTTCTTTCAGATGGAATGTTTACGAAATCATTTCAAAGAATCGTTTTAGTTTAATGGTTCAAAAACCTCTTGGTAATTTCTTTAACTAATTAGCTGTAGTGTGTCAGCAATTATTTCCAACAAACCTATATATGTGTATGATCGGATACGATTGCGGGACCTTAAGAAGAAATGAAACATGAAAAAGCTGTTTAACGAACTAAAGTTATGTTTCCAATGCAATTACACTAATTTCACTAAGTTTGTTTGATTTAATTTTTTCAATTCCATTACTATTGTTTGATTTTCATTTCACTAAGAGTCGTTAGGAAAATTAAAAAATTCGAGATTTGCTGGTCAGGTTTGACAGGAACTGCAAGGCAAGTACACGTACAGCGAAGTAAATGCTATGTTCGAATTTTCGAACTTACTTGAGCAAAGTTACCGATTCAAAACGTTTGCTAGGGGACCTTTTGTTCAAAGCAAAAAATGATAGATTTTATTCAGACGACCCTTTGGTTTGAATTTATATTTCCTGAATAATCGCTTGAAAGAGCCAGATGAAATAACTAACAATTTGTTTATTTATTATTTATTTCACAGCATAACATCACAATAGTAAAGAAGCTTACTGCATTCTATTGTCAGATATTGGCAAGAGGCGAATGAACGCATCCTAATTACCAAACAATTTGTTTAATTTATCGGTGGTGATGGAATAAAATAAAATTATTTTTTTTAAGCTCAAAACATAAAATAAGATATAAATTAAAAATTAAGTTTTAAACTGTAACTAGCGCCTTAAGCACATAGACGATGAATGGCTGGGAAGTTGAATTTCTCCATTGGCTATATTCAGCCAAGACGTTTTGTAGTTCCAATGCAAATGTCTCATATACGTTGTTGTGATTTTTTAAGAGGTTTTTAAGGGCAGTCAATATAACAAGAAACCGATAGTTTGTATTCAGTTCCACTTGCCATTTTATTAACACCCGAACAAATTTGTTTTGAAAATCTTGACCGTTCACCTCATCGAAGACTAGCTGACTTATGTAGATTTCCCTGTCACTTCTCGAATTAAAATCTAAATGAATAACAAAACATTATAATAATAAGCAAGACCTCTCAGCTTTTCTAAAAATATGCAGCACAGTTTTTGTGATCTATGAATACAGATCAATAATTCTTTGCATTGTTCATTTTTATGATTTGAAGTTAAATTTATAAGGAAAAAATACATTCTTCCTATCTGCGAATCTTTAGCTTCCATTTGGCCCATGTTTCCTAAGATTCGATTTTAAAATGACGGCATAATCGGTTCGACAAACAACCTTTATAAATTGATGTTTATTGTCCAGCTTCAGGATAACCTACCCAGATGAATAATTATGACTCAAAATTTGTGTACAAAATTGAACTTTATAATGAAATTATTCCAAAGTTTCGAGCTAGAAGGTATTCCTGAGAATGCTGTCTGCTTAAAAAAAGATAAAGCTTATGCTATCCTTTAATGGCGGCGGCATTTTGGAATGGGAATCTGAAAATCGAAGTCAATTTTGTTCAGTGATTCTTAAAGTTATTGCGGACAACCAGCTTACAGACGGGAAAAGAGTTGCAGTTTTATTATAGTAGGGATAGTGTGGAAAGATCTTAGTTTGCGAGCTTAGAATATACAATATACATACTCAGCTTTGGCCAGTAATTGAAGTAAAAGAACCATTTTGTGCGCCGTAAATTCTGTGTATTGGTAGAGAACAAAATTCGAAACTTGAAAGTCTGCATTCACCACGCAATTGCCAATATAATTATCCACCTATAAATAGAGCTTCAAGCTTCTGATCCAGGTGCGCCACTTATGAGTCATGACCTTTATACCTATAATGTTGAAGTCAGGACCAATGACTTAAAATTGTCTTTTGAGTAAAGCTTTTGCCATTGTCAGTACAAAAACTTTGACAGGTTTTTTTTAAAGTTATAAACCTCTCAAATAAATCGACCTCTTTCTATAAATTAATTTAAACAATACAGTTTTTTTCAGCTCTGGCCACTTAGCGCAAAAATGGTAAGTCTCATCATTTGTTATGCAACCAATCTTAGTTTCGGGTATCGGGTAATGAAATTAAGTCTTCCTTTCAACAATATCTTCCTCTCAGGGTTTGATTCGAAATTCCTGAGTATCAAACAAAAAGAAATCCACACGCGACTCAATTTCATATGATTTGTATGTTGATTTTTTGTTGCGATGATTGTAAGCTGATTCATTTTAAGCGTTCCCCCGTGGCCTCGTTAAAACCAAAATATCAAAAATTTCATAAAATACCCTTCGGGGAAAAACTTGATCCGATCCACTTTTAAGATATCCCATTGTAACCACTCTCTGAAGCACACACAATTATAGTCCCGTTCGTCCACACAATGCGCATATTGCCAAAGAAATTCGTATGCGTATCTCCAAATGATGAACATAATTATATATCTGAAGAGTGAAATATAAAATCGATCTATATCGATGGACCAATGACTTCAGGTGTACTGCACGGCCCTTCGACGAGTCAATTTGCACCCTCGTCCTCGCTAAATGTATTGAACGTAATAACCAAATAGCCAAATAGCCACCCTCCACCACCGACTCTCTGAAGCTGTATACAGCGAGATTCCAAACACATGTTGATGCATGGGATGTATTATTATTTATTTCGCACGGACTCCCCTCCAACACCCGCATGCATGTGTGTAAATCTATAGCACATCCTGAGCCAAATGCAAATCCAACACCCTCTGGGTCTGTGATTTATGCACATGGTAGATGGTAGCCGAAGACCGACATTGGCCCGCTTTGGTATAAATAATCAGCGCGCATCCATATACAGGAAAGAACGGCAAACGGAACGGAAAAATGTGAAAATTCCAAACTGTTGAAGAAAATTTTAACCACCGAAATAGCCCCCCCCCCCCAAACTGAAGGTTGTTGCTGTGAAGAGTTCCGTGGTGGTATGTATGGTGAAGAACTGCATCCGCCGTCTTTCGAAAAGGCTCTGAGTAGGGTATACACCGGTGAGGGCGTAGGATTATGCGCGGGGTAGTACATTAAATAACGAATTTCCTCTTCTCTGCCCTTACGGCCAAGGCGAACGCGAAACTGGCAATTTGAAAGGCAATTTAGAGCGCTTTCTTTCGAGAAGAAGACGGGGGAAGGTTACTATTATCCGGTGCATTGAATGCACATTAACGGGCCCGAGTAAGACTTCAATGCGGTGTGCACGCCACCAGACATCGCTGCATAGTGCTGCTATTATTACAGCGGCTATATGCATGGCGGTGAGGACCCATTTTTTTTCGAACAGTTTTTAAGGCGCCTTCTAGGTGCATGTAAGTATTGGCGGTTAAATAACATTCAACAATCTTGCGAGGGACAGAGGCGCCGAGTGAGTAGACTGATATATTGGCGTGTCTAAAAGTCCTTACGGTATTAATTATAACCTTTGCAACCGTAATTGCGGTAGTTTGAAGAGTCCGCGGGAGGAGTTTTGCAATTTTCGAGAGGCGAATGCGAAAAATTTAAAGTTGTCGGGTTTAAATATCGCACCAAGGAGGTGCTGTAAAAATTCCGGCCACTGTTTTCATTCAGCTATAGCTTCGGCTAAATGTCTTTCATGTCTTAACGAAAGGTTTAAATTTTGGCAAAGTCTCTTGAGCTCCTAAAATGAGACGAAAATATATAATATAGTCCTATAGTTGACAGCTTCTGCGCTGTTTTTTCAGCAGTCCTCTTTTACGTACACTGCGTGGTCCAAAAGCGCTTAGACCTAAGTTAAGGCGCCGTGCTAAAAACAAATTTTGGCGTCGACTTTAATGTTTGGGAAGCTCACAATTGCGAAATTTGTATGGAGACTAAAGCTACTGTGAACTAATCAAATTTTGAGTCGAAACTAAAAGTGATTATTGGTGAGGCGCCAGGACTTGTAAATTTAGCCAAAGGCGTTTCTCTTCGACCCACGATGTAGCTACCAGTTGTACCCTAGCAAGGATCATTCTTCGGCGTTCAGAACAAGTCTTGAATTTTAAGGTAAGCCCTACCTTAAGCCAGTCGATGTAACTGCCAAGACTAAGCTAATTTTGCAGCCTCTATGGGCGAATTTTAACATGAACGCATCTGAATGAGACCAATTGTGGTCGGCAGTCTTAAGTGTGCTCATATCCACAACGAAACTTATTGATCAGTCATTTCTTGGTTTAGGGAAACTCCGAGTCTTGCCTGTCGAAAGATAGAGAGTCTTCCATAAACTATCGAGTAAATTCAGTAAACGAAGAGCTTCTCACTAAAGCTTGCGAGTTGCAAGGAGGCTATACAAGGCCTGTCTATTAGACTTTGGTCCGTCCATTAAATCTTCACGGTAAGCAATTGGGACTTGGAGGCTTTTGGTCTTCAAAACTAGGCGTCGAACAGATTTGTACTGCTTTGGTCTTCTTATGTTAAAAGTCCGCCTTGAAGTCAGTTTATAACAATAGCATGGACCTGGTCCAAATGAAAAACATCACCTAAGCTCGAAGGGAAATCTCGGTAGGTACATAATGTTCTTAGCGGATGGAAGTTTTCCTATACTTTTCTGACCGGCTCAGTATGAGTTCTATTGCTTAGGTCCGGGAGTTCTATCCTGTATTGTAATTGGGTCAAATCTTCTTGTTCACCCCTTTTTTAAGTAAGAGGCAAAGATTTGAGTACGGGAAAAAGACGAGTCCTAATGCGGAGGCAACTATATTCACAGGAAGACACCCACGTCGGCTTTATAGCCCTCCTCTTGATGATATTGTAGCCAGGAACGGAAAAAAGAGACCTTAAAACAGGTTTACCTGCTCATTATGTCTGAAAGAGGTTGTAGTCGAAAATTGCCATTCTATCTTAGTTGATATTCAGACTTCGCTAGGTTAGGTAGGGTTAGTTTAGGCTTCGCTTTAGGCTCGGGAAGCGTATGTCACCAAATGAAGTCAGGAACACAATGCTCAAGTCATTATGCACGCAGAACTGTGTCTGATTGACCCTGTGATATTGAGGCTATCGAAAAAGCTTTTGTTTCGGTCAAATATGGATCGGAACTCCCATTAAATGTAGGTAACAGTTAAGGGCATAAGGACATAAGGGCATTAGGGCACCTACGGCCGTTGGCTATGAGGATTGTTCCCTATGAAACCCTCAATACGGCAGATTCAAGATGGTCTCACCTAGGAGGTTTTTTCGAAAGCCTTTTGGCCCGTCTTAGATCGGAAAAAGTCTGAATTAGGGACACTGGTCAGAGGAAAGTTAAGATTAGCGACAGGGATACTCTCTGAGGATTGAAGATATGGAGGTATCCGTGACGACCTACAAGTCGTAGTAGACATCAGACAATCAAAATTTCTATGAAATAACTTTTCTCAATGAAGATATGCTCCCAATTTTAAAGGAGGGAAAAGAGCATTTTCTGGGAAGGTAGCATTTACCCGGAGTAAAAGGAAGGTAGGTACATCTTAAAAAATTTAGAGAAACTCGGTTTTCAAGCAAAATTGAGACCTTATTTAAGTTCTGTACAGGGAAATTGATTTGATGGGCGAACAGATTTAGGTTTTGACCGTGAAGGTTCCTTGGGATGTCGATTGGCGTAGATGGGCTGATAAACCTTCACATTCTGGCCTAAGCTAACCTATACTCTTAAAGCTTTCGTAAATTCGTGACCGCCCTTTTCTTCTGTGAAACAAAAGACTTTCTTTGAAAACTTACACAGGATTAACTGTCAAACAAGCTGTTCTATTGAAATCACTCTTGTTTGACAATTCTGATAACTAGAAAGGCAAAAGACTCAAGCTTGAACAAGACTGTAACATTACTGAAACTTAATTTAAAAGTCGTCGATTCTTAAAGCAGTTGGAATTCAGCTCGTTATGTTGCCGCAAAATTGCGTCTTCCAAAAAAGGCTCAATCTTATCCTTACTGGGTTTATGAGCTTTCAAAAACTCGACCAAAGCCTTTTACCTTAAACCTATTTTGTAGGAGAAACTGCTGTACATCTGAGCTCTGTCGCATCACGCTGTCAGGATTTAATATACAGGTATTCACCCGGGGTCAATTGAGGAAGTTCAATAAGTCCGAATTTGCTCATCGATGCCGCATTCGCTCGAGTTGACAGATGTTTAACTTTTGCCTAGCGTCTTTTTAAATCAAGCCCGTCTTGTGCATTTATAGCCTTGATAGTTCTGGCTTACCCTTAAAAGTTGAAAGTCCCGGTCTCCATTTAGTTCCAGAGTCTATTTAAGATTTCAACCAGTGGCTCGAAAATTACCTACTTTAACAAGCGATTGAGATGTTAGTCTAGTCATGCCGGCGCGATTATTTGGCGGCCGATCAGTCTGACCTCTGGCGTCAATACGAAGCACATAAACTGTGTCTATACGAATTGCGTCTGTCCACAAAAACGATACAGATCTCAGATACCATCTGTGAGACTGTGACACGGACCTATGCAATATAAACACTTTCGAACCTCCTCACTCGACAGTAAAAAAAAGGACGAGCAAAATATTTTGTATTCAATAAAAGAGAAAGAGAGAGAAAACCAACTCACCTGGTGGCACAATTTCGCCTCGTTCTCTCGTCCAGTAATTAATTGACTTGGGGAAAGCCTCCGATTGGCACTCCAATGTGACACCTTTGCCCTCGACTGCACCGATTAATTGATTTTGTACTGTTATCATTGGCGGAACTGCAAAACAAAAAAAAATACATAACAAACCCGCACAAACCACACAACAAAAATGACTTACAATGCACAATCAGAGTTATCCTCTTACTCACTGATGGCGGAACACCATTCGATGCAATGCACAAGTACGCTCCCATGTGTTGGCGTTTAACATGCGGCAGAACTAGGTTAAGGCCTTCAACACTTGAAACTAAAACAGAAACAATACCAAGAATAAGTGTAAGCAGGCAACAAAACAATGTGCACAAGGTCAGTCGGCATTTAAAGCGGCACATTGAGAATATTATCGATAAATAATGTTGTCCCTACTCCTTGTCGCATAGTAATTTTTTATTTTTCCTTTTTAAATTCACAGTCGTTTGAGTCGTATGAGTCGTATCTCGTATGTAGAACAAAGTAAGGTTCCGTTGACCTAGTGTACAAAATGGACATCAAATAAATTTTTGAACATGTAACCAACCTACTCTACATCGATGACGCTTCCTCGTGTTATTAAGGAGTAGTATCGTTTTGTGAACTTTTTCTAGTCCGCTTCGTTTACGTATTGAAGTGTACGAACAGTTTGAGGCTGAGACTCGTGCAAGCGGCTGACTTTTAAATGACAGAGACTTGGGATGATGTGAAACGATTCAACAGTGAGTTGAGCTGAAGAGTGGTGATGGCAAACTTTTCTTATGGTAAAGGACGAACTTTTTGGATAGTTTAATGCAGAGGAAAAAATTTAATAAATATCCTTGCATATGTATTTGCCGGGTGAACTTATTTTGAACATTTATTATTACTACCGAATGTTTGGGTATAAGAGTGTCCTTTGAAATGGGTATGGGGGCAGAATTTTCGGGCTAACATTTTTTTTATAGGACTTTCAAAGGTATTGGATATTTTCCTCTTGCGTGTCTTGATTGTCAAGCTGTGTAACATTATTCTAACGGGTGGTAGGATCTTATGTTTTGGTTTTTTGTTCTTTTTTGAAGCTTGAGCAACGCGGTTATGGTTGCCACTTGCAACCTTCTTGTTTAAAAATATTTAAAGAGCCTTTCTACACTCAGATCACACAACCGGCGTTTTTATTTTAAAATTCTGAGCAGAGCTGGGTTTTCAGCAAGCAATCGGTAATAAGGGTAGGAGCACACATGCGATTTCAGTCGAGGGCAACATTTTTCGAGCTTTTTTAGGTACACTAAGTCAACTGCAGCACTTTAGGAAGAACTAAAATGGGGATTCTGAGGAGTAACGCCCGAAGAGCTCAAGAACTATGTTCCGATTTAAAAACATCGGAGTCTGAACCCCTGAATTAGTATACGTCCTTAGAATAGGTCTACATGAATGTATAGTAATAAAAAGCAGACTTCTGGTACTTCAACGTGTTAATAACAGTGGGCAACTGTAATCAGTTGTGAAATCCCAGCCACTAATGCTGTAACTACGCATTGCTTCGAATAGGTCCTGCACATATGCAACCTGGGTGAAGCTGTAGATAGAATAGATTATATTCATTCCACATCGACGGTTATGGTTATAAAAGATGCATAACCTCTATGACTCCCAGCTTCTAGAAGAAAATTTTGTGTGCAACAACGGCAGCCTGCCACTGGTTACGTTCATCCGAACATTTGGCGTAAGTGTGTCTTCCTATAGACAGCTAACTGACCTAACCTAACTTAGCTATAGAGTCGGATGAGTAACGCAGGACAATAATGCTTGGCTGTACTAAAACTTCTAGAAAGAAATTTTCCAAAGTATATCTATCAACGAAATAACACTGAAAAATAAGTTTTGTTACTGCCTCAGTCTTTGAATTTAGTCTTTGGATTTAAACACGAATCACTGTTTGAGAAATGAATAAATTGAAGGAGCATCCACAACTGATTGGAGCACAACAACGTCAAAAATAAATAATGGGACTGTTTTCATTTTGTAGCTAATCTACACCGCTGACAGCTTCATAGTTTAGAATTATATATCAGCATTCAGCAAGGCTTTGGAAAAGTACAACACATATGCCTAGTTAGGAAACTGCAAAACAGTCTTCTGACACTAACGCTTGGGTTTACAAAGTATTTGATTCTAGCTCGAAGGACCAACGTAACGGCGAATAATAAGCACTTTACTTTGTGTCGCGCACAATTAGAGCAGAACCTCAAAAAACTTGGGGTCAGTTAGCCAAAGATAACTCTAACTAAAAGAACGTGTCTTCATCGGACTGTAGCACCAACCAAGTTAATAACTTTAACGGTTTTTAGAAGCTGAAACCTTTGAAGAAAATCATATTGGTAGATGGAATTTTTGGGGAACTTAACTCTTGATTTTTGTTTAAATACTACACTCAGTTAAAGGGAACCTATAAAGCTTCAAGAGCACTCAGAACTAGCTGAAGATAGGTGTCAACCTTCAACATGACCTAGAAATGACTACAGATAAATGGCGCCGTTCGTTACAATTCTGACGCACCGATTTTAGTTCCAGCCCGCGTAGGCCTTAAAGCCTCGGATGGTTTTTAGAAGTCGTATAGTATATTGAAAACTATGGTAATAGCTAAGAATAGGTAAAGCTATAAGACACATGAAGCATATCTTTGCTCAAACCCGAAGTTAGCTGGAAAGGCTGTTTAATATGGACTTAGCCAGTCCTAAAAGTGCGAGAAAATTCGACTGCATACTTTCTGCTTCTTGTAGTATTTTCAGCCCCATTGATGGGTTAGTATGTGTAGTGAAATCCATGGAAGGATACTTCTTCTTAAAAACAAACAAGAGTAGGGAGATTCATCCGGGCATATAGAGCAAATGCAGACAATCAGGCATTTACTTGGGGCCTCTTCAACGAACAAGCTGGCATACGTGATGCTGATGAGTATGGACTTGTCATCGCTGTTGGAGCTTCTTCTTATAATAAGCCTCATATTTTGCCAAAAGCACGTGTCAAAACATACCTTTCTTATGCCCAGTAAAGCAGCCCTTTAAAACATGTCAAAAGAATGTTATCTTGCATGTATTGGGTGGTGATACCCTGGTTATGTAAGACTTTCCACATTATCCTATAAAAAAATACCAAATTTTGCTTCGAATGAACTTACTTTAGTTTATTTCTATAATGCCCCATTGATCATTGTTATGCAAGACATGAATTAAGAAAAAGAGCACAGCTATACAGAGTTCCCATTTTCCTAACTCATGCCATCGTTATGCAGTCGTCTATAATGCACCAGAACAAGGGATAGGAAAACACTGCCTTGCGGAAAGCCTAGGTTAACACCCGCCTTGACACATTAACCGTATTTTGCCTCAGGATGCTGTGTCCTCTGAGCATATCGCTCATACAGACAACATTTAATATATAATGAGTTTCATGAACACCCAGCTTTTAGAAGACCTTAGGTTAGGCTAGATTAGGTAGGTGGCTGTCTTAAGAAACACACTTAGAAAAGATTTATACGTCGTTTGTGATATACCACAAGAAACTAGAAGACCATTTTCTGCTGTAAGAGAGGTTTGTCGAAAACGCCCTCTATGTCGTCGGAGATAGCTAAAGTTGATGGGCAGAGATATGATGGAAACTTGCTCCATTTCAGCAGTCTTTTCATACCTTTTAGTTGGAACTTCTTTACCTATGGGAAATCAGTCATCTTTGTCAAATTTTTGTTCAAAAACCGCTTAAAAAATCGTCAAGAAGTCAGTAAAAAAGAATAGTGCTGAACCGGCAGAAGAGATTCCTTTCAAAATGGAAGCTTGAAGCTGCGAAAGGTTGCAGCTTCGCCTTAAACGATACATTTCGTCAGTCTATAGTAAAACCTTAACAGACCAAAACAAAAAGTCTATAGAATGATAGCGATAGCGGGGTCAACAACGTGTTACATATATGGAATTTTGTGAGAAGATCGACCGATCTTGAGTGCTACAACTTTAAAGACGATTTCAAATAAAAGCCGTATGAAATCGGTCTTTTCCGTTTTTCAAGACGCTTACCAACGTCAATGGTTGGGCTCAAGTAATCGCTATAGATCTTTTTACAAAACTCCATGTATATGATACAGTTGTCGACCTTCCAGCTATCATTTTATAGACCTTTTGGTGATTAAGGTTTGGAATCTATGTACGTCTTGAAGGGCCTTTTTTAAAGATTCGTGATATCTTTACAATGTTAACATAGGTCAGGGTTCTACCAAGGAAATAGTTTGCGATGCGGCGATTTGCGTGTTAGACGCGTCAGCTCACAGCTTATGGTGTAAGTCAGGAGCCTTAAACAGCTATCTATAAATTCCAGCTCCCCACTGAATCGTTAGCTATTCAAACCAATGGCCACTCCGTTTTTACTTTTTAAGTTCAGTGTGGAGTTTCGGCAGGTCTACAAATCTCTTTCGTTAAAAGGTATCTTTTTGAAATTAAATTGTTCCAAGTTGTGGTCTTCTGACAGCGATATGCGGACTCCAATGTTTCTCTATCTTTTATGTTGTCAAATCCGCAATTGCCATGTAGACTAACTCCATTCATAGACGACCCAACTGCTGGTCGGAGTGTCAAACTAGTGGAAAAGCAGATGTGAGATCATCGAAAATTTCAAGGTTAATAGGTCAGACAGTGGCCCGCCAAATGTAGTAATAAATATCGGCTCTTCTTTCCCTATACAGAGTGGAGAACATTTAGGAACTAAGTCGACTAAGCACACGTTAGGAATAAAAATCCGGTTGGTATTTTCCATTCATTGGAGACCCCATCTCATCCATGGACATCTCATCCACACTGAAGAGGTCTAAAAGGGTAATGCCTTCTCAGAAATACGTTGGGTGCCAAATAAAGTACCTCGTACAGCTTAAAGCTAGAAATTGACGATGTAGATCGACCAAGTCCGGTAGGACTTTAGTAGATGTGCTGTGAGAGTATGATAAATCCATAGATGAGTTGTACAAAGGTCAGCTATATGCAACCCATTAGATGAACCCTCTTTGACATGCTCTCCCAATATCTGTTCTAACAAAACTATTTAAATCGATAGCCAAAAAATTAAAGTTCACCGCACTTCCTTTCGACTCGTTTCAAACTCCCTCCTCAGACCAGACAACACTAAATTTATCAAATACACTCTCCCAACATGCTGCCCTCTATTTAGATCATTTTTACATTTTTTCGTCCAAGACACAAAGAAAACTTACCCTCTGAACCGTTCGCCAATCCAATGGGTACTCCATTTTCACGTCTCCACGTAATAGTCGGCTCTGGTGATCCGGTAGCAGCACATTTTAGCGTCACGTTACTGCCCTCTCGTACAACCATATCCGTACTTGTGGGATAATCCAGGATATCCGGCGGTACTACACCAGACGCCACCACCAACAACATCACCATCATTCTGCCAAAGTAAAACAGAAAAAAAGAAAAGACAACAAAACAGAATAGAATTCCCGACGAGTTCCATCAAAAGGACGAGTGAAATTTACAAACCAGCATTCAATGCAGCCACCATGAAAGGATAATAGCGTCAGCAGGAGTTTTGGCAGCGTGCACAATACAGCCAGCAGCATCGACCAGTATGTAGATTTGCACGTGTGTGTGTAGACGATTCACATGAAATTCGACAGGAAGAGTGATCCACAAAAAATAGACAAAACAAGGAAAAAAAGAAAAAGAAAACAAATACATACATGTATGGAGAAAAGGGAAGCAAAACACAAACAAATTATTTTATTTTCAATGTTTTTCCGTTGACGATATAGTTGTTGGTCGGTGGGTGTAAATTTTTTATTGGGATTTAAAAGTGTTAAAGGTTTGACAGTGGAGGATATTTTTCGGAGTTTTTTTTTTTTTTTTTTTAGTACCACCAACTTGGTAGACCACATTTGGTATTGGCGACCGTAGGATTCGTGTACACCGTCATGAGTCACTGCACTAAACTGCACTAGCGTTTGGTCCCGGTGGGAGCGGAAAAACGTTCAGGGTGGGCGAACGGGCCGGAATATGGTCATTCGACCATGTTGACAAGTGATGAATATTGGATCATCCTGTGCATTGGCCGTGAAATTTTATTGCATTTGAGGTTAGTTCCGGTGGTTTTATTTCTGTCATATTATCCAACCATCACTTGTGCGGGCGGGTTTATTTGTGGGCTGGGGATAATAGGTAGGGGGCGTGTTTGAGGTAGCGGCTTTCACATTTTGATATGGGTAATAGTTTGTGGGTCGTTAGAGAATTTTTAGTGAGATGGACTCTCGGATATAGCAGTAACGAGGGGCGGAAGGGACTGCGAAATGTGTGTGTAGGTAAACATTGTTTTTGTAATGTAGGTGTGGGTTAGGAAAAAAGTGGGCTTTTGTATGTGTGGCTTGTAGGCACGTTGTCATTGTGGATTATTTTATTCGACGAGCTTATTTTTTTTTTTGTTATTATTGGCTTGTGAATGAATATGTGGAGCTTTGAATAGGGTTCCGGGATATAGGTGGGCTTAGGAGTAACCGTTCTATAGAGGCGTTTCAATCTATGTTAAACAGGTTGCGAGGGCTCATAAAGGCAACTTAGTAGATTCATTGCTATTCTACTTGAAAATCAAAAACACTCACGCCCCGAGAGGCATGTCTCAGCTTTTCGGGGAAGAACTTCTCCCAGAGCGATTCCTAAGACCTATAGCCCCTGAATGGTCATCCTCGGTAATCAACTGGCTACCAATTCAGATATTCGACTGAGTGACTATTAACAATAGACTGAACAAGATTTCGACTTTGCTACTGTACACTCATGACGCAAAGTCATCTTTCCAAGCTCACAAGACCGGCTGCGTATGAAAATAAGTCTAAATGCGGGGCCGGGAAAAATGGAGCTGTAAGACAAAATGTGTATTCCATATGCCCGTTGGCAAATTTTCTCTGATGGGTTTTGAGTCTAAAACTGAAGAGAAGATGTCGATATCTTCTCCCCATCCGATCTTGGCTTTACCTTTTTACGTTTTAACTTTTCAACGTTCAGGAAACATTAAGCAGATCCATTTAGAAAAATATTCCGTTCTATGAGCAGCCAGGGTATGACCAACTTCTTAGTACAGCACCAATCGAGCTTATCAAGTCTTGTCGATCATTCCTGGGCCTTACTACTAATAATTTTTAACCTTCACACTAAATATTTTGTAGGTCGCAATATGCAACTGTGGTGAGTTGGAAAAATTCGCCTGGACACTAAAAATGATAACTAGTACCGCAGAACGTGTTTTAAGGACCCTTTCAAGCTATGGGGGAGATCAAAACCTTTTGGCTGGAGGTGGAAGGTCTTATATTTTTAGGTCTCGCCGAAGCTTGAACAGATGTTTGCTTGTTGTTACCACGTACATGTATTTTGTTTATCTCGCAAACCAACCCACTTCGTTTGTTCTTCAAACTTCAATCCCTGCAAAAGCTTATGCTACGTCTGCCGACAGTGCCATTGGATCAGATTTTCGGGGATTCCGAATGTAGACACAGCCATATACAGTTCTTATCAAAGCGGGGATAAGCTGCCGTCTTGTCGTAAGCCGAAGAAAATGTGGTGACTTATGGTCTTTTAAAGGTTGCTCTGTAAATTCGCTTCAAAAATAAATAAATAGCTGGCGCAACAGATCCCTATAGATACCCCAGGCCTTTTGTTTTGTCTCAGCTTTAATTTTTGGTACATTTGGATTGGTATGATATGTGTCCTACAATTTTACGCCGACTCCGAACCTCTCAATTGAGAAGCCCTTTAATGGCAGTTGAACCCTCGAATGTTGGTTAGACTTTCGCGAGAGGTTTCGCGGTGGAACAAGCCTTAAGATGTAGTTTGTGTTTTTCCGGGGATCGAATCTGGGACCTTTTCAGTAGTTCAGCACACTACACCCTGAGACCTTGATAAAAGAAGTTAGTCAGCCATTAAGGAGCTTTAAAACCAAAAGTCTCTGGTAGACTACCAAACTGGTTACTTACTTAGGTTGCACTGCATATCATGGTGGACCCTTGTCTGAATCTACACCCCTAACAAACTCACCTTTGCCTGAGCACTTCCTTTTATTCCGACGGACTGGATGTTTGTGGTTCTTCTGGCAAAGTTTAAAAAGCTCTAGTTAGGGCGGTCTCTTACAAGATTTATGTGAAAATCTGGAGGTCCCAATTTGAAGCAACGTCGACACTCACATCTCAATTCAATTAATTGGACGACAACCACTCACCCCCTCCCTCCCTATTTAACGACTTGCAAACAAATTGACTCCAAATGACCGCGTTTATGAACTCCTCCACCCATACCTCGACGGGACATTGTCGCGTTTATTTTTAGGCTACTCCTGTCAATCAATGCGGTTACGTGTGTCCGCACTAGTGAGCCTGCAATTCCGTTTGCCGTTTTCCACTCAACGTATTCCGTGCATAGCCCAGTCCATGAAGGCCACCAAGGAACACATTAGCTCCATCAAGCATTTAACAGAGAACACAACCGCAAAGGAAACGGAAAGTGCTCCCGAACCGAAAACAATGCCCACCAAAACAAGAATGTACACAAATTTACACTCGTTACTTTGGCACCGCATAAAATCCACCTTTCCCAGGACCAACGAAACAAAACAACAACAAAAATTACGAAGAAGAGAACATATCACAACAAGGCCGAGGGCTTTATCCAGGCTCTACCCGTCCATGTATTTATACACAATGGCAGGTCGGTCTTTTTTGCGAACCGTGATTTTCGCTGCTTTATTAGCCCACCAAACCGTTCGTCCACCGAAAAAAATAAAATAAAACGGGTTAATCCAGTCAACGGTGGAAAATGCTTGGCATTTTCGATTTTCGTATTGAATAGCCGGGACCACTTAATGCTCTCAGTCACGAAATTGTTGAGAACACAAAGTGCTTAATGTGGAAACAACAGAGCGCGCTCCTTCAGAGCTACGCTGTATATGGCGGCGCATAGCCATACACCGACCGACGGTCAGGTGCGGGCACACTCCATAGATGTTGGCCATTTTTTTTTCCTCTCTCTCCTCCTTCCTGTGCACGCTTGTTGTAGGGCACAGGACACACCATATCGGTCGAGCCGGCTGTTTCCAATCCAATCATACCCACGATTTCTGCGGTTCATGCGATATTCGCACAGGTACTTGCAACAAATATACACAGAACCATACAAGGCTCGTACACAAAGGACTGCCATACCATTCACTTACCATTGAACGAATAAGTTTTTGTATATTAAATTCACTCTCAATTCATGATATCCTGCTATGGCTGTGGTGCTATGTTGGTATGTGATTTCTGGTCCGCGGTTTTCAAAACAATTTTTCGAGTTACTCCTCAGTTTACTGGTGGACGGTAGATTTTTTTTTTTCAGCACAAAAATCATTATAGCCCGCGATGATTGTATTGTTCCTGTGGTAGGAATATGTTTAACTTGGTGTTTTTTTTATTTTTGTTCGTTAATAGAGCGTGATTCGATGTTTGTTGAAGTTTGCTTTCCCCCACAATGGTAATCAGAAAAAAGTTTTGGTGTTATAGTGGTCCTAATGAATGTGAGTGGGTTGCAGAAGGATCCTTTTGAGGACGGTGGGGAATGTTTAAAGAACCTTGAACGTTCTGGTGGAATTGATGCAATTCATTGTGTTGCATAAATAAAGCTTCAAGTGGGCGAAGTCAGTGATTGAGCTTAAGGGGACTGGAGATATCAAGTTCGCTTTTAAAAATAGCTAATCGATATTTTTTTATTTTGGAAAAAAATCTAATTTTTTTAAGTAAAATTTGTAACACACGGAAAGAAAATTATTTTAAAAAAGCATTTAGTTGAAAAATTCCAGTTTATTAAGATTATGTAGATACTATAACTATTTTTTTGTACTAGAAAATTTTGATAAAAGACTTATAATAATAATAATTTTTGGCGCAACAGGTCCGTAGGGACCCTAGGCCTAGCTTCTCGCAACCATTCGTTTTGTGTGAGTTTTCATTTTTGGAACGAATGGAAGGGATCTACAATTTTATGCCGATTCCAAACGGCTAATTGAGAAGCTCTTTCATGACAGTTATACTCTCGGATGTTTGTCATACGTTCGCGAGAGGCGGCGCAGTGTAAAAAAACCCTGAGTTGGAATTTGGGTTTTTGCGGGATTCGAACCTGAACCCCTCGCTTAGTAGTCCAACACACTAACCACTAAGCTACTGCGCCTACATGATAAAAGACTTAGATGGTTTAAAAATTGTGAATTTGGCACAAATGTTCCACATTCTAATTCTATTTGAGACATTGAGACAGATCATATTTCCTGTTATATCGAAATTAGCCTTTATCTTTTTTTTTAACCGCATCTGTGAACATCTACGTGCGGAAACCGTTTTTTTGTACGCAGTTCAATCCCTCGTTGAATCGAATATGAGACCAAGTCATCCACCCGTCCTGAGGAGGTTAGTGTGTGGAAGAGAGGACAAGATGATTTAACCCTACGATTTTGCCAATATTTAGCCGAAGATTGTTTTCGTGGTTCTACTAAATCTTATTTCTCCGAATCGGTTGATCATCCGACCGACGCCGACG
Source organism: Cheilosia vernalis (assembly GCA_949126925.1). Taxonomy (NCBI): domain Eukaryota; kingdom Metazoa; phylum Arthropoda; class Insecta; order Diptera; family Syrphidae; genus Cheilosia; species Cheilosia vernalis. Next base: position 13,452,325 of record OX421361.1, on the reverse strand, counting down.
GTCCAATCAAATTTAACGCGACTTTAAGTATCCACAACATGAACTGTCTGTGATAATTTAATAGAAAAGTTGATCCTAGGAGACACGATGAAGACTTTGACATCTAATCAAATCTTGCAGGAATTTCACTTGCTCTTCAGTCATGGAAGACGGATCAACTATTTTTGCTTGAATGATTTCGGACCATTCTACTGTGTCCTCTGAGAGATGTGGTGTTTTCACGAAGAAAAAAATGATAAAAGATGTATACATTTAAGATGGTGTAGCGAACCAGAAGAAGGTCTTTCAGCTCAAGCTGATCTCGCTTACGAAACAATGTCCGGAGAATTAGTAAGAAAGTCATCAATTCTCTGCTGGCTTTAATACCAGAACGAAGGCTCTTCTAAACAGGGAAACCATGCGCTCAAAACACTCCGAAAATAATGGCAGCATTTTGAGCGGCTATATTCAATAATAAGTAAGTAATATTGAATTAGTTCGGTACCACACACAGATTGTCAAAGGCCACGAAGATGACTCGCGTCCAGTCAATAAGGAAACAGTTCAGCGCACGCAATATAGAAGAGGTTTGGTCAGTTACATATGCAAGCTTTAGAAAAACAAAGGCCTCTAGCGGTGCTTTTTAAATATGAAAAGATGTTGAGTAGGGCACACATGCATTAAATGCCTGAGAACTGAACTATGAGCTCCAAATGTCCCATCTTGGAAGATATCGTATCTCTCGGGTTGGGGTCAAAATTCTTTTAAGATCATTAAGTTTTCAAAATTCAAGAGTTCAAAATTTTGCTTTTCAAAATTCTGCTTTACAAAATTCTGCAAACAACAAAAAAAGGTTTGGAGAATTTTTAAAAGTATAGTAGTTATATAATATGTGGGCTATGTTTTCTTTTTCTTAATTTTTATTTTTTTCAACTTATTTTTTCGTAATTTTTTTTTTATTTGATATCTATCTAATTAAATTGCGGAATTTTTTTTTTGTGTGTTTTTTTTTTTTTTTAATAAAAATTTTTCTTTCAATTCAATTCAATTTCAATTCACTGTTCATTAATTTTTATTGCTTCTTATATTTTAAATTAAATTTTTTAACTTTAACCAGAATAAACAAAATTTGTAAAGCAGATTTTAAAAAAATCAGAACTTTTGTGTAAGAAAACAGAATCTTACAAAGTAGCATTTCGACCCGCTTCGATCGTGTTTTGTAAAATTTATTGAGACATGTGCCACTGCCCTGCCACAAGTGTCATTTACGGCTCACGGAAATTTCGCCAGAGGAAATAAAGCAATTTTTTTTTAAATAAAATAAAAATAAATAAAATGTTGAATACGAATAATATGTTTGACATATTGCTAGAGTAAACAGACTGGACTGTGAAAAAGTCTAAGTAAATACATGTCCTAATAATTATGAACTCTACGGGAAAGAAAGGCAAAATTTTCTGGGTAACTTTCCGAAATTCTGAGGGTTTTTTTTTTTTAGTCTGGCTTTTTTTCCATTTCTGAAAATGAAAAAACGCCAGAAAGAACTGCCAAAAACGATATTTATGACATATTTTCCTTTCCTGATAATGGAAAAACACCCGAAAACTGTATTTTGATCAGTTGTTGCAATTTAATAGTTATTGAAGTCAATATTTTCGGCGCAGTGTCTACCTACTGATTTAGATTTATAATTCAGTTCTGACATTAAATGAGAAATAATTTCACTCAAAAATTAGTGGTATTATTTTCCTCGTACTAAAGAAAAAAGTGAAGCAAACTCCTAGCAATACAAAACAACTATTTGCATTTAAAAAGATACTTAAAAATTTTATTTCTCAATACCTATATGTATGCACAATTTAACATTATGAATAACAAGAAATTGCGCAATATGTCGAATATGTATGGGAGGGCATGTCGTCCCCCTGGGAACTTTTTGAAGATTGTTGTGTATAGTCAGTTTCTTTAAATGCAAGCAAAACGGGAATGCAAACAACTTTGCATACACTCTTCCTCGAATATACTCCAGCCCCTTTACAGTGAAACCAACCAGGGGGCACCATGCCCCCCATACATATTCCATTGTTTATGCATTGTGGTTTAGTATTTGTTCTATTATTTTTTGGCACCGTTTTGTACCTTTATTTCAAAATCGAGAGTGGAATTAATTCTCACTTATATTTTTAAATAATGCCAGAGTTTGTTTGTTTTCTGCTCTTTTTCAAATTTTACTTTCTGGTGCTTTTTCCACATCTAATAATAATAATAGTTGGCGCAACAGGTCTGTAGGGTATGGGCCTAGCTTCTCGCAACCATTCGTTTTGTGTGAGATTTCATTTTTGGAACGAATGGAAGGGATCTACAATTTTATACCGATTCCAAACGGCTAATTGAGAAGCTCTTTCAAGACAGTTATACTCTCGGATGTTTGTCAGACGTTCGCGAGAGGTGGCGCATCTGCCTGGACTAATTTCCGTAATTTCTGGCATATGTATGAAAGGAAATACTGCTATTACGAAAAACAAAACTATTTTCTGGCATTTTTTCCAAAAAAAAAAATTTGGAGTAATTTCTTCCGGCGTAGTTTCCGGGAGCCGACATTTACGTCCCTATCCAGCAAACTGTGCGAACATCTCAACTTACTTCTGTAATATACCTATACCTACATTTTCCATTTTTCAATTTCAATCTATAAAGGGAAAGTTCTAATGCCACTGTTGGGTATAAGTTGGCAGAAGGTTTCGATGGAAATATTTACAAGCGTAACGAAAAGTGAAACGCTCCAGTTCCAGCTCGAACTATATCAAAGGTTTACATATGCTATTCCAACTTATGCAACAGTAAGTGCAGCGAGTTTGAGCGCAGTGCGTCAGCGGTTAGTGTGTTCGACTACTAAGTGAACGGTCTCAGGTTCGATTCCGGGAAAAACACAAACTGTACAGAGGATTTTTTCCACTGCGCCACCTCTTGCAACAGTCTAACAAACATCCAAAAGCAAAACTGTTATGAAAGAGTTTCTAAATTATCCATTCGGACTCCACATACAATTGTATTTCCATGACGGTGGCTCCCTCTGTCGGCAAAGCTGTATTTGTATCATCGATTCCCACAGTCAACACCTCTGCTGTTGACTTTCTAAGTCACCACCCCAGTCACCACACTCAAATGAACCTCCTCAAAGTGCAATCCGAATTTCAGTTCAATACACTCCGACCAGGAGTCACCACATTTCACCTATCCTCGATGTAACCCTAAAAAAAAAAACCATTTGAAATTGCCTTTCGTCAATTCATTATAAACTTGTGTCTGCGTCATGTTTCCCAGGCATAACTGTTCGTTTATTGATTCGCCCATACCCCGAATAAATAGGGCGCGCTGCTTTCAGACTCCCTGCCTAGTCATACGAGCCTCTGCCACAAACGAGCTTACACAATTACAAGTAACTAAATTCCGAGTAAGTTCCTTCACCGTCAGTGCCCGCACCGAAACCACATCCCAGCGTATTACCACAGAAAACAATAATGTCCCGTCAGGATTTCTCTCGAATCCCCGATCAGGCCGGACGCTATGGCACAAGATGGGTGTATTCATAGTGCAGCGCAGTGCCTGCCGCATATAGTCATCATTATAGCAACGCAAAATGTGAGCCGATGACGAATCCAATAATTATAAGGATAACACAGCAGGACATAACAAATGAATGGAAAATTCGATTTCAACTAAAATCCCATACACACACGGACGGGCTTTCCACCGGGAACAAGGAACAACTGAAGGACTTCTACTTGGGTTCAGAAAAGGGTAAAAGGGTCCTTCGGATTCCCGTTTTATCTTGTTCCTTTGACAAGTACCTACAACATCCAGATAGCCCGTTTGACTCTTCATCGGATCCGTATTGATCTGACACATATACCATCCCTTGTCGGTCTCCTTGATGTCCTTGATTTTCAGCTGCCAGGTCTTGTGCTCCGAATAGGTTATTCCGATTCGAATGTTCTTCGTTATAACATGGTTCTGGATCGTGAGTATGGTCTGGGTATCGACACGCAACCAAGCCACCTGCAATTAGACACAAGGGAAACAGTAAAATTAGACTCGAGTAACAAACTTTGTAAATTTGGATTTTGTTTTTCTCCATTTAATTTTTTTTTCTTTTTTTGTTTTTTTAAGAAAAAAAAGTTTTGGGCGTGTTATTAACATAATTACGGGGATTCGTCGTCAGTTTCTAGAAACGGGGTCGGTGGTGGTGGTGCGGTTGTAAATAATGTTCAATTAGGTATATCGTGCGTTGGTATTTGCCGAACGCCGCGCACCGAGTCGCGTTTGAAGAGACGCATGAATGCAAATGATGTTGAGGTCTCTGAAACGCTTGCGGGTATTTTTCACTCGTGTTTGGTATTTTTTCGAACGAGGGGTGAGTTGAAATTTATTGATTAGAATTTCATTATGGGGGCCCGCACTGTCCACAGTCAATCAAAGCCGCAAAATGGGTGAGTTACGGCGAAAATCTGCTGTGCCGGGGCTATTTTCGACTAAATGTGCGTTTTAATTAAGTGGCAGGAAAATGTGTGTGTGCGCGCTCTTTTGGTGTGGGCATGGGCATATATGGTGTGCGACTCATAAAGGCGAGTGTAATTAATTTTGTTTAATAGGCGATAAATCAGCAGCGGTGTTGGGGATTAGGGAAATGGTGAATTAGAGGTAAAAAATTTGACAAGAGAGAATGAATAGCGAGCGGATTGGCGAAATGACCTGAAGCGGGGAAGCGCATTGCTTCTTATAAAATTACGCGAATGGTAATTGGGATGGCGTTTTTTGGCATTTTTATTGCGTTCGCACGTACTTAGTTGGGAATTTTACAACAACAAAGAAAATTAAACTGCTGCTGGTTCCCATACCAGTTACATATACTTTTCTTTTGGAGCTATGGACCTGGGGCTATCAACACTCGGGTGGACTAAGTAGATTTTTGGGACACTCTTTGAAGTTTTTGTCACGTACACTGTTGGGTAAGAAAAATCGGTCATCATCCTCGAACCGGAAGATTTTCTTTTCGATTTACTTCGATTAGAGGTAAGAGAAGCGATTCGCTTTCAATTGAGAGATGGTTATATTTTTTTTTTTGTACCTCCTATACCTACCGTGAGATTTTAGTGGAAGCCCAAGTCCTCGGTTTACGACAATACCAAACCTCCGCTTATAAGCCTTTAATGTTGGAGCGATCTTTGGGTAACTGCCTCCAGTTGCGCACTCCAAGTTGGATGAGGTTGCTGTCAGCTCGCAGAGCTCGCTATTAAATCTCCTCGTCCAAAACTGATCTAAGCAAACGGGACCAAGAATCACTTGAAGAGTCTTACGTTAGAACCGATCAAATAGATCTAAATTTGCCATTGCCTAACGTCCACGGCCTTGCCGCATAAAGCAGGACTGGGTTAATGAAGGTCTTTCATAAAGTCTCCTAAGTGCTTATTGACAAGGCCTTACATATTAACTGCAGCTTCCTAGTCCAAAGTAACATCGATTGGCAAGTGTAACTCTTCGATTAATTTCAGCTTCGATATCATTTTCAGAGTTGATCTAAGCCGACGTTAAAAAAGTCGCTAACTAACTCAAAGTTATTGCTGTCTACCGTGACATTTTGATGGATTCGTCGGTCAAGAATCAAGAATAATAAATCTCTTCTAAGTGTGAACATTTTACCGCCTATAGCATTAGGCCTTCACAACCTTAAATCACACTTGTTGGGGAGAATAAGGTTATATATACGAAGGGTTTCAGGAGTCCACATAATACCGCAGATGGGATTTTGCATACTACTTAATACTTTGGAGACTGATCCGACAACAATTATCGCTGGATGCCTCTTCTATTGTGGACCGGTTAGTCGATCCTGAGATGAGGCATGCATGCATTAATCAGATCTTTTGAGTTGGTGAGTGCCGGGTTCTCCTCACAGCTGTTCTAAAAAGCTTGAATGGCAATCTGTCAGACTCTGTCAATTTGCTGGTATGGATCTTACTGTCGTCTTCTGTATTCTATTGAAGAGTGCGTTCTGGCTCACAGAGGAATTCTGGCCTTTGTCAACGCTACAGAGACTGCTGAAATAGCTATTCCAATATCTCAGCACCATTTATAACTATGTAAAAGGTTTAAAGTGTTCTTCTTTTCAAAAATATAATTTATAATAGGTCCGTATGGACCCTAGTCCTAGCTTCTCACAACCATTCGTGTTGTGGGAGTTTTTCCTTCTTGCTACGAATATACCTATAAGGGATCCGAATTTTATGCCGAGTCCAAATGGCAAGTTCCCGAGAGTTGAAGCAGTGGAAAAGAAATTTAAAATGGAATCTGGCTCTTTTCTTGAATCGAATCTGTGACCCCTCTGCTGCCGATGAAACTCCGATACAACGAAAACGCTACAGCAAACGTAAGAAATAGCACCCGAGACGTGGTAATTAGACGTAGGGGTTGTAAGTTAGTTCTAATTCTGATGAAACGAAAAAGCGACAGCAAAGAGGAGGGACGAGGGAGTAACGCTCGTGGTGAGCCATAACTTATATGATCTTATTTCATAACCTCTGACGACCTCTGAATGGACACTGTTTGACAACTCTAATAAGCCGAAAAGTGAGCGAATGTATGATTTAATAGGCAGAGTTAATAGGAAGTAGGTTAATCAGGAAATAGGAGAGGATAGCATTTGTGCTGGGGCAACTCGGAAATAACGTGCAACTCATTGTGCAGTAAGTCTCAACTCAGATGAAACGAAAAATCGACAAGAATTAAAACGGGTAGCGCCTGAGTTGAGCCAAATTCTAAAGAATGAAGGCTCTTGCAGCAGTTATTCTAAAGTCTTATAAAACGAAAGAGCGGCATGTCGCTGAGGAGTAATTGGATAAAACACAAAGACGTGACAAGAAAGGACGGGGCAGCTCGAAGCAATAGAGGTGATACAAATTCCCCAGTCAACGATTGTCACTTTTTTTCACTTTTAAGTGTCAAAGTCAAAATATTTAGTACGGTATGCAACTTCATCAAGCATCTTTAATGGAGAAGGTTTAAGAAATGCTAAAACGTATCATAAAAAAATCATCACCTTGTGTCGAGAACTAGCTGTCGAAACTTTATTGGACTATTTGAAACCAGCTTTGGTTACAACTTTCCAATAATTGTAACGAAACTGAACAATTTCAGGTTAAAAAATATTGAACTTGAACTTTTTTCTTCAAAAGTAGGTTACTCATGACGGCCATTCCTTGTAGGTAAAACTAAAAATTGTGATCAGTGTTTTTTCAAGAAGATGTACTATCAAAAAGAAACAACAAAATAAAAAAAATATTAAATTTCGAAAATATATAAGAGCGAGTGAGGACCTTGAAAAAATCAATTTTTAATCACACTAAATCGAGAGCTCCTTCCAAAAACTTTATTGGAAACGCTTCCTGTCAAAGTAACAATGACCCAGGTCCTGCTGTATCATGTAGTCAGCAACTATTCTCAGAAAAACGTTCAGTCAGAAGTTGTGGAATTTTGTTAGAAAAATTTCGTCATTGTGAGTTCGAAAAATTTAGCTTGGACAGTGTTACGATATCGGTGTATAATAATCTAGTACTTTACTATATTGATGTACCATTATACGGTGTCACTCTATGTACATACCTTTGAAATTCTTAAATAAACGCCAGTACTAATCTGGACTCTTAAGTGTAGACATCTCTTATTATTGCTACAAGCGCGTAACATAACATGGTGTCAGATGTTAAGCGATGAGGATATCGATGAAGTAAAAATTGAAACCGCGGAAGATCATTTTGATATATGTGTCAATAATTTTAAAGAATCGGTAACAATGAATATACCACCTCCAAATAGTATGAATATGAAAGGCGATACGGCGGCTAATTGGATTCTTTTTCGCAAACAATGGGAGAATTACCAAATTGCAGTGGACCTATCAACCCAGTCTGAGGAGAGGCAAGCAGCAATATTAAAAGCATGTCTAGGAGATGAATGTTTTAGCATTCTTACGAAATTGGACATATCAGAATCACAAGCGAAAACCACAAAAGGTATTCTAGATGCGCTACAAAGTTTTTTTAAACCGTCAGTTAATAAGCGTTATGAGAGGTTCATTTTCAATACTGCAAAACAAACCGAAGGAGAATCGGTAAATGAATTCGTTTGTCGACTCCGTAACTTAATCAAAAGCTGTGAATATGAAGAAAATCAGTTAGAAGATTTCATATGTGATCGACTCATTCCCGGTATTATATGCAACGACATGCGAAAAAGTCTTTTGCTAGAACAAACTCTAACGTTAAAAAAAGCTCTACAAATATGTAAGCTAGCAGAGCAGACGAGAGAGCAAGTAAAGCAAATCAACGAAAAAACAGATGAAGAAAAAATTGCAATGGAAGACATTAACTATGTGGAAAGAAACCGAAATAGAAAAGGCGTGCATGATAAAGAAAGAGGAAACACTTACACACGTAACACAATGCAAGCAAAGACAACGGACGAATGCAAGTAGGTACTGTGGAAAAATACATAACAGAGGCAAGTGCGCGGCATATGGAAAGAGATGCTCGAAATGTAAGAAACTGAACCACTTTGCGGCAGTGTGCAGATCGGTGAATTTCCAAAGGACAGTTAATTACGTACATGAAAATACGAGCGATGAAGAAAGTGAAGAGTCGTTGATGTACACACTTATTACAAATATTGGTTTAATGGAAAATCAAAGGTCACATATATTAATGAAAAAAATTAATTTCAGTATTGGAAAAATAAGTAAACTAATTCCGTGTGTAGTTGATACTGGTGCGTCATCAAACGTGATGAATTTACAAGAATTTCGTTTGCTATGCGACAAACGCAATTATAAATTGGAAAAAAGTTTCGTGAAATTAAAAGGGTTTGGTGGCAATTTAATTGTTCCCATTGGCGTCGCAACAATAAGCTGTGAGAAGAACGGTGTGCGCAAAAATCTTAAGTTTGAAATAGTTAATCGAAAGTGCGCTACTATTATTTCAAATAAAGACTCTCAAGAGCTCAAACTAATTATTGTAAACCAGGAGGACGACGATATCAATACAAGAAGTATAAATAATGTGGTAACAACAGGTGGTATACAATGTGGTAGCAAAAAACAACAACTACAATTAGAAAGTATCATGAAAAGTTTTAGTGATGTCTTTGACTGTGACGGAAAATTAGCTAATCCATTACATTTACAGGTGGACAAGTCGATGCCTCCTGTTCAAGCTCACCCACGGCGAATCCCTATATCTTTCAGAAAAGAGTTACAGATCACATTGGAAGACCTGGAAAGAAGGAATATCATCGCCAGGGTACACGAACATACTCCATGGATAAGTAACCTAGTACTCGTGCGCCGAAACAATAAGATGCGAATTTGTCTCGATCCGAACGAACTTAACAAAGCACTTAAGCGGAGCAACTATCAAATTCCCACTGTAGATGAGGTTTTACCGAAAATTCAAGATGCAAAAGTTTTTTCGACACTGGACGCAAAAAACGGGTTCTGGCAAGTCGAGTTGGACGAGGAAAGCAGACTTCTTACAACATTTTGGACACCATTTGGCCGATTTTGTTGGAATCGTTTGCCCTTTGGAGTATCACCGGCTCCTGAGGAATTCCAAAAGAAACAGCATGAGTTAATTGCGGGCCTACAGGGAGTAGAGGTCATTGCAGACGATTTTTTGGTGTATGGAAAAGGTGACACAGAAGAAGAGGCAATGAAAGACCATAATCGAAATTTATTTAAATTGCTACGAGAATCACGAGAATCAGAGAAGCAAATTTAAAACTTAACAAAAGCAAGTGCCGAATGGGAATGCGACAAGTACCATTCTTTGGGTTTTTGCTTACTAATCAGGGGCTAGCAATTGATAAAGGCAAGGTAGAAGCCATCGAAAAAATGCCAAGGCCTCACGACGCTAAGAGCACCCACAGGTTTGTAGGACTTTGTACTTATCTTTCCAGGTTCTTGCCGAGCCTATCAGATGTTGCCGAACCTTTAAGAAGGGTTATTCGCGAAGGTACTAAATGGCAATGGAGTCAGGAACAAGAGACAGCATTTGAAAAATTAAAAAGCCTTATCATGAAGGCACCAGTTTTAAAGTACTTCGACGCGTCCAAGCCGGTAACTATTCAATGTGACGCAAGTTCAAAGGGACTCGGGGCAGTACTACTGCAAGACGATCGACCAGTAGCATTTGCGTCAAGAGTTTTGACAACTACGGAGCAACAATATGCGCAAATTGAGAAAGAGACACTCGCAATCGTGTTTGCCTGCAGGAAGTTTGACCAGTATCTGTGTGGCAAGCCAAACATTATCATCCAATCTGATCATCAGCCACTTCAAACCATATTTAAAAGGTCAGTTCTAGAAAGTCCAAAACGTTTACAGAGGATGAGACTCGCCTTGCAAAGGTACGACATTCACATAACATACAAAAAAGGAAGTGAAATGATATTTGCTGACACATTGTCTCGAGCTTTTTTAGAGAACGGACCAAGAGAACATGTTGAGGACACTGAAGTATATGCACTAAATAAAGTAAAGTCTATAAATAGAATCTTTCGCGAAATCAACGAAATAGATACCGTTAAAGATATCAATATTAAAGATTCACGACTGTTAGAAATATGGGAACAAACGAAAGAGGACACCACCCTGCAAGGAGTTTTAAATTTTGTCAAGAAAGGATTGCCAGAGAATCGAAGTCTTGTGCCACAAGCAATTAAACCGTACTGGAACTACAGAGAACAGCTGACAGTGCAGGATGGTTATCTGCTAAAAGGTGACCGAATTGTGATACCCACATCGTTACGAAAGAAGTTCTTGCAACGTATTCACTATAGTCATCAAGGAATCGAGTCATGTCAACGGCGAGCCAGAGATACAATTTTTTGGCCTGGCATATCAAACAACATTCGAGACGTCTGCACCAGCTGTGATATATGCATGAAGAATTCAGCCAGTCAAGCAAAACTACCACTACAAAGCACCACCATCCCGGAGTTCCCGTTTCAAAGAGTTGGCCTTGATATCTGCGAAGTCTTAGATGGCAACAAGAAACGACAAATGTTGATTACAGCCGATTATTACTCTGATTACTTTGAAGTGGATGAACTGAATCCAGCAACAGCAGAACAAGTCATCAGGGTCTGCAAGAAGAATTTTAGTCGGCATGGCATCCCTGAAGTGGTCGTCACCGATGGAGGGACTCCCTTTGTTAACAAACAGTTCTATGAATTTTCAAAGGACTGGGAGTTCAAGCATTCAAAGAGCTCCCCAAATCATCAACAAGGAAATGGTAAAGCGGAATCGTCTGTTAAAATAATGAAGTCTCTTTTCAGAAAAGCACAAAGTAGCAATCGTTGTTTTTGGAGGGCCCTTCTGGAATGGAGAAATACAGCAAATGAGATTGGTTGCAGCCCTGTACAGCGTCTAATGTCTCGGCGTACCAGATGCATCCTTCCCACATGTCAGAAGAGGTTATCACCTGAAACACATCATAATGTTAAACGTTCCATTGAAAGAAGAAGGAGGATGAGCAAGTATTTTTATGATAAAAAGTGTCGACAATTGCCAAAGCTAGAATTCGGACAAGATGTCTGGGTTCAACTTCGTGGTAAACCAAACAATAACGAATGGAAAAAAGGGAGCATTTCAAGCGTACCATCAGATCGGCAAGCAGTTGTCAGAGTAGACGACGTCGACTACACCCGCAACCGTCAGCACATTCGTCTTCCATCAGCTCCCGCAATAGAAGTCAACACTGGAACAAATGAGCCATGTCCTACCCTCAATCAACCAGAAGAAATCATCAGCCAGAACGACTCACCAACTACGAGTATTCGTCCGGTGACTGAAGCAATGCTTCCTAGAAGATCTAAGCGGATTCAAGAAAAGTTAGGTCAAAGCTAAAGGGGTATAAATATTATATGAATTATGCGAATTATTTCTTTGCTACCTAACATCATTCTTAAATTATTAACATAGGTATATAAATGAAGTAATTTTATATTCATCTACTAAACTGAACTACCTACACATTTGAATTAAAATATATACCTACCTATATGTAACTATTATATACTGAAAAAAAAAAAAAAAAAAAAAAAAAAAGGGGAAGATGTTACGATATCGGTGTATAATAATCTAGTACTTTACTATATTGATGTACCATTATACGGTGTCACTCTATGTACATACCTTTGAAATTCTTAAATAAACGCCAGTACTAATCTGGACTCTTAAGTGTAGACATCTCTTATTATTGCTACAAGCGCGTAACATAACAGACAGTAAAAACTGCTAAAAGTATCGCGAATTGACACTGTTGGTTACAATCAGATTCTTCGCTTTCGTTCCGCTCCAACAAAAAAAAAAGACACGATATGTTTTTGACATGCGACCACCACTCGAAAGCAGAACCACTTTCGGGCAGAAACGTTGCACTGATATTTTTCTAGAATCTCAGCCTCAGCTTCTGACGCGGAATGAAATTCTGTGCCAATAGCTCCGCTCTTGACAAGTCCACATCGAAATGGCCGTTGTCACTGTTTTTTATCCGATTTCGTCCCTTCCCATTGCACAATGATTTGTCTGCCTCAAAAGTTTCTCTAATTGTTCAACTGCACAACGTCCTAATTTCGTTCTGCAGGTTTCTGAACAGAGATTCCCTGAACAACAATTTATTCTCAAAATGATTAGTCCAAGACCAGTTCGTATTCCAATAATCGACCGCTTTAAGTTATAGCCTACCAAATTTGCTCCCATCAAGATCTCAGTCCATAAACCGCCTAATGGTTACGCACTCAAATATATTTACCCAGTTCGCACGAACATAAGTGTGTCCTTCAAGAAGGCGATAATTAAACCGCCATTATGTCGAGAATATTAAGCAAAACCCACTTGAAAATCCTTCAACGAATGCGATGACAAATGACGGGCCCTACAAAATAACAATTGAACCCGGATCACCTTAATGCGTTCGTTAATTGCTGGTACATCAAAGAAAAATCCTTCCCTCGACCGTTTCGATTTGTGCAAACAGAAATGCCCCCATTCAGTAATTACCCCGATACGAGGTGATGGACACTAGGTACGATTTCGTTTAACATTGCTTCAAAGGAGTACATCTAACATGCAAACAGCATGTTAACATTAGGCGTAGGTACTATACTACCTGAGAGAGGAAATATGGGATACAATTCTCTTCGCTGGCATGGCACTAATGACAACAATTACTTAACAACGTCAGCAATTATTACATCGTTTTAGTTAATAGGCCGCCAGGGCAGCTCGTCCCCTTAATGTTTTCTCAGCTCGCGCTTGGCAGGGGAAGGAATGGTCGGTGGTAGGAAATAAGTTGTACGCGATATCAATTACTTTTTGTGGCACAAGTTATTGGGTCTCATAAATCGACGCCTTAGAATTTCGTTTTAAGTTGCAGTAGCTAATTTTGTCATTGTGAACTTGTAAGACTTGAGGAGGACGAAAAAATAATTGTAAGAAGTTCCCCACAGCGCAATGAGTTCAAAGAGATTTTCGTAAGTGAAAGCGAGTACCTGGGGACAGTTTAAGTTATCACGGGCATACAAAAAAAATATTTTTATTCAATTAAATAGAATTAAGCAAATTTACCTTATATGAGCCCAGATCTTGAACAACGCACGTCAGAAACGCTTCTCGTCCCACTGATGCTGTTACATTTGGTATGGGAGTGCTGAACTTCGGATCCGCTGAAATGGAAACAAAACGAAATTTTTTATAAAAATCGAACCAAGTAGGGGGAAGATGTTGTTTGGGTAGCTGGGGTTAAGTCAAAAAGGCTAGGAGTTGTGATACATGAGTTAGGTGGCGAAAAGTTCTAGTACGGACATAAACTGTGGCAGCTCTGTTGTTGGATAAACAGCTCTTTTGAGGTTATAGATCCTTGCTAGGCCTTATTAAGAGACTAAAACAGTCATACCAATAATTACTTATTATAACTATCACTATTTAGAACAAAAGAAGGGTAAAGAGTGGTGTATTGGATGGTCCCAGGTTCGATTCCCGGCAAGACACAAAATTACATCTTGAGGTTACACTGCGGTCCTTTAGCGAACTTTTGACAAACATCCGCAAGTGTAAGTATCCTAAACTAACCCTAAGCTTCTACATTCAGCCCTTCAGACTCTGCATAAATTTACCTGCGGTTAACCTCTTTTTAGAAAGTTTAAGCCGGAGGTGGCTGATATATTTCATACCTCTGGCTAACTGAGGACCCATATTGTTAGCCTCTGCTAAAGCTCGCCAGTGGAGACGCCGGTAAGCACTGAACAAGTTCTAATCAAACTAGTTGCCCTTTGCATGATAAAGAAGGATGTGCAGATAAAGAAGGAAAAAGGACAAAAAGAGGTCCCTTAAAGCAATCTATACGCTGGAAAACTTTCGGAATAGGAGGCGGTTACGTCGTATTCCGCCGTCCGATTTAGCCGTTCATTGGGAAGCCGCTAGTTCCCTGAATTCACTTAGCATTTGTATATTCCAACGAATTCTCTGATAAGGAAATGGTAAGTTCGAGATAGGTCTCGCAGAAGTAGTCCCCTAACGCAATCTTGTCCCATGGACCGCTGAAAAGGAGCTGGACAATGTTTGTTTCTTTCTCTTCGTTTATATAGCTAATGCATATAGCTTGTACGTGGTAAAGGACTTGCATGACCCGTTCACTCCTTACCAAGTCGACTCGCGCTATTTGAACAGCATATGACATCTGCTCCAGCAACCTTGCTGGCCTTAAATTTGAATAACTTGTTGATCGGAGTGACTTAAATTTAGACTAGGTGTCATAATCGAAATGAGGCAGATCTTACTAACTCAAAACCTGCTGTGGTGTTCTTTCCAATTCCTCAACAGCTTATTCTGACCAATTTTGTACTCAGTTTGATATTTGCCGAACACAAGATCGGCGCAAACTTTCTTCTTTAGCTGACAAAGAGGGTAAAATCTCACTCACTTCAACGCAACATAAACCGTCCAAAAACTTCCTGAATTGGGTAAGAAAAAACCCTACCCAAGCCATCATAGTCTCCTGAATTTTCCGAAACTAACTCTTCTGCTCCTCAATTAAATAAGTTATTTTCTCCAATTCTAAGATTTTTTTTTTTTTATCCATATCCAAAGGAATTTAGTAGGTTACCAGAATTCAGAACATTGGCGAAATTGGTAGGCTTGGTCTTACTTTTTAGTCATCAGGGTGTTTGGTGTGCTTTATGGGTTTGTGGTCAGTAGGCACTTCTTAAAAAACGATGCTGGCCAGAAAGTTACAGTCAATGCTGACCGCTATAGAGCCATGATTACTGACTTTTTCTTTCTTCAATTGAACAACCACGATTGTGGTTTCAACAAGACGGCGCAACATGTCACACAGCTCGTGCCACAATTGATTTTTTGAAGGAAACGTTTGGTAACCGCGTAGTTTCACGTTGCGAACCCGTGAATTGCCGCTAGTCTGAGCCGATAAGAGCAAAATGATTGACATGCCAGAAGATTATATTTCGAATAAAGTAAATTTCATGTCAATTTAAAAAAAATCATCTTAGTTTAATTCCATTTCAAAGTTGTATTTCTCTAAAAAAAAAAAAACCTTTATATATCGAACGATATCCAAGTGCTCCACGGAAAAAAAAAATAACAAATAACAAAATTCCAATACACTAGTGAGAAGTTAATTTTGTGCTTTTGAACTTGTCAGAAATATTTCCGCTAACAGAGAAACGTCTTCCCAGTACAAATTTCAATTAGCGTTAGCGGCAATGGCGTGTTTTAAACGCGCCCAATAGATACGGTTTTTGTTCGGTCGGTATTAAATTATTGCACTTGCTACACATACATAGCTGCGAAAAATAGCATAAGTGCAAAGAAGTGCTCCGCGAGGAATTTTTCACCTAAAAAGTGCTCGGCGACTAAAAAGATTGGGAGCCGCTGGTCTAACGTAAAAAAAAAACTCATTTTCACACTGTTCCAACTTTTTCGGTTGCATTTTACTTTTTTACGTATGGCTATAACTGGGTCCTAAAATTTAATCGATTCACAGGGATCGAGATATTATGATGTCTCAAAGGCCGATGGGGAAAAGCCCCAGTGTATTCCAGGCAGCGCTCTATATTTTTTGTTTCTATTTTGGTCTATAAAACTTGACAAGAAAAAATAAGGAGTAAATGAGGGCTTTGATAGGGACTTAATGCCAACGTAGACATTACCGACGCGGCATGTAGTTCTGCATTTCGCCACGGTCTTTTGTCGGACTATATTAAGAATTACCGTCTAAATTAAAATATCAATCAGTCGTCAGATCATTTCTTAGTATTTTTTTCTAATCTGTAGGCATTTTACAAAAAAAAACTCGAAAGTAGGTACAACTAATTTATTTTGCAAGTCAACATTTTATTATAATTTTTAAACCTAAAATCTGGAATTTAATAAACTCTACATGTTCTTTAACTATTTCCTAAAGACCCAAAATTTAATTCAGTGGAAAGTTATGGCTTGTTTTTTACGCACAGTGGGCCAATTAACGGCCTAAGTGTTTCTCTCACCGTGAGCCACTTTAACATAACATAACATAGGTATGGCTTGTTTTAAGCTACATTATTTTAAATAAGATTCTAGAATTTTGTGTTTTAAACTAAATTCTAGAAACTAATTTTATCGCCCCAATATACCTATTAACAATTAAAAAAAAACACTGGGTATCTCGCCCGAGGCTTATATTTCCTTTATTTTGCTGCTATCGCCGCTGATCATCTTGCCTCTAAATTTCCTTACAAAATGTATTTCCCCCCCTAACTGAAAAAATATATTTGAGTCCCTTAGGTTAGGTTAGGTTGAAGTGGCTGTCGGTAAGCCGACACACTTACACCATTATATGGTCCCTTGTGATACCACATGAATCTAAAATTCAATTCTTCCTACTCGTTGAACCAATTGGAGCTTCTGATGGTTTCTTCCTCCTCCTCGTCAAGACAGCTTCTGCAAAAATCGTTAGAGAATACGCCAAGCCTTGTTGCATGCCTGCCTATGAGACAGTGCCCTGTGATGACACCTATTGTAGCACTGATATGTTTCCTATCAAAGGAGATCAAGTATCTAGAACGTTTTTGATCCAGCTTCGGCCAGATCTGTTTTGTCGCTAGACATGTCGAGCCGGTTGTCCACCTAAGATTTGTTCTATTGATAGCATCCAGCTTTATTATGAGTTTACAAGTAGCGATCGGAATACCTATGGAATCCGTAAATGGAAGCGTAGGTAGTGTAGTTCCGTGTTTGGCGAGTTCATCAGCCTTACAGTTACCTGGGATGTACCTATGCCCCGGCATCCAGCAGAGGTGAATATTGAACTGTTTTGCCATCTCTCTGAGAGTCGAGCGACAGTTTTGGTCTGTTATGGAATTTGTAGAGACTGATTCCAGGCACTTGATAGCAGCTTGACTATCCGAGAAGATACAGATATCTTTAGCAGATATCACGTTTTCTTCCAGCCAAGATAAGACTTCTTTTATCGCCATTATTTCCTGAAAAACGCTACAGTGATTGATCAGGAAGACGGAAGGAGAGACTAAGATTTAGTCTGTCGGAGAAAACACCACCACCAACACCGTCCACAGTCTTCGAACCATCTGTGAAGAAATGGATCGATTCATCATCCAGGAATGCTCCCTCCTCCCAGAATGATCTAGTGGGAATGGAGACCTGGAAATTCTTATCGAACTGTAGTTCTGGGTGTGGTGTAGTCGATATTTCCTGATGGGAGGTTCTTAAAGTCGTTCAGGATAGCGGCATGGCCAGTTGTTCTACTGGTCCATTGTGAGGTAGCTTTGAGGCGTACGGCTACAGAAGCTGCCGTTTGCCTGCTGAAATGTCAATGGGTGAAAATGAAACAGGATGTCAAGTGCAGCAGAGGGGGTAGTACGAAGAGCCCCGCCAATGCACAAACAAGCCGTTCTTTGGACTTTGCTTAGCTTATCGCGATTGATCGCTTTGTCCAAAGCAGTCCACCAGACAACCACACCGTACGTGAGTATCGGTCTTATGACGAACACGTATAGCCAGTGAGTGATACGAAGCTGTAAACCCCATTTGTTTCCTATGGCTTTTTTGCGAAGGAAAGGTGCCACAGTGGCTTTTTTAACTCTTTCTTGGATGTTAGGCTTTCAAGTTAACTTTCTATCAAAAATGAGGCCCAAGTACTTAGCTTCATTTGAGAATGTTAACCTAGTGCCATTTATAGATGGAGGGTCAATGACTCCCTTTGTGCTGGTAGCAGTGGTAGAGCCATGTATTTTCACAATTCCACCACTGCTAGGATGTGTAGGTTTTTTCTTGTGCCCGCTACAGCTGCTAGCAGTAGAAGAATCATGAATGGTCACGATTTTTCCACCGCTCACTGCCGTAGGCAGCGTTGCCAAGTCATTTTGGCGTTTGAGCACCGTTTTTAAAATTTTCAGCGTTAATTTTGACCCCTTGGGCACTGAAACTGTAAATTTTTTAAAACAGCTCGAAAGTAGATAAAATAAATAGAATGAAAAAAAACCAACAACAACAAAATCATATTCATGTTCAGTCATATGGCGAGTGCACTGTCAAATTAAAAAAATATTTCAATAAAACTTCAAAAATAATAGGTACCTACATTTGATACTTTTAATTTGTTTTTCTTAATTGCCCCTGTGGTATATAGCTGCAAAGTAAAAAAAGCACTAAAATATTTTGTTAAGCACTGAAAAAACGCACATGCGCTAAGTCTACTTTTTCGGCACTGAAATGGTATTTTGGGCACTAGATTTAACGCTGAAAACACTGACTTGGCAACGCTGGCCGTAGGAGCTGTACCAGTAGTCAGCGAAGTCGCCGCACTACTGCCCGGTTTTGAAGGAGAACCGGTCTCATTTTTATGTTTGTTTGTTTTAGTTTTATTCATAATTGAACCCACGAGTAGCAGAGAAATGAGGTCCGTCTGTGCAGAGATCCGCATTACACAGATGGGGCAGGCTAATCCGGAGGTCGCCAGGTATCCGGATACTCCGTCTTCGACTTGAGCTATTTTTGAAACTGGGCCCCCAGCCAGGTTGATATTCGGCACGGGTCGTATAACACCTTTATCCAGCCCAGGCGGAAATAGGATGGGATAAGAGATAGGATTAGGAGGAATATAATGGAAGGATTGGGACAAGAGAGGAGGGAAGGGGAGAGGAGAGCACCTTTTGGTTTCAGGGTTCATCTGGAGAGATCTCGAGAATCTTTACCATTACTCAGCCCCCACAACTCGTCAAGTTCGGCGCTATAGTGGGAGCCTTGAGTCCCTTAACATCATGGCAGAAATTATTTTTGTATCTAAACACTCTTACAAAATTTATATTTTCAATAACATATGTAGGTATTACCTTTGTATATACATTCCTATAGTAGCGCGAATCCAGTAGTACCAGTATCCTAATAGGTGTCGCTACTCATACCAAATCGAGAAATAAATTACTGAGAGCTTTGAGCCTTTGATAATTTTAATCCTTATATTTTTTAAGCAGAATTTGGATAAGCAGAATTTTGTAAGACAGAACCGAAAAAACAGAATTTTGAAAAGCAGAATTTCGACCCGCTCCCGAAATAACACTGGGAAAGTGTTCCAGGTCTAAGACTATCCCGCCCTTCAACAACAATGCCAACATGACCTAAAATCTATAAAATTTCGTGATATAGGCAACCTATATAGTTGGATATTTTAGCACATCTTACAACACTCTCTAAAAACGTTCCGTATCTCCAAAACTCCATTTTGCATTCCACAATTTACTAAGAAAAAAAGTCTCCAAGAATGACAAAGTTTCAAAATATTTTTCAACTTACCCACAACTTCGGCGGCCGTCTCCATTTGTGAATTATAACTATTATGGCACAACACTATTAACACAACCATTAGCCACGAATGGGAATGGAATTTTGCATGATTTTCAAAATCATTAACCATGTTCGCCAGTTTGTTAGAAATAAACATTTTCCTATTGCACTCATTCAAGCCGACAATTCCGTGCGTACTGTCGTTATGTGTCAGCAGGAAACACTGCGGTACATCCTTGCACAACTCTGTAATCAGGTTCAATAAAACAATTTAATTAAGATGTGTGCTTCCTTTCGACTAGGACACAAACACTCCGTGGGTGGTGGCGATGTGGTCTCGTGGAATTTCACAATGCAACACTTTGCAAGCCTCCGCCGCCGTTTTGCGGTCAAACGAAATATATAAAAATAGAACAGAACCACAAAATAGAGACGAAGCGAATATAAATATATATATATCGTTTAGCTCTCATTTAATTTCGAAACATTTAGTATTGTTGAGCACGCAACACTTTACACTCTGCTCCAGTAACATAGTAGTAGCATGCGAGTTGGGAATTTTTATGGTTCCACCAAAAGCGTCCAGTTTCAGAGATTTATTGTTTTGTTACCTCCCGTCTGTTGTTGTTTTTTTTTTACCCTCTTTTTATGGTTAAGAATTTAAAACACTCGCAGGTAAAATGGTTAATACTCATTAGGTGAGATATAGATACCCACCCATACCCACCCATACCCACCGTGGCTAACATTGTTGCGAAGCGGACTGATAACCCCCACAGGACTACAAACTTCTGTGGTTAGTCATAACGGAAGTAGGTATATTGATACGCCATTCACTCGAAATGGTTTTAGTGTGGTTGGTGAGATTGTAAGGAAAGAAATTCTCATCAACCGCAAATCGGCCTTCAGTTGTTAAAAATATTCTGCCCACCTACTTTGGTAGTCCTACCCATCAACCTTTGTCCTCTACCTCGAGCTAATGCTTGCGTTACATTACTGAGAAAGTAAACTACAGATACAGACAGACACATATTTATTCTGTGTGCTCGCACTATGCAAACCAGATGGATTCAGCTATCATTACGAGTTCAAAGAACTGTCTGACCGAGACCGAGAGTAGGTAACTCTTTTAAAGGTTTTTCACTCTCAAAGGGACCGCAATAGAGATATCCCCATAAAAGCATGAAAATATTTTGCTGTAACTTGAAAGAATCATCATTTCTGGTCGCGCAGCCATAGAGTGGAAGAGGGAGAGATACGAGGACTATATCTGGCAGGACGACTCGGAGGAAAGGGATGCAATAGTGCACAGTAGCAGTAAATGGATACATTAATGGTTATTATTTGAACAGGAGATGCATATTTACAAACAAGTCAATTAGGAAAATTAAAGGCAAAAGTACAGTCAGTAAGTTAGACCTTCATGTTGGTTTATCATTTGTTGTTTGTTGCTCAAATTCGTTGGATGGACAAAATTGTAGAGTCGGCGATTAGGGTTGAGTGCATAAAGTCGATAGTTACATTGAATTTGCTGCGGAACCGATCGATACTGATGCGAATTTTGTTGACAGGTGTGAAAAGATACCAAGGGATTGAAGGTTTGATTTTGAAAGGATATAAAGCGGTTTAAAAATTGGGGCATGTAGAATTGTAGAGCCAAAAGTCTCAAGAATAGGTCTATAGTGTTGGATGGCAATATATTTCGACCTTCGCTAGTGTTAAATTTTAGTACATCTATAGGCGTGTTTTATTGAACATATATCTCAGCATAGTATAGCAACGTAGAACCTTCATCACTCAATTACAAAACTACACCATACTTGACACTTTTGAGACTTGCGATCTTTATTCATCCGAAGTGATTTGACAGCAGCATCTTATCGTAAAACGTCTCTGCTGACGTGTTCGCGTCTATGCTAGTAAACTGCTCTCAGCGACATTCTCTTTCAACGAGCGGGATTCAGGAGAACGTTCAATTCAACAGAAAGTCGAGATACAGACAAATATTTATGTCAGTTTTATCTTACTTTTTAACAAGTGCGACTCAAATTTTCTTTGCTGAAAGTAGGCGTTTAGTACAACTGGGCAGCACGGCTCTTATGAGGGACCTGGTAAATTGTTCCGTCCCGAGTTTTCTGTCGACAGCCTCTATACCCACATAAGGCACCAAAGACTGGTCGCCGGCTAATTAAATACTCCCATTGAACACTTTTAAGTGAACAGATTGGTGGACAAGTCTAAATCTAAACTTAGCTCTCAACAAGGCAGACCCTAAGGTAGAATTCCCCGTCTAAGACCTGAAGTATAATGTTAGCATGAGTGTATAACTGACAAAACTGTTTCCTTTGGGGGACACCGGTCTATGAAGACCTTGAGAAAGGTCTGTAAAAACGTCTGTCAAGATTAGTTTTGAAGAACCAAAGAGGTATAATTTCTTCGACTGTCGAATATGCATGTTAAAGCACCCCTGGTTCGATTCCATTCCAACCCCATCTTAACAGGCCTTTTTATAAAAGCTTTGAACAAGAACGATGAATGGGGAAATTAGAAATTCTCGACTTCAGTCAATCAAATGACGGAAGTCGACCTTCTTGCAAAGAGGTTAAATATCTTGACGAAGAACCTTCAATATCGAACAGTCAGAGTGGTGCTTATTGACATTGAATGTACGGGGCCGTCGGGGCTCCGATGGCGATTAGTCGGGTCACTATCATTCGCTCTACCATTGGCAACGCCACTTGCATAATCTAGTGGTATTGATTTTATACTGCGACTGTCAGTATAAGTTTTAAAATAATGAGAAACCACCTTTGACATAAGCGATTTGGTAAAATTTCACGATGAATATATAAAGCCATAAAGTAGTCTTTTTCTACCGGGGTTGTGCTTTTAGCTTTAAAACTGGCAGAGATCAAGTCAAGAATCACAATCGCTAATTGTTGTTTCTTCAAGCGAAGACGGCATCTGTAAAATAAAACCCTCACTCATTGAATATAGTAAGGCCCAAGCCATCAGCAGGGACTCTGTCGAAAGCTGATGCAAACCTCTTGGGGCGTTTTAAAATAAAGATCCTTTAAGTGACATTCGATCCAGTTTGTATTGATAGATTGTGAAAAAGACGAACTTTTCAGGCTGTAAAATACGAAGGCTAATCTTTAGGGACCTCGTGGGCACATGGACGACATGAATAGTAGAGCAATACTCTGCACATTAGAAAACGTACAAGATTGAAGGACGATCTGAACTGACTGTGCGCCTAACTGAAGGCAGATTGAAAGCGACCGAGGCTTGTTCCCTGGAGCTGTGATCCACACCGGACAATTAAAAACAAAAGCTTTCTGTTTCAAAGACGACTTAGAAACGACCAAATCCGCCTAACAACTCGGGATATACCGATGATCATGGACAGCATATTCGTCTAACTGTCTAAATTTGTCACTTTCAGCTACTTGTATCGTTCCGTTACGGAAAATAAACACTTCACAAATATAAGGCACTCTCGGGACGAACAATTTAGGTACATTTAAGAAAAGTAAAACCTGCCATCTCGAAACTTTGTTTGACCTACATTCGACTTGGGTTCGAATAAGATAAAAGGTCGGCCTAGATAGCTATAGAAGTGTGACTTCATAATGCTCGATGAATAGAGCTGAAATGACGATGCTCAGGCTCACCCTAGATAACAAGTATTTCAAGACATGCAGTCGATCTCAGTAGGAGTTCGATAAGGAGTCTTCTTAAACGGGCGGTATTCAAAGCTGGTTTACGTCAGTTAAAAAATCTGTCTCATTTTGTTCAAAAGTAAGCCAGAAAATAACTCGTGCTACATATCCTCAGGTAAAGAAGGGCAAGATGGGTCAAATTCTGCATTTTCGAAGTTGCTTTTGGACAAAATCCTTGGCACGGAACTTACTCACTACTTCTCTGTCTCGTGAACAGTCTCTGCCTCGAACACTGCAGCCTTGCCGTAAAACGTAAAACCGTAAAAAAAGGTGGCAAAGCAAACTCCTAGAACTCTCTAAGTGGCAACGAACCGAACTGGTTCACATCGTTGTTAATGGGCGTAAAAGTCCTCTAGGCAGACCCGGGCTGACGTTGTTGGATCAAGTCCGAGATTTCGCCTCTATACATTTAAGGATTGCCCTTGCTGTTTCAGAGTCGGGAGCGGAATATTTATGGAAGGTCCTACAGCGCCGTATATTGTAAGTTTTAGGCGGGACATTGAAAACGATTTCGTGATGCGTACGGGACACGTGGTTAAAAATGTTAACGTCTTAGCCTTGTTGGCAAAAGTCTAGTCAGATACCTATTGCTCGTAGGCTATACCAAAATTGATCTCCAAAAATCTACTGAGGACCGCAGAAGGTGTATATAACTTTTGGGGCTCAGAAAGAAATGCCACGATATTATCCCAGACAACTGTTCAAATAAACGAAAAGATCAATAGAAGCTTCCATCAAAATTTCGCTATGGTCGAAGACAATCTTTTTTATCCAGAAAGTCATCCAAAAAAAGGCAAAAAAATTATGTCATGTGTATAAAAGTGGCCATCATATCAAAGAGTTTTCAAAAGTCTTGGAAATACCCCTCCACAAGTGGCAAACTATTTCGAAAGTTTGCTTTTTCTTCTACCAATTTCTTTTTTTCGACACTCAATTGAAGCCGCACTTTTGTTTGACAGCTGTTCAAAGTAAGAAACTAAATTCATGAAGAATTTAAAAAGGTCAACGGCGCTCTAGAGCAAAACTCAACCGAATCAGTTTCCTGGCAAAAAGAAGACCAGACACATTGGCTAAAGCTTTCAAAACTGTCGACAGGCGAAAAATGCAAAATCAAAAGCAGAGAACCGACACCACATCCACTTAGAGTTGCCTGTTACTTTGTTGGCTTCAAAGACTGACATTCGAACAATTCCATACCACCCTCCCGCCACGTTGCATGAAAAATTAATGCAAAATTCCATTAGGCTGTTCGAAACCATTTCAATTGGCAGTTGGAATAATTGAATTCAGTTGTGCAACCCAACATAGAGTTTCTCATTGATTACTCTGACGTTGTGCCTACCTCTACACGTCGTGTGTGGAAGTCCTTTTTTTTGTGATGGCAAAAAACATTCCACCTACATACCAACCGCAAGAAACTATTTTACCGCAAGATGTCAACAACAACAAAAAAAAAAAAAAGAACGGTATCAATGACCTACTACCGCCACGACGAATACTTTTGTTTTGCGGTCGATGTGAAATTTCAAACACCAACCACCACCACCGCTTGGATATCCAGAAAGGTCAGAATGCAGGTGTTTATGGATCCTTCTTATTCACTCGATTAACACTCTATTGTTACACTTTTTTGTTTGGGAATTTGTTTTCACTTCGGGAAGGAAATTCAAAAAGAAACATCAACCGTCTTCTTTTGTGTGCGGCACACAGTCTTCACTTTTCAATAAACCAGTTGGGAAGACCAGGCAAACCGATCCTTATCAATAATTAAGGTATGCAAACTTCAACTCTCCAACCAGGCACTTTATTCAATTTTCTTCGTCATCGTCGTTGTCGACCCACCCACGTTACACGACATTAAAACTGCATAAATACGAGTTACTCGACGGGCCACTCCATGGCGTATGTGGCATATTATGAATGACGTGGCACACTCTGGACAGGACTATAGCATAAACAACAACTATGGACTGCACAGTATCGGAAAACGTGCCTGGTTTAATTTAAATATGAACTTCACAGATACGACGAGCAGACACGACCGAACGCAACAACCATCACCGGTGAACTGAATCGGATAGCGCGGTTTGTTCGCACCACGGTGGCTTTCTGTGATTTCGAAAATCTGTTAAATAATGCCATGTGAACTCTGTGGCAGAAAGGACACCTCCACCTCCACATCCACCTCCACCCTAACCATACCAATATACCAATTTACCATTTACCAACCCCCCAAATCCACCCAGAGTGGAAGTGGGCTTTTGTGTAATGTTTGGTGAGTTTTCCCCCTTTTGCAGAGCGTGCTAACAGTGTTTGCAGAAATGTTAACCGTGCAGTGCATACCTATGGTGAGTGGTTTGCAGAGCAATACCATGCCACTGTTGATAGAGAAAGGGGAAACGGTGAGATGTTAACAGATTAATAGAAGTCTGTTTGTTAACGCAACAGTTTCGATTGGATACAAGCTTGTTGTTTAATTTAAACATTAACTGAAACAATGCCTCACATGGTCACATGAGACTTAGTTTGAGGGTTATGATATTCTCCCTTGGTTTACAAGAGTACTTAGCAACATTAGGATAGAGGGTAGACAAGTTATACTTTTCGATGTAGAAATGTGTTCAAAAGCGGTTGCTGACTGTGGGATGAATTTATATTCCTAACCTATGTTCGAAGTATACTCGGAGACGGTATCGTTCTCGAAGAAACCTTCACTAATTGAATGAATTTTTCTGCCTCCTGTTTATACTATAACGTACTCTTCCTTTGGATATACTAAAAATATGTAGCTTCTCTCGCTACGGCTATAGCTATTCCAATGACCTTACTTTTCTTAAATTTACTTCTTTGAACTTGTCAAAGATTCGTAACCTAATACAATCCAATTCGAAAAGGGTTTCAAATCTTTTTGGGGAATACTTCTCCGAATTTTTTGAACCATCGTTCCTTGTGCTAGGTTCAAAACCTGAGCTATAGTAAACTCAAAACAGATTGATTATTGAAATAATTATCCGAAATAGGGTAACAACGATTGCTTTCGACGGTAGCTCCGTTTTTAGGACACACATCGAGGGGACCATGGGCCCAGCTTCTGAAAATCATTCGTTTTTGTAAGTTTTTACTAATAGGACGAATGGATAAACGCCAGAAATTAGAGAAGTTTTCCCAACGCAGTTATATGG
Organism: Cheilosia vernalis; assembly: GCA_949126925.1. NCBI lineage: Eukaryota > Metazoa > Arthropoda > Insecta > Diptera > Syrphidae > Cheilosia > Cheilosia vernalis. The sequence continues at coordinate 13,425,533 of OX421361.1, read as the reverse complement.
GACGGATCGAAACTCTGCTTTCAAATTTCTGCTTTGCAAAATTCTGTCTTCTCAGACAAAAATTCTGCTCTTCGAAATTCTCCTTTTGCCTTAGTTCAGCTTTACAAAATTCAGATTTTCAAAAGCAATAAAATTCAGCTTTTTTCTAACTAACAATGTAGACGGCAAGAAAAAAGGATAAATTTAAAAAAAATAATAATTTTGAATTCGTAAAAGATTAAAAATTAAAAGTTAAATGATAAAAATAAAACGCAAATTAAAAACAAACAAGAAAAATTAAATTTATTATTGAAAAAAGAATCTGAATAAACAAATAATGTTTACTAAAAAAATATAATGCGAACTTTAAATAGAAAAAAATTAAAAACTATGAAAATGGTAGGTACGTAGCTTAAATTCAAACACAAATAAAAATTAAAAAAGAAAATTTTCCCTCCATCTAAGCTTTACAGAATTTTGAAAGCAGAGTTTCGACTAATCCAGAATTTTGATCCCAACCCCAGTTATATTCTCGGATGTTTGGATGTGGAAAAATCGGAGAAAATTCAACTGATTAGAAAATTCACAAAAGACGTATTTGTTTTCACTATTTGAATCATTAATTAAATTAATAAATAAATTTTAAAAATTAAATAAAATATTTTTTATTTTTTTTTCATTTCTAAGTAATTAAAAATTATTTTCTAACATTTACTTTTATAATTTATCAAATTTTTTAAAATTGACGAATCGTAACAAATTTCTATGGGAAGAGGTATGTGAATAATGTAGCAGACTTAATGAACAACTGCTTGACTGAGGGAGTTTCTCCTAATCAATAAAAGAGAGGCTTATACTACTAACCAAGGTCGATAAGACTGCATGAAATCACCCACCTTCTTTGTATATTAGACTCGGCGGGAGTCAAGGTAGTGTTCCTTAAACATTGATAGTTTAACATTCCGATAGTATCGATAGTTTCGGAATAAAACTATACTATCGATAGTTTTATTAGTATCGATACTATCGATAGTTTTATGTAACTACTTACGATTTTCTAAAGACGGGGTTGTAAATTTGTCCATTATTTATGAACAAAAAACATCCGCAGGGTCAGACAAACAATACTGACCTGAGAAGTTCTAGCGAGCACTCCCGACTGATGCTTGAACTTTTAGTGGGCGGAGAGATTTCTCGTGTTACCGGGGTCTTGTACTCCTTTTGGCACAAAGTATACTTGACAAGTTTTTTGTCACCTTCAACATATTTAAAAAATTTCCACACAACCGATTTTTTACTTCAATTAATTTTTCACTATATTTTTTCACTTTAAATTCGAAGAAATAACTTTACTATTTTGTTGTATTTAGTGAACAAACTTAAACTTAACCGTAAGAAAAACCAGCTTCAAGTGAAATACATCTACAAAGTTAGAAAAGACGCAGCGCTATCTGCGATTGTAAATGCTACCAGGATAATGCAACGATAGTTTCTTTTTTGACACAAGAAAAAACAAAATATGTAAAAAAAACAAAAAAATCTAAATCACTTTCACCAGCGCCAACGGCCCCTTGTTATTTCGTGGAAGGGTTGAAAGGAGTACGTACTCGCATATCTACATAGTCGCGCAAACGCAATTTGCAGTAAAGAGATTATCTTATTTTGAAAATAATCAGAGTTTTGTTATTGTTTGTTCTTTTTTATTACAGCATCATATCTAGACAAAATCGATGCCTAGACACTGCACAATATTAGAGTACCGAAGCAGCTGTGGTCAAGAAATGTTTACATTTGCATTTGTATTTTATTCAGGTTTAATTAAAGGCGCCTATTTTTTTTTCATTACAAAAGAGGTATCTACTTCTTTTGTACTGCTTTATACAAAGAAAAATAGTACTTCTACTAAAGAAGTACTTCTTTCACGTACATATTTGACATGTTTTATCAGTACTTCTTCTACGTTAGCTTTGAATATTTATATGGGTTTCTATAGTAACGATAGACTATTGATGTTTAAGGAACACTGAGTCAAGGAGTGCACCATTTGTAACATGTTCTAAGTAGGCCTTAAAAAAGCAGGTGCAGTATCAGAACATCAGTATGGATATCAAAAGGCACACTCAACTGTTGATGGCAATGAGTAAGTGGTTGACACTGCGATTAAGTCCATAGAGGGAAATTGATGCAGAAGATGCGAAGAGGCGCTTCGAAACACAACGCTAAGAGAACTTGAAAGTACATTCCTTAGGCCCATTTTATTCACTCGAAGTTGAACACAACTTCGGGATTTTTATATGGAAAACTTCCCGAGTTGTGTTCAAATTCGAGTGAATAAAATGGGCCTTAATCTACTATAACAAGAGGGACAATTATGTTAAAATTCGTTCCGAAAAAGAGTTTCGTTTCATAGCACAGTTGATGGTGAGATGGGAAATGCACTATGCAGCCATGAGAGGAGTACCTCAGGGATCGGTTTTTGAACCCAATTTTGTTTAAAAACAGTACTCCCAGGATAAAAGCACATGCGCATGGGTATTCAGTTAAATTCCTATTAATTGGTGTCCTTTTGATGCAAAGGATTGCGTTTTTGAATCCCAACACTGACTAATTTGTTGCTATTAAAAGGGTTGCTTATGTCCGGTTAGTTTTGTATATATTTCTCTCATTAAAGACGAACCAATAACGCTTCAATAGTGTGTTTTTCCTTGATAGTCCCTGGAGTATACGGGCGTTTATTGCGGAGTTTTTCGGTTCGATTTTGTTTTGATTTTTATGGAGAGTCTAATTGCAAATTTTGTGGAATTATGGGTCGTTTTCGGAAACATTGGTTGGTGGATTTTGTTGTGTTCCTCACGAGGTTAGTGAGACCGGGAATTTTTCGGTAACATTTTTGAGCTTTCTTGAGTGCAGTTTTTTTTTTTTTTTTTTTCAATTTATTTCGGCGTTCTAAGCACTTAAATAATTGCGCCCTTTTTTTGTCCCTCTTGCGTTTTAATGAAGTCTTAGCGGCATTTTGCAGGATGTTTTCAGCGATGTTCTTCTGCTTTCTTTTGACACTCTTTTTGCTTTAAATAAGTGCGCCCCTTTTATTTACAAATGGAGCTACCATCCTCGACCATTTGTTAAAACTGCATTTACGCTTCCGAATTAATTTCGAAATTATTCAGGTGTTCCCCAAGGTAGTCATATCGGGCCACTTCTCTTTCTTCTTTTTGTCAATGGCTTGCCATCTTTCGAATCGAGCTCAATGTGCCTTTTGTAGGTAGGTAGGTAGGTAGGTAGAAGTGGCGGTCCCGCTTGGAACCCAAGTAGCACTGTGATGTGCCTTTTTGTTACCACGACTCGTGTTACCTAGTTTGTGATGTTTGTTTGGGTGCGAAGCATTCGGTGCCTATATCCAGCCTGTGGAGTTGAGGAACCGTATTATGTCTGATATCCCTATACCCGAAATGTCGCTAAGGTTGTCGAAAAAAGGTTGGTTCAGTGTGCGCAGTCTGGCTCTCGCTAGTGCCGGACATTTGCAGAGAAAATGGAAGAGAGTTTCTTTCTCATGTGTATTCCCGCAACTGCGGCAGTGAGTGTTGTATGGGATCCCGAGCTTGGCCGCATGGTCTCCAATTGGCCAATGCCCCGTGATTATTGCCGTAATTCTGGCGATATCTGGGCGGGTTCTGTTTAGCAGGTTCCTTGTTCTGTTCTGATCGTATATGGGCCATATCTTCCTTGAAATGACGCAGTTGGTCAACCCCTCCCATTGGAATTTGGCTTTCTGCAGGAAATATGAATGAATTTGTCCTTTGACCACTCCTAGTGGGACGTGGACACTTGCCGCGAGTGAGCTGTGCAGAGCTGACCCCCTTCTGGCCAGCTCATCTGCCCGCTCGTTGCCTATTATGTCACTATGCCCTGGTACCCAGAGAAGTGTGACACTGAAACGCTCACCCAGACGGGCAAGCTCGTTCCGGCACTCCAGCACTAGTTTAGAGGATATGGTAGCCGAATTTATGGCTTTGATGGCGGCTTGGCTATCTATAAGGATAGCGATGTTTTGTTTGTGAGTAGTGTTACGCCCTAGATGTACGCAGGCTTCTCGGATAGCCAGTAATTCCGCCTGGAAAACGCTGGCATAGTCCGGCAAACGGTATGATTCTGATATATTTGGTGATTCTGAGTAGACCCCGGCCCCCACACCACAGTTCATCTTAGATCCGTCAGTGTATATGACCGTGTCGAAACCCTGCACTACTTCGTTTCCCTTCCACTGAGCTCTGGACGGGAAACTTACCTGGAAGCCTTTCTTAAAATTAAGTTGTGGTGTGATGTAGTCGGTTGGAAACGTGACCGTGCCATTTGGTAACGAGTCCAGGATATTGCTGTGGCCGTACGGCCTTGCACTCCAGCACCCAGACTCCCTGAGTCTTATGGCGCTGCATAGTGCAGTATCTTTGGTGTGTAGATCGAGAGGTAAAAGATGCAGGAGCACAGTAAGAGCATCCGTTGGGGCCGACCTCATTGCACCCGTAGTGCCTATACTGGCTGTTCTTTGCAGTCTTTTTAGTTTTGTAAGGTTATATCCCTTACTCAACGCGGGCCACCATACGAGTGAACCATAGGTGAGAATGGGACGCACAACAGCTGTGTACATCCATAAGGTCATCTTTGGTTGAAGTCCCCACTTCTTTCCAAAGGTTTTGCTGCAGGCGTAGAAGGCAACGCTCGCCTTCTTTACTCTGTGTTCAATGTTTTGTTTCCAGTTAAGTTTACTATCAAGCATTATGCCCAGATACTTAGCGCTGGAGGATAGTGTGAGTGGTTGACCATTTAGACGGGGGAGGGTAAAATCGGGTATTTTGGTTTTTGTGGTGAACAGCATCAGTTCAGTTTTGCTCGGGTTGACGCCGAGGCCGCAGCTTGCAGCCCAGGTGTTTACCTTTTCTAGAGCGGCCCCCATAATTTCACTAATCACGGAGGGAAACTTCCCTGACACTAGTATCGCCACGTCATCCGCATACGCGACAACTTTGACCCGTTCCCTGTCAAGTTTTGCAAGAATTTTGTTTATAACCATTAGCCAAAGTAGGGGAGATATTACGCCGCCCTGTGGCGTTCCTCTATGGGCAAATCTGGTTAAGTGGCTGTTGCCTAGTGTTGCCTGAATGGTTCTTGTTCTTAGCATAGAGACTATCCATTGACTAATAAATTCCTCTATGCCCATCTCACTCAGAGATTCCAGAATTGCTTCAGTGTGTACATTGTTAAAGGCTCCCTCTATGTCTAGAAAGGAGGCAAGGGTGTATTCTTTATAGTGTAAGGATTTTTCAATTGTCCGCACTACTTCGTGGAGAGCCGTTTCCGTAGATCTCCCCTTGAGATAGGCGTGCTGTGATTTGGATAGCGATGATTCTACTAGAAAGCCTCGCATGTGGATGTCTAGGACACGTTCTAGAGTTTTCAGAACAAAGGAGGTTAGACTAATTGGCCTGAAGTCCTTCGCGGCTTCGTGCCCGCGTTTGCCTACCTTCGGTATAAACACCACTCTAGCGCGTCTCCAGGAGTGGGGAACGTGGTTTAGTATTATACAGCTTCTAAAAATTGACGCCAGCCAAGGTATTGTTAAGTCTTGCGTTCTCTGTAGCATGACAGGTAATATGCCGTCAGGGCCCGGAGACTTAAACGGTGAGAAGCTGTTGATAGCCCAGGAAATCTTTTCCTCGGAAATTAATGAATTGATGTGACTATGGAGTGCAGGTTGTACTGGCCGAGACCTCCCGGGTTCTGTACTAATATCGCTGCATCCGGGAAAGTGTGTATTAATTAGGAGTTCCAGGGTCTCTGCACAGGATTCAGTCCAACCTCCATCTGGCTTTCTTAGAAAGGAAGGGTTGGAGTGTTCCTTGGACAGAATTTTGCTAAGCCTGGCGGAGTCCTTAAGGGTTTCTATTGAATGGCAGTAATCCATCCAGGCCTCCTTTTTGGACGCCTTGATGGCTTTTTTATAGAGACTAAGACAGTCCCTATAAGGCTGCCAAAATTTGTGTTTGTGGCAGATATTGAAAATCGATCTGGTCATCTGTCTGAGATTGGAGAGATCTTCGTTCCACCATGGGGGAAGTGTTTTTTTGCTACGTTTAACTGGGCAAGAGACTTTATATGCCACAACCATTGCGTTTTCGAAAGTCTTAACCTTTGCCTCCAGTTCTTCGATTGCTAAAGTGTGTCTTTCAGGTGTATTTTTGAGTTTTGTCCGAAGGACTTGACCAAACTTGGTCCAATTTACTCTCTTGGGGTTTCTAAATGGTTTACTAGTCTCGGTCTCGAGACCCAAGTCATAGAGGATCCATCTATGGTCTGATAGTGACTCCAGATTGGAAACTCTCCAGTTTTCGACCCTAAAGCTATCATTGTTTGTTTTTAGTGTGATATCTAGGACCTCTTCCCACCCTTGGAAAGTTCCCGTACTCGGGAAGACAAAGGTTGGAGTCGTGCCCTTATTGCAGACAGATATGTTAGTAGTTAAAAGAAAATCAAAAAGTGACTCACCTCTCTCATTATCTTCTGAACTCCCCCATAATGTATGCCTTGCGTTGGCGTCGCAACCCATCAGTAGGTTGTCCTTTGATGTAATTGCGGCTACGAGTTGCTCCACTTCCACTGGCGGTGCTGGTTTCTCATGAGCCATATATGCTGATGTCAGGTATGTTGTTTGGTTTGCAGACTCCAGTTTAACCACTGTTAAATCATCTGAGCTAAGATTGGGACATAAAAAACCTTTAAGATGTTTCTTAGCGAGAATGCATGTTCTAGGCTTACCTGTGGCCTGATGTTTGTAAAATAGGTTGTATTGTTTGTCTTGGAGCCCCTTAATGGTCGAGTCTCTCACCCAGGGCTCCTGAATAATGCCGATGTCCATGTTTTCCTCCCTTAGAAAAACCATCAGATTATCGGAGGCACACCTTGAGTGCCTCAGGTTAATCTGTATGACTTTCAGCATTATTCGTGGGCGGGTTTTTGTCGGCGATCATTAGGTCCTCCAACAGCTTGTCGGTTTCGACGATGTCCGCATCGTCCTCAGGACCCGAGGAAATGAAAACCTTAAGCTTGGCATGCCTTATGCCAAACCGAAGCTTATAAACTGCCTTTTCGAGAGCAGCCAGGCACTCGTTGTTGATTAGCAGCAAGAAGGACATCGTGTTTTTATAGGGTTCCTCTGCCTTGATGACTGCCCAGTCATCCATTTGAACCGCCGGGTTGTGTAGTTTCAGACATTGGAGGAGCCTTCCCCCATCAATCTTCATATTGGGCAACCAAATGCGGGCCCTAGGTCTCCTTGGAATGTCATTAGCTGGGATAAGCTTGAGCTTCAAGCCATCCCATGCGTCGCTAACCTTAGCAACGCAGTCACTAAGGAAGTCCTTGGAGATTTGGTCGGCGCATTTGATTACCCGATATCCCCTAACCACCTCGGCGGAGTCAAAATCTGGAAGAGGACCCCCTTGGTTATTTAGAAGGTGGTCCATCACCATATCGGAGAGCTTGGCCTCAATGCTCCCCCACATCTCGGCTATGGATTTCCCATTTGTAGATAGCTCATCCACTAGTGCAACCTGGAGATGATCCCTTACCACCTCGGTAAAGGGTCGTCTTTGGATCGCACTGGCCGCCGACGTGCTTGCCTTGGTTGTTGCTTTGGCTACCGAACCTTCGGCAACCTTTGTTTTTTTGGGGGCCGGGCGATGGGAGGTCTCATCCAGAGATCTGTCCCGCTTCGCTGCCTGCCTCGGGTTGTTCTTCAGGCGCTCGTTGTATTCATCTACGATTGCCTGGTATTTGATCTTATCCGCCTGGTCTTTTTCGTGGACCGTTCCGGCTGCCTCATTCTTTGCTATCTTACCTAAGACGAAGAGGGCCATCTGGTACTTGCTTTTCATAGCTTTCCCTGCGGACTTGTGTTTGTTGGGTCTTTTGGTTGTGTTTTGGTTTGCGGTCGAGGTGCTAGCCTTAGCGCTCTCGCCGCTTAGCGGACGGACGATTGTCTCCTGACTGGAGGCCAGCAATTCGTCCTCCGATGAGGTGCCAACCTCTGGCAGCCTCAGCTGGTCTTTTGTTTTTGTTTTTTTGTCTCCTTTCTTTCTATCCATTTTTTTTGGTTTGTTAAATTTGATTCCCACGAGTGAGACCGGAAGGGGTATTCCATCCTGGCAGAGCCGTCTTACCAGGACAGGGCACTGATACAACCGACCTTGCCCGGGCATCGGAGGGGACCGTTTGCGGCCGAGTTGGTTTAACCACTTACTGACCATGCAGCCCTCGACACGGTACCTTGACGTCTTGGCTTAAAGTGGGATTTTGAACTGGGGTTTACTCCCGGCACCTTATAAATGGAAAGGTGGGGTCGCTCTTAGTTTCGGTCTAGGGACTTTCGTCTCGTCGACTTACTACAAGCCCTTCCGCCCCGACAAGGCGGCAACCCGGTCGGAAGAGGTGCCTTTTGTACGCAGATCAAAAGATCTACAAAGCAAACATCTGCATGTCAGATGTCTTGGTGGTTTCCTAATGGACTTCATTTTAATATTGCAAAATTTGGAGGATCCCTCTTTAAGTAGAAACAAGATAGCACTTTGGACAAAAACCTTTATGAATTTGACGGTATATCCGGTTGGAACTCCTCAATATTTTCGCTTTATTTTCAGCCTCTCCTATCGTGTGTCATTCTCCCCGTCTTTAAATCCAACAAATATTCTTTCATGCTCAAATTAAGACTCCGTTCTATTCAAAGTTCCTTTGCAATTGCATAAACAGATCCCTTCGTCATATAAAGCAAAGAGAAATCCTTTATACCATAAAATCTAAACGACAATAGGCCTTGTCGCATCTTTCCAACAAATTGAAACGAAATTGCGGAAGCAACCCTATTTTATGGAACAATTTTTTTTTTCCATTCATATGTTCATATATATATCAAACAATGTTTGTGAAGACTACACCCACTGAATAGAGTCCTTTAGCTTTACACGCTTGTCGATGCAATTCTATTTTGAGGCGAAAATTCGAAAATTGTTATTCTCACAACACGGCCGTCAAGTGTTTGCAGAAAGAAGAAAACAATTGACTCAGCGCCGTTATTGTCATTTGGGTTTCCGAGTACATAGTCCCTTTTCTAAAGTGTACCAAATGAGTCCCACCAGTCAATGGGTTGAGTGGATATACGGATGTATGGCAAACCTCAGTCGTGTACACTTTAATCAGACAATAGGTTATTTTCTCGACGCTTTAGTGATGTAATTGCCTCCGAAGGAAGCTTATTAATAGTAGGTATGAATACTTATGATGATGTTGAGGGTGATTAATTGTGAATGTGAAAATTCGCACCACCATCATAAATAACCAATCTATTAGTATTGGAATATTAATGAGCGGAAAAACTAATCCGAAACTTCATTACTTAGAGTATGTCGATTCTTGCTTCAAAACATGTCGTCCTGTGTATATACGGAACCACACATCCCTTTGTCCGGTATCTAATCTGTCAGCCACAAAATCCATCAATTAATTAGATTGTGATCCTAATAACAGGATCTAATTGAAAATGGTCGTGTTGACGACTTGAGAAACTTATTGTTTCCGCACAAAGGTGATTAAGCAGAAGATTTAAGGGTTGTTCGACTGTGTGTGTATGTGGATATTGGGTAGTTCATTAAATTTCCAATTCACATTAAAGTTAGTTGTTGCCAGAAAGAAATTGTTTTCAATCCCCATCGCCCTTGGCCTGGACGCGAAGGGAGCGTTCCAATAATAGAGCAATAGCTAAAATTGCCAATCGTGTGTTAATCTCGACAGAGGAGTCCTTTTTGGACAAGGGACACCAAAAACTGTGTGACATTGTTGTGGGCACACGTGCTAAAGATGCAACTGCGCATGTGTGGTTTTTTAAATGGTTTTTCGTAAAGTGTTATAGCGTGCATTTTGCAAACAAAAGAAAGGATTTGTCGTCGCACTTTTTATGGATGAAATTTTGAAGAAAGACGTTCCGATGAAAGTGTCGTTTTTCAGTGTCAGAAAGTAAAAACGAAGACAACACTTCGAGAAAAATTATCACCACTTCAAAGGAATTTGCTTCTATAGTTGAGAGCCCCTTGATCATGTGAAATAATCGGCCCTAGCGAGGTATCCGTCGGAACGAAAATTTTTATACGATTCGGAGGATTTTTGCTGCGAGGTTTTCTTCGGAACAACTGTTCGGAGAATTGTTCCGACATTTTGCAACGCATATCGGCGAATTACGTTGAAGTGCGATGAAGTGCATTTTCTTGTTTAATTTTTGACAGCTAGGCTGCGATATCCTCCGAGAGAAATTCGTTGCGGAATTTGTTTACGATATCCTCCGAGTACAATGAGTCGCGGAATTTGTTCACGATTTGCGGTAAAGTGTTAAATAAATTAATAATAAACAATATAGCAACGAATTTGTTTGTATTTGTTGACTAAATTTGTGTTTCCAGTGAAAAATCTAGCGAAAAACCAAGCACCAAACAATACGAGGATGTGAAGTCAATGCGTCATCGCATTTCAATTATATTTTCCGACAACGGATACCTCGAATGCGATTTGCTGTTCCGACAGAGTATGCGCTGCGGAGAATTTTCCGTTCCGACGGATACCTCGCTAGGGCCGAATATTTTTTAAAAATTTTCAAAGAGCTTGCATGCTACGTCACCATTCCTATGAAAGTTAAAAGATAGACTTGAGTAGGCCGAAAAGACAAGAACTGCTTGCATGGAAAATGCTCTGAAAATGTTTCTCACATGAGCATTCATGAAGTCTTGACGTTGAGAAAGTAAAATTGACGCCACCTGAGACACTTTGCCCTTTATCCCCAGAAGAAAACTGTCAATATGTCGCTTCAGTGGGTCAAAAGTAAAATCATTTCTGTAATTATTGCTTCGTTCAAACTTCGGATTAGGAGATTGAAATACAGTTCGGGGCGTTTTTTTTTTTTGCAAGGTAACCTCAACATTAAAATTTACGTACCAGTTTGATTTGACTGAAAACGGCTATAACGATTTCAACCAAAATTGATATTTAAACTTAAGTAGGTGAGGTTACCATGACTGCGTACCCAGCTAAAAATTCGAATAAGGGTATCTACTTTTGAAACTACGACTTATCTCGAAAACGGTCCATACGATTGTAACAAAAAATAATTTCTAAAGTAATGCGGTCATTTAAAACTTAATGGCGAACTCAGTTTTTCTAACGATAACGATTTTGACCCCAATGCAAACTAAGAGTCAAATTGATGTTTTCAAAATTATTGTGTCCTTAATTTTCAATTGAAACAACCGAAAACGCTAATTTTAAAAACTGCTCATATCTCAAAAACTCCATCTTCGATTTGGGTAAAACTTTAAAAACGAAGTAATGCTTACATCCCGAGAAATAAATTAAAATCGGTTTTCAGCTAAGTAGTTAAGCAACAAGTTTTTTTTTTCAAACTAAACATTGCAATATTTGGTACTGTTTTGTTTGTCAAATTTTACAAAAAACGCTCTAACCAGTTTGATCAAAATACATATTTAGGATACCATCAAATAACACTGATTAAGATCCCATACTTAGTTTTTCTCTGAAAAATCGAATAAAAAAGTTTACAAGTAACAAACAAAGAAGTATTGAGGCGAATAAACCTAAACAAAGATCTTGTGGCCACTATCAAAAGGAGAAACCAACAATATCTCTGACATTGGAAAAAAAAGGTAAACCTGGATATCAAATCTACGAGAGTGGCTCAATCTTTCGATAGCAGAAATCTACAGAAGAGTGCTAATCAAAGAAACACTTAACATGATGATTGCCAACCTCCGTAACGGAGAGGAGCTCTACGAAGAAGAAGTCTTCAGATGACGAGGAAAACGGTAAAGATAATAATTCCTCCAAAATGATATCCACGGCTATTTATGTATATCTTTTGTTATTCACAAAATTGTAAACATTTATTTTCAAAGCAAACTTCTGAAAATGACGTAAAACAGTTGTGCAAAGTATATTGGTATTGTGGCCATGTGTGTGGATCTGAAAAAATATCGAGATCTGCAAAAAGTGATCCGAATCAAAAAAAGATTGATTTTTTTGTCCCAATGGAGAACGACATTAATTTAATGCAACTCATTCGGCCTTACCAATAATCAACTTTAGTCTGGCAGTTTACGAAAATACTCCACACTTTCCAAAATCCCTTTACCAATAAACAAATATAGTTGCCAGACTATCGCTAACTGTAGGGTTAAATGTTAGTGTTGAGAAAGCTATGTTTATCTCGGGCATTAGCTAAATAAGTCCTCCCTTATGTCATTTTGAAGACAAGTGTTGCCCAACCATCCAAAATCACGGTATTAGATTTCGTAATAGGAGAGAATTTAATACGATGTTGTTCAGCCTGAGCGTTTACAATTATAAATTAATGTTAGTAGATTGTGAATGTTTTCTATTTTTATTCGTTGCAATACAATACAATGCAAATGGTGTTTAAGTCTAGCAAACAAAAATTTGTACAAAATGTATGTAAAATATTGAAAAATATTGCATTTTTATTTTATTTCTAAACACTTCACGTAGGTAGGTATGTAATATATTTCTGTGTTATTTTTCTTTCTGTTTTATCTTCTTTTACCGCTAGTTCTTGCTTTTTGATTGGTTTTCCTTTTTAAAAAATTGCTTAATAAAAACTAAATTGTATATAAGTTTGGTATATTCCAAGACTTTCTTGACAGTCGTCGCAAACAGAATAAAATATCTTCTTACTTAAGTTTGGACGGTTCATACCCGGAAGCGATAAGTTCTTAACATGCTTCCTATAATTGAATAATTTGAAAGAGATTTTATTACGACACAAATGCACTCATAAAGAAATCGCGAGGTAGTATTAGAAAACAATGGAAAGCGTACCATAAAAGTACTGAAAATTGTGTCCGATCGAACGATAGGGCATTACTGATTTGCATATGATGTTTGACAGATCAGCGGATATTTTGTACATTTCCTATTTTCCTATTTCCTTTGAAAGATATCTGTTGGGCCCATTTAATTGCAATTATGTATATACCTTCTTTTAAAATAAAATCCTCCTTGTGAAAGAGACGATTGACCTTGTTATTCACGAAAACAAATTATGAAATTTGAATTCTGCAATGACAACAAATGTAATAGATTCTAAGAAAGTTGTCGGCCTAGTAAATGTGGAGGTCTAATTGTTTATTGGTACCATTTCACAAATGCTGTACATTTTTACTAAAGCTGACATCTAACTAGTTGTCGACATTAGTGATTGATTATTAGTAAGGCCGATTGTGATAGCAGTAGAACTGCTTTAACATTTTTTTCCTCTTTTTTAAGAAGAATCTTTAATAGCTACTAAAAAATTTGAATAATTTTCTTTTTATGTAGCTAATTGCATTTTTTTTTTTTTTTTTTTTGTCGGTCGCAGTGGCTTAGTGGTTAGTGTGTTGGACTACTAAGCGAGGGGTTCAGGTTCGAATCCCGCAAAAACGCAATTTCCAACTCAGGGTTTTTTCACTGCGCCACCTCTCGCGAACGTCTGACAAACATCCGAGAGTATAACTGTCATGAAAGAGCTTCTCAATTAGCCGTTTGGAATCGGCATAAAATTGTAGATCCCTTCCATTCGTTCCAAAAATTAAAACTCACACAAAACGAATGGTTGCGAGAAGCTAGGCCTAGGGTCCCTACGGACCTGTTGCGCAAAAAAAAAAAAAAAAAAAAAAAAAAAAAAAAAAAAATTGCATTTTTTAGAATACAAATTTTGTTTGTCAAAAAGGTAAAATCTATTTTTGTTTTCAAATTTTAACATCCAACTCCATACTTTCTTGTCTTTGAGATATTTTGGATTTTTTGTGCTCCTCGTGCATGGACAAAAAAAATCCGTTTCAAAATGCGTGAACGGTTTGCAAAACACTTTGAAAAGTTAAAAAAAATCAAAAAATCACATGGTTTCGGAGTACCAAGTTCGCAAACCTTTGAAATGCGATTTTCTCGGTAATGGCGTATGGAACAAAACAATTCTCAGGCGACGAAATATTACTCACTTCTTCTTTCCAACCAAAACGGATATGCAATGCACCTTAAAATAATGCATTTTATAAACCCTTATTTTTATCTGGCATTGTGACCTACCCATTAGCAGGGTTCTACCTGCTCTACCTAACCTACCTACCTACAGTAAAATAACAAAACAACCGATCAAACTGTTGATCACCAAGAAAGTTTCGTTCGACCCAGTCGTACCCTTTTTTTTATTGACTGTGGCGCTACAGTCTTTACATGTCATTGATATGGACTTTGTGGTGATGAAATGTACTTCTGGCTCGTATTTGTCGCTTCATAGAAAGTATCATAAGTCGATTGCAGTGCAGTGGCTGATTGTTTGGCTATTTCTTCTTGGTACTGACTTAGTCACCAAAGATTGCCAAATCCTGTTGCAGTTATGGCGAGAAATGTGGTGTTGTGGTAGTGCATAGAATTTGTTGCCAGTGTCTATATTTGTCGCTTAGCAGGTTGTATAACCATTCGATTGCAGTTGATTTATTTGTTGATTGTGTGGCAATTGTTTTTGTTTTCAATTTGGCATTATTTTGTCAGACCCTGTGGTAATTGCCACAGTTGCAGTTGCAGTTATGGCGACAAATGTCGTTTTGTGGCGGTTCAAAGTGATTGTTGCCAGGGCAAATATTTGTCGCTTAGTTGGTGGTATAAAAAGCGGGATGAAGCAAAATTTATCGTCTGTGTTGTAGTTGTTAGGTACTTATTTGGTCATTGGCTTATCAGATGTGGTGGCAGTTTGGCGACAAATAAGGTCTTCTAACGATGCAAAGTATTTGTGGCCAGCGCCCGTATTTGTAGCTTCGTAGGTGGTTGGCTCTTGAAAGTGCCGATTGTGTATTTGTTTGACAGACAAGTGATAGTTTCTTTCGCATTCTGGAGGTAGAAACAAAGCAACACAATTGCCACTATCAATTCAGTTGTTTCACTTTGACCAAAACCACAAATGTTCACCGCTGGCATGAAAAAATCCATCATTTAAAACGCATGTATCCACGACTGATAACTGCTGGAAAAATATCTTCCTTATCGACTTTAATATTTCAAAAGTACGTACCGATTTCCAAATTCGTGTGGCCTATTTGATTTGATGATAAACTAAAGCTCAATACATTAACCGACAAACTGCGTCCTGAGCAGGACGAACCAAGTGACTAACAGATGGTATCAGCAATGTTCGGTATGCTTCGCATTAAATCGAGAGCAGTAGATTAACCGCACATCAATGGAAATAGCGCGAAGGGAATACTAATTATCGAATGTGTATCAACTTCATCAGGTACGTGCGAGTACACACCATAAGGACCCGAATATTTGATTGATTGGATCGGTTCGATTCGTACAAGAAGCATTATGTTCAATTACGGTTATTGGAGAATTTCAAGAGACACTCTGATGTGTGCATTCACGCATCACAACCTACCATTCCATTTCTATTTTTGATTTTGTGGAATCAAGGTCCTTGCACAAAACGTCTGAGGAGTTCCAAATGATATTCCTATCAAATGCACCCGCATATACAGATTCAGATTTAGATTCAGTTTCAAGGCTTCCAAGCACCATCCGAATACATTTTCAAAATATTCGCAAATCCTTTCCCAAACAAGACCACCAAAGAGGAGGTAGAAAAAAATCGAATTCAAAGTATCAATTAAAATCGCCTCATTGCACACTAACGATTCAATTTGTAAGCAAAAACAAGAACTTTCATTGTTTGATTGGATATCCGTTCAGTCTCAGTCGCGCTCAATCAACCATCCACCGTCGTCGGTCGGTCGGTCGTCATCCACAGGAAGATCCTTAATTCAAACAAATTGGAAACTTGTGCTGGCAAATTCATCATCATGTTCATGGTAATTGTTATCGAGCTGCATACTGATTCCATATTCGAATGCAATAGGAATTTGCTATAATATACGAAAGGGAAGACAATGACAAATTGTCAGGTAATCGTAGACGGCATAACTTGGTGTATAAGGTTTCTGTGTACTGTTTGTCATATAGTGGTGTTCCCGAGGTATGCCATCGCATAAAGGAAATGACGATATGAATATTGAGGTCGAATTAAAATGCATGTTCATTCAAATGCAATCGGGATCAGGCCTCTGGCATTCGCCACCTTAATTGGTAATGACTTATTCATAAAGTGATGGATTTCATTTTGTTGTTTATCGTATTGCCTTGCGCTATGTGAAAGGGAAATCCAAGTACCATGTAGTTGAAGAGGGTTAGAGAAAGTTACCGGCAAGCTTCTTCGATGGGTAACAGCGATTCTTTACAAGTGCCATGCATGTTGGAACTAGGACTGGAAAGATAACCTGTATCTACTTCACTCGTATTTAAATTTTTTTGAAAGTTTAATTAGGCAGAAAAAGAGTACAAAATGCAACCCTGTGGACAGCTTCTAACTCAGGCAGCATATGGACACACACAGTATTAGCTGACCTCATAACCTTGATTTTATGGTAAAATTTGTTCCTATTTTATTTATAAACCTAACACTTTCCACAATTTTGTTGAGTTGAATATGGATTATTCTTTGGCTCAACATAAATTCGAATGCATTATGCAAATAAACAACTGTCTCGGATACAAACTTAAAATAACATGCATGACTGTGTTGCGCGAAACTTTCGCACTCATTCTGGCTCTGTAACTCTGCCTAGAGCTAAACGTTTTGGCTTCAAGTCGCAATGTAAGGTGCAACTTTTGGATAACCGAGAGCAAATGAGATGGCTGATTTGAGATGAACGCAAGCTTTGTCTTTTGTTCTTCCGCGTGGGTTTTGGCGGTTGTTCCATCGACGTCAACCATTTTGCAGGGTATAGGTATAGTCTGTAATTTTTAGATGCATTCGCTGGTGAACGGAACTAATTTTCCAGGAAAAAGTTCAAACTGTTTGGTTAAAGGCATGTGGGCAATATTTTCAGTGGTAGGTATATTTTGTTCAACAGCTTTAGAAATTTGAACCGAGGAGCAAAAGGAGTCAAGTTTTCAGTCAAAGTGCAAATAGTTCTTTCACCATAGATCTCGAGGGTCCAATTTTTTAACGAGTATGTACCTTACGTACATACTTCCAGATGCCAAGGTATTTGTTATAGTTTTGCAGTTTCGTTATGTATCGTCTGTCCCACTTATTGGATATTAGTAGGCTGGTTGACAACTTCAAAGATCATAATATGTACTTGTGAAAAGACAAAGCTAACCAAAGTCTTGTGAAGAAATTTAGCAGTCTCGACTTTAGCTACAGAATCAGTAGAAAAAAAATGTTAATTCTACTTTAGTTTAGCATGCGTAACTTTAGCCTACGTCTCTCGAAACCCTATTCCCTTTGCCAATAATCCAAGTCTTTTGTGTCCATAAAATGTCGTCCAAGTCCTAAGAAATGTAGCCGAAGCATCTAAAGAATTTTATCTGAAAATAGACACCACCACCAAAGTGCTTCTCAAGACTTCTGATTTCAAATATGAACCAACAAGATAGTCTTCTTTGAAAAGACATCTTGTTAATGCAGTCATTCCTATCTACATCCGCTAAGTTGTCACCATGGTGAGAGCAATGGTTTCAGAGTCATCATCATCCACCAATGTAAAATAAACCCATGTTCTCTGATCTGAGGATCAAAGCCTGTGAGATAGAAAGGCAATTAGTCAATATCTGGAATTTTTGTAGACCTTTAAGGCCTTAAATTGGTGCAAAGGTGAGACTTGTCATTTCATTGGTCTTCGTTGTTTCAAACATTCATCACACTAAACGCGCACACCTGACCGTTTAGTACTTCCAGCTTCATAACTTTTCAGATGTGAGTCTTGAATCAATAGATTACTAAGTTAACATACGTTTTCTTTCCTCGAGGGTTGGACTAAGATTTAGGTACGAGTTCTCAGACTGCTTGGGATATCCTCCCTTGCAACAACATCGAGTTCCGTGTCTGATGGTCAAATCTCCTTTACTTACAGGCTGTAGGTACATATTTATTTCTTATTATCACTTGGTTTTGATTGTACCCGCCTTTGGAAGTCACGGGAGTTGGTCTGGGTCCAAGGTTGTCTATCTTGAAGCTTCCAGGATGCTTCATATTGACAACTTGCCGCTGTCGGGGAGAATGTGCCATTTATATTGCCCATCTATCGATCAAAGCAAGTAAGATTTTGGCTTAAAAATCGAGATCAACCTTTTTTTCATTCTCTTTATAATTAACACTCGTTTTATTTTTTTTTTGTTGCAGATTTTAGTATATCCGTGTAATTCATTTTTGTAAAGTTTTAGGTACCAGATATATGACTTATATCTAAGCGAAATTGACTGAACTGATTTTCCCTTGGAGCGGTGTCTCTTACCGGAGGCAAGCTTTGTCGTACGGCCCTCTCGACAAATTTTTGGCTGTTTTTAGACATACTGGCGTTACACCAGGCTGAAGATGATTGCATTGTGCCGCATGCGTTGGACTACTTGCTTTGAGGGTCAGGTGGAGACACTGGACAATCAGGCGGTGATCAGACGCAAGCAAAACATTACAACATCATTGGCACTGGGATTGGCTGGCAGAAGAATGAAAATCTTGGGACATTCACTGGGTGGAGACCCAGTCGATGAAACAGAATTTTCACAGATGCTTAGCGGTAACACTAGGAATCGAACCCAGGAAAGAACTCTGGAGAAATCCAGAGAGTCTAGCTGGGTAAGATTTACAGTGGCAGAGAGACGAAAAGAGACCCGTCAATGGTGGTCTGATTCGAATATCTCTCGAAATATATATATAAACATACTGAACCATGAACCGCGATTGTCATGTAGTAGGGCCCTCTCAAACCGCGTTCATCATTGTGATACACTGACCTAGAAGTTATATTTTGTCGTAGGGCCCTTCTTTTACCACGCTCGTCATTGGATACAACGTATAGCGGTGATCGTGGGGAAAGTCTTAGTCTTCGCTATAAATGTTTTAAAAATTGCTTACTGTACCTTTTTCAAAGGTCGATGCGGCAAGATAAAAAGCACATCACAGGCCTTCAGAGAGGAGTCCGTGCTAGATCTAAGACATCGCTGGGCGCTGATAGTTTTTCTGACTCTCTCTCTCGGTTTCTGCGGTTTAAATTCACATTGAATACCTTCCACCACCACAAGATCACGTCGCAGTTGTAGTTATCGGTGAAAAGACTATCGCCTCATAACTTTGTCCAGAGGATCCCGCCAGTTATTATACAAGTCATCGTCTAAGCAATGCAAATTCCAGCACACGTCCAAGTACCCACCCTACCTCTGACACCGACACAGCCCTACTTACATACAGTAGCTGTTTTCCCACTTGAAAAGTTTCCAAGAAGTCTGAACTCTGAGCTGAAATTGTTTCTGCTGCGCCATTCAAACATTTAAAATCGAACACTTAATTACTTCTTGATAATTGGTGTCTGTTACCAGTTGTAAAGAAAGTCATAAAACTTTTTCGATTTGGTGCGGCTGCACAGTAGACTTTTGAGAAGTTTCCACAACACGCTCGGCCCACCGAAGAACAGCAAGAAAAAAAATACCAACCTGCATGTTACATGGGGAATGATTGTGCCTGGCGTTGTAATAAATTCTACTGTAACTGATTTGCGTGCCAGCCAAGCATACCCCGCTGCCCGAATCCTCTGGCCGTGGGTAACTCATTCTGTTAAGTATAAACTCGTTCATTGTACAGCCATAGCTCGCACTCTCAAGCATATACAACACTGAGATACTTCCGACACTTGATAATTACATTTCAAACTTTTGCCAGGAAAATAATCCGTCAAAACGAATGGAGAAGTTGGCCTCCATCAAATTTATTTTTTTTTCGCCATAATATACCTGGATCAATGAATCAAACCCTAGCATATATGATTAATCAACATGCTGGGATGTAATTAATTATTGCGAATGCCTGTCAATGCTATGCCGGTGGTTTATTGAATATTTAACCACTTGTGTGGTACGTATCACATGATGAGCATGATTTCCTCTAATCTATGAAGAAGTTGTATGGCAACTTTTTTTTTTATTAGCCACAAATACGAGCCCACACATATATTTTCCTTTTTCGAGATACATGCAATCATGCCAATGGTTGGAAAAATATCGAATAAATGATTTCGCCTTTTGGTTTGATGGGGGGTGACTGCGAGTCCTGAGAATCGGTACACATGTCACACGTTCCTTGCCATTATATTCACTCACTCACACGATATGGTAATGAAATTGGCCGTCCTAGTTACCTAGAATGAGGAGGACGATAATAAATTGGTGCGGGCTTAGTTGGTGACTATGTGTGTCGGTTGTTAATTGGCGCAAATCTAATGCGAACTATAGAACAGCTCATGTTCTAAATCGATCAGAAGTAGCAAAGTCTTCCATAGGTAGGTCTAGCTCGGACCACCACCCGCCACTCCAAAAATTTTCTGTTTGAGAAACCCATACCTATACCTCACCCCCGGTAACAACAGTCAAAGTAATTTCTAAATCCTCTTGAAATGCAATTGGGGGCCACGACAATTTGCATTCAACTCCAACCTGACTAGGCAAACAAAAATTATTTGCAATTTCAGACGCCATTGGCTGAAACTGATTATTAGCGTTTGGCAAATTACATATCCTACCCTGATACGGAACCATTAGGCTGACGGCCGCGGCACAACTCTATTACACGTCGAACAAAGGAAGAGCGAGCAGTTGCGTTGATGACGTGGTCTAACATTCAAATGCAAACACCATTAGCCTGCGTCTTTCTTCATATTTCCGTTGGAATCGACAGATTCGATACGGGTAATAAGCGTCTTATCGCCGGCCGTCGCCGTAGTCCCCTCCGTACATTGCACCATTTAATTTGGCATGGTTCAAATAAGCAGTATATGGTAAACTCCTTGCCAAATTATCGTCCTTCATCGAGAGCGGTGGTGCGGTCGCAGTAAGTTGCACCTAGCATGCATGCGGAATGCTATAGTATCGTTTCGTCGTAATACTTAGTCATTGTGTGTCCACACTTAAGATTCTTTCCCGTGCGACTTAGACCGCCCACCCGATGCAGGAAGTCGAGTGAATTATCGTCACGGAATGTGCCTAATGGCTGAGATTCGCATGGTAATTTTCAGATTTCAATTGCGGAGTAACGAAAACGATTCAGATCGCATGGGAGAATGGGGAAGGCTGAAGGCATTTTTTTTTTTGGAGCGCTCGAGCGGTTTATTTTTGTTCGGAAACGATTTGGCGATGTCACCGTTTGTTATAGTAACTTATCCACGAGTTAAAGATCTGTGGATATTTTTTTGGGCCGCGCATTCTCAGGGGGGTACCTGTAATTATTTTCGAATAAATTTTTTTTTTATTTTGGGCTTGAAAAAGATTGGGCTTTGATGTACCTACTCTGACATTTAAGGAGGGCTCTGGCACATTCGGTGTGTAACTAAATGCATGATCTTGGGACCGGATTTTTAATTAGAAATTAGCTAGGTTGCCAGAAGCCGATGCAAGTTTGTAGTGGATAATTTCACAGACATCCACATCGCTCATAATTTTGTAAAACTCAATACCGTAGATCTAACACAAATCCAATACCTAGCAAACACTGAAAGCTGCTTCGAAGCAAATTCACTCCGCTTTTGAAACCACTGAGGAGTGTACGCCCTTGCAGCGCTACCAAGTCATTGCTTTCAGCGTTAATTTTAGTGCCCAAATTGTCATTTACCTAAGTGTCGACAAAGTTGATTTAGCGCTTTGCCGTTTTTTCGTGCTTAAGAATATATTTTAGTGCTTTTTTAACTCTGCCGCTGCACACAGCCTGTTTGCCTACCAGGCAATTTAAAGAAGCAATTTAAAAAAACAAATTAAATGTATGTACCTACTTATTATTTTTTAAGTTTTATTAAAGTTTTTATTTTTAATAAATTATATCTTATTGTGCTACCGACATATATACAGTATATTCTTGTTGTTTTTTTTTTACTTTTATTTTTTAAGGTATACATTGGAGCTGTTTTTAAAAAAATTTCAAAATTTTAGTGCAAAATGCCAGAATGAGTTGGTAACGCTGTGCCCTTGTATTAAAAACAAATTATTCCTTAATTTTCGCAGAATCTTATCTTGATTCAGGAAATTAATTTAAAGCTGCAAATACGACCACTTTATCCAAGACTCATTGTACCTTTTTTTTTTTTATTATTTCTGACTCGCCATTGCGATAAAAAGGCACGTCGACCTAAGTAGATCTATTGTGCCATAGGATCAGGAGAGTTAGTTTAGGCTATTAGAGTTTCTACCTTCCTAATGTAGCTGATGATGTTTTCAGCAGAGGATGTCTTTACTTCTTCTGGGCTTATATTTTCCCTGAAGAAGAAGTTCCTTCTAATACCACAAAGGGCTGGGCATTCGCATAAGATATGCTCAGTGGTTTCGTCTTCTTCAAGACATAGGCGGCACTCCGAAGAGTCGGCTATATGTATTTTGTTTAGGTGATATCGTAAGCCATGGTGCCCTGTTAGGTAACCAACTAAGTTTTTGATATCGTGCCTACGTAGATTTAGAATCTTTATGGCATTATTTTTGAAAGGTTTAATAACTTTTTTGGCTTGTCTTAGGCCTGGGATGCTCTCCCAATGTGAAATACAGTTATTGTGTTCCCAGCTTTTTATAGCAAGATTTGCCGCTGATTTAGAGATTGCACAGTAGGGTTCAGGTCCTGTGAAAGGTGTTTCCGAACCTTTTCTGGCCAATTCGTCGGCTTTTTCGTTTCCTTCAATTCCCTCATGGCCAGGAACCCACCATATTTTGGTTTTGTTTCTGGTGCATAGTGTTTGGAGGGTATTGAAGCAGTGTAATACTGATTTGGAGTCAATGATCGGTGAGCTAAGGGCATTTATAGCTGCTTGACTATCCGTGAATATATGGATGTTTGCGCCTTTGATGCCTGAGTTGTAGATTAGGCTTGCACATTCCTTAATGGCATGGAGCTCTGCTTGAAATACGCTTGGGCTTTTTCCCATTGGTATTGAGATATTTTGGTTTGGTCCGAAAATGCCGGCTCCGACCCCTGAGTCCATTTTGGAACCATCCGTATACCACTTTATGCCTTTTTGACAGTTTGGTGGGCTATTGCTAACCCACGCCTCTCTATTTGTGATCTCCGTGGAGAATCTTCTGTTGAAACATAGTGTTTTTGGGAGGCGGTCTGTGATCGCGCAGATCACGTCAAGTTCTGTAATTTCTGAAAGGAGGGTCATCAGGTCTGGGTGTTCACCGATGTCCATCTCTTTTGTTTGTAACAGATTCGCTGAGTTGCGTATTGCCACTTTTTTGATGTAAATGTGGAGGGGTGTTAACCCTATTAGAGCTTCTATAGCAGCTGTAGGACAGGTTCGCATAGCTCCGGAAATGCCTAGACATGCTAGACGCTGTATCTTATTAAGCTTTGCGATGGCTGTTTTTTGTGTGACTTTGTTCCACCAAACAATGGAAGCGTAAGTAATGATGGGTCTAACCATCATTGTATAGATCCAATAAGTGATCTTTGGAGAGATTCCCCATGTTTTACCATACATGCAACGACAAGCCCAGAATGCACTGGTTGCTTTTTGTATTTTGTTGTTTATATGGGAGTTCCAACTCAGTCTTTTGTCAAGGATCACTCCAAGGTATTTGACTTCGACGGAGTACTCAATAATTTTATCGTTGATGGAGATTTGATGCAAGTTCAAATTTCTTCTCTTAGTAAAGGGAACTATGATAGCCTTGTTTGGATTTATTGAGAGGTGTTCCCTAGAACACCAGTCTAAGACTATCTTAAGGGCGTTTTGCATTTGTGCTGTTACTTCGTTTGCTACTTTACCCTTAATGATGATGACCAAGTCATCCGCATATCCAACTACGTTGAATTGCTTAATATTTGTAACAGATTGTCGATTACCAACGACCACAGTAGGGGAGAAAGTACGCCCCCCTGCGGGCAACCCTTTACGGCTGTTACTGATGCTGAGGTCATTCCCGATGTTGCGGTTATTTTCCGACTTTCAAGCATCGCTTTGATCCATTCGATAGATGGATGATCTACATTTCTTTGAAGTAGAGCGTTTGATATGGATTCATATCCGGTATTGTCGAAAGCACCCTCTATGTCAAGGAAGGCGCATAGTGCAACCTCTTTATTTTGGTAGGCACTCTTTATATGCGATGTTACATTTAACAAAGCGCCTTCAGTGGACTTTCCTTTTTGGTAGGCATATTGATAGGGGTGTAGAGGATTGCCGTTTTTTAGGCAATGATATGTATGTCAATTATTCTTTCCATCGTTATCAAGAAAAACGACGTTAAGCTTATAGGACGATATGATTTAGGTAGTTCGCTAGGTTTGCCTGGTTTAGGGATAAATACCACGTTTACCTCCCTCCAAGCTCGTGGTATGTAGCCCCAGTTAAAACTGAACCTAAATAAGGCAATCATGGTCGGTAAAATGAACTCCAGCCCTTTTTGGATGAGTGCTGGAAAAATACCGTCTATACCTGGTGCCTTGTATGGTTTAAATGAGTTGACAGCCCATTTAACCCTATCCGGAGTGAAAAGTCTTCCGGATAGACTGTTATTTCTTCCAAGGTTTCTTGGGGGTGAATCCTCGGTAATGTGCTCGTAAGCTTCATTTATAATTCTAGACTCAGGGAAGTGAACTTGAAGTAGAGTAATTAAAGTTTCTTCCCGGTCGCGCGAATTAAATAAAACAAATATTATTTATTTAAAAATATATATTTATTTAAGTTTGAGCCGATCTGCTCATTTACGTTGACAAATCTAAACTGGTCTCTAAGTTACAAATCTACTCTTATTTATACTTAGATATTAGGTGGCGTCCATAATAAATCTTACATTAATGGATAACAGATGATAACCAAGGCGTCGGTCATAACTCACAGAGTTTATTGTTGAGCTGATAACCAAAGGCGTTGGTCATAACTCACAGAGTTTATTGTTGAGCTGATAACCAAAGGCGTCGGTCATAACTCACAGAGTTTATTGTTTGCAGCTGGGTATGATAGTGGACCCTTGTCCTTTCTCGGGTTATAAAACTAGTCGTCCCTCTGCTGGTGTCATATCACTCATGTTGATATGATCGTCGTTGGAAATGTGTGTTCCTAACATAACTCCTCCTCCCTTAGCTTGTTGTTTCTCCTGGAACAATCTTTTATAAAATACTACAAATATGACAATAATTACAATAATTACAGTTCCATGTATACTAAAGTGAACTTTTGAATGATTTGAATATCTTTCTATTATTTGATCAATATTATTAATTTTTGTAATATTCCAGCTTATATTTTTATTAGCTATTGTTGTTAGATTTAACATGTCTTCCAAGTCAATACTAATTGGTTGTTTTACAATAATTCTTTGGTTCTCATATTCTTCATTATTAATAACAATTTTACAATTTTCAAAATGAATAAGCACATTTCTTTTTATCGCTATTATTTTTCGTTCGTCACAAGAACTGTTAATTTTTGTGTTACTATTTTTTATTAGTAATACGCCTTTTCTTAATTCTAGAATTACATTAATTTCTTTATTAATTTTCATCATACAATCCTCTTTCATTAAACAGTTTTTTACAGGTTTTAAGTGCCTGAGTTCTTTATTATTTTCAAATTTTAAAAAGGTGTTATTATTCTTTATCATATCTTCCTCTTTAGTATCTATTTCCATAAATTTTTCATTCGGGATTGGTGTATACAAATACTTATCAAAGGTAGATATTCTATCTGGTATTTGAATTATAAAAATTATAAGGTCATCTGAATATTCTCCAATCGAAAGTTTAATGTTTTTTAGTTTACTTAAATTTATATCAAAGTTTTGAATTTCTTCCGTGGTTAGTAAGCTTGTCGTCATAATTTGTAATCGGCTAGCCAAAATAATATTTTGTATTTTTTCTATTAACTCTTTAATTTTGTCTATTTTACGTAAGTATTCTAACACTACTAGTCTCTTCTCGGCCATTTGAAATTCTAGCTGAAATCCCAATTCATGCTTAGTTTTGGTTAAAACTGCGTTTCTTAAAATTTCTATTTCATTTTGAATCTGGCTATTTATCTTCAATTGATTATTATTGTTTTTTATAAGATGATGAGTATTTTCCTTTTACAGGTCTTCTGTCGTATTTTGACTGCTTACAAATATTGCAACTATTAATGACGTCATTTATTAATTCTCTTAGGTTTTTGAAATAAATTTTAGTTCTAAGTCCTCTGTAGTTTTCTTCTATACCAGAATGTCCTGTTTCTTTTTCATGGTACATTTTTATTTGCTTGATAGCTTCTTCTTCGGATTTCATATCTTTCGCAAAGTATTGACATTTATGGAATTTTATTCTTGTTCCAAATAGTTCTATCAATTTTTGTTGAAGTAGGTTATATTCAGTGTCTGACAAATCTGTATATATTCCTGTGTTCTTGTTGTCAACTAGAGGAATTAAACGGTTATTGAATTCGTTTTTGTTAATTTCCTTTATTCCTATATATATCCTGTTATTTCCTTTTCCTTTTCGAAGTCCGTTTCCTGCTTTCAATATTATTTGTTGTTTAAATATGTTTACTGCACTATCTTTAATAGGGAAGTGATCATTCGCTTCTTCTTGTTGGGAATGTATTGTCGGTTGCATTGATTCTTCATCTTCTAACATGTTTATTTCATCTGCATTTTTTATTTCTCTGCTCAAGAAATCAGCTACAGTATTGCTTGTACCTTTTAAATATTCTATATGTATATCGTATTCTCCTAACTGGAGTATCCATCTCTGTAGTCGTGGTGAAATGTCTCTACCTAGATTTTTTATTTGTAGCCACTTAAGTGGTTGATGATCTGTTTTGAGGTCAAAGGGTCTACCATATAAGTAGGGTCTTAAGTATTTCACTGACCACACTATTGCTAACAATTCCTTTTCTGTTGTAGAATAGTTTTTCTCGTGATCATTTAATGTTCGGGAGATATAGCTAATTGGGTGTCCTTCTTGGGAAAGGACGGCTCCTATTGCGTAATTGCTAGCATCTGTCGTTAAGACGAATTTCTTATTGAAATCGGGATATGCTAGTATGGGTTCTATTATGAGAGAATCTCTGAGTTCTTCAAATGCTTTTCTGTATTCAGAATCGTTTACATCGATCTTTGCATTCTTCTTCAGATTCCTAGTCATTGGCCCCGCTATTTTAGCGTAATCTTTAATAAACCGTCGATAATACCCTGTCAGTCCTAGGAAGCTTTTAATTTGCTTCGGGGTTTTAGGTATTTCTATTTTTTGGATGGTGCTTATTTTATCTGGATTTGGTTTTACTCCGTTGGAAGTAATTGTATGTCCAAGGAATTGGGTTTCTTTCCTAAGGAAGTTACATTTGTCTATTTGGACTTTTAAATTAAATTTTCGTAATGTCTTAAATATAAGATTTAAGTTTATTAAATGTTCTTTTAATGAAGTGGAGAATATAAGAATATCATCTAGATAAACTACGCAGATCTTTCCTATGTATTCGCCTAAGACTTCATTCATCATACATTGGAATGTTGCTGGAGCATTCTTTAGACCGAAAGGCATTCTTAGAAACTCGTAGTGTCCGGAAGGTGTCGAAAAGGCTGTTTTTTCTATATCCTGTGGATGCATTTTTATTTGGTGGAAACCTTTTGCTAAATCCAATGTGGTGAAGTATTGACATCTACCTATTTTATCTAAGAGTTCATCTATATGAGGTATTGGATGTTTATATTCTATTGTTTTTTCGTTTAACTTCCTATAGTCTATAACGATTCTCCATTTTTTTGTACCTGAGTTGTCTTCTTTTTTGGGCACAACCCATATTGGAGATGCGTAAGGGGAAATACTTTTCTTTATTACTCCGTCTTGGAGCATTTGTGATATTTGTTTATCAATTTCTTCCTCGTGGATTTTGGGATAACGATATATTTTTGTAAAAACGGGTGCATCGTCAGTTGTTCTTATTTTATGTGTTGTTTGAGTAGTTGAACTAAGTGTGTCTCCTTCTTTGTAGAAGAGATCTCTATTTTCATGCAAAAACTCCTGAAGCTCTCTATATTCTTCATGGTTTAAATCTTTTGGTATAAGGTTTTTAATACTTAGATGATTTACGTTCATCTGAGTTATATCCTCATAATTATAGGGGCATGTATTAACATTGCTTTCTTCATTTTCTGTGAAGGGTATTTTCATATTATTTATTTTTAAATATGCAGACTTAAAATCTATTTGAGCTTCGATCGGTTTTAGGATATTCGTGCCTAAGATTCCATCGAATTTGGTATTAGTGAAGTTCAACAGCTTCCACGTCATCGTAGAGTTCGGCTCATTGAATTCTTCAGGAAGAGGGGATATGATTTCTTCCGTGACTTGTGTCCTTGTATCTATTGTTGCCATGGATATTGGCTTCTCTAACTTAATTCTAGGGTACTGCTTTAATTTATCTATCTTTAATATAGAAACTGATGCTCCTGTATCTACTAGAAGTCTCAGTCTATGTCCTTGTATGTGGACAGATATTACGGGAAGTGTCTCAACCTCCCGGGGTTTATAAAATTTACCTCTCCTTGATTAGTTTGACTTAAATTATTGGTTTCCATGGGTTGTGGAGTATTTCTAAATTGATTGGAATTACTGAATCCAAATCTAAAATTATTGTTAGGGTTTCTTTGTCCTAAGATTTGTGCATTATGTGCTCTTATCTGTCCAGAATTATTCATATCTATTCTAGGTCGGTAATTATTTCGATTGTTATTATGGTTAGAGTTGCGATAATTATTTTGATTGTTAAAGGACGGTGGGTTCTGCCTAGGTTGGAAAACATTCTGCCTTTGATTAAAATTATTTCTTTGTGGAGTATTAAAAGAATTTACTGGCATTCTAGTATAATCATTAAGTTGTCTATATCTACTTAAGAGGTGATATGCATTACTCAAAGTGGTAACGTTTTGTGCAATTATTACGCTTGCCTGAGGGGCGTTTAAGTTATTGGTAAATTTGTTTAATACAATATTTTCATTATTTGTTGTAGTATAAATAGCACTAGGTTCTAACTTACTTTTCTTATTAAGTTTTTGTAGGATGTTGTTCAGTTGGTGGTATAGGGTGTTTACATCTCTTGCTTGTACTGCGTGAAGATCTTGGAGAATCTGCTCGTATGTTTCTTTGACTCCGTAGTCCTCGAGGAGACAAATTTTGATGGAGTTCCATGTGGCTTCTGGGGCCCTTCGTGCTGAATTCGCTGCTTCTCCTTGTATCTTGTGGCATATGATGAGGTTCGCCAAAGGTTGGTAGGGGACATCAAGAAGGTCGTATAAATAGCTCACATGGTTTGAGAAATTTATAACGTCTTCGTTGGATCCTTCGAATGTGGGGATCTTTTCCAATCGGTTGATGATTCCTGTCTGTTCAGCGTTTGCCATCTTTATTTTCTTTTCTCTTGTGTATTTTGTTTAGTTATTGACAAGACACAAGGTATGTGTGGGAAAAAAAAATATTTTCTTTTCTTTGTGAATTTCTGGATTATTTGTTTAGTGTTCTCCTGGAGAATTTGTGTATAATATTCTTTCGAATTTTGAACACCACTTTTCACAATTTACTCACGGTTCACAAATTTTTCTTTTTAGGAACTTTGGTCCTGTAATTAATTTACTTTTAATTGCGGAACTTAGTTCGATCACTTGAATCCTTTCAGGGACATATATTTTACTTGTATATGTTTAATAAGGATCCTACCGACTGCGCCAATTAAATAAAACAAATATTATTTATTTAAAAATATATATTTATTTAAGTTTGAGCCGATCTGCTCATTTACGTTGACAAATCTAAACTGGTCTCTAAGTTACAAATCTACTCTTATTTATACTTAGATATTAGGTGGCGTCCATAATAAATCTTACATTAATGGATAACAGATGATAACCAAGGCGTCGGTCATAACTCACAGAGTTTATTGTTGAGCTGATAACCAAAGGCGTTGGTCATAACTCACAGAGTTTATTGTTGAGCTGATAACCAAAGGCGTCGGTCATAACTCACAGAGTTTATTGTTTGCAGCTGGGTATGATAGTGGACCCTTGTCCTTTCTCGGGTTATAAAACTAGTCGTCCCTCTGCTGGTGTCATATCACTCATGTTGATATGATCGTCGTTGGAAATGTGTGTTCCTAACATAACTCGCGTGATTGTTCCGTCAGATTTGACTAGCAATCCCATGCAATTCGATTGATCTTTCGAGAGAGCTTTTTGTAGGCGAGCCACTGCAGGAAGCTCTTCGAGCTTTTCACAATAGCTCCGCCAGGAAGCTCTTTTGGATCTTCTCAACTCTTGGTTGTATTGGGTAAGGAGGGCTCGATACAGGTCCCACTCACCGGTGCGTTTGGCTTTATTAAAAAGCTTCCTCACTCTTTTTCGGAGGTTTTCAAGGTTTGAATTCCACCATGGTACGCACCTCTTTACCACAGTACGTTTTACCTTGCAGCTAATTGCAAAAGATGAGAGGATAGTGTCATTTAACTGACCAAGTGCATCGTCAGCATCAAAAGTTTGTAAAGGTGGTGCTGGAAGTAGGTCAGATTTGATCGCTAGGTTTTCGCGATAGGTTCTCCAATTTGTAAGTTTATTTTCGTATCGGACCGGCACCTGTTCGGTGTTGCATCTAAGTCTGAATTTTATGTGCATGTGATCTGACAGAGATGCCTCACCGGACACATGCCAGTCTTCAACGATGTTTTGTACGTAAGGAGTTGAAAGAGTCAGGTCTAAAACTTCCTCTCTCACTGAGTTTCTAAAAGTAGGTTTATTACCCTTATTTAGAATAACTAAATTATTACAGCAAAGGTATTCTATCAAAGACTCACCTCGTTTATTTGTATCTCGGCTACCCCAAACTGGATGATGGGCATTGGCGTCGCAGCCGATGATAAGTTGAAGTTGCTGGGATTGGCAGTACAGAACGAGTTCCTGTACTGGTGTTGGTGGTATGTTTTCGTCGTCTCCAGCAAAATACGCCGATGCGCACACGATTTTTTGCAGCTCTCTGCCGTTGTGACGTTCAATTAGAATCGCCACCAGGTCCCTCTCCCTGGTATTGAAGCCTGGAATGGGAGAAAATTTTATATCTTTTGCAACAAAGAGGGCGGCCCTTGCTCGGCACATCGTTGGTTATAGGTTTCCGAGGCACCCATAGCGCGGTGCAGATTTGCCTGCAGCACACTTAGGATAGTAGTCATCGTCTTCTAGTGCGCTCAGGGTCCCGTATTCTGTTTGGCTTGTTGTCGCCTCTGCGTCTTACGAGTCCCTGTTGAGAGTGGCCGTCTTGCCTACTTCTCGGATGTTTGACTGACATCTTCCGTCTATTGCCTTCCCTGTATTCATGAGACAGTTTTGGCCTAAAACGGTTTCCGATGCAGTCACTTTCTTCCTTTTTTTCAGCTGGATTTTTTGGTGCTGATAACCTTGCCTTTTCTTCGGCAATTGCGGTTTTCATTGCGGCGGCGCTGGTGCTGGGTACTGGCTGTTCGTTTTCCTCGCACACGCTCGGCCTTGTAGTCTCAGGGTGAACGTTTTTCTTGCCCTGGTTTATTGTTTTGTCGGAACTCTTTAGAATTAGTCGCGTCTGCCCAAATCGGTAGGAGACCATTCCTTTGAGTTCGACCAGTTGTTTCATAGTGCTGTCGTTTACGGCAAAGACCAAGTGAGCGATATCTCTTTCATTCGATCTTTGCAGGACTCTCCACGTTCTTGTGTTTAGCCCTTTGTTTTGGCCGTCTAGCATTGCCAGAATTCTTTCGCTCGCTATTCCAGAACTTTGTGGAAAGAAACCCCTGATGACATGTGGTTTCGGAAAATTTTCCTCCTCCACGAGCATCACCTCCAGTCCACATTTCTCTCGTAGCTTGGCGAAGTTTGTTCTCAACCAATTTGCAGTGGTGGCATCCGCACATGTTAGCATGAGCCATCCGGCTTTAAATGTTGAGCCGCGGAAAGATGGTTTTATGTCCTCGTCACGTAATCATTGTACCTACTCAAATACTGTAATATATTCGTGTAAAGATCTGATCGTTCGAATCACGTTCTCCGTGAACGGTGAAAGTGCTCGTCTAAATTCTGTGAACGTATATCTCGTTCGCGTATGTTTCGTTTTGGTTACTGGTATAAAGATATCACATCCACCAATCCATAACAATTAATGCGAAGCAACACTGGTAAAGCCTAGTACTAGTTGGAGCCAAAAATACCTACCCAAATTCAAACATGAATTTTTGTAATTTATATAGACACACTTAGGTCCGGTTTCTACAATCTTGGTTATCTTAAATCATTGGTTATTCCAGCTGTTAACCAGCGAACGTGTTTGTTCACCAAAATATCAACCAGATAATCAGTGGTTTGGTTAGTTAACCAGAGAAATCGTTAACCACCCGATTTTGCGAGTTTAATCAGATTTAACCACTGATTTTCTGTAATTTCGTTTCTTCAAGATTTTTTAAGGACTACGTTCATTTTGATGTGTCTGCTATACACAAATGTTTGTACAATATTGTGTAAACAAAAAGAAAAATACAAATATGTAATAGAATGAACGAAATGTTTAAGGGAAGATGGAGTGAACTTATAAAATCGTTCACATCGGATTCGTTGACGTTTTCAACTGACACATTCTTTTTTGTGTTTAGCAAGATAATTAAAAATTAATATATTAATAAAAAATCCACCTTAACAAATTACTTATCAAAAACTAAAGGAAGCTAAAAACAAAAAAATAAATAAACTAGAAAAATTTAACGAATTGTTGCAAAGCTATGGTTTGGTGACCGAAGTGAAAAAATGCTCAACAAACTCTCATTGGTTATATACCTTTTATAAGTATGTATACTAAAAAACGTACTACAATTTATTATTCTCGTTATTTATTTATGTTTTTTTTTTATAAACGAAACGAAAAAAATACGTAAATGAGCTGCTCCATCGGAAACAGACTCTAATCTAAGATGATTTATATTTAAATAGGTACTTTACTATGGTAATATGGTGGCGACATATAATAAATAATTCCCCTAAATAAATTTCTTAAACTTATTGCTTATTTTTAGGGGCAGGTAAATTGCATACCTTTATGTGTAAATGATTCTCTCCGACAGAATCTAATGTAAGATGATTAAATACTTTACTATGGTAACATGACGGCGACAAATTTATGGTCACCAAAAATTCTTTTACTACCTGTTTTGTATGGGGAACTCATAACTTAATTTTACCAGTCGTATTGGCGACATATACCCACGATTTTGTGTTTGTACACATTTATGGCACAGCACCTTTCAACATAAGTATCATTCTCCTCATTTCATATTAAATACCAAAAAAGCGTACGGAAAGCTCGGATGTTCACGTATTAATATAATGATCGTCAATTT
Organism: Cheilosia vernalis; assembly: GCA_949126925.1. Classification (NCBI taxonomy): domain Eukaryota; kingdom Metazoa; phylum Arthropoda; class Insecta; order Diptera; family Syrphidae; genus Cheilosia; species Cheilosia vernalis. Next base: position 13,392,000 of record OX421361.1, on the reverse strand, counting down.
CGAGAAATTCAGTGTGCGTACACTTACCCGGTATGCACACTTACCCCTAACGACTCTAATTGTAAAGAACTTTTAGTTACCTGTACGAAAATAGTAAGTTCGCAATCGAAGTATGCATTTACTTTTATAAATACCTAAGGAGCCTAAAACTCGCCAAACTTTAAAGTAAATACCTAAAAATGATGATAATTCCCAAATGGCAATTCAACGGAGCCAGTGAATAGTTCGAGTATCCAAATCGAAGATAAATAGCCAGTACTGGTAACACTGCTACTTGTGTGGCAGCTGATTGAAGTCTCCACAATTTTTCTTCCGCTGCCTTTTCGCAGACGTTTCGGTGTCCATTTGAAGACCACCGGAAAATTTCGTTCCGAAACAGCTGCGTACTAGGCTTAAAAGCTTAGGATAGCTTTTACTCAAAAATCTTTTAAGCGTTCAACCTATTTTGAACATCAATGGTAAAGGGCGATTACATTATTAAGCTCCATTTTAATACATAGCCAAACCTGCTCTCATAATAGCTCAAAAGGGACAGTTTTGTTGACAATTTAAAAAAAAATTATAATTCGCATAGAACTCGAAAAGCAAAAGTTGCAAAATGTTTTCCCAATTCGAGTAGGTACTATAAAAAAAACTAAAGCTCCTCGAGCTGTACAACAATATAACCATTTTGACTTCTGTAAGCAACCGTCTAAGTTAACTCGAAGGCTATTGCGCCTAGGAAGCTAAAATCTTTAACCAGACAGTTGTTACGAAAAATCTTTTAACTAAATATAAAATATCCCCTTCAGTCTATAATGTGCCTACCTGACCACAAGCATCAGCCTCCCGCTTCACTATCAACAACATTTTCAAATATTAACACCCACCTTGATATATTTTCTTCTAAACGTTGCTGCAATTTAAACGTGAGTTCCCAGCCGCATCATTAAATTTTGACAAAAGATCCAATTATATACCTCTAAGCTACATTCTTGTATCTAACCATTATTTCTCATACTGAATCGTATAGTCAATTTTTGAAAGTACATGTAATATTCAAAACGTATATATAAATACGCAGAAGGCAATCCAATTTGATGACACAATCCTGTGACCACATAAAGCCAAATAATCTGTTTATTCCTTTCGCCACACGCATATATATCTTGCAAGACGAAAAGAAAATTGTATTTCCATATTTTCTTCATATATGAAATATCGTACGTGACCGTAATTGTTAAAGGGGGCCAGTCTGTCGCCCCAAATTTTCAAAAGAAAATATTTCTCCATCTATAGCGTATATCGTTTAATTTAACGACTTTTCATTACACAAAAGAATGACAATGGGAATCGCTTTTAATAAAAGATTAGTTGTTCTCTATACTCGCTATGAATTTATTTAAGGGAGGTCTGGCGGGTTATCGAGGGCTCATGCGTTACATTACAACCAGCCACTTTGTAGTCGGTCATAGAAAGCGGAGGCGATAGGTATGAGGTACATTTTCTAGTGAATGGGAATTCGCCCCGAATTCGTGGTCGGGGGGAAATAATATGTTGATCACTAGATTGGATGGTTGAACATGATTCTTGACTTTCGTTTATGATATTACAGCAATCGAGAGAAGAACCAATTGTAGCATTTATTCACATTCCTGCAACGCCCCCTGGGATCCAATTGTCGACGATACTTTTCGAGTAGATAATTATTAGCCAAGCATGTTTCAAACAACCGAACTACCTTATGCTTTATAACTTGGTTCGTCGGCATGGACAACCAGCTATTTAACGTGCGCCCCCAGGAAATAGTCCTGTTGGACTGCTAATTATATGTACTGCTAATTATATGGACAATTTAAAATACCCTTTTGTAATACCGTAGATACTAGGTTATGTTATGTCGTTAAAAGTTTTATTGGGTTAGATAAGAAGTCCGTTTTTGACTTGCTGTTGAATATTCCAATTCGTGTCAGCCTGATTCACAAGGTGCAACTTTTAGTAACCCTTGAGCACTCGCTATAGCTATAGGCTAAATAATTTTTGAACTTGCCAACGAAACACAGCATCTTCACATCGTACTTCGTAAGGTGTTGATTTTTCTAAAGAGCTGTTTGGATCTTTGGTCTCTTGAATATCTACACGAAGTTGAATTCCTTTTTCGCGTACCTTAAGTAGACAAATTATTTATAGTTTTAAATACGCTATGACTGCTTTTTTGGAGAAGGAACCAGCTTTGCAAAAAAGGAAGACCGGATCTATCAAAGTCCAAACTCACAGTAGAAATTTTTGGGAAAACTCGCTAAGAACATCTATTCATTTCAGACTGGGTTATATCGGCACGTAGGTTTTCGAGCAACGGCATATTGCTTTCTGTAGTTTATAGCTTTGAATCGGCTACTTTTAATCTTGAGAAGGACGGGCTAAGATAGATAAGAGCTTGGGCCGTCAAAATTGAGTAAGTCCTTTTGGCTAGTCAAGAGTTACCTCGTCACGGGCAGCCTCGTCAAACTTTCTCATCCGTTATGTGTTACTCAAGAGTGTATAATATTAGCTCGGGCTTCGTCGAAGGATGGGTATTGTTTTCTAGGGCTCAAAACAATATACTCGCAGAAGGACCAGCTTTTTCTGAAACATCAGTCGAATATTGTGTTGCTAATACATCTGCCTGAATCGATTTCATGTCCAGGGGCCAAGACAAATTTTTCCTTTGACACCCTAGCTTGAGCTATCTACAAAAGTATTTCACTAGCTTTGATTCGACTTCTTTTGCAGCTACCTTAGAATTTTATCTGTCCCTAGATGGCGCTTACAGTCCGGCGTGGACCACGGCTAACAACTCTTTTTATACAACTCATTAAGTTGGCTCTGGTTGAGGTACACCTTATAATTGTCCATTTAAGCTTGGGCACTGCCCCTATTTGGTGTTGCCTTTATTGGTGCTTCACCAAATTAAACAGTGCCAGATGAAAAAGGTGTGAGTTATCTTGCTATAGTAATATGGAAGTTAAGATGCTCTATTCACCTGACATTGAGGTCCACCTTTCCTCGGATTGGGTTATGGAAGTCCAAATTGGTAGTGACCTTCGGGTTGCGAAAGCTCGACCATTAGCTATATAATGCTACCACGGGAGATGGGGTCAGCCCCTGTACCAAATTTGGTGCAGCCCCATCATTGCGGTTGGATTCGTGGGGGCTGTAGTTTATTCCGAACGCGGAGGCGAATAGCCTCGCTCATACCAAATGTGTTTGACTGTTACCTAACCGAACATCCAAAGAATTGCACCAGAGTCAGTACTTGTACTGGCTCTCGTTCAATATCTCTTGGTTCTAGGAGGGGGTGGGGGGGCTTACTTCCTTTATATATTCTTAGTTTCAAGCTATTTTCAGTTATTTTTGAAGTGTTTTGCAAATCGGTCCTCAGTAGGCAAAGTCTTTTGACTACTTCTCAGTCCCTCATGAAGTTTAGCTTAAGTCGCTGATGCTAAGCGCATTCTTTTTGAACCCATCAAAAGCTATCTCCAACTCCACCGCCTCCGTTTCTATACTTGCATACGCAACACAAGGCTATCTATCAAGAAATTGATACCATCTGGTGGAATTGTCTCTATTCAAAAGCAACTGTTGTGACAACTAAGATTGTACCTACACTTTAAGACCCTACAGTTTTTGATATGCTCAGGGATTAGGAGAAGACGCCTTACCATAGACCGGTGTTATTTTTTGACCCGTTTGAATATCTACGCGAATGGATTGCAAGTGCGACCACATTTTTGAAACCTTTTCCTGTACGAACCTAGCTTGAGACAGGTCTTGCGAAGTCTCGACAAAGGTATGACCATGTGACTGGTCCTAATATTTCCGAACCGACCTGTTCCATCAGGCTTCCGAATGCATCTTCTACAGACTCAGAACGAGAACTAAAATAGCATATAGATTAAATATTTGGCGCTACCCTACAGGTCTATACAGGACCTACAACGTTTTTCGCAGCCATCCCTTTTTAATGACTATTTATTGCAAGCTGAGCTTAAAAAGCTTTTTTGGACAGTTGTGCCCTCGCATATTTGTCAGACCTCATCGAAAGTTGGCACAGCGAAAACAATCACTCTAGCATTTCGCTTTTCCAGGGGTTAAACCTTTGGCCCCTCGCTCAGTAGTCCAGCACACTCACCGCTGGAACCAGCTTGTACGTAATCCAGCTTAAGCCAGTGTGCAATTGAATTCAAATTGAATTGCCGGCCCACCTTCAACTATATCCATCATATACGTACCTACGTGCGTTCCCACTATCTCCAATTCTCCATCATCCTGACTCTCCGCAAACCCCATCCAACTCCAGCCATTGTCCGACCAAAACTTTGTCAAATAATGATTGCGATGATCCAAAAGTCATCCTGTCATCATAATCCTCTTATCAACTCTTTGATGGACTAACTATGCAAATCTGCACAACAACTTCCCCCTCACACCGATGTGCTCCGGTATTTTTGTATAATTCCTGCACCACGACTCGTACACCATCAATCATCCACACATATCTATAGAACATCTGTAGGACACAAAGCATTTAGTGTGCTTCATCACCATTATAGTTCGCCTCTAATTTACATTGGAGTGCCGATAAATCACCACTCAATGCATGGCTAATTACCCAGCTCGGACTTCCTTCCTCTGTTTCTGGTGCGTGCTCTCTGCCTGTCCATATTTAGTGCGAAGCGTATATGCTGCCGGTGTGCCTTCCCTCGTTGTTATCGTAAATCTGCATAAGATTGCTCAAAGCCAAATCTCCGAAGCACCATCATACATATTAATTTCATAATTAAATATATGTATTGAATTAAATTCCGGTGCATGCTGGCCTAGTTGCAGTTTGTATAGAGCTTTCTCTATATGCATGGGCTCTTCGGGCGTCATATAAACATCATCATGCTGGCGTATCTACTTCATCGCACTTGCACATACACAGATGGATGTCGACTATGGACAGACAGATGAAATAGCCAACGGCCAGGACATTGCAACTGTCTCTCTCTCTCTCTGCTCTACTGAATGATGGACAATCAATGTTGAAATTATGACAGAATGTATGCGAAGAATATCCTGAGATCGTCCCGAGTGGCGCAACTTGTGAAAGGGGGGCAAAATTGCTTATGTGTCATATTCTTGCAATTTAAGACAATACCGGAAACTATTTCGAAATGTTGTCGGATTATTTTTCACATCCAGGTCTTACCTACATATCCGATGATGGAGATTGTGCTCAAAGTGATTCACAGAGAACAGATTATAAAACTTATCTATTATCGACATCTGCAAGCCTTTCTCGAGAAGAGTATGGACGTCTCTAGAGGTACCTATATGACAGAAGTGAGCGACTTTCGTCACTTCCATATATGTGGAAGCGCTAAAAAGCTTGCACATGTCAAAGTCAAGCTTGTGATTTATTTTTGAATGTCTTTAAGATTTTGGCGACAGAAGACTGTGTAGTCTTGTTATACAATAAGGCTTTTGGTCTTATTTTGACGTCGAAATATCTATGGAAATCAGCTCACATAGCTGGGTAGAATTTCATCAAAATTTACCTAAAGAATCAGAGTGACCGACACCGGTATATGAAGGTTCTGCGCATGCTTGCAACCCGAGACGAAGACTACGTAGCTATACCCAACTGCAGATATGCGAATGTCAGGTAGAATCGCAATAACCCAGAAAATTCCTCTGAAAATACTTATCCAAACATTTACATGAAAAGGCTGGAGCTAAGTGGATTTGCAATTTTGCTAGAAACGACCAAAGCGAGAGAGTTTCAAAATAATCCCCTCCATGATTATCGTTGCAAGTTTCCATAACCTGTTTAGGAGGAAAATGAACTGACTTCTGGGTTTCAAAAATCAACAGGTCCGTATGAGCTGAAGGCTGGACTTATTAATTGCGTTCAACTTATACTTATTGAACCTCAGACTGTATTTAATAATTTTTCCCTTGAAGAGACTATTTTTACAAGCTCCTTAAAATTTTATAGTCTATCCTCCTCCGTTGCAAACTTGGGTTAATACTGATCCTTCATCATTTTAAAACCGTTCTGTACCTAAGTGCTGTAATGTGGTTCAGAGGTTACTATGCTGGACAATTGAGCGAGGGGTCTCTGGTTCGATACCCGAAAAAAGGAGAATTCTGTCTTAAGATAATTATTTCAGTGCGCCAACGTCTGTCGAAAGGTTAACTGTCTTGGAAAAGCTCAAATCGGCTGTTAAGATTTTTTTTTATAAAATTGTAGGTCCTTCCATCGGTGCTAAAAATAATAACTGACACAAACTGAATATTTACGCAGAGGTAAGGACTAGGGTACCTGTTGTAGCACTTGAACTGGGATCCGAAAAGATAAGAGACTCTTGCGCCCCACCGTAGATAGTGGGCCATACTAATTATAATTTTTAACCTTCACACTGAATATTTCCTAGGTCACAATATGCAATTTTGTAAGAGGCCTTGAAAAAGGTCTGTAAAGTATAGATATGACGCGATGAAAATAGCTTTAAGCCCTCTTGGGGCTTAAGAAGTGGCCTTAAGTACCTATGTGGCTTTGTTGGTCACCGGCGAAGTCTCTTGATGTTTTCAGGTCCTGCTGGCTATAATACTGAGTGCGATGAGTTTTGGAAGCAATCCACACAATTAGCACCAGAGTCACAGTTGTTTTCCAGCCATCTTTTTTAAGCCGCACTGCAGAAGCCTTTATTTTGGCGACCTATGACTCCGACGTGCTTTTAACCTAGAATCAAGTTCGGCTGTAACTTAAAGTAAAGTGTGGTCATCAGCTCTATTAGCTCCAAGAAGAATATTTTCTAGTGCTAGTGACTCCGTAAGCACCATGCCAGTGAAATATGCAACAAAGCCGTAGTTCCTTCCTTTCCTTACATCAAACGTAGACAAAAAGGAAGCCGCAGATATATGAATACAACGCGACACACGACTACCACCAGTCCATGTACAAACTTTTCACAATGAGCGACATCTGTGAGCTGATATCTAAAACTGTAAGTTTTGCTCGAAGCTCTTATCGCTCTTACAGCACAAAAATACAGAAAACTTAAAATTGGAATATCTTCTTAAAGAGTTGCCAATAAAATCAAAAACATCACTAAACCCTATTTTCCGGTGATCGAACCTGGGACCCCTTGAGCCTCTCCTCGTGGGCTGGTATCTCCATTACCCATTGTGAGTTTTACGGTCACTTTCTTGTATAGCGGGTCTCATTTCCATTCTCCTGTTGGTGCTTGGGCTTCAGAACTAGGTTAGGTTAGGTTAGTTACGGAACTAACCTAACTACTCTGTGCTTGAAGTATAGGCAGCCTCCCCAACAAGGTGTAGTGATACTTTTTAAATACAGCCTTTTTCTCCTTGTTGTGGATCGAAGGGGTTTTGAGTCAAAATTTAGCCAAAGTGTAGATATCTGTCAGAAAGCGGCACCTTAATTTTTAAGTAAAACGATGGGGCTATGTGAACATGTAGCAGCCTTGTGAGTGAATTACAAACAGGGCCATGTCTACTTGCTTCCGTCCCGCTTACAGTGGAGCTTTCCAACTTTTTGCCAGTCAAATCAATGTCCACTCTAGCTTCTTGCTACCCGTCACAGAAAAGGATAGAATCGGTCTTGATTTTTTTTTTTTCGTTAATAATTGGGCCAGACTTTTAGTTTCCCTTTGAAAGTTTCTTTGCACGATGTCCAAACAAGGTCGGAAAATTCACAGAAACTTACTGAAGTTGGATTTTTTTTTATTAACCCCGCACGTGAAACAAATGTCCAAGCTAAAATGAGACCAACCTTGCCTTGTAAAAATACTTGCCACCATTTAATAATCACCGCTCCAAGGACAACCATATGCAGCGATTCCCAAGTCGAATTTTCCGCCTTTATAATCAGTCCAGTTATGTTGGAGAAATTGAAATATTCTATGAGAAACGACACCGCCATTCGAAACCATGCAAACTGTCAATGCTTGGAAATTTCAGTTATCTGAAGGAGCATCATACTAAAAGTGGGTGGCCACCGCACGTGACCCCAAGGACAGTTCACCGCAATTGATTGTTAACAAGCGAAGAAGGCATTAGCCTACCTTCCATGCAACCCCACAAGGTGTACACTCTAAAGCAGGCAGTCAATAAAATCATAATCTTACCCAGGGGATTTGTAAAGGATTTGCAAGGATTTGCCTTTTTTCCTTTTTAAAGTACCGAAAGAACAAAATAAGAGAGGCGACCATTTGGGATGTGGCCTATTGATTTTGTCATAAACGCTTTTACGTCAGAATCCGGAAGCGGACATTCAAATGAATGACTGACACTCTGGGAAGTTTTTGTCTGTCTGTTTGTATAGAGTCTTCTCCGAGGATTATCATGGTTGTGTTGTTTGCTTCTGTGGATATGGGGTTGTATGTTCTGAGAAGGGATTTGGGATATTGATTTTATTTTAAAGGACTTTTTACAAATGCAAAACCTACATAGTTGATTCGGGCGAATGGCTATGAGATCAGGGTAAACGAAATAAGCGGTCAGTCACTTAAATTTGACGAAGCGACTCTTGATATGGTTGGCCGATTTAACATGAGCGAATGGCAGGCGATGAGGTTCGATTTACCTCTAAGGCGAACGTAATTAATAATCTCCATACGAAGCGGCAGAATAATGACCATTATGGTGGATGAGCAGCACCCACACACCACATTTTGATGAATAAAGCGCTGGAGGATATTGATTGGCTCTGCTGTGGATGGGGGGACTTGCTAATTTAGTTTCACATTGCATGTTGAATGATTTATTCGGGTGTGTATTTTGCGGGTGTGCTGGGGGGAAATATCCAAAGGGTATATTGTTGTAATGAAAATTATGCGTACGCAAACGTTGTCTGAATTTATTCAACAAGTTGTAACGAAGGAAAGGCATCTGTGGGACAGTTGCCTTGAAATGTAGATGGATCGTTTCCAAGTCCTGGCTTCGAAGATTTAGTCCGGACTGTAGCCTTATGAAAAAAAAAGACAGAAAACTGTAGCAATTGCAATCACCCGAATTCATGGAGTGAATCAGATCCTCGCAGCTGTACTTCAGGGCGTAAAGCTAGAGGTTAGGGTTAAGCCCCATAGTGAGCAACTAGACTCTAACCACGGCGTAAAACATGAGCCTGTTACACATTTCTATTTCTCTCATTTCCTCATTTCTTGATAGTTTTAAAAGGCAAATAAAAATTTAATTTGCAGATTCGTTCAACTGAGTCAAGGGGTGACGCGTGACAAAAATCCAGTATGAATTTCATGAAACTGGTTCTCAATTTAGCCGTTTGGGCTCGGCATGAAATTTTAGGTAGTTTCCATTTGCCCCAAAAATGGAAAATTAGCCCGAAATACTTTTGAAAAGCTAGGCCTAGGGTATAATTTCAAAACTCTTCTATTCCGCTGTTTTTTTTCTCAAAATTTAGTTAAGTATGATAGTGCTCTTAAGAAAGACCCTCATCTAAGTATTTAGCTACTTCAAAACGACACTATTCCACTCAGTCGTTCAATTCAAGACTCATTTATTCCCATACAAACCAAATTCCGCGCCAAAACTCTTCCAAATCGAAGTACCTAGCCGCTTTCAAAACTCGTGTATCCCAATGTATGACAATAAAAAAAAAGGGAATTTTTGTCATATTGAGGGTAGGGAAACCCGGGGCAAAATTGATCCCCCGCTGCATTTCTCTGTCGAGTAAAGTGGAAACCCGGAAAGTAAGCTGTCTGGCTTAATTTATCGGTGGCAAGTAGGGGAAAACCCTTTTTTGAACAGAAGTGACATGTGTGCTGCCTGTTGGCAAAAACAAAAGTTTTTTCATTGAGTTGAAGTTATTTTGTAGCAAAATAAAGTGTGTTAAAGTGTGTTTTTTTGAAAAGAGGACATGCTTGGAATTAGTTTTTTGCCATTTTATATCAAAGTAAGAAAATCCAGTTTGTATAAATCCAATTATTTCTCTTTTGCGGTTACGTTAAAAAGAATTTTTTTGAGATCTAAGTAGGTATGGGGCAGAATGGGATAGTCATATTGGGCATGGGTTCCCAACAATAAAATATAATAAAATTGTTTTGGAGATAACAAACCCAATTTTTAAGTTTTCATTGAAAAAAAAAAATTCAGGTTGCTTAGTGCCCCGGCTTACCCTATTCATGGTAACTAATTTGTGTTGCAGATAAAACAATGTTTTTAAAGTTTATTCCTATTTAATAATTAAATATATTGCTGAGTGAGAAAAATCCAATAAACTTTTATTTTATACAAGACTTATGGATGAAAATCTTGACACAGAACCTGAAACGAGTCAATTATGTGAAGAACAAGAAGAAATCAAAGATCTTCGTATATAGGACTTTAAAGTTCTTGTTTGTATGTCCCTTAAATACTTCGGTGTGAAGACTGACATTTTTGAAGTGGTTATACTTAAATTTTTATTGTTTATTATTTGTTTGCTTAAATAATTTAAATATATTGCTGTGACGTTATTCTTAAGTTCTTTGTAATAGGTAATCAATATCCTTTTTTGTGATCTTGTTTTTTTTTTTATATTTAAAATTTTCTGAAATAGGTAAACCACAATGAATTTTGTAAATCGGTAAAATATTCTTTCTTTTCAAAACTCCTCTATTCTTAAGTAGGTTGAATCAAAACTCAATCGTATTTTTCAAAACTCTTCTTTTCCAAATGAAGTATTTCTTTTTTTTATAATTTGTATGTTTATAGAGGTCCTTAAGAAATAGATAAAGATCATTCTAAGCTTGCAATTTGTTTAGCAGCTTTTAACAGTTTTTTTATTCAATATACATCAAATATACGCAGCAGCTGTGGAATTGTTTTTGATATACAGTCGAACCCCTCTAACTCGAATTTTCACGGGATTTAGTTAGTTAGTTCGAGTTAGAGGAATATTTTTTAAATAGGAAAGTAGGTATATTTTGAACAAAATTAGTTAAATAAATTTGTTATATTAGTTTGGGATGTGAAAGTAGCAGTGTTCACTCGTTTAATAAATGATTCTATTTTAAATAGGCAGTAGTGAATCTCCCCTGGGACATTTTCGGTCATTTCGATTGCAGTTTTCAATATTTCAATTGCGTTTTCAATATCATTCTTTCTTCTTCAGCTATGAGTTTCGACTTAGAGGATGACTTTTCTACGCAAAATTAAAGGGAATGCAAAAATTGGGTCCACAAATTCGAGTTAGAGGGAAATTCGAGTTAAAGGAGGTTAGACTTAGACGGATTCGACTGTATTTGTTTTTTAGTGCTCGTTCACGTCTAACGATATTTGGTTCCTGACAAAAGGCAAAGCAAACAAGAATCACCGGATCGAAGCGAGTACAACCAGATAGTTTCAACATTAAATAATCGGGAAAGTCAAAAAATGTTTGTTCTCTGAGTAGTATGAAAATTTGATAAAAGTACAAAAAAGTCGAAGGACTTAGTTTCCACCTAGTGCAACTAAAACCACTTTCGTAAAGTGGACCTAGTTCCCATGTAATGTGGGAAATAAATTTCGGAAACTCGAAAACTGCGTAGTTTTATTTCATTTTTCTGATTATTTGAACTATTTTCAGGGTCTTGCAAACTCAACTTCAAAAGGAGTATTTTACCAAAAAGAATAAAAATTAAAACAAATTGTCATATTCTAAACGCTGGAGTTCACTCTTACTATTTCTGAATAGGTATGTACTACAAAAGTTCCCATAATAAAGTGGACTTAAGCTACAATTACACGGGCATTTTTTTTGCTGCATATTAATGGCGCGTTGACTTCAAAATCGCGTCACAAAGCCGTCATTTTAAAGTCGTTGTGTGTGATAGCCATTTTTGGGATAACTTTTTTTTCGCCACTTAAATGACTAGGAAAGGACTAAATGACATGCATTTTGTGTCATTAAAATGACGGAAAAAAATTACAGTCTGATCGTTTTTTTTATGACGCCTAGGAAAATGACCAATTTTTTCGGCTTGAAAGGAATACGCTTATCAGTCGGACCACTCGCTGTGGCTTTTTTGTCTTCTATCAGCAGCATTCCATTGATTACTGAAATTAACATCTGGTTTATGGTTACCCATCAACACGTAACAAATGCCAATCAGTCTGCAAGCCTTCCAAGTTTCAAAGCAATTCTCACCTTCAAGAAAAAGTGCAAACGAAAAACTCACTTAGGTACCCATTCCACTCCAAACTATAGAAACAATTTCCTCTAAGGTTGTCGAAAATTGTTTTTAAATAAGCGTAAATCGAATATGTTGTGTCGAAGTCCAATACGGCATTCCATTAACAACATGGTAAATGTTTTTTTTTTTTTTTTTTCAAAAATTACCAATACCGTTCATGTCGAATATACTTGGTGAGAGTGAGAAATGCAGGCCCAGTCGTCGACGTTGTCGTACCACGTTACACCCTCTTGAACTTCAATCAATTTCACTATTGCAGGGTAAAGGTAACCTACAAACGGTTTTTTCTGCCTTAAAATCAGCTCTCCCTCTCTCTCTTTAAATCGCAATCTAAATGAAACTTTGGATTACTGGTAAAAGTCACGAGACACCACATAATGTCAATCATTTCAGTTGCAGTCTGTCGGACTGTTGGCCGGAGTGAGTACAAATGTGACCGTGGAAATTCTATTAAATTCGGAAACATTAGAGACATGTGTGGCGGGAAGGCTGAATAGCGTTTTCTATTTTTTTATTTTTAGGCACATTGACATTTAGTCGTTGGTTTTCAATTGATTTTTAAGTCTTGTTCTTCGTTTTGTTTTGAACTTGCGCATAGGGTAAAGGGGACTGAGACTTACTTGGAAGTATGCTGGTTTCAGTGAGCCTTAACAATAAACCTTTTTTAGTTTCGACTTTAAATTTTAGTAAATAGTAAAATAGTAAAAAATTCAAAACAGCTTTTTTTCCGTACAAATTTTGCAATTGTGAGATTCCGTAAATTTAAAGTCAAGACTGAAAATTTGGAATTAGAATACGGCGCCAAGAATTTTTGTTTAACAAACATTCATTCAAAAACGGTAGAAATTGTTGTTAGAAATCTTTAACATCTGCTACCAAAAAGCTGCGACCATTAGCTGAAAAATGTTGGCTCATAGCATCAGCCTTTCCCGCAGTCATTTCGGTAATATTTCCCAAAATGTTGCTGTCGGATCTTAGACTAGAAGGAATGGGGAATTCAAGACTTTCTTAGGATGGAGACGGATTTCCAACCGAAAACATCTTCAGTGTGATTTTTGCCACCACATTGACTACTGTAGTTGAAACGTATAAACCGTTTTTCTTTTTAAGGTTCCGTACCCAAAGGGACAAAACGTAACCTTATTAGTTTCGCTCGGATGTCTCTCCGTCTGTCTGTCTGTCTGTCTGTCTGTCTGTCTGTCTGTCCGAACCCACTAAGCCAATTTTGTTACCAGGTCTATCTCAAGAACCGATTGACATAGGAGGCTAAAATTTACACACAACATCCGGTATAACCTCTAGTTAAACGACAAATACCAATGAAAGCAATACATCGATTGGTTTTCGAGTAATTAGTAATCTGGTGAAAAAAAAATGTTTTCATTCGCCCAAAAAACGGTTTATTTCTTGATTCACAAAAAAATACATAAATTCCTTTTTTGTAGATCATATTATTCTAAGCTATATATGTGCTGAATACTGTTTTGCCGAAAAGTTAATAGTTTACATGATATTTTCAAAAAAGATAATTTTACCATGTAAAATACGTTGCTCTCATAAATGTTCTAATCTCTACTACTACGCAGTTGTGCACAATTGACCCTCACTGGTGGTATATAAGACAGAAGAGGGTTCCAGGGTTCCCGCTTGCTAATTTCGTTGGGGAGTATAATACATTTTTTTGGGGAGTACAGAACAAAATAAAAGTAATATATTTTTAGTCAATAGTTTTTCAATTGGGACAGGTCGCTTTAGACAGCCTATGGCGGCTATGTTGTTTTGGTGGCGACTGTCTAATCTGATGCCGAAACACCACGCCATAAGACTTTATTATCAAAATGAGTGTTCGTCAGTGCTATCAACAATCAGTTTGTTTTACACCGTTTCAACATCTACCTATCCTTAATGAATTTGCAGGATCCGCAATTATTTGTAACGACACGAATGTAACAAAATCAACAATGGCAAAAAAAATCTTAATAAAACATCCAGAAAGTAAAATTAGTCTTGCAATTTACTGGATAGGGAAATGTCAAGGCATGTGAAAATACATAGTTAAATCCGAAATTAATAATAGGAGTACAATTTGTCTTTGAGGAGTAAGGGAGTACAGCAGACGAAAAAGGAGTACAATACTCCTATTGTAGTACTTTCGGTAGCACTGGTATAGGTACACTGTATTATAATATTATGTGCTATGATTTCGCCGAATTTTCGAGGCTCGCATTAAGAAGGAAAGGAAAGAGAAAATACAGCACATTACTAAGAGATTGTTACCGAATTAAGGGACATAGATACTGAACGGGAAATTGGTGAGGATTGTGTAGGTGTAGGTAGCAATTAAAGAATCAAAATCTTCAATTGGGTTTTTTTCTGCGGTAATCACACAATGAGATTCATGTGTGAGTAATTTTTGAGAGTAAAAATATTAAGTAAGCAAATTAAACTAAATTGTGATGAATTCATGAACAGGGGAAAGATCGAATGATATTATCGATTTGAAATAATATCTGATGGGTTGGACTTTAGCCAAATACGGAACCTTCGGTGCGCGAGTGACACTCGCACTTGGCCGGTTTTTTTTTTACATTTTAAACAGACTTCGCATATTATTTTTTTAATTAAGAGGAAAGTGTCGACTTTTCTAGCTGTCTATTTCGAGTATTGGGTTCGAAAACTCATCCGGCGTTGTAAGGCGGTGCTTATCGGAAATACAGTCAAAACGGATCTCTAGTTAAGGGGTCTTTGGCACTATCTCATTGAAGACTTCAAGTTGTTTAAAGGCTCCTTCCACTTGTCTGCTCTGCCTAAGCGAAGGCTTCTTTTACAGCATTGTACCTTTGGGTCTGAGTCGAAGACTCTTAAGGCTAAAGAGTAAGTATACATTTGATCTTAGACGATTTATTTTCACTTATCCGATCGTCAATGTCTCTTTAAAGGTTCTTCTAAGAAAAAAACAGAAAGGGGCGAAGACTCGACATTTGTTGCACCACCCAAAGCCACCGCACTGGGGGTTTTTTTTCTTCCGGCATTGCCAACATTTTAGCTTCCGGGCCTTTGAGCAGGGCTGTGGCTATATAAAAGCCTTTTAAAAGTCTCCTCAGATGCCTATTTAGACAGGGTAACAGAGACTGCCACAGATTTTCCACTCGATTTCTGATGTGGTGGTATTTTGAGATGCTAACAACGTCTCTTACTACCTGAATGGTTTAGCTGTCTGTGATGAATTGAACACCTTCCGTACTACATATTCGTCAGTATTTTGTGTTGATAGCATGAACTAGTAGCTTAAATCAATTTTCCCGCTTCTTTTTCAATATTTGCAGATGCAGCAATGACAGCTCGCTGCAAGTCTCATCAGTAGCACAGGTTCTTGGCTTAGCTAGTTTTACTCAACTCTCTTGACAGACCATCAGCTTGTCTCAAAACTTGCTCCCACTTTCACTTAGCATCGGGTATTCTCATCATTCCACACACATAATGGAACAGATACCAAAGGTAGCTCTTTATAAAATGCCTCAGCGGGACCCCTTGCAAAGTGGGCTCAGTTGGAGGGCAACCTAAGCCTACTTGTCGAGCACATCTGTTGCGGCAGCGAGCTAGTTGTCAAAAGGGCTCCATTCACATGTAGCTGAAAAACAAAGTTCTACTCTTTTAGAAGCCATATAGCTATTAATCGAAGTCCCTCCAATATAACCCAATCACAACCCATATTGCATTCACTGAAAAATATGTTTTCGTATTTTTTATAGCTCCTCCATACATGTTCCAAGTGCACACTTGCATGAGGCTTTTTAAAAGTACGCAGCGTGGCTTTCAATAGACCTGCTGCTTGTTCACATATTTTTAATTTTTTTTATTTTTTTGCTGCATCACCCTTATCTGCTAACACATATCGCGCAACTTTTTCATGCCCAAAGTGAAGTGCAAATATTTGTATACAGCAAAAGGAGATACAAAACCCAAACCAATGCCAAACAGTTCAATGAATTTCAATAAACTATTCGAAATTCCGCGCGTGTGAGAGGAATAGTCTGCATCTATGGTAAGGATCCTTGTGAATGATGGGAAAAACATAAATCCATTGATCCTGCTCATCTCAACACCAATTAACTATAGGGCTGAGTGTAATTATACAAATTTGCGGCGAATTTCTATATTAATTAGAGCCATTCCGCCATTAGCTCTATTAAAGTATGGATTGGTAATTATGAAATTTCCTAATGGGATTTTTTTCTGATCCCACCACTTGACACTAATTGAATAGCATGAAATTAAAAATAATGACTAGACTAGAGTGTTTGCAATTTATTTCATTTCTTTTGTTGGCCAAAGAAATCTTTCAACAACTCAATGGGAAAGTCCTTCCTATTATCTATTAAATTTGTCAATAGATATGTTCATTCATTTTTATCCAGGACAACAGGTTATTATTAACAAGCTGAAATGTGTTGGCTTGTTGCCGTCAGAATTGTATATTTAATTGACCGCACGAAAGCGATATAAACCAATTGTCACGCGTCATAATAAATTGCCTCAAACTACACGCGTAGTTTGGCCGGAGGGTTCTCGTCCTTGTTTATTGCTGACAGATTTGTGGTATGATAATCGATGACCGATTAAGCAGGCAAATCGTTTTGGCGAAAGAACCCAAACCCGATGTGTGCAGTTGGTAAGCGCAGTGAAATCGCCGACAGCGGGGATATTGCCGAAAATTATTATGCACGCAACGGTGACGGTGCATCGTTCGTTATGATTTCGCGAGAATTGTGCGCTATATTTAGACAATAACAGTGCATAACGTAAATAAATAGCCGTTTATGTGAAAGTTTGACGTTTGTGCCCAGGGGCTTATGATGGCTTACGTGAGGCTGTGTAGCATGTGACGCATGGAACTACTACGATTGGATATGGATATATATGATTATTGATAAAATAGAAAGTGTCGAGGACATTCTTTTTTTCGTAGAATCATTTAGGCTAGATGCGGACTGTCCTTTGGTATAGAAATAAATTCACAGTTTGGGAAATTCTGCAGGGAACCAATGTAAGCGACCCCGACTCGGTTGAATATCACTCAAGTGATAAAGATGTTGCCTCGGTCAAATTCATAAGTGCAGTGTTTTTTAACCTGAATGAAAAGCATTTTCTGTAGGCGGAACAAGAGCGTCTACCAGTATACTGCAGCGAAGCTACTAAGAAGCTTAAGTTATAAATTGGACCTCATAATAGATGCGATCAACTAATGAAGAGCATATAAGGAGTCCGTAGTTAGAAAATAAACCAAATTTACCAGTTTTGGAGAAGCTTCTGCCATGTACAATCGACTCCGCCTATCTAAACTCAATTAATCACAAAATTGGTTAACCGAAACAGAAATTTTGTCACGAGTTTTGTTTTTTTTTTTTCAATTATCCGAACTTCGCTTAAGAGAAAATACCGCTTAATTGAAAAAAATAATTGTGGTGAAAGATTCTCAATTAGCCATTTGAATTTGAACTCGGTATAAAATTGTAAATCCCAAAAACTAAAGACTCCCGCAAAAACAAATGGATGTGAGGAGCTAAGCCTAGGGTCCATACGGCCCTGTTGCGCCAAATATTTATTTCCTTTTAACGTTTTGATTGGGCAAAGCAGTTGCTTACTTACCTGCTACTTTAAGTACTCGTAAAACCACCTCCTGCATCCTGCGATTCAAACACGTTGCTTCTAATTATCCATATCGAACGCTTTGTCAACTGAAGCACAGCGGTGACTTGTTCTTAAAAACGGAAATTCGGTCTTTAAAAAAATTCTTCCAATGGAAAAGCTTGTAAAACTAACTCGTCTTGAATTCTTATAACTATCTGTTTAAGGGCGGGCGCCACATAAGTCGTTAGTGCGACAACGCTCGGCTGTAGATTCGATATTATTGTTGCATCTCCTACTAGTCGAACTGCTCTCTATGTCAAGTAGGTTTATTAAATTTTGGTTGAAGTATTCCTTGCTGTCCCAAATCTTTGAGTCGTAGTTTTGGGGATTCTATTGAATGGATCATAGTTCACCATTGGCTTCATGTAGGCGAGTTTACGTTTTTCGAATATTTCTACTTAATCCACATCTTTGTACATTTCATAGACTTCAAGGTTGTAGTTCTCGCGTACTGGACCGAAATTTCGTCAAAGAATTTTTCTTTCAACGAATCCCAGTTTCACCCCATAGCTGTGTAGCTGGGGTTACCATACGTAGACCTCTAGGGCTAGGGAACCTTTTGTGGGCACCAAATCATTTGGATGGTAAAATGGGGACTATTTTAGGTTTTAAAAAAGATTTATAAAATGGTGGCTATTTTAAGTTTTAAAAATGATTTTTAAAAAGAGAACTATTTTCAGTTTAAAAAGTAATTTGTTCGCCCATAATACAAATTAAAAAACGGGGTCCTTCTTTTTAATAAATCTTTGTTTTCTTTACATTTACTTTGAATCATATTTATGTAACTTTAAATATTATTGCGGGCTTAAATGTCTATTAAAGATTTCTGTATATCTTCCTATAAATAAATAAATAATTAAAATCTTTCCACTAAACAAACAAAAAAACAAGACTGCGCATTGCCTATTTTCTTCTCTTTCAAAGTTAAGGATTATCGAAACAATTGTGTACGCATGTATACGAAGTGTTATACAAGGTTTCGCTAGCAACGAAATTGTGAAATAAAAAATATTCTTAAGTACTTCGTTATTTATATTTTATTTTAAATCTGAAACTAAAACCTTTTTTATGTTCGTTAATTTTCTTGACCCCCTATTTTAATTGAGCCCCCTAAAAAATCCTTTTTCCGTTTTATAATCTGGTAACAATATTTATAGCCCATTTCCTTCAGCACTTTTGAAGCTGCTCTAAAATTATCCTTCGGATTTTAAGTCTCCACGGATTTTCGAAAACGCTCAGATTTTGTTTTACTTAATTCTTTACGAGGCTCTTATATTTTACCGTAGGTGATGCGCCCAATCTTACAGTGGAGACAGAGAATTCTTATACAAACATTCAAAGCTTCTAATAAAAGAACACCGACTTTTTTTGGGTTTTTAACTTCTCTTCAATAAGTAGCTCCATAAATTCAAAGCTCAAGATAAAGAAATTTGTTGAGTCTTATATTTGACTAGCGAACCCACTGCAGCGCCATCTGCCGTGCCGATTTGTGAATCTAAACCATCGTGGGCGCCACCCAATCGCATACAAACAAATTAATTCAAATGCGGTACTTTTACTTTTACTTTTAAATTCATTTTTATTTTTGTTATTCAGTAAACTTATATTCTAGACAAAAACGATTAAATCTAATTTAAAACTAACATTTATCTTAATTCTAGCTTACTGGCTCTTAGCGAGCGCTCTAAACTTAACAATATCCTTAAAATTATTGCCTACTACTTAGCCTAAATTAATTATAATAATAATCAGGGTGGTGAGCAATCTTAAGGATTGGTCACCATCCTGATTGCATCCATGGGCGCCTGACAGCCGCCGACAAGGGTTCACCCGTGCCGCCGAGACTCGAGCGAGGCAATAAGCGTCGGTCGAGTCTCGGTAGCACATACATGTCGGCTAGCCCAGTCCCTCCCAAGGACCGCCTACTCTATCCTAAACCTACAAGCTTAATATCTATCTTAAAACTAAGGAGGATGCTACGTCAGTAGCGCACCGGCCCGGGAGAGCGTATCAACCCTCACCTCTTCCTTAAGCCACCAAAATTCGGTGAACTGCTTTTCAGTATCGACCTTGTCCCGATCCGCAATTGCGGTGCTAAAACGGAGGAGCTCCTGAGCATTGGCGGCGTACCCGTCGTGGATGAGTCGCTTATCCCACGCGCCGCGGTGGCTGTGGTACAATACCGGCACACCATCTTTTTTCTGGACTAACCCTTTCATGTCTACATGAAGAAATGCCTCAAGCGGTATAGAGCCAGACCGAAGCGTACTCTCATGGTACATTAAATTGGGGTAGTAAGCCCCTGAGATCGGGTTATTATCACTGGCCATCGCCCTTGCAACGTGCCTCTGAATCACCTTAATAAGGAAATTGTCAATCCTGTTCAGTCGAGCCCCATTGTATAGGGTCCTGTTGGGATAGTATTTTATGTACCTACTCAGATTCAGGAGTTCTAAACAACCCTAGACAGGGCCTGAGACATTGTCTCTCAAACACCCGAATCTTTTCCATATAGGAAAAGTCCAGCCGTTTAGGTGGAGTTCAGTGACATACACATGTACAGTAGAATTATAAGGTTTTAAGATTTAAAAAAAAAACTACCTAATACAAGTAGGTACTTGTTAATAACTACATCAGAAGGACGAAAAAAATAAAATTTTCGGGTTCTTTAAGGTGCCGGTCCATGACTCAAAAATGATGGTCTCAAAAATAAGACACATGTTTCTAGAGGACTTCAACTTGCTGCAATTTTAGTGTTCATGTTACCCCTATTTCCAGGCATCTGCGAGCGTTTTTAAAGCGTTATAACTTCGAAACAAGCATGTATAGAAACTAGAAATTCGACCATCATAGTGGACCTGGCTTATGCACAAAATATTGGAAAACAGACTACAACCAGCATTGCATCTCTGAAAATTTTATTAATATTAATTTATTAATGTTAAAGTCAGTCAAAGTGGTTCCTAAATAATATGATCCTTCGCCTAAATATTTTATATATAAAGGTAAGAAAAGAAAGCTTCAAGTTAAACATCTGAAATTAACAAACTAAGTTTCTGAAATTAAGAAATGAACTTTCTGAAATTAAGCAATTGAATGAATGATACGTTATTTCAAATATACACGAAAAGTGTGCACCTAGTTAGCAATAAAGTCTTAGCAATCAAGTCAGCTACATATTATTACGACCTATAAAATCCAAAACCATCCAGTCCCAGGAATGTCTTACTTCTGTTAAAATATAAACACGTTCCTATTTCATTAATTCCCCGTTGGACTAATTTTCCTCATCAAACAGAACCCCCACCTTTAGCCAGCTAACTGCTGGCAGGGCTTTGAGCCCACCCATCCGATGTATAGAGTTGCCAAACAGGAAGGTGGCGATTATCAATAATTAACAAATGCAAATGCCACTTCTTAGTCCTTTGTATAGTTAAAAACCACAAAGCACGACACGTAGCCCGAGGATAGGAAAATCGTATGTTTATTTAGTGAACGAGCTCCGGATCCTGTGTACGATGTGAGAGCAAAATGTGTGCGTGATTCGTTGGCTAAAATACAGTCGCCTCCAAATGGAAGTAGCAACGTGTGTGATTTTCCACTTTTTTGCCGTGTGGGAATAAAAGCTCTGCCAACACTCTTTCTTGAGAATTCCAAAACCCAACTGAATGTGGGTAATGTCATTCGAATACTGAATTCGAATTGTGATGTGGACGAGAAACGCTTTGTTACTGTTTCAGAAAAGCTTGGAACAGTACAGAGATAAATTGTATACCCCTCAGTGGTAACAGTGGGTATTGGGGCATGCTCTGTTCGGGAAAGGTAGGGGTGGCAAGGGCTATGGTAAGAAAAGCGTGGTGAATTTTAAGGCGAGCATGTCGTTGACTTTGACTGTTGTATGAATGAGTTTTAGACCCTTTCAATTCGATATTTGGCTGTATTTATTTTTTAAATGCACTGACGTGCTTTCTTTAATGCATTTCTTATTGAATCAATATGTAGCTTAGGTTTTCATCTGCTCAAAGATCTGCGGAATGTGTCTGCCTTTCCTGTACCACTTGTAACACCATAACAAAGTAGTGGCTTCAATTGGAGGGGCCTTCATATGATCATTTTTAGTTTCGACTTTGAGTCTTACCAATAAACATTTTTAGTTTCGACTTCGAAGTTTTGCAATATATTTTCCATAAAAAATTGGCCATTGTACCCTTCCGTAAATTTAAAGTCAGGATTTGAATTCGTAATTCGTACATCACTTTATGTGTAAGGATATTCCCTACAGCGTACAAAAATGTCGTCTATCTTCTGTAAATCTAAGGTCAAGTCGGGGGTTTTTTCGTCTGCTATATCGCATTACGTTCGGTCCTACAGCATGTGATTCTACAGTTTCCAAGAGCACTAGGTTATGAAAATGTGGCACTGATAGAATTAGGCTTGAAGTTCGCTGCCTTCGAATGCGTAAAATCAATGCGGAACCTTAACCCTTTAGGCCTTTGTGTAATCCATTGAAAGCTTCACACTAACTCATCAATTGTGCAGAGCTAGGACCATGATCCATCGTAGACGATCTGCTTTTCGACCGAATTATATTTTTTTCATAATTTTCAATGCGAACATGTGAACGACCTCCATTAGAGATCAGTATCAATATACACACAAAGATCTTAAAACCCCTGTAAGCAGTTGGCGTTGTGCGGTCTTTTTCTAATATTTCAGATACGTTAGTAGTCTATCGATCCTTCTGGCTTGTCAAGATGTGTATTTTCAGTCGAAATCGGATCTATCTTCTCAATAATCTCATCTTATTCTAAATCCTTCCATCTGCTCCTATCTCTGATTTTTTCCAGACCAAGTGCTTTGACACACGCGATTTACTGATGCTTAAAATAGAAGTTCGAGCTTCATCTTCCCTATTTTCATTGTTAGTCGAATATAGTAAGAGTTGTACATTTTTTTGACTGCAGAAACTGCCTCATATTTACATAGCTCATAAAGGTTATATGAGTATCTTCACCTCCATTGATATTCTGATCCCATTCTTTATTACCAACTCAGGGGTCCATCAAGGCTGTCATCTTGGTCCACTTGCCTTTGCCTGTACTATGAATGATGTTGGCTATAAAATACTCGGATATATATATACTCGACAAGAACTGATTTGGCAATTTTTTTAACCGTATATACCAGTTAATGGAAAGCCATACCATTTTCTCTTATTCACCTTTCCCAGAACGTATTAATTGTGTTACAATCCCGTCGGTTTTGTTCCATTAATAAAATTATTTAGGAACTATTTGTGACATGGATTTTAACTTCTTTACAAATTCATGTCGAAAATTTTAAAGATGTTCTGGGTCATGGTTTCATCATGGATTATAAAGTTACAGAGTCGTACACCTTTGTTTTACTGCTGGAAATTTCGTAGCATGAATCCTTGTGGAGTATATAGCTTCATAAAACCTCTCGAAAGGCCCAGTTTACTTTCCATCGCTCCAACTCTGATTAATACGTAATGTAAACTTTTTTCCTGTCGTCGGCTCTTTTGCTTGCCAATTTTTTTTAAAAAACTTCACAATTCACGTCTTGTTTAGCATATGATAGCCACCATAAGCAGGAGGTATCCCAGGACCTGGGATCTTGATTATCTTCTAAGAAACACCATAAAAGATTGAGATATGTAGACCTGCGAAACACCATACAAAATTCAGATATGCAGGCTGCAAGCTTATAGCCCACTGTAGAAAGCTATAAGTTGGTGGAGTCATATTATAAGTCGTACAGATATTGTGCTATTGCAAGAAAGTTTTACCAAACCGGTTAGGAAATTGGATCGTCTGAGACCACGATGGTCCTATTTTGGTGACTACCGATGTATACCCATATCTTTCTTAATCTTATCTTACTTAGAAAGGCCCCTGTGTGATATTCTCTTAGCAATAAGGCCAATACTTTACATTCTCAGGTGGGATACGTCGAAGACAGTTTGCTTTCCAGAAAAGCACAATTTCCAACAGGAGAATTTTTCCACTGTACCATCTCTCCCGAAGGTCTCGCAAACAACCGAGGGTATAGCTGTCATGAAAGAACTTCTCAATCAGCCGTTTGGGGTTGGGCATAAAATTGTGAATCTCTTCTATTCGTCCCAAAAATTAAATACCTACACAAACAAAAAGTTATGAAAAGCCAGCCTTTCATACCCGTTGCGCCATCTATTTATTTAGTTGCTTTTCATATGAGTACCTGAATGAGCTCTCAATTAATACCTCCATAGAATTATGAATCGTCAAAACAAAAAAACACTTTCGCATTTCTAAAAACGAAAAAAAGTAACTGTTTTCTTGTTCCTACTTGCAAATGTTTAAAAAGCAGTCCCAAGTCGAGGAATTTGACTGCAGAACCTACCTTTTTGAACATCTGGGCGTGAAAGCAGCATAGAATGAAAGAAAGTGTTGTCTTCCACACGAAACGAAAATGTCACTGAAATATTTTTCGTTTTGTTTTTTTTGTCGCCCTCAGAAGCGAAAACTCGCGAGACTTACTAGTCCATCGATACAAACTTCTTGGGTCGCATTCAACTGCAGAAGGCTTGGCATCATCTCATACCCAAAGTCGCTAAATTTTCAACCCCTAACGCCCATATTGTGGCGACCATTTAAAATATCCACACATTTTCCAACAGTTCCGAAATCAGCTTCAGGTTAAATTACTTTGTGTACAGTTTTTGTGTCAAAATCATTTTTTTTCTGTTTCAAATTATTAGGAGTTTCCAATCCTTTACATGACTCTTAAAAAAACAAACAAATTCATTTGAAAACTACAGTTAATACCAACTCACACATCATGACGTCTGCACATAAATGTTTTCCATTTTTTTTTTTTTTCAATTGCACGTTACGATGGCAAATAGTAGGTACAACTATATGCGGCTAAGTATCCATTGTGTGCAGAAAATCAGAATCACGCGATACATTATAAAAAGAGAGAGGCATTCGACAGGGTCGATCGATATACAGGAACAGGACCATATGTATGCGATGATGGACTGTAAGAAAAATACCTGCTAGACCATTAAATTTTTGCCCACCAAATAAGCGGTCATTAGTCGTGGCCAAATTATCGCTCTTCGACAGAGCACTTAAGTTATTTTTAGCGTGCATTTGGATTTAATTTGATTTCTTCATGTTCGGCAGGTATTGCTTTGTATATACTAGGGGGGCATGGTAATATACGATATACCATCCCCCTTTGTAGCTTGATGATTAGTGGTTTGCAAGGGGGCTAAACAAAGCAAAAAACCCCATGAAAGTGGACTTGTGGATAGAACTCATGACGGCCGCATGATTCTATTTTATATTCTCATTTAAAAGTTAGTCTCCAATAGGACTCGGAATTTTCGGGGGCTAAGACGTATGATGGAAATTTATTTTGCGAATTTCTTACATGACAAAATACGCAACCAACAATTCGTCGGCTGAGTTCTTAAGTGTTCAATCTGCCAAACTTTAAAATGTTCAGCAGACGACTTTTTGTCTTAATTTGGCTTGTAAGTTTTTGCCTAAATGTGCAATCGTCTTTCAAACAGAACAACTGTATATTTGTTGATCCTAATAGTAGCAGAAAGAACGTTTAAATTCCTTACAATAATTTAAAAAAAATACATTTTTATAGATCATCCAAAAAGGAGATTGGACAAGCCCCCATACATATTAAAACTTTGAGAAAAGTAGTGGAGATTGAACATTTTTTTTGGATATTGAACAAACAAGAACACAGAGCACTCTTCCTGATGTATGGACTTACACCTTGGAAAAGAAAACTCAAGAATTTATTTTATTATTTGAATAATTCAGTCTTTTCAAATTCAGGTATGGAGGTAGTTCAGTTTTAAAAAGTAAATAACAAAATTCAATCAACTTAAAAAAAACTTAAAAATCTTATAGTTATTTTAATAAGTTAATATATTAGCCCTGTTTTTTTGAGCTTCGTTCTCAGCAAAGCAAAGTAAAGTAGGATTTTCAGCACGCAATTACAACAACTACGCTGTACTTGACACATCGACGACTCACACTAGGTATTCATTCCCAGCAAGATTCACTTGGGAGTAAATGTATACTTCTGAACACCAGGGGGAGAACATTTTTGTTGCCCTCCTTGTATAATATGAATCTGTTCACAAAGTTTCTCTATTTACAGTACATACTATTCGTTGGTTGTGATTGGTGGAAATTCATAAAGAAATGCATAAGTGAACTAATTTTCAAAATAACATATAAATATAAGGGCTTTTATTATAATATGCAATAAATTATTTTTTATGTAAGCTGCAAATATTGTTTTAGACAAATATACCTTATTAAACTTGTAATCGTAAGATATTAGTGTATTAATCTTTGAGATATATATTTTTATATTTTTTAAACCCCAAAATATGAGGAAGGATCAATATCCATTGGAAAATTTTATGCAAAAAAATTGTATTTCTTTGACTGAAAAAAGTTACTTCTTGTGATGTGCCCAATCATGTTGTATCATGCTACCTACTGAACAGGCCCACACTGCCACCTTTTTTGATAAAACCTACTGTTCAGAAAGCTGCTGGGAATCGTTTAAGTGCACATTTTCCTACTTTACTTTGCTTTGCTGAGATTGAAGCTCAAAAAAACAAGCCTATTGTGTAGAATTCAACGTCACATAATTGCATCCAAAGGATCATTGATTTTATATCAGTATTTTTCTCTTTAGAAAGTAAGTTTAACACTTTCGTTGTGTTTTGAACTTTTGGCAGATCACGTTTTATATCATTTGATTTATTTAATCTCTCTTTCTTTTTAATAAGTTGTGGCATAATTGAAACACTAATGTCGTTTTCAGTTGGGCAAACAGATCAATCTTTTTTGCATATACATGCCACAAAAATCTTCTTTTTTTTATCTCAGATCGCTTGAGAAATCTCAATTTTTTCTCAGATTTTACACAAACGTTCACCAAAACCAATGTGTATGACTCACGGCGTCGGGTACGAATTGTTAATCGGTATGGGATCGAGTTTTTATTATTTCGCAATGCATTACTATAAATATGTAAAAATCAATTGAAATGGATTTCGAGTGCAAGTGCAACAATGTTTTATTTTTGCTGATAATTTAAAAAAAACCAATAAAATTCAGATTTCATGTTCGGTTTGCCTGCAGAAATCTGAAATCTCAGATCAAAATCTGAAAAGCTTCTTCACCGTAACTCATTTTCCTAGATGGTACATGGGATGAATTGTAGGCCGTTAGTAGCTGCGCTATAGTTAAAAAAAAACTTTTACCGCGCACAGCATATTTTTTAAGGAAACATTTGCGTAATTTATGTCCTTGAGTTCACGAATAAGTAACAAAGGGTGTGAATGTCGGCACGGAAAAGCGTTGTTCAATGTGGATTTTCTTCCAGGAATTTGAATATTGCCAATGATGTTATTCGATTTATGTTTCTACGGAATACAGGAGTCCGACCAGTGAATAATACCAGTTATATATGGATTGACCACCACTACAGCTTTCAGTATTTTTTTTTAGTGCACTAGCTATGTCGTTACCACTACATCTGCTTTGAGATTCATACGAAGCACCACAATAAGTTATTTTATATGGAGATTGAACAAATGTGAATTATTTAGACGTTTTGTCATTTTCCATTTGAATTTGTTCAAACGGACACGAAAGTGGCACTTTGAATATTTAAGAACTAATCGGTGGACTAAAAAACGTGTATTTTTGGTCTATTGAACAAAATGTGAAAAAATTATTTCCCAAACTATTAACGATAGACAATTTCTGATTGCACCAATCGAAAGAGTGTCCCCAAAAACATAAGAATCAATAATAATCTCAATTTCGGAAAAATTGGAGATTGAACAGTTAAGAACTCAGCCGACGAATTGACGCAACCAATCTGTGCTTTCCTCGGTCTCCTCACACACGCATACTGTCTGAAATGAAAAACTGAAAACATAAAATGGAAAATAAACAGCTCAATGCGGTGAGAACACACTCGTATGCATGTAGGTGTACATTGCTTGCACGCAACTTGTTTAATTTTATTCGGCGCCTGGCACCGTCTTGTTCTTTGTGTATTAAGTATACATTTTCACCCATTAGACATGTGTGAGAATGATTGGTAATTAAATCTTAGACAGCCTTAATGAGGATGTCAGAACTTTAGAAAGCCACATCTCACATTACTCAAGGGAGTGTCTGGCAGGAGGTTGCTTCGGGTTAAGCTTATAGTGTGGGGTAACTGGGTAGGATATAGATAAATGAAAGGCAGGAGAAGTGTATTCAAAAGTTGCTTTTCTTTAACAGTTTTAGAGCTGCGTCGTTGTAAAGTCAATTCGAAAGGAGTCTAATTATGACTCAGATTAAAAAAGGTTATTAGCTTGTTGGAGGTCTATATGAAATAAATTGAGGGGCGTTGGCACTCAACATGGGAATTATTAGCCGAAACAATGGGAAAAAGCAAAATTTCAAAGCCAACGAGAGGATTATATTAATGTACAGACCGCTGGAGACTGCGATTGATGTAGCAGTAGATAGGCCCACAGCCGATATCGACGCCATGCATTATTATATGCACAGGGTCATTTTAGGGACACGATAGAAGCTCTTCCTATATGTTCAGGTTGCACTACAGTCCGCAGTGGGCATAGACCCCTCAACCAACAAGCATCTCAAACCAGGACGATTTTTTCCGTCTCCAGTTTCGAACGCTAAATTGGTTTAGGTCTTCTGCCATGCCTCAGTAGCGGTTATTTACACTATGCCGGCCCATGAGTCTGCAATCTCGCCTCTATGAAATTCTTCGCCACTATAAGCAACGCTTTTACCACATGCGTGGCTAGTGCTAGTGCAAAGGACTACCATCTATACAAATGCGCAATTTTTTGAAATAAGTAATTTTTTGTACGACGTACATTCAGCGGATTAATGCAGACTGAGACAAAACTAAAATTTTTGTTAATAAAAAAATTTTAAACTGGAACAAATAAAATCAAACAAGCAATAAAAATTATATTAAACAATAAAACTATATCTATTGAAAAATTAGAAAAAAATTAGAATCCAGACAAGAGAAGTTAGGAATTTTAAGAAAACAAAATTAAAAAAAAAAAAAAAAACAATTTGAAAAATTAAAAAAATAAAAAAGAAAATGTTTTCCACATCTCTGCTTTACAATTTTAACAATTGTTCAGTAAAATTTACATTGTTAAGTCAATCATTATTCTACTTGTGAACTGATTAAAAATATTTAAAATTGTAGCGTCATTCTGGAGATAAACTTCATGTCTAGGTCTACTTAAAATAATATGGTGAAAATACTCTTTCACTAAATTATTATTTTTGTCAAAAAATTACCACATGGTTTCTATTGCATAGGTTAATTTCCCTCCTTGTATTTTTTTCTCTTTTGCAGTCATCTCTCTACGGAGCTGCAAAATTTTTTAGTAGATCGTCTCTACACTCAGGAATAAATATTTTGAAGTAAGAATTGGAATCGTATATTACTTACTTCATTTTAAATCGAAAATTAAAAACGATTAGTTTTCACGTAAAAAAAAACAATAGAAAAAGTTTTTGAAAATCTTTTAATATTGATTTTTCGATCGAAAAGAGTTACAAACTCTTGTATTTTTGAAGTGGTGCGGTTAGTCAAGGCACTTTTGATAATTTTCCAAAATTTATTCTGTGGAATTTATTTAACCAACTCAATCAGTTGTTATCAACCAAGTTTCTAGATTAATATCAACCAAACATAGATACTATGTTCAATATTCCTATGAATATTGAGTTTGGACTACCTGCGTGCGTCCAACAGCAAGAAAGCAGAGGATGAAGGAGACGGTGTGCAGACTTATCTGTATCTGTGCGACCGACCACGGGTTGCCTATCCTTCGGTCCTCTCACACGAAGTGTCCTGTTCTCTTTATGTTAATTCATTCTTTTGTCTACTCTGACCGAATACAGACGTCTTAATAATTTAAAAAGTGATAAACTGTTTTCTCCTTTTCTACAAGTCCACTATAGGTAATAAGGAAAAATAATAATAATAAGAAATAAATTAAACACTAATCGTGGTTGATAATAACCCATAAAGTGTGTGCTTTTCACAGTATGCATTTAAAAATTTTATCTCTGTAGTTTTTAACAACGAATACTTGTTTTGAGTCTTAGCTAATTTTAAACCATTTTTATAACCGAGCAAAATTTGCATTCGGTTGGAATCAAAGTTGGGGTGCGGTTTTCATCGGCCTGTTATTCACTCTATATTTAAATGGTCCTTGAGAAGTCTAGGGACGGGAGTATACCACAGGCCCCACTTCTTTTGTAAGAGAATGAATTTCATAGAAGAATCCCATTGAAGTATGGAATTAGTAGCTGAGAGCGATTAGATCACGGACTTTAACAGCGCTGCCTAGGACAGATTATCTATTTTGGTTACCTAATTCAATCTTAGCGGACGAGTTGGTCTTTTTTTTTGGATGCTCCCAGTGTCAATTTCATCTCGCAGTTGATAGGTTTGTAGCCGTCAGTGTTGAGGCTGCGATAGAGTTAAAGGTTCGAACAAAGTTGAAGCAATTGTTGTCTCGAAAACTTGTTGACCAAGTCCGACGTCTTTTCCCTCCCTCGGCTTGGAAGATCCGCAGATAGAATGGCGACCCTTGCAATGGATTTACATTCTATTTTGTTGCGATGTTGCCTTTGCTTTGCTATGGTCTCCATCCTGAAGAATAATGCCACCCGCCTGTCTTAATTTATAATGAGAAGGTGTCTTCTTTTTGCCTTTAAGACTAAAATTTTGCTTGAAAATGAAGCTCCCCCATCTCCGTTAATATATACCGTGATAATACGCTGAAGTCTTTCTTCCCGGCAACCTTCACCGTTCACCCCATTCTTCGAATTACAAACAAATTGCCTGGTTTTCCTTTCCTAATTCTAAATACGCACATTTTGCACTCCGAAATTTATTTATTTATACTTCTATATGTGTATTCCCTTTATTCCACCACCCGCACCATAAGCAATTATACAAGATGGCGATAACCGTCACACGAATCTGCTGCGTAGCACGCAATAAACTTCTTCCGCTAAGTTGCTACCTACGTAACTCGAAATAAATTCCCAAGCACACGACTGTATTGTGAATTCAAAAGCCAACTATACATAGCCATAGTCAAATTGAGGAGCAGCAACATTACTTAAAAGCCAATAAGCTAAAATTAAAATTCACACTATCGAAATAAATGAACTCCCATTCAGCTCACGTAACAGGATACTCGCGATGATGCCGACCGACACTTTCGAAGCATACCTTAGGTCTGCCAAAGTACTCACCTACTTCCATCGTTGTCATTTTATTTAAAGTTCGTCATATTATCGCCGTCGCGCATAGAATCATGATCCGTCGAATGTATACACAAGTAGATACTGCTGACTGCAATTACTTCCACTTCTCAACTCATTGTGCATTACAAGGACTCTTCAAAATGGCTTGAACGTGGTCGGCAAGTTAAGAAAAAAAAAAAGGTTCTTCGTGTGCAATATTCACACTTCCGTTTTGAATGTAAAACATCCACTGATTAGAATTCTCAGCTGGGAAGTTTGATAATATAGAACGAACTGTGTTTGGTTGGCGAGGGGATGGCTATGTATATATTGTTGGCAGCTGAAGGACCAAGTTGTCCAATTATCGTACAATTTGATTGGCATTAACAAAACTAAATGTTCAGGGAAGGAGGGTTTTTCTTCTCTATAATACTTTTTTTTTTTTTTTTTTTTTGAAGGCTATTGTTGCAGGCATAGACGACGAAAAGGAATTAGTTACAAATTGTCCCTTTTTATGGGACTTTTTGAGTAACTCTGCTGTTAAAGTTGATTGGCGTATTAATAGGAAGCACTGTACATTGTACAATGTACATACTTCTCGAAGGAACTTTAAGTGGGTTGCTATAGAATTTTTGTTCATATTGGTTGTGGGACATTTGGCTACCAATTTACAGCTTGTACTCGCTTATTCGCGGGACTAGTGGGCACATGGTATTAATTTTGATTTTCTCCTGATTTTCATTTAGTGATGCGAACAATTTTCAAAGCCATGCACGTGGAGGATAAGTTAGAAGAAAACACCGCATTCACCTTTATGGACATAGGAGGGACTTTGAACAATGTACGCACTGAAGCAATTCTATATTCCCTTACGGAGTTAGGAGTAAAAGCAGAGGGCTGTAGAAAACCCTTGTTCCAATCCATATAGAAGGCTGTCTCGGAGAAATATATTTAAGAGCTATGTAAAAATTTTCGTAAATTCCACAAGTTGGATCTACTTAAAAAAACTTAAAGCCATATAGATCGAATAGAAATTATTTTAGACACGAAACAAAAATAAATTCAGTCACGTATTGATCGTTCAAATTAGTTTTTCAAAACCTTCCGACAGCTACAAGATCCTTGCTTCAATTGTTGTCAAAGTTATCTAAGATCTAAGTCCATCTTCCTTTGTCAGAACAATTGCATCTCCGATGCCGCATTCATGTAGGTTTTTTGCTCTTTGTACCATTTGATTGGAGCTTAGAACTCTTGTGATTATTTTTTTTTTGAAAATCTTGTCAATTGTTGCTATTTTAGTCACTACTTACTTAAGGTGGCGCTACAGTCCGGGGTGGACCTGGGCCTCAACAGTAGTCACTACATGCACTGAAATACATTTAAAAGCTGAAGTACCGCAAGGTTGTGTTTTAGGAC
The DNA here is from genome assembly GCA_949126925.1 of Cheilosia vernalis. Taxonomy (NCBI): domain Eukaryota; kingdom Metazoa; phylum Arthropoda; class Insecta; order Diptera; family Syrphidae; genus Cheilosia; species Cheilosia vernalis. The sequence continues at coordinate 13,359,329 of OX421361.1, read as the reverse complement.
CCGTGCTATACACTAACGACCAACCACACAATAACGACTCTACTGTTGCCACATTTGAAGACAGCACAGCTGTGAGCTGTACTTGTTGCCGGAAGTTGGAGACAAATTGAGAAGAAGAGTAGAGAATATATTTGGTGTGATCAGAAAATGACAGATGAAGCTAAGCTCCAGGCCACGCACAACGCCGATCTAGGGTCTAAAAATTAAAAAAAAAAAATGGTAGAGCATGAGCTCAGGAAGGACGCAAGTAGACATGAAGTTTGGTATCGCAACCATGGTAATTTAAAAGCAGTTGAATCCATCTCCATTGAGTCCACGTAACTCAGGAAAGTATTATGGCACATTTGGCTGGCATTTTTCATGTTGTTCATTGTTGTGTGTGGAAAGTTTTTGGTAAAAAAAAGGCTTCTCCTGGGTTTTTTTTTAGGCGGACAATTCCCACACTGTAGCAAATTTCCGCCCAACTGTGGTCCTCAAAAAGTTGCCTCAAATTTTCTCTATATAATATTGGGTTTGTAATTCTATTTCGTGGGCAGTTATTTGGGAACCATACGTAATTATGTAAAATTTAGGACGAGCACACTTTTTCCAGTACCATTATGTCTAAAGTGGAGCCATGCGCATCTATGAGTATAGGTATCCCAAGGTACATTATTGAGAGCTCGAAGACACTTCGACACGGTCAGCGTCTCTGCTCCGGAAGGTCACTACTTCTTGTTTCTTTCACAAGCATTTTTTTTTTTTTAATTTAAAATTGTTAAATTTATTTTTTTGCACATTTGTTTGTGAAAAAAATTAGAAAAATCTGAATTTTGAAAGCAGCATTTCTACCCGCTCACGGTTTAAGCTTCTCACCCAGAAAAATCACTTTTTGAAAATCAAAAACTTTTCTGTTAAAAACAACCAAGTAATATTGTTAATGCATTTACCATTAAAAATAGCTGAGCCAACTTGTTCAAAAATAATTGATTTATGTCGAATTTAACCACCTATGGTGGATGTTAATTTATCTACAAAATTTTGTGGAAACCACTGATTAAGTTTTTTTAAACAATATTTTTATCTCGGTGGTTTTTATCAAAGATTAGATTTTTTCAACAAAGACTTAGTTAATTGTAAAAAAATTTGTTTTAACCCAGCAAAAATTGCACTCGCTTAGAGCCGATTTTAAAGCATGCTTTAGAAATTTTTCGGTAAACATCTAAACTGCCAATTCGCAGGCTCTTCGCATACCTCTTGCGTGTCACCACGAGGTTTAAGTGACGTCGAGTGTTTTAAAATTTAAATCCATTGACAATAGAGTTTTTGAAAATTTTCCCGAAAAAAAAATGTTGCCTATATTTAAATCGGTTCTCGGGAATTTCTTGAATAAAAAATGTTAGTACATACTAAGTACTAGACGTAGTGATATTACAAGTTTCTAAGAAGCAATGGTATAGACGTTATTGAAGGAGCCCTCTTTGATGTCTTACAAGTTTTATTCGCTGCAGCCATCATAAGGGTTCCTATCTAAGAACAAAAGTGCGTAAAATGCAAGCTCCTACAATTCATTCGTTGCTTTTATTTTCCCGTACTTCCGCCTAATTTAATTCAAATTTTGGATGTCATTAGGAGTTACTATTTTCTGAAAAACTCTTTGATGGACATTTGATGGGAACTTCTTTCATGACCAACAATAGGGGTGACATCTGCTTGGTATTTTGTAATTTTCATGGGACTTGCAAAACATAAACAAAAGTATATTCTAAAGTTTAATTTCAATATTTAAACAATCTCCAAGTTTACCTCAAATAGTGAACTGAAAAGATTCAACTACACAATTGAAGCAGGGGAGTTTCGATGTCTTGAAAGAAACTGCTTTGATTCAATTGCACTTTAAATAAGAAAAGTTGACAGATTTAAATTTTTGCTAGGAAGTCCTAGAGACCACAAATTTTAAACGCATTGTGTACATTTATGTAACTCAAAAAGTCCAGGCTATGTTGATTCGTTTGCGTAAAAAGAATACTGGCGGCAGTCGATCTGCGGAAATTGACGTATTATTTGGTCAATCATAATGTAGGTATATAAAAACGTTATTGCACAATTTGCGACCATCACGGCTGAGCCTCTGAAGTCTGAAGCTATGCCCCTTATGTTTGCATAATAACGTTCGTGTGGTGCTCCGGATTATTGTTTGTTTGTGTTAGACCTCCCCTGTTATAAGTGGCGCTGGGGTAGCTTTTCTGCGAAAATTTTTATTTATGGCTCCAATATTCAAATAACGAGAAAGCTTTTGGCAAAATTTGGACACGTCTTGTGTGGCGCTAGGTGGAGATATTAACAAAAAATCGAGCTGTCGTGGGACGGCCGAAAGAAGCGAATCATTGGACGTAAAGTATTGGCCCGTGTTACGTGGCGGCCTATTTAAAATTCATTTTAATTTTTCATAGTGCCAGTTAGTTTAGATTACTCTTTCTGTTCCTCTTTCGCTCTCTACACATATATATTTAAGAATTTTTCGACTTTTCTTTTTTCCTAAACCATCCCTGAATCAAGATGAACAACACAAAACAAAAATCATCCAAATCGGTGGAGCCGTTCAATTCATTTTAATTTTTCATAGTGCCAGTTAGTTTAGATTACTCTCTCTGTTCCTCTTTCGCTCTCTACACACATATATTTAAGAATTTTTCGACTTTTCTTTTTTCCTATGCCATCCCTGAATCAAGACGAACAACACAAAACAAAAATCATCCAAATCGGTGGAGCCGTTCTAGAGTTTTCATCTTCCAAGTGCGCCATGGAGGGGGAAGTTAACGCTACGGTGACGATTTTTTTCGGTTTACTCCCCATCTTTTTGAATAATTTATATGCGTGACCCACCGACCGTCCGTAAAAAAGCTATATTCGCTTCAAAAATGTAGTCACAAATAATAATTAATACTTTTTAATACTTTAGAAAGCCATAAACTCTCGGATTCTATCAGATTTTTACTTGAATTTATACCTAAGTTTATTTACGAAGGTTAGGTCACTAAACTTTCCCGGCGCAAACAAATAATAAATTTTAAACTTATGTACATAAATATAATCATTTTTTTAAGCAACCATTTGTTTGTTGCAATCACACCACAACGCACAACTCGATGGCAAAAAAAGTTCAATTTCATCAGAAAATTTCGCCCACAATGTTAAATTGCATTTTCTTGTAACACCGTTGGTCCATTGGGCCTAATCGCTTACATGGGAAAGTTTTTTTTTTCCAAATATATATTTCATTAATTATCCCATTTCATCAGTTGGTTTTGAGGTAGAGCCAACAACACATTCTGATTCCACACCGCATTCACTTTGGGGAGCACAGATTGGTCATTTGCTAATTTCCCCAAAGGATACGCATTAGGCTGGTGTGTTGAGTTTTTTTTTTCTACAACTTCACAGGAAGCGAAATGTAATTCACATGTAAAGCAAATAACAAAAAATGCCCCTTCACCGATTTTACTGCGGATTTGTGTTGAAAAGTGAAATGAAGCACTTTTTCCATTTTATTTTGAATCCACGTTTAGCGGGGAACTAGCAACAGACGTATCTACTTTATAAAAACAAGACACAAAGGGATGAAACGACGACACCGTGAACATGAAAGCTGCCGTCATTAATCACCTAATGGAGTCGTTGACAGTGCGGCCACGACCAGCTTGAAATATTTGATGGATATTGGAGGCAAAGTTAAATTTGAAGCTCAGCGATTTCGAGTGGATAGGTATTTTGTGTTAAAAAAAAAAGGATATTGAAGGGTTTGTGGTTAAAAGGGAAATTATTACAAAAAGATAGAACCGATAGGAATTTAGGGAGTGGAATGGTCTTGATGTTGTCATCTGTCTAACTTCAGTTTGTACAAATTTTTGATTGGGTGATAGAGGCTTGAATCTACATTTAGGTATTATGCGAATTTATTTGTAGCTTTGCCGGAATAATCCTTGTTCTAGGAGACATATTCTATCAAACTCTTCAGCACCCTACTTCGATGAGAGATTCTTCTATACGTTCAGTTTGGAACTAAAACAAAGCACCTTTCATGTCTAAGGATGTCAGCTGGTGTAGGTACACTACAGACGGTAAATCGACCTCCCCAGTGGCTCAGTGGGTATTGCACTGGACCACCGACTAACCGTCTTATAGTCGATTCAAGGAAAAAATCAAGTTACATCCAAAACCGTTTTCTACTGCTTCCACCTCTCGCGAACGTCTGAAAAACACCATCATAGTCATTAAGAGGCTTCTCAGCAAATAATTGTAGGTTTCTTCCTTTCGTCTCAAACAAGTAAAAGCTCACACAAATCGAATGGTTGTGAGAAGCTATACCTGGACTACCCATACGCCATACGGACATGTTGCTCCACATATTTAATTTATTTAATGAAGAACAAAAATACAATCATTATGGAAACGTTTCCGTTCCGGTCAAATAGTTTCTCCCCAAATACTGCCAGTCAAATTAAATTCGTCATAAATATTTAAGATGAAGCCAATAAACTCCCTACGTAATAAAAATATAAATTATTTATTCGATGGACACAATCACAATATTGTGAAGCGATTAATTGTCAGGTATATCAATTAAATTCTTCTCGATGAATAGTAATTACGATACAATTTGTAAATAACCAAGATTGCGTTTTCCCTGCACACAATTTCCACCCATACCATAACCGAGCTCCCACAATAATTCAGTCAATCACTCCCCATCACCACCACCACTGCCAGTACCACCATAGTATCCGGCCAACAACAATAGCTCAGAAACAGAATCGAAATCGGAATCAGAGAAACCCTTCGAAAATAATTTACCATTCATTTGAGTCGCATTGTGTTTTCCCAAAATGTCTGGAAACTTCCGCCCAGCAATCCGCAAGTGGGTATATAATACAGTCCGACCCACTTCAATCAGTTCTTGACTCTGTGCGGTGCTTATGGAATCAAATTAAAATTCATATTCTCCGATAAATTTAATTGACAAATTGAATTTTAATGTAACTTTAATTGGTTCGGTACTTACCACATCCGTATAGGCAAGGTATTAGAATGGGTATGTATAGATTTGGAACTGAAAATGGAAGGTGTATTTATTTGTGGGCTCGGAATGCGGAAAATATTTAAGGGATGGTTATTTGAAGAAGAGATTACTTGTTAGATCAAATCAACCTACTCCTTTTTCGTGATGGATTTTAGTTCCTTTCGCAGCTTCAAGTGATTGACAATGCTAACCGTACACATCTCCTTGAAATGCAGATGATAGCAGTGAAAACTGCATCTAAATCCATTCAGATAGCGTACTAAGAGGTTAACGTACTGGAGAAACAAGAACTCATCACTATAATAGCAATAGGAACAAAATACTGAATTTTTAACAAAATTGGTGGAACAATTTCTGAGTATTTGCGCTACAAACTCATAGAAATATAACCCTTGAGCTATATAGAAAGATCGCTGAGAAATACCATTGGAAAGGGGTTTTTTTTTTTTTTGTTGAACTTGAAATTCGGGTCAACAATTTTGTTACAGAATTCAGTATTCTGCAAATAATTAACAAAATTTATGAGAAGGTTTTGTAAAGCAGAAGTGTAGAGAGCATTTTCTTTTCTTAATAACATAGAATTATTGTTGTTTTCGTACAAAATTTTGAACTCGAGATATTAATCAATTCTGACATTACGATGATAGAGGAACTCAAAAAAATGAGTCGCAAAATTCTGTCCTTCTGTCTGTCTGTTTTTCCGTCCTTCCCCAGGACTACGGCGTAAACGGCTGTGCCGATTCCGTTCAAACTTCGGATTTGTAGTTTGTGGGCTTACAGTTCGGGACCGTTTTTTTTTTTTTTTTTTGCTGCAAGGTAACCTTAATGGTACTTCCCATATAAAATGTTTGTACCAGAAATTGATATTTAAGCTTAATTTCAAAAACTGCTTGTATCTCAAAAACCCCATTTTCGATTACGATAAAACGTTAAAATAAAGTAGGTATTGCTTTTGTCCTGAACTCAATAGTATTTTTCTCGACTGGCTCAGGGAGTATCCTATGTACGTTTCTACGGGACGCCCTGTAGCCAAAACGGCTTAATCGATTTTGAGGAGTGAGGTGCCATTAGATTCGTATTCTACCCCGGAGTGTCATAGGCTAAGAAAAATCTAAGACCAAAAAACCCGACTGACTTTAAAGTCTTACAAAAACCGCTCTAACGATTATGACCAAAATACACATTGAAGATAACATAAGTATATTCTAAATAGGATCCCGTATACTTAGTTTTCCTAAAAAAAATCTAAGGCCCCAGTTTTTTATTTGTGTCTCAAAAAATACTACAGAAATCGCGATCTATGCCTTTTTAAATACATCCCACTTCCTCTTCTTTCAACAATATTGAATATGCATCTTAAAAAATAACACTACCATTTGGGGCTTACACAATCAGAAAATCAAACTTCATTTGCACCCGAAACACTAGCATCGCGACATTCAATTTAGAACTCCTAATGCAAATTCACAAATGCCTGGATTATTACGTATATCTATGTAAAGATATCGGTCACGAGCAATACTTCTTATCATTGAAAACTTTAATCGTATTTCAGTCAAAGTTAAAAATATATCCTAGCAGGTCAAAAACAGAAACTCCTACTAGGTACGCTTGTCCTGTACTCGAAAATCTTGTGGGGTGTAACGCGTAAGTCCTTATAAAACTATCTAGCCAGAACTTGCGACAATTGCCTGTTTCTTTATTTTTAAAAACTTATATTGTTATTTGATATAACTGCCATATGAGACAAATATCCAAAAGTGGATTTTTTTTTTTGTTATCTGGTATCGAAAAAGTTTCGTTCGACCCAGTCGTGCACTTTAATTTTAATAAAAGTTAATTTTTTTATTTTAAAATACCTACATTCCATATTTTTTTTTATTTTTTCAATTTGGTTATCCTTTTTAATTTTCATCTTCAATATTTTGTTCCATTGTTTATTTGTTTCATATTTATTTAGTTTTTTTACTTGTTGGTTAAAAAAAAAGAATAAACAGTATCTCTATCAAGAGCACATTAAATCTATGTAGCTGTTGGATTTGAGTAAATCGAGAAAATCTCCTCTGAAAGTATTTTCGCAAACGTCGCATCATCAGCACACCCGCGATAAGCTCTTCCCACGAAAGTGATTCTATTTCCTGGCGCTATACCCATCATATAGCATAATATGTAAAAGGTTTAAAATTTGTTGAATTCCAACTTCCTGATTAGCTATCATTATCAGGCACGAGAAAATGTTTTCTAATATCCTTTTCGCAGTACCTACCCCACAAAGACAACTATTGAGGTAACTTAATTGAAATTAATTGTCGGGATGGAAAATCATCTCTCTAACGATGGGGTTGTAATACTCACACGTACAAAACAGACGCACACTTTGAGATAGCTAGAGTTTGCTAACTCGTAAACGATTTTCGCTGGGTATAATGTCATCGCGATAATGAATTAATTTAATAGGTTGACGAAATTAATTTCTGCAAATACATATTAATCTTCGGAAAGTTTGTAATCTGTGCGTGTGTCTGTAAAAATATTCCAATTTTTCCCCCAGTGCAATGTTGTGGTTTTTCTGAGGCACGTTGCAATTTTATCCTTCGCACCTCAGAGATGAACAAATAATAATAAATTTCATAATATTTTCGCTGTTTGATGTTAGTCGTTGTAACAACCGCTTGTTGTTGCAGATTCGGAATTCATCACGGATTTAATAATTAAACGTGCAAATATTGACATCATACGCGTGTACTTCTGGGGACACGGGCAGGACCATTTTTCTGTTTATCTTTATCGATGTTGTCTCGTTAATACTCAGCTGACGTTTGTAGTTTGTAAGCTGTTGATCAACCACTCGTTGGTTTAATAAAACCTTTTCTGCCGAACAGTGCCTCAACTTTATTTAGTTTCAACTTTGATGACCTCTTAAAATATTTTTTGTACAAAGTAACCATAGATTAGCGCCCACAATCTTAACACATTATTGTCATTAACAATTTAAGGTTTATAAAACTCAAATTATTTACTAAAACGGCTTTTTGTTTTAGCTTCAGGAAATTTGAGAAATTAAAAGTAAAAAATTTGCACGAAGTCAAAAAACTTATATTTTCTCATATATTTTCCAAAGCTTAAATTAAATTTATTTGACAAACAACTTTTTTTGTAGCTTTGGAAAATTTAAGAAAACAGAGTCAAAAATTGTTGCAACATTTTTTACTTTTAATTTCTGAAATTTTCTGATGTTATAGCTCAGTTTATTTGACAAACAACTTATTTTGTTAGCTTCGAAAAAATTGATAAAATAAAAGATCGCCCAAAATAATATTTATAGCTATAGCTTTCAATTTTAAACAATTTGGGAGATAATTTAATATGATAAATAACATAAATCTAAAATTCAGAAAATATTCCAAACCATCAGTCAAACTACAACCATGCCGCTGAAAGACATAAGACATAAGTCCATATTGGATTAATGTACAATATTATAAAAAAATATTTATGTTTACGTTTACGCAAAATATTTAAAAGAATTTACAAGCTGATGATAGCTCACATCGTACAATTACCTTTATACATATTACCTGTACATTTACTGATTGCGATTTGTTTCAAACAAAAAAATAAACATTATGTAGGCTACTTATTGATCTCAAGGACTAGTGTTTAAATGGTTATTTTTTGTTGCTATATAATATGCCAAATCTGGTCAAGGAAAACTTAAAAACTGGTCAGGGAAATTCAGCGAAAATTCTTTTTAAAAATATTGTCAGCCATGTATTAGTATGGGGGCTCATTTCCTAAAATTTCCGAAGAAGCTCCTTCGCCAAACCACCATAGGCTACCGGGGGAATTTCCTAGATAAAATGAGGCCACCAACCATCAACACTCAGTTTGACCATTGTGCGATTAAAGTCGCTTACAATTTTTTTCAAATGTTGTCATTTCCAATTAAAAACCTTTAAAATGTAACGCAGTTGTCTATGACAACAGTATTATTGTGTTTAGCGACCCAATGCTTGTTAAATATCATTTAAAAGTTCTAAATTTGCAAAATAGCTTAAAAAAAAAATGACATTTCTAAACTGTCTGCTTTATTTCCATCCCGCTCTTTCAAAGTACTACATTTTGTAGGTTTTCCTCTTTTTTATGCAATCGAACTCAACTCAACTCAAACTCATGAAACCCTCAAAGTTCAAAGTCCCAACAACCACTATTCGTATTCTTACAACCTGCGTCCGTGCTAATATCCTCTCGCAATCTTGTTTTCAAAAGCTTAACATGCTTGAGGCTAATTAAATCGCCATCGACTTTTTTCCTATGTCTACCTCTAAATAGACTATTGCCAACAAGTCGTTAAAAAAATAACAGCTAAACACCGTTGCGAACATGTTCTCAAATCCAATAGCAATTAAGTTGAAATTATTAGACATGAGGTTACTTCCTGCCGCTGCATCGTCGGACAGTGTGGAACACGGAATTGGTACCTATGCGATTAGTTTTTTTTTTTTTCACAAATCCTTAATTATAATTGATTTTCAAGTAGGTAATGGGAATTGGTTCTGGTTCAACCTCTATTGGGGCACTTGAGAAGTAGTCCTTGCAATCATCTCACTCGGGTCGGGTTTAATGTTGTTCTCAGAGCTTTTTTTTATTAATACAACCCTGGCCGCCATAATGGCTAAACACACGGAACTTTCCATGTTACAGCTGTTTCTATTCAGTTTTTCCTGTTGCAAATTGTTAGGTGCCTTTACCTTTAGCAAGTGGTGTTTACATATTTTATGGTGATGTTAACTTGTTTCTGGTGGCCTATGAACATATTTCTGTTAGGATTAAATTGCGGATTAAATCAATGATTAACGAGGAAGTGACGTGACGTCGCAAATGAATAGGTAGTCAGTTGCAATTTGGTGGAACTCGTATGTGGAATATTAGAGGGCCAGTTCTCAATGTTTGTCATTAAGTCAATCCGAGCCTACTTAAGAAAAAGTTATTATTTATTTATTTGATACTTCCTCTAGTCCTAGCCCACGCTTCGAAAAAGTATTCAAAGAACATCTGCCTGAAAAAAATATGTGGTCTTGCAGGGGATTACATATTTGCAATCGGAGGTAGACGTTGGTTGGTATAACACGAGGGAGACTTCTGCTATAGCAAAAAGTCTTGAAATCGATGTCGAAAACTGGCTCAAATGGGGTCATAACTACGGAAAAATATATGTCACAATAATCAAGTCGTATACATATTTTACGCGGTTTTAAAAAACATTTAATTCGAAAATAAAGCCGAAATTCTTTGTCGTTTTCCATTGGTTTCACTCGGGGATCCACTCATTTTGTAGTCCAATGGAACAAGAAAAATGCTTCTGATTGAATCAACAACAGTATTGGTGAAATGCCAAAAAATAATCTACGACAGCTTTCAGCTGACTTGCATAAAATACACGAACTGCACTTGTGTGAGTGCTTCTTGAGTGAATTCTGACTTCAAATCGAGAAGCTAAATTTCCTCCTCAAAATCACCAGAAGAGTATTTCTTGTGCGAACGGTTTCAAATATATTTGCCAAATAAAAAGCAACATTAAAATAAGGTACTTTTTTACTACACATATTTTTTAAAGAGAGAGAGAGAAAGGCAGATTTGATCCCTTTTTGAGGCTCTGGACCTTTGGCCCCACTTTCTGGAAAATTATCAAAGTAACCCCTTTTACAGTTTAAGTAAGATTCTATTCTTTATTGAAGTAAAAAGAATGCAAAAGTGTTTCGTGATGAAAAAGTCTGTTTTCTTGTTTTTTTTTTTAATAGTATTTTATGTTTTTATTTATTTATTTATTTTTCAGCTGCAACGCTGCTCCTAGGTATTCTCTACAGACCTGTGAAAAAAATGCACCAGCGTTTCTAGTATTTTTAACTTTCTCGATTACGTAGTAAGAGAAAGGTATTCTATTCGTACAAAATTTCGAGCTCGACATGTTAGTCGATTACGGTGGAGGAACTCAAAAAATGGGTCGCAAAATCCTCTCCGTCTGCCTGTCTGTCCTTATCCTCCTAAAGCCTAAGCAGCTGCTCGGATTTGGAGTTTGTGAGCCTACATTTCGGTTTAGTTGTTTCTTGTTCGCAAGGTAACCTCAAAATTAATGGTACTTCCCATATCAAATTTTCATACCAGTTTGATTTGTTCGAAAGCCGCTCTAGAGATTTCAACCAAAGTTGCTTACGTATGTGAGTTTAACATGATTGCATGCTCCGTTTTTTCGCTGAGAAATCGAAAAACGGTAGGTACTTTCGAAATATGGACTTATCTCGAAAACGGTTCATAAAATTAATTTCTTAGGTAAACGCATTCGATATTGATTAATAAAACCAAAACTCAACTCCACTGCTCAATCACAGCAATTTAAGTCAAAGAGGAGAGAAATGACAGAAACACCGTCTCATTGCAAGATCTTCCTCGTTTGAGTAAAAAACGATTTGCTTAATGCTGCATTTACATGGTCACACATTCCTATCACGCAAAATTAAAGGGATGCTAAATACTAAATAGCCGTGGGACCGAAAGGGACAGCATTACCTAACACGCAAAAAAACGTGACACGTATTTAGGTCGGCCATCTTGTTTGCGTGATAGGAATTATAGGAAAGCTCTGCATGTTGATATTTTTATAGCGATGACTAAAAAAAATCCGCATTCCTATAAAACAATATGGCTTCCGGAAATGATGAACGGACAATTATTTATTTTTTTCGTGTAACTGATTGATGAATTGTTTGTTTATTTTACTGAAACTAATAACCATTACGAACGAGCGTTTTGTGTTAAATAGAGAAATCCAAAAAGAAATCCTTCCACAATTAGCCTACTTAACAAAAGCAAACTCAGTTTTTTTTTTACATATTTACCAACTATCTACTATCGTTCAATGGATTTTTTGAAAAGTAATATTATGTAAATTTTGGTTTTCCTTATAGTTTACCTGAAATCGGTAAGAACGATTTTAAGTTAAATGCATATACTTACAGTAAATTTTATTGCGTTCTTAATTTTCAATTGGAATCAAAGAAACCGCTAATTTTAGAAAATGATCATATCTTGAAAACCGCAGACCAAGTAATGCTTACATCCCGAGTGATATTTTATACTCAGTTTTCAGGTAAATAAAAGGCGTATTTTGTAGAGGCATAGAAATCGCACGATCTTGGAGGCCAATTCACTGGTCCGCAACGTGAAACTATGGTTACCAAACGTTTCCTTCAATAAATCAATTGCGGGGCGGCACGAGCTGTGTGACATGCTGAAACCACAGCTCCTGCACAGCATGGATGTTCAATTGATGAACGAAAAAGTCAGTAATAATGGCTCTATAACGGTCACCATTGAATGTAACGTTCTGGCCAGCATCGTTTTTAAAGAAGTACCTACGGACCAATTATTCCACCAGCCCATAAAGCACTCCAAACAGTCAGTTCTTATGGATGTAACGGAGTCTCAACATACATTTGAGGATTATCATCACTCCATATACGGCAGTTTTGTTTATTAACGCATCCATTCAACCAAAAGTGACCTTCATCAGTAAACGAAATTTGCTTATGACGTAGATACGTAATTCGAAGATAACTATGATTTTCAAAATAAATTTGAACAATTTGGAAGCGTTGTTCAGGCGTCAGTCTATTCATGTTAAAATGCAAAACCAAACTAAAAATAAATCACTTCACAGCTGACAAAATGGCCGCCAGGTAAAATAGTGCTGCCAAAGTTCTATACCCCTTAAAAAAAACACCCTTTTAACGTATAGAATTTATTTTAAACTAAACTAAAGTCGTTTTCGATTTGGCGAAAAATCAAATTTTTTTTTAACCAAATTGCTTTTCATGTTAGAATTGCCACAAAAATCAATCTTTTTTTTTGACCTCAGATCACTTTTGAGAAATCTCAATTTTTCCGCAGATTTTACACATACTTTCACTAACACCAATGTTTATGACACACGGCGTCGGTAACGAATTGTTTATCGTTGGAAGGATTGCTTTTTTCACTGAATTATTTATTTTACGCGTAAGGAACGAGTTTATATATTAAATTATTTCGAAATGCAGTACTATAAGTGTGTGAAAATCAATTGAAATGGATTTCGAGTGCAAGTGCAAAAATGTTTTTTTATGCCGCCAACTCAATACACACAAAGACCAATATAATTCAAATTTCATGTTCGATTTGGCAGGAGAAATTTGAAATCTCAGATTAAAATCTGAAAAGCCAGTCGAAAACGACATAAATATTGCGAAATTCGTTAGGGTAAAGGTGTCAACAGTGAATCAGAGTAGGTACACAGTGAATCACTTGCTCTCATAACGTCTATTTTTATTTTAAAATAAATCTGAAAAAGAGAAAAGAACACATTTTCACTTCCCCTCGCAACAGACTATCAGTCTGCGCGATTGCGATGTCGAAGATGGCTATACTCGTGTATTTGTGTTTTCTGCAAAGGTAAGTCATTTTTTGTTCTGTTTTATTTTTTATCTTATTCAAAAAGTGTGTATTGTAACGTCATTTGAGTACATTATTTGTACTTTTGCTTATATATCCTTACCAATTCTTTTCGATTTGATTACTTTGGTAAAATATTTTATAAATTATTAACATGTTTTTGTGAAATGAGAGCAGTGTACACAGTGAATCAGTTGGAAGTGCTACACAGCAAATCCTTCGATGCTTCAAAATTTTGCATTCCATGTTAATTTTTCAAATACGGATGTTCGATAGAAGCTTATAGCAATAATTTTTAGCAAATGTTAAGTTTTTTTTTTATTTATTTTTATATTATTTTTGAAGAGTTTTTATTTTCCTATACATATGTTATGAAAAAAACTTGTGTTTTTACTGAATAAATTGATTTTAAATATCCCTGTTTCACTGTGTACCATGCACTGATCCACTGTGTACAGTACACCCATAGTACACAGTGGACCACATGCGAAGGGTAATTTCAAATAAATAAAGCTTCGAGTTCTTATGATTAAAATGAGGATAAAACATTGAACAAGCTGTGGAAAAAAATGAATAGCTATACTACTATAAATGCGAGCTCTACGGCGCAAGAAGTAAAAAATGATCCACTGTTGACACCTTTACCCTACTGTTTTGTCTGCCTAATTTAACAAAAACCTCTCTAACGATTTTATTCAAAATACAAAATACATACCTAATCATTCGAGGTCTAAGTTCAATGATCAGTGAAATAATAGAAGTGGATTTAAAGAAAAGTTTTAATCAGAATTAAGTTATTTTTTTCGTAAAAAGATTCCACAGTTGATTAGCTTTAATTTGATACCAACTAAAGCCAATATTGTTTGACTAATCGCCTTAAAATCGTAAATCAAAATTTTCAATGATGCATTTCAATGAAAGCTATAACTGGGGACTAACTCACCAATTGCCTTATACTCCCATGCGACTTAAACAGAAAAGTTGCGCGTTAATCGAACTCATCCGTCTATCGAGAATTTTAATTCATATCTTAACCGGCTTACCACCTCTCTTCTGGCTTCTTAAATTTCTGTATGTAAATATGTCACCGCATTGTCAAAAGTAACCCCGTTTACCCACTACAACCAGACGGATTGAATCACTTTTTGATCATCACCACCAAAAGTGGTCTACCAACAACCATTTTACGAAACCTTGCACGGCCTTTTTACGACACTTTTACGACTTCTCTCCTCAATCAGTGAGTCATGTGCTAATTAAATCGATCATTAAATGCCCAAGCCACTTGAGAGAAAAAGTAGAGCATAGGTACTACCCCATTACTTACCTATAGATGCTCCTCATTTGCCTAACAGTTGGGCGTACCTATGTACTTGAAAAACACACAAGTCGCAAAAGGTACCCCCATTTACGAAAAAATCGATCCAAAAACATGTTTTTCCATTTTAATGAATCAAAAACAAAATGTCCTGTGAACGTAGCAATGACATGAATTCTACTTACTGCAACTGATGCAATCTAATGAACCCTAACTCTAACTCTGTCTTGGATCAATGACTTTGCCCCAGCACCACCTCGCACCTCCTTAACCTCCCCACCGTTGCTATAGCTGAAACATGTTACTACCATTTTCGATTATGAATGCCCAGGGCCGTCTTAACCTAGGCTGGGGCCCTTGGGCACACAAGAATTTGGGGCCCTTTTGGAAAGTACAAAAAGCGAATTATCATAACATTTTGTTAATAAGTGTGACCAATTATTATAGGTAATCATTAATCAAATACAGTATAATATGATATGTCACTAATGATATTAGAATGCTGCTGGTTTTTTTGGTTATGATTACGACAACGGTTTCTTTCGGGATTTCTGTTGAGCAAAATCTTCTATTATGTCCTTAAAGTCAATTTTTTGAAGGATATCACTTTCTATGCACATAATTGACAAATTACTCAATCGTTCTTGTAACATTGTTTTTCGCAATTTTTTATTCTCTTGAGCTGCGAAAATGACATCGTGTTTCAGCACGGATCGTATCGTACGCGTACCCATGCGAAGGACTTAGTGGAAAAATCAGCATTCAACATTTTTTAATTTTTTTTTTGTCCGTAAATTTCAAGTTCGAAAGTATTTTTTTCAAAAACTATTAACAGTAATAGGTCGGTTAAATTTTTTTTTTTTTGCACTTTATACTTTTTTTTGTAGGCACAGTGGCTTATTGGTTAGTGTGTTGGACTACTAAGCGAGGGGCCCCATGTTCGAATCCCGCAAAAAAAAACCCAAATTCCAACTCAGGGTTTTTTCACTGCGCCACCTCTCGCGAACGTCTGACAAACATCCGAGAGTATAACTGTCTTGAAAGACCTTCTCAATCGGCCGTTTGGAATCGGCATAAAATTGTAGATCCCTTCCAAAAATTAAAAACTCACACAAAACGAATGGTTGCTAGAAGCTAGCCCCAGGGTCCCCACAGACCTGTTGCGCCAACTATAGGCAAAATTAGGCACCGAATTTTTATCTTTTGCTCTCGAATAACACGTAGGTATCCACTATCAATTTCAATCACAGAATGCAGTGAAGCGATAAAGTTTACCTACCTACCATTTCGTTGTCCTTACGCATGCCGGCATGCACATATAGGCGTTCCATATCACCAAATTACATGAAAAAACTGATTTCTTATGGCATCAAGTGATTCTTAAAGATTATGCCTGCTGCTGCTACAGTATGAGAATCGCATATAGCGATATCTCTATACTTCTTCCCACTCCACCGGCTTCCATTATTCGGCAATTATATTTTGATTTGCTTTTGCTGTGTCATAAACTCACATGGTAACATGACCAACCGTAAAAGGCATAAGGCAGGAAAGATCTTTGCCTACACAAATGAATGGAGCGAAGTGAAAGGTGCAAGAAAAAACAAGAGCCTTATTCTCAACGCCTATTTTGAAAAAATATGAACCAAATTTTTGTACAGGAATAAGACATCTGTATATTTTTATTCTCTGTGCTGAAAGTTTTATACATCATTCGGGGATTCCCCCAAACAAAAATGTTTTGAGAATAAATGTATGAGAGAAATTGTCGGTACTTCGGGGCCCCCTGAGAATGGGGGCCCTGGGCACGGGCCCCGTGTGCCCTTATGGTAAAGACGGTATTGTGAATGCCCTTATACCCAGACACCGAGAGCAGGGAGAGGGCGAGTAACGAGACTTTTACTTTTCGCTTTAGTGACATGAACTTCGTGTTCAATTTTAACTAAATTCAAGCAGTCTTCCACCCGCTCCTGCAGTGTTTTGCTGCAACTGTTACCTGTAATTGAATTCGGTGCGGAGAACTTTCTCCGAAGGACTCGATGCGGTTATATGAATTCTAGAGAATCATCGTCGGCCCGACCGGTTGTCGCATTACCACAGAGAATAATAATTTAGTAAATGGACATTGAGTGGCAGATACTCTCAGGTTGGTCATCTCGATCTCGATATAGAAATACTGCAAGAGGCATTAAAGAGAGCTATGCACAGGCATAATTCCTCCTCTATGTCGAAGGAATCAAGGATCTAGCCACATATTCACAGGTTATAAGTACTCGAAGCTTACACAAGGAAATTCGTCGAACTGATGCATTACTAAAATGTCATCGTCGGTGGTGTGGTCGTCGTTGGTCCTTCCTTATGCATACATAGAGACAAAGGCAGAGGCATTGCTGTATCCGGACTCTGGGAAATTGGTTCGATGTATCTGCACACGAATACAGGTCATAACAAATGCAAATAGATTAGCTAAATGGAATCACTGCCATTCTCGGTACCGTTTTGAGTAATTTTTAAATGGAAATGGAAATTATGGATTAATATTGCACAAGATGGTGAGAGAGATTCAATTGGGACTGCCAGCATAACCTGTGCATGGATGTGTATTCAATTATTTTGTGCGTCCCCCACAGAAGAAATCCCCCCAAGGGCTGTGAATTTAATGTAGGTAACCCCAAACAATAACACAGCGGCAAATTATTTAAATACAATGGCGAACGGAACTGCCTCGAAGTCCGATTCCTTTCGTTGAGATTTATATATAACTGCTGGCAGCCAAAAGGTTTACGATTTGCAGACGTCCTGCTGTCGTAGTTCCGATTTGCCTTGATTTTTTTGTTTGTTTGCGTTTCCTTGGCGTAAGGCCGTGTGTATGGTTATTTGCATAAGCTGCCCCTTCGAATGAAGGGGATATTTGGTGCGCCCCACCCCCGGGTGTCTTATTGTCGACAAATGGGGGTTAATTATGACCCAACGTGACACAAATTATGCGAGGGTGTCACAATTGACTATCAAGTGGTTGTGTTTAATAGCCTTCCTCGTCGTTTAGCGTAGGGATTCTTGGAGGGCATACGAATTGTGTGTAAGGGATTTTGGAATAGTATTCGTTATAGTATGTTGTAATCCGGGGTGAGCTGTGACAAATTCCTTAACCCAGAGGGTACTTGGTTTGAGCAAGGGGTTTTTTTACTTGGACTCCAGGTGACAGTTGAATCGTAGATCGCCGGTTTCATGAGGAGTATCACATATTCCCTTTGGGCTTATGCCGAATCGCCACTTCTACCTATAATATCTGATGAAGCCAACAAATACCGGCTGCAGTTTCCAAAAATTTCTTATTCCGGCTTTAGTAAAGATTCTAGTCTCGGCTTTAAATAAAATAAGATTTAATATATTACCGAATTATTTAAACGAACATGTCGTATATGTAAGTGACGTACGGCCCTATTTATTGCGTAATGCTGGTGATTTCAGACTACAGAACTTTAGAAATCTTAAAACAAAGAATATGGTACTTCATAGAGGACTAGATTTATATAACAAATTGCCAAATGCTTTAAAAAATGAAGAAAACTTGTTAAAATTTAAGAAACTTTTATATACGTATGTCAGGAATAGATTTATTTAATGAGATGTTTGTAGAAATTGTATTGAATTTTTAAGTGGCGGATTTCTGCCAAATAAATTTATTAAAAAAAAATTAAAAAAAAAAAAAAAAAAATTGCGGCTAGTTCTAAGCTGCGCTCGCATTTTTGTCTGGTAAGTTGTGGTCCCAACACGACGATTTAGAACTAGCTTCGGTTGCTGCCGTAATGCCGGGAATCATGCAAATAAACCAACCAACCTAAGTTCTTTTACCGATGAATTATGTATTTTGTTAACTACAAAAGCCTTTTGGTGAGAATATGTATACAGTTTGGGACTGGAGCCCTCTCACTTAACTTTGGGTTCAATGGAAAACTCCTAAGCTAGCTTGAAAATATTTAAATTGCAGTGCGCTGTTAATTTGTGTTTCATACCCGTGACTTTGTTCTATGGTGATCTTCTAATACACACCGACTTGAGGTATATCACATTGCAATCACGGTTGCCCCTTTCCAGGAGGGTTTTTATTGTTGTAATTATTATTGTCTCGATTAAGAAACGCGACTTCGATATATAAATGTTTATTACAATAATTCAAATTTAAAAATACCTACGTGAAACAATTGTGAGCTCACGGGAAGAAAATGGAAATTCGGGCGGGAGGCTAATCAGGTTGTGGCGGGAGTCTTCCTTGAGTCAAGTTAAAGGAAGTAAATTGATACGCCGCGACGTTGATGCCAGATCACATCAAGTTTAAGTTTAGGTAGGTACTAGCTTTGTATATACAAAGGTACTAGCTATTTGCTCGTTAATTTTTTGTGGCTGAAAAAATCTATAACTAACCCTCAGTTCAACAGGACATTTTTTTATGACCCCCCTTTAAGGGGAGGCTTTGAAATCAAAAGCAAAAGGTACACAGAAAAATATTATGACGAGTTAAAAAAATTAATATTAAAAATGTTAAACCATGAGATTTATAACCCTTATAAGAAAAGTGAGGTATTTACAATATATTTCGACGAGTAGGTATGTATGTATATAGGGGGAGACGAGGCTAAAAGTAACAAAGACACCTTGCAACATTTAAAAATTTAAAGGGGAGTGTAAAAATTGTAACCAGTCCAATTTTTTAAAAAGGTAATATTTTGAGCAGACTCTGTTGGACAGTTTTGATAAAGTTTCTATTTTAAATATTCCCGACTTATAGATACCTATCTTGTTTCGTATGTAAAATTTGCAATGGGTGTTTGTTTTCAAATAGATTTTTCTCTATCATTTGTAAAATCATAAAATTAACATAGAATTTAGTCGAAAATGTTACTAGTACTTCTAGCCCCGCTCTGCTCTACATCATCGATGTAGTGTCACCTCTATTGACCAAAATGTCCCCCTTTTGCTGAGTTTTCCATTTCGAACACCTCGGGCGGTATATAGATGATTTCGGCACAAATGCCTGCCTTGAGCTCGTCAATGGTCCGAGGCTTGCTGGCAAACGCTTTGCTTTTTAAATAACTCCACAAAATGACGCCAGGAGCGTTCAAGTCTGGAGATCTATATGGCCCGTCAATGTCACCATTTGACAAAAACCTCTATTACTGCTTCATCCAGTCAATGAACGACATGTCCCCACATAGGTTGCCACTGTTCCGTGCTTAATGAAATTCTACACCAAACGATGAATAGTTCTGTCAGCTGGCTTACACGTTGATTTAATACAACTGAATGACTATTTTTAATGTACAGTGTCACTATTTCGTTGTGAAGCTTTTAATATTTGAATTAATACTGAATTGACGTTTCAAAAACATGCCTACTTAACGCAATCGGTTGGTAACTGTCAGAGTTGTTCAATGTTCACATACCGACATGAGAAAATGCCGCACACTGTATAAATTCTTAAAACAACAGTCCAATGCCACGCCTACTTTTTGGGTGCGTTTTCCAAAATGCTTATTTTTTTCTGACTTGCCTTGAATCGACTCTTACACTACCTCAAGGACTCTCCCCAGTATTAATAACCAAAGTTAGTAAGTTAGCTGGTAGATGTCAGATGTCTAGGCAAATTTTACAAAACTGCAGAGTTACGAGCTGATAACTTTTACGCAGTATTTATGTATTATATATACAGTCCACGACAGATATAGGAAACACTCGGATAAGACACTTTGCTGATAAGAAACGCATGTGGAAACACCTTAGAGTTTGTTTTTTCGAATAAAAGAACACCAGTAAATGCACTAATCCATACTTTGGAAACAAAAGGCGACCGACTTCTTTGAAGTTATAGGACCTTAGATACTTATAATCATTTTTTACCTTCACACTAAATATTTTCGAGGTCACAATATGCACTTTTGTACGGAAAATTTCGCCATTGTGAGTTCGAAAAATTTAGCCTGGACACTAAAAATGAAAACTGCGTAGCTTTCAATGAGAATTATATAGTACTAGCGATATACAAAAAAAGTGTTATAAAATCCAATTAGAGACGGAGTTATTGCCAAGTTGAATAAGTTAAACATTCATTTCATATTTTACTTAGCAAAAATGATTATTATTAAGGCCTTTAGTATATAAAAAGTCCCCTTCCACTTGAAACTTTCAAACCTTTTCGAAAGAATTATGCCTGGCTAAGGGATACGACAGGCATCAATAAATTCATTCTTTTAAATGCATTCACCCACCCTTCCTATCCAAACCATAAGTCAATAAATCAGGCTCCGTATAAAGCATCGATGATTAAGATAACTTTATGGTGAAATCGTTTTCGTCCAATTTATTTAAATGCCAATTACCATCCGATTCCCCAATATCAGTCTATAAAAACTGCTGACCTATCTTTTGGGTTAAAACCGTATAATCTACCCCCAGTAGACACAGGCAAAGGATTTCGCATCTTTTCACCCTTCTCTACGTATCCATTGAGCAATATCCAGCAAATCTGTTTGCAGGTTATTGTCTACTGACTTTTTTGACACATGTAAGAACCCCTTAGTACAGATTTACCAAGGCTGGCAATTTTTCGAATTTATTAGGGTTTTCTTTACCAAGTGTAGTCCGCTGGAAAATTTAAATTACCAACCAATCCGTTGCCATATTCAATTGGAACGCGAGAAACCCGCTGTACAAATTGCTATTTCGCATGTCTACCAAAATGTCTGTAGGCAGTTGTGTAGGTAGTTTGCAAAAGCCGGTAACTAAAGTCAGTTGAAAAAAAACAAACCAACTAAACACGACAGAATACCATTAAATCGAACGTCACTATTGCTGTTGGAGTGTGTGTATCCTGGAACACAGCCTACGGACAACGAACCGTATTTCTTATTTTTGAAGAGGAAATCCGAATTGTTTCCTGGGTTTCATATTCACTGGCATCGGGTAATTAGTATAGCTTTCGCCTGGATGTCTGTGTGTGCGAGTATGCAATCCACCGAAAGCCGAAGCCATGTAGATTGTAGTAACTTTTCCCATTAATTGTGACTTTTGAAGGTAGTTTTCGGTAACCTGTCACACATGGTGACAGGTTTCTAATTATGACTTTTTGCATAGGTACCATACCCAGTTACAGTGAGCTTTATTAAATGACAGCTACACGGACGATAGTTCATAAACAGATTTACAAATGACGATTTGTTAAGTGGCCCTGTGTAAGTGGGGAGCATTATCATTTGCATGGGTGTGGGAAATGGACAGTGATTGTTGTGGTTGTTGACGGCTTTGCGTGGCTTCGAAAGTTGGAGTATGGTTTCAGTTGGAATTGGAGAAAAACAGAACAAAAGTGGTACACCAACTCAATTGAGACCGATTTGCGGTCAAAAAAAGATAACGATCAATGACGACAGTCTCGACAGTATATAGTTTTCGAAATTTCAACGTCCACAATAAAATATTTTCTTTTTCTTGATCATCTAACTACATTTTTCTGAAGTGCTCTTTCAAACTCTTAAGGCTTTCACTGATTTAATGGTTTTGGTAGGCAATCGCGCTAACGACAATGGTTTTGCAAAGTTACGTCATTAGAGCTAGGTAAGGTCTCATGCATTTGACTGAGCAGAGTTTGATTTTGGACGATGCCACTTGGATCTTTGTAGTTAGTACCTACTTAGCTCTGCTTGAATACTGCCATCGACTCGTTTACTCAGACCTCAGAACCTTCGAAAAAATGTATTTCCATCTCCTGATGTGGCTATTTATGTTTATAAGGCCCCACCTTAGTTCAGTACTCTAAAAGTCCGTAACAAAATCGAAAAATTTGACAGTACAAATTTAGCTCCTGCTCTTAGCAATCCTAATGGCCAACCATCGATAGATTATGACCGCTTGCACTATTGTAATGTAATCGCCGAGTGGCGTAAGCTGGAATAAGCCCAACCAATCCTGTTGTGGTTTTCACTTTATTCCTTTCTACGGAGCAATCGGATTGTGTCTTTGGGAACGTCTTTTAAGTCGTATACAACGTAGAAAGAAGAGCCTACCTAATATCGCATACAAGATCATATCTGCCGTATTGTGTAACCGTCTTAAAGCCTTTTTAATCAGCGGGGTTCAAAGCTAGAGAAGTCCACTGACTATCAAATTTTAAACACTCAGTTAGATCATGGAATACATCAAATAAATCCACCTTAAAATAAACCATTCACTGATTTCAAAGCCACTTTTGTCGTGCTTCTCTTATGAACCTAGGGCGCTTGAAAACGGGTCGGGATGAAACCTTGTCATCATGTAGACTTGTCACTGAATCCGTAACATTATCGTATTGACATACGAGTTTATAAAATCAAATAACTTATAGATATGTTTAGTTTATTTCATTTCATCAATTAGATTACAATGTTTATAGACTAGATACTAAAATATAACTGTTGTGGGCTATAATGCTTTTACAATTAAATTAAATACAGACAAAGGTTAATTATATAAACTCATCAGTAGTAACAGTTTTAATGTTATTTAATAAATATTTTTATCTTATTGCAAATTAAATTCACCTCTCTTGTAATAGTAATTGTACGTGTCGTCGTACTACTACGTATACGACTGTACCTCTTTCTGACTTCACTTCACTTCCAACCGGCCAGTAATAAACATGGGTTTTTTTCTGAGCATAGCTCTTTTTTCCCAGCAAAAAAAAAGTTAGAGTGTTTTTATTCCCTTTTGCGAATTTCAGTCCATTAATATACAAAGGTAGATCCAATTCATGAAAAAGTTCACCAATGTGACGTAAAAATCATTAAATTTGGGCCAGTGAACTTTTTTAATGTAATTTTTAAAAGAATTTCTCAGCTTTGTTCATCAATATTATGAAAAATTCATTAAAATGATGAAACGAAATTCCCCTTTAATTTTATCTAGGTGATGAATACATTCGTTGACAATTTTATTCATCAATATGATGCACACTTTCTGTATTGTCGAATTTGTTTTCATGTATTTTTAAGATTGCTCACACAACAAAAGGTCAAAATTTCAAAAGGTCAAAAGGTGAAAAGCTCAGAGGGTCAAAATGTCAAATGGTCAAATGGGAACAAGGTCAAAAGTTCAAAAGGTTAAAAGTTCAAAATGTCAAAGGATCAAAAGTACAAAAGATCAAAAATTTAAAGGGTCAAAAGGTAGAAAGGTTTATAATTAATTATAAACGCCGATTAATTGTCATTTTATTTATTTTAAAATTAATTTTTTATACTACCTGTTTGATACTTTTGATACCTACCTAACCAAAATGTTCTTTCGCTTTTACTCCTAAAAGATTATGTTTTATAATTTATTGTGAAAGATGTTAATGAAACCAAAAAACTAAACTTAACTACATAAACTAAAGGTTATTAGAATTCTGGCAAAAAAATGGGGATGCACTTTCTTCATATTGAAAAACCGTTCGTCGCTGCTAAAAAGTTTTCATGAATTTGTCCATCATATTGATAAAAAGTACGTCATATCAATGAATATCATGATGATGAACGCCATTCATCAATATGACCACGTCTTTTTTTTTCAGTGCAATCCTTTTCTATTTAGGGGCAGAAAAAGATCTTTGTTCTGAGTTTGACAGAGTCGGTTTCTGACATCTGCCGTCAATGAATTAACTAATCTATATTATATAAAAGAAAGTGTCCGAAGCGATGTTATCCCCTAACTAGAGATTGGCCGAACCGATTTGAGACATTTCTACGATTTTCACCTGGGTGAGTTTACTACATATTTACTAAGCTCATGATTTAAAAAAACAAATATTTTCCCTCCTTGGCCGTTAAATAAAATAAGTCGATATTTTGAAAACATTATTGGTGACATAATATTATGACCATAATAAAAAATACATTTTTTTTGAAAACAAAGGAATTCAGACTTTCAAAGGATAAAATAATAATAATAGTCTTACCTCAGGATTTAGGCTTTTTAGTCCGCGTTATCACTATTATTTGTGAGTTCTTTTGTAAAAGAAAGCTTTCAATTTTAAAATTATGATATGCGTCTCTTAACAAATTCTTAGTATCAATACTTCATTGAACATGTATTAACTGATACAATTGTATCCGCCTTTGGCGTGTAAGAATGTGGCGTGTGGGGCGTGGGATTGAAAGAGATAGGGTGCGAAATGTATACGGGACTGAAAGAAAATGATTTAACATTTGAAACGAATACCTGTTAAAATTACGGAAGGAAGACAAATTATTTTATGCAGTGGGAAGAAATATCTTCTCTTGGTCATTTTATTATTAAAGCGTGTTCTCTACTCGTACGCTTACATTCATGTAGTTTACCTCATCTGCAAGAAATCTTCGCAATTTCCAACTCTGAAGAAGTAGGGAACATTCGGGTTTTTTTATTTTTTTCTAAAACCTTTGCATGTCAAATGAGGGTTTTGCAATTTCGACAGAGAATTTTACCCAATCAATTTTTGAGCTGTTAATGCCATTTGTGACGCATGTGAAACCAGAAACCGAAACCGCAAAAGGACTGTTCACCTTGCCATCGGCATAACTGGTGGACTCTAGAGTTCTGGAAAGGGCGCACTTTTGGACTGCGGCTCGAATTTCGATATCGGTACCGAATACCGATAGTTGTGAGAAGGACTGTGTAAGTGTGTAGCACATTGGAAATCAGATGCATGTGCACTGTGCAGTTGAAATGGGTTTTATTAAGCTCGTTAGTCATTTAAATAAACTGTGTTGCCAATTCCGTAATATCAGAACCAGTTCAATTTGCAATAGTTCTTATCATATCTATGCCGTGGGTAAATGACGGAGTCAGTGACTGCACCACGGAGCTGTTACCTATGCCATTTTGTCAAGTAATTTCTTACGCAGCCCTCACCTGCCTCACATTTCACTCCAACCCCATTACCTCGAAATCATTTTCGTAAAAAAAACTGTCTTCACCTTATTTACACGCAGTTCTAAAGCCTCTGTCATTCGCGGAAATACTAAAACCCACTGGAAAGAAGGAACACAAAAAAAAAAATAAAACGAAAACGAATGATATCTCCAAGGACTAATCTGGTGGCCGACCTGTTGGAATATCTAAGTAAGATACACTGTCACTGTGCGGCAACAACTTAATTCACTTAGGATACATTAGTTTGTCCTACCAACCAGAGATGTATATTTTTTTCTTCTTTCTCTTGCCCTCTTGAACATCCTTATCGCTCGGTGTGTTACATCAATCACATTTGGAGGCAGTATCTGGTGCGTAGATTTTCGTGGTTTTGAAAGTGTGTGTCAATAGGGAGTTGAATGAACATAGATGGTGGAGAGATAGAGTGTTTGAAAAAAAAAAAAACAATAATGGAAGAGTATGCAAATTAAATTTGAAAATAGAAGCCGCGAATGTAGGATTATTTTTGATTAGCTGGTGGATAATTTGCCAACAAGTAGGTCCCTGGTAAGCCGTTTGAAATCTACAAATTCTGAGAAAGTCGACACGTGGTTTAATGTGGATTTAGTGGTTTTTGTTAGTGCTCGTGTAAATGTTGTTCTGATAGTACGTTAAAGGGTCTACTGAGATGAAGAACTTAGCAACAAGAAGATCCTAGAAGAATTTGGTGCAATATTGAAGACCGGTACCACTCGACCGGTACAATTGGGACATTTTCATTGAGTCACACAGTTCAGACTGGGTTTTTTTTAAGAGTTCTGTCGTAATCCAGGTGAATATGTGGTTACGCCGTTGACGTAATGTCCCCTATAGGTATTTTGTGTCGGCATTTCAGCCAAGTTCGGCGACACTAACCAGTCGGTTAAGAAACATGTCTCGAAATGAAAACGCAAAGTAATATGGGTGTCCCCTTGACGTAATTCTTTGAAGCTTGAAAGGATTATTCATGTGAGAGCGAATTGCGGACGAACAAGCAAATCTTCGTAGTTTTTGACATTTCATTCACATGAATGCAAATACCCGTGATTCAGTTTCAATCTTAAAGGTTAACCTTTTTTTCGTGGGCCTGTGGACCTCGACTTTTTTGTATGTTTCTTGTTAGACAAAAGTTCCATAAAACAAACCCGCTTAAAAGGTCTCCAATTGCCACTGATCCCATTTCCTTGTCATACATTTTATACCCACCTTACGTACAAAGGACTGACACTGGTTGTCAGCTACAGCGAATAAAACGATTTTAAAACGCTTAATTAGTCCGGCATTTAATATTCAGCGCATTTAGTGCAACTAAACCTCATCATCATTATATTCGATGCAGGCAGGCTATGGTCGGCAATCGCATGGCCCCATCAGGAAAGAGTTAACTTGCGTTTTATGATCAATTTTGTATTAATTTTCACATAATTACTAATTATAAAGTATGGCCTCGCATATAGGTATGCGTTGGTAGGATATTCCAACCCTAATTGGGAATTTTAAGGCAAATTAATGTCACTTTGCGAACAAATTGCTTATAGTAGTGAAGCGAAATAATTATGTGAATACGAATCTGCCAGGACTTAGTTATTGTAGGTGAATTTATTTTCACAAAAATATTTATCAAGCGACTGAAAAATTGCTGTTGAAGTGGTTTTCTTATCAACACATTGTCAGCACTAATTGAACTCTGTTTGTATCGGACATTAAATTGTAAAGCCTTCAATTCGTCCCTAAAAATAAAAAAAAAATAAAAAAAAGTATACCACTGGGTCACACGAAACTTTCTCGTTCATCAAAAGTTTGACTTAATTCAATGAATTCAGCGGTTCGAGTTTGGCATAAAGGTATAGGTCGCGTCCATTCGTCACAAAAGTAAAAACTCACATCAAATAATGACTGTCGGAAACTAGACCTGGGGTAACTATGCGGACCTGTTGCGCCTATAATCTTGGGTCCAACTGACTATTATTTTCGTTTCAAAGCAAAAGTCCTCATCTTCATTAGATCTGCCACCCTAAGAACTGAAACTTCAGATTGAAGGACATTGCTTCAATGCGGTAGTCGTATATAGACACTTTCAGTTTTGGATCTACGGGTCCATTTTTTTTTAGCGGTCTGTATAGACAGGTATTCGATTCCATTTTGTTTGGTGACTGTAGCCCTTTCACCCCTTTCTGTATATGAATATTGAAGCCAAGTAAAGGGAAAAACTTGTTCGTTAGTGCAATCGAAGCCGCATAATGTCTCCTCAAACGGGCTACAAATAATGTGACTTTAACCGGGTTGTTACTCTAAACGTGTTGTGATAAAGGACAAAAACCACAACTGGATTCGCATTAGTGAGACATCAAACGGATTGTACTATTAAGCGGGTGTCATTAACCGGTTTCGACTGTATCTCATTTCCCGGTAATTACTGCGCTAGCAATCAACAGTGTCCAAAGTTGCATCCCCTAAAAAACGCTTCCCATTCCCCCGGATCATGGACCCTGGCAATCTCCCTCTGTTTTCGAACTTTTTCGAGTAACAATAAAGAAATACACTTTCTATTTAAAAGTTTGGCCCTATGAAATGTATTATGCCACGCCCCGCACTCAATCCCGCCCACATTCTGTAAATTGCTTTGCATTTATATTTAATACAATTCCATGATTCGAACTTTTGCAACTCAAGCCACATTTCTGGCGTTTTGAAAGCATTGTGTTGCATGAAAGGAGCCACGCCTTTGTTGTGAGCCAGGGTCGAGCCACAGGGGCAGCTTCGGTACAGGTGAGGAGGGCGCGGCATGCTAGTGGTTGCTCGGCTAAGCCCGTCCGACGAGCTTAGCCGAGCAACCACTAGCATGCCACGCCCTCCTCACCTGTACCGAAGCTGCCCCTGTGGCTCGACCCTGGCTCACAACACCTTTTTAACCAATACCGCCCATATTTAGCAAAATACTTGAATTAGGCAATATATGCGCTAATTAACCAAATTTCAATGCCACAGCCGCCATAAAAGTAATAAAAATGCATTTTAAATGATTTGTTGTATAGGAAGTGCCACGCCTAGTTCTGCAAGTCCGCCCAGATTTTTAAAACTGTTTGCTGTAGGTACCTATAGAATACGCATATTTGAGCCGAGTTTCGAAACAATAACCTGCCATAAGTGCCAAGAAATAGTTTTGATTATTTTTTTTTTAATTTTTTGTTTGGGAGATGACACGCCCCCTTGTCCAACGCCGCCCACACATTGGAAAGCATTTTAAATAGAATTACATCTATACAGTATAAAGAAGTTAGTAACTTGAGACCCAGTTGTGGACATTTTTTTATTTATTTCAATTGGAACAATATACAAAATTGAAATTCAAACCAACGAAATATTTGAAAAGCAGGTACCAAGCCACATGCATCTCTGCATTGCCCCGAGGTATTTTCATTTCCATAGAAACAGGATTTCATTATGATGGAGGATTTTCTAGGCTTTCTCCCAAACAAGAGTTTTCGAACCAAAAATAGAACCCCCCAGCATAAGCGCTGAAGAACAATTTTTGTATTGTCAAACCTACATGAGGACACTACTTCCTTCTCGGAGCAGTACCCAAACAATTTTTTTGTTTTTATTTCTCACCCCCAATTGACACTGCTTCTCACGTTCTGCATAGAATTTTATTTCCCGCTTCAGTGGTGTGGTTGAAAAAAATCAAACAAATGATTCCGTTGAACAAGTTGTTTTCCGCTCCTTGAGTGCATGTCTCTGTCATAAAACGTGTTGGAGGATAAACAAACAAAGAAGAAACAACAAAAACCAAAAGGTGGACAAAAAATAACATGATACACAAACCTCCACAGAGAAACAGAGGCATTTTCATTTTTTTTTGAAAGAAACATTACACGTTCATTGTCCATGGTGGCGTTGTTGTTGTTGTTCTCGGCTGTTGTGTTGCACCGCATCAAATAAAAGGAAAACCAGATTCTATTCAATTTGTAGGGATGTGGAAAAGTTTCGGCGTGTATTGTCTAACACATGGTGCGTCAGGAACCAGGATACGTACAAAGGTGTATTGTATAATGTATATCCCCAATTTTATATGAGGATGTTGTGTGGGGAAAGCCTCCTTTTTAGTTCGTGTCAGGAGTAGGAAATGATAGCGAAATGATTTGTACGATGTGTTAGGTACATGCCGATTGCCTTTGTCGAGAGAATAAGTGAGAGCAGACCATACGTAGAAGAAGCTATAAGGACGTGCCGCTCGAAAAGTTGGTCATTATTTTACGCAGCACATAGGTTTCAGTTTCCGGATTGAAATCAAACGTCGAAGTAGTATCATCTAAAGAAGAGGCACTTAAAGTACAAAAAGATTCAACAATTTAATTGATTTAGTTAGATGTGCTGATGTGATGCTATATTTTAATCTGCCGCTCAGCAGCTGAGCGAAGCAAACAGGTGAATTAGAGCCTTAAATTCACAGTACGCTTAAAATTTCGTTCGATTTGTATTGCATAAGAATTATTTATGTAATGGCAAGTTAAAGACAGACAGACGCAAAAATATATACGTTTTAGTCACAAACGCCCCCTTTAAGTAGGCGTGGCAATGACTAATGTATTTATTTTAAAAGATATATTATATCTTACTGTGTAAGTCCTCAAATATCTACTTTAAATAAATGTAGTCAAAAGCTTGATTGTGGTCTTCAGAAAATATTAATCAACCCCGAACAGGCATAAAACCTCTGAAAGTTGTAAATTCACATATGTAGATATTAAAGCCAAATAAAAATTGGCACTGAAATACTCAGATGGCTGTAATTCCCATGCATGCTATAGGCCTTAGGAGCAGACTGACAGTTGGGTGAAATTGCGAGATCCATCTTTTGAGCCAACCCCTTGTATTTTCACAATTGATTAACACCTTGGGTTCAAAATATTGTACAAAAAGAATATTTTTGACATACAATGCATATGAGAAAGCTAGAAAGCTGCATGATAGACCTTTTTGAATGACATTTGTAAATAGTATATGTAAAAAAAAGCTTTAATCAAGCACCAAATCTTTGAACCTATATTATTGACGCGATAAGGCCATCCAAGTTTGATTTTCTATTTTCATTAGCTATGCACATCTAGTTTTTTTTAGGACGAATAAAATTTAAGTACAATTTTATGCAAAATCCGAACGGCTAAATTGATAATCTTTCAAAGGCTCATAGCCCTTAGTGTCACTCATATATAAGAGCTACTCAATTTAGCAGTTCGGGTTCGGCCTAAAATTGGAGGTCCCTTTTATTCGCCTTAAATAAAAAGCTCACGCAAAACGAATGGTTGTGAGATGCTTGGCCTAGAATGCCTCCATGGACCTGTTGCACCATCTGTTTTTTTTTTTTTAATACAAATCTTTTAATTTCACAAAAGGTGAGGCCCTCTATCTTGTTTAGCAAAGTTCTGAACCTACAATCATGGCTTAAGGGTAATACTGCAAAATTGATGGTCTGTTCGAAGTTAGATTTTAGATTCGGCGAATTCAACTGGTCACAAAGATAGTGGGGCTTAAGGAACTGTCCTATATTTAATGCTTAGTAAAGTTTTGAACCAATTTTATGACTGTAAGTTGTATGAGCAGTTAACTTCCAGATTGTGTGAATTAAATTGATAACATAGATCGTGGGCGTTGCTTATCATCTATTTTTTGTTAGCAAAGCTCTGAACCTGCACTATTACCACAAGACCTCTATAGCTGGAATAGTATACCCGGTTATATTCAAGGTACGGCCACAAAGAACCTGCGCTGCCACAAATGTCCCTACCCTACACTACCCTACCTACCTAGGAAAGCCTGCCACAAGATCGTGAGGTCAATCAAATCCCCGGACTACATTTTTAGCGAAGCCAATTCCACGAAACCGAAAAATGCGTGTTCAATGGTCTGTTACATTTTGCGGCTGTCTGTCTGGACAGAAAAAGAGTGCAACTAGTCAAAAGCCGCAGATACATTTTCCCAGCAAAGCTCTGAACATGTTCTGTAGCCGCAAGGTGTGGGTTTCCATTAGAATGGGATCACTTGTGGTACAGCTCGTGCACCAACCGCTTATTGCAAATCTGTTGGTTTGTAAATTTGAGGGTACAACGTAAGTGATTTACAAAATGACAAAATTCTGTTTGTGGGGTTCCACGAAAAAGACCCATTCCGCCCTCGTTGGAGTCTCATTAATTGTGTGATATATTTTGTCCACAAACTTTACGCTCTAAAAAAAAAGGAACCCTGCTTTTGAATTTCAATTTGTTACTTTTCTCTCTCTCTCTCTCTCTCTCTCTCTCTCTCTCTCTCTCTCTCTCTCTCTCTCTCTCTCTCTCTCTCTCTCTCTCTCTCTCTCTCTCTCTCTCTCTCTCTCCTTGTATACCGTGTCAAATCATTGGCTGCCGTTAATACCTCTTTTAACCGCTTCGATCCTATGCTATGCACGATATAATCCCCGTCTGTCATACATCACACTTTCAGGAAATACCTCGAATTGACTTGACCGCATACGATGTTGCAGTAACTGGACACCGCCCTTACTTTGGCCCGGTACTTTCCCCACCCAAATGCCTTCGCGCTGGGCCCCTCCGTTCAGAGTATAGCACAATAATTCAATAAAAGTGCCCCCCTCTCCCGTAAGTTAATTCTCTATTTCACTAAAGTTTAGAATTGCAGACAATAGGCGGCAGCCAGGAGAAATATTTACGACTTGCAGGCATTTTACGGTCGCAATTTGGAGCTTCGCGGAATTTTTTTTTATTTTTGTTGTGGACGTCTGTACGACGAGCGACCACCACTTCTGGAAGGAAGTCCGTCCGACTCTCTCCACTGTCGTCGCAGTCGACAAATGAGGGTTAATTATGACCTATTAGGGATACAAAATTACAATCCACTTCAAAGTGGAAATTTAATTACCCAGCTTAACTAGGTGTAAGGAACTCGTTTAATTTAATTTTTTTGTTGGGGAAATTTCTAAAGGACATCGTATATTAATAGCTGGCGAGCTATTTTACAATAGTGACCTTCATTGTCAGGGTGAGTAGTGTTTTAAATTGTTGGAGTTGTGTAATCATATAAGTGGTCTAGTTCGGAGCTTTAATAGGACAAAGCGTAAGACGCATCGTCAGTCTTAAGCGCAAAATTGGTGTACAGGCATTTCCTGCAAATATCTCAAGGAAAACTGCGAAGGGTAAGTAATAAGTATATACGGGTAACAACCATACCATAGGCGTGAGCGTTATACAATCCATTTGGGAAATGGGCTACCCGAGTTAATGTTTATGTCACAATATAATGGGGGCGGCTGTCTAGAGTCGCCGAGGGAGAGTCACAACTAGAAAAGCCTATGTCAACAGATTGCAATTACATTGGGATTATGTAAATTTCTCCAGAGACTTTGAAAGCGTAGGTATAGCTAACAGGTGAAAATGTTCGTCTTCTTTGCAAAGAGTCCTTGCTCTCTAATGGAAATGGAAATATATTCAAATTCTAAACAAGTGCGAGAATTGGATCGTATAGTCCAAAATCCAATTTGCCGGAGGTTACCATGTGACCACCTAATCATGTGGCTATTATTATTTTGCCTTGTTGATAAGCACGTGAATATTATATGGATCCCGTTGAAAACGATATATTCTACGTGACTACAATATCATTAGGTGAGACTACCGCATCGATGAGATGGTGGCGGGGGACAGTAATCTGGCGAAGGTTCTCATTTAAAATAAGTTTTGTTTAGTATAAGGTATAACCTATAGAACGCAGAAGACAATATTTTTTCGAATTGTAATCCTGCTCCTCTCTTTGATATTCATGGTACTATAGCCTTCCCATAATGATCCGGAATAAATTTTAAATTTTAAAACTACTGCATGACATTTATTTTGGTTTTCACAAATGCATTGTGAAATGTTGTGATGAAAATATAGTATAAGTTTGATCGCTATTCGCTGTCTTCTTAGTATGTCACCACGCACGATGTTATCCGCTGATCTAAAAACACATTTCCTTTTTACCCGGATGTACTAGACCAGTGTTGTTATATCGTGGGATTTCTCCTTTTTTATGGGATTTTCAATGTCTAAAAAGCCTTCCGGGGGACAAAGGAAAACCGCACGAAATCGTATGATTCTTCGAAATCTAACAAAAACCATTTAAACTATAAGTTTTGACATGAATTTCATCAAAAAGTCTACATTTTACCACAAAAAAGTGTCCATAAAAAATTGATTAGGTAATTTGTCTTTCATGAAAATTTTCAAATACCGCCAAAAATATAGTAAAATGTTAACAATCTGGGATTTTTATACTAAAGGTTATTCTTGTATAATTTTTTCCGTGTAATACGAAGATTACTTTTAAAAAATTAGATTTTTTTCGCAAAAAGTATCGAGGGATTTTTAAGGAAATTTAAGTACATATACTGTGAAATCGTGGCAAATGACTACGCTTCGTGGGGTAAATGAAGAGAGAGTCCTAACAACACTGGACTGGACAAATAATGAGGGTAATGTGTTTCGCTAGTACGTATCTACCTATGTATGTTTCGACGTGACATCCTGTAGACAAAACGTGCTGACCGATTTTGAATTAGATTCGTATTCTTCCCCGGAGTGTCATAGGCTAAAAAGATTCAAATACAAAAGTTGATTTAAACAAAAAAAAAAAAAAAAAAAAAAAACAAGAAATTCGACTGACTGTAAAAAAAGAATTTAAAATGGAACACTTGAAGTACCTACCTATACACAGTGTGACCAATTCAATATTTGAAATCATGCTAAGTTTAACATGTTTTTTTATTTTGGTATAAAAAGTGCTAAAAAGCATGCTCAATATTTTGAGTTCAAAACCGGGCTAAAAACTCAACAAATTAAATTAATTTAAAAAAAAATGTTTTTCAGAAAATATAAGGTATAGAGGAAGTGACACATTGAAAAAAGTGACCACAAGCTGGTCCTCTAAGACTATACTCAGAATGGTTTTTCTGTCAAGTGGTGCATTGGGACCTTCTTTAGAAAACGAATTAAGGTAGGTAGGTAGGTAAATGGGTGCTCTTGTGGCAGTTTGCCACAGCTTCACTTAGACCATCAGTTGGGTTCATTGTGTCCAGTTACGGGAACCATCCAGTGTGACCTGTCGAAAGAGAAAAGAAACCGCTTTTTATATTGAGCCACATAGATTGGTATAATTCTCATGGGTTCCTAAAGCTCCGTTGTATCATGATCCTAAAGTATGTCCTACGAGTGACCAATGATATGAAGTTTGTGTGTCTGCTAGAACCACCCAGATTTGAGTATGAATCTCAGGAGTGCATTGAGATCAATATTCTTCAAATCATCTAGGTCATCGAAGAAGTAACTGTTGAGAATCCTCCGTCTGTTGTTTTTAAGGGCTGGGCATTCGCAGAGTAGTGAGTAGGTGACGAACAGATTCTATTTCTTCAACGTCCCTGCAGCTTCTGCAAAAATCATTATGCAGTATCCCCAGCCGTTCCGCATGCACGCCTATCGCACAGTGTCCAGTAATGACCCCCGTGAGTATGCGAATATCTTTGCGGCTTAGTCCGATCATGCATTTAGATCTCTTTTTACTCAACTCTGGCCACAGTTGTATTGTGTGCCTGTAGGTAATGAGATTAGTCCAGCGTAGGTTAGTTCTACTCCAGGATTCAATGTCAATCTTCCTAGCAAGCGTGCTGAGCGGAGTTCTTACTGATTTAAGGGCCAACGATGCATGTATTTTCGACCCGTTTCTTGCAAGCTCATCCGCCTGTTTATTACCTGGAATATCCATGTGCCCTGGTACCCAGCATAAGGTCACCGCGTTGGCTTGTGATATTACGTCCAGATTTTTCTTGCAGTGACATACTGCCCTTGACTTTATCACGACTGACTCCATGGCTTTTATTGCCGCTTGGCTGTCAGAGTAGATAGTGATTTGTTTACCGACAATGTGCCTTCTTTTAATGTCTTTTGCCGCTTGGGTGATAGCGGCTACCTCTGCTTGAAAGACACTGCAATGATCGCTAACTCTAAATGATTCTCTCGCTGAAGATGCCCGCGCCTGTACCGGTGTCCATCTTAGAACCGTCGGTATATAGGGCTAGCTCCTCTTCTACTGTAACCTTTTTGTTCTCCCATTCGCTTCTGTTTGGAATTCTAGTATTGAATCTCCTTTCAAAAATGAAAGTGGGAGGTAGATAGTCTGTAGACACCTTTTCCTTCGACGCGCTCCATTGGGATTCAATGGATGCGTGCCCATAGGGTTCATATGACCATAGTCCAGACTCTCTTAGTCTGATTGCGGTTTTCACCGCCTTGTTGCTGCAGTAAATATCCAGAGGGATAAGGTTTAGCATCACCTCCATAGCTGCGGTGGGGGTGGTTCGTAAGGAACCCGTTATCCCGATGCATGCTGCTCTTTGTATTTTGGTTAAGCTTGAAAGATTGTATTTCTTCTCAATAGCCTTCCACCACACTGCGAATTAAGAAGTCTGAAGAGTGTTGTACGAGGAACATTATGAAGTGGTGATACTTTCTTGGAACCCATTCCTTTTACGCTTCACTTACGCTTTTTCTGATTTAACGTCATCTAAAATTCCTTAAATTACCTAGGTAAATACAAAATGTATGTTCCATATTAGGAACAAACTGATATTCCATATTAGGAACAAGGTAGGAACAAATAAAGTAAAAATTACCTTCACTATTTAACTTACATAACGTAAATGTTCGCAGTAATTAAAAAGGTTGACGTTTTTTTCTTATAATGCATAAAGAAATCATTGGATAAAATTAAATTGAACTTGAAATATAAGGAAAACAAACTTTAGAAAATATACTACGCACTTAACCAATAAATTTGTTTTCGCAACTACTCACGTCCGCATTGGTCGCCATGCACAAGGGTGCTTACATTAAATGTGCGCATGAAAGAAAAGCTTTTCGTGAAATTTAAATACACATAAAATACATTCGTTATGACTTATGAGATATTGCACTATTCCATATTAGGAGCGTATTCCATAATCGGTACACTTCATCTGCCTACAGTAGTCCCTCGATAATGTGAATTTCTCTAAAATGTGAATCGGCAAAACTTTACATTGTCATCTCTATAACGAACTTCCGAAATGTGAACCTTTAAAATGCGAATTTTTCTTGTAAAAGTTCTTATATTTCTCTTGTTCGTTATGAATATTTACATATTTTATTTTCGTTCTTCTTCTGAATCAATAAATATTGAAACTGTGCTTTAAAAAAGCATTTTGTGACGTTTTTTAAGGATTTGAAAATCGTTTCAATCAGTTTAGTATAAGTAGGTACAGAAAAAAGTTCCATTAATATGAATCCCTCTAAAATCGAAAAACGCCTTGTTTTAATTTGTTCACTTTATCGAGGGACTACTGTAAATTTGACAAAAAAATAACACGAAATAAAAATCCCTTCGCTTGATTTGCTGAATTCGTTGAATGTCTGTGTTCACTGTGAAATGATGGGTTGTTCAAAAACTGAGATTCTTCTGCTTTGATCTTATTTTATTATTTAAATTCATAATTTGACTTAACCAAAATCCTGCTAATTTTTCCTGATACAACATAAAATCATGCTAACAAAAATGCTTGCATTTGACAAGAAAAGAGGCTGAATATAAAATATTCCTGCTAAATTTTGCTGGAGACATGCAAAATTGGTCACACTGCCTATACCTAACTATTTGGCAGCCGGGGGCTACGCATATTGTTGTTAGTCTGTGTAGGTAGTCTCCGCTGGTCAATTACCTAGGTGTTAGGTATACTTGAATGTGTCTTGTTCACATCTTTTCAGTACTATTTGCAATGCTAGATTTGATTTGGTTCGAAGTGTACTTATATTATTTGTTTGCATATTTTAGAATTTATTTCGCATTTTTATTTTATTTCTTATTTTTACCAACATTCTGCTATTGATCAAAATATTTTTTTAAACCCTTCAAAAGTTACCCAAGTAACTCCATATAAATGTTTTAAAAATAAGTGGGAAGCCAACGAGCACACTGTTCCATAAAAAATTGCAGTCAAATTTTTGAACAGAATTTATTTGTAAAATAAAAGCCATACCAGCCTTTAGATAAATTTGTCCAAATCTTGGCGATACCAAATAATTAGGAACCACTTTCACTGCTTTAAACATTGTCTGCTTTAAATATTGTCCCGAGAAACAATGCTGTGTGTACATTTTTTCCAATATTTTGTGAATAAGCTAGGTTTTTATAATTGTAAAATTTCTATTACTGGGCGAACTCTAGTTATAGTCCACTAGTGTTCCTGATCCAATATCTACACCTACTTATAAACTGACAAATGCCGCACTAACTGAACTATCTTATGAATCTTCTAAGTTCTAAGGCCTGTCTAGGGTGTTTGGCTTATTCATGAACAAGGTGGACTTAGAGTGACATCAACGGGCCGTGCTCAGTCATTTGAACTGTCTCCAATGATATACATCAATTTATTGTATTTAGTTTACCTTCACCGCCAAGTAGTATTGGTCATCCGTACTTGACTTGCTAGCTAAACTTATAAGCGGGAGTGTTGAGTACAAAAAGTATAAAGCTCTGTCGGAATTGACTGTCAAAAGCCTCCGAAGTTTAACATTTGTCCCTCACAAAAACAAAGAACGGCTGATGAATTGACTAGATTGAATCAAATGTGTTGTCAGCATTTAATTTTTAAAAATACCTTACCACGCCTAGTCCGACATATTTGAAGCTTGTGACATAGGGAGGATATTTTTAGAACTATTTTGGGTGTTGAAAAAAAAAACGCTTTATGCGCTAATGGAACAACGACATGTAGACTTGTACGACAGTTCTCCTAGCCCTAAACTGGCCACGGTCAGCTGCTAAGCCAACATACCTGCCATTCAGAGAGTTCGGCTTGACAAAACGCGGATTAAAACTGCGACATCTGTGACTGTGACAACTGCGACAGTGACTAAAGGTATAAGATATGGGACAGTCTCTTCTTGTATGTAGATTTGTTGGATGAAAAGTCTTGAGCTTTCGCCGTTTTAAAGATTGTCTTAAATGACAATCCGCATCAATGGTCACATATGCGATCATAAGTTCACTTAGACAAAAATACTGAAGCTACCAAAGACTCTACTAGATCCTCGACAAAATACGAGCAGCGGCCCTAGTACGTTAACGGTTACTGTAATTCCAGAATGGGCAGAATTACGTCTTGGACACCACGTTTGTAAATAGAATTAGGTATGTAATTTGACATAAAAGGTAGAAAGAATAAAAAGATCACAAAACCCAAACCGACAACCCTAGAAATGGTCATGGAAACCTCGCACATCGTCTGTTGGATTAAGACAAAGATTTCGCCTTTAGAATGTAGATTGGCGAATACGACCGGATTTCCACATTCCAGAAGAATGAACCATTAAATTTGACGAAATAATCTGCCATCAAACCGAAATTAAGTGACTGTCGACAAGGGCAAAACAAAAACATTTATAGCGATATCTTAACTCAAATGCAACAAAGGAGCTAGACAAGACAGCCTGCTGGGCGAAATATTTTAGAAAGCCAGCGACGACTTCTTTGAGAGCAACTTATTTGCAATTTATGTCTAAGGGAAAGTATGTCTGATAGATGGGACTTTATAGCCTAATCCACGAGAAAGGAGACTCTTCCCTATAGAGACATAAGTCTCCTTAACATCGCATAAAAGTTCCTGTCTGCTGTACTAGGTATGTGAGCTCTTGAAAATTCTTTAACGACTTGGTGGCCCGATAAATCCATAACCAACCACTCGAGATGGAAATAATACTATACTGGAAATTCAAAAGGTCCAGTTCAATACCCAACATCTTCGTATCGATTTTAAGGCCTCATAAGACAGCATTCATATATACGGATTCTTAGTCATATCTAGTTTTGGTATCGCCGTGTGAAACTTCTCAAGTTATGCAGATGGGCGACTGAGTATGAACAGCGCTCGCTACTCCATTTAGGATGCAAATAATTTCACCGAGGGCTTTGCTGTTAAAAAAAGGTTTTAAGCTGTCATATCGTGGTAACTTCTTCAAGGTCGTGTGAGGGTCACAACATAACACTGGGACCTTTTTTATTAAGCCTCTACTTATCTATTTGCATATTCTGGTGCTCATGACATCATTGGCAAATCTCACCTATAGCTGCCACTTCCCAATAATTGGATAGAACGGTCTAAAATCGCTTAGGTCGTGAACCTAGTATTAACGTACCAAAAAGATGAGTCAAATAGTGTGCCAAAAAGAAGAGGCACATTGACGAATCGGACGGAACGTCATAATAAATAGACAACCAAAACTTGGAGGCTGTAAGATGCTTTATGCAACTCGAATGTAAATACTGAGAATAGCGAAACCTTAACAAACAAGTCCGTTTTTAAAAGCCGCTTTCTTTATTTCAACTGGAAGCAGCGTCCCGTCATCGTAGAGGAGTGAAGGCTGCAGTATCTCAGGCAGAGACTCTCCACGGGTCGGGAGCCCGTTAAGAAAGTAACTAAGTTTCTTTATTATAAGAAGGTAGCTTTGTAGCCCGGTCTTCGAAGGCTGCTCTGCATTCTGCAGTACAGATCTGAAGGATGGTTGGTTGGTTGGTTGGTTTAGGTGGCTGTATTTCCCGACGAGGGAAAAACACAAGTAGCGCATTGAGCGCCGTTTTGAAACCACAACTAACGGAACCTGATATGAAAAGGAGGTGAAGGAAGTTAAAAGAGCTCAAAACCAGCCTGTGGAGTTGAGAAATTTGATAATCCTGTGGAAATGGATGCCTTGGATGGCCAAAAGGTCATCAAAAAATGGTTGACCCAGTGCACTGCGTCTGGTTTTGGCTAGGGCCGGACACTCACAAAACAAATGGAACACTGTTTCACTCTTACTTGTGTCATCACAGCTACGGCAGTGGGTATTGTGGGGGATGCCAAGCTTGGCTGCGTGGGTTCCTAAAGGCCAATGACCCGTACTAATTGCCGTTAGTCTGGCAACATCTACACGCGATCTGGATAATAGGTTGTTTGTTCGGGCATTATCGTAGGTTGGCCAGATCTTCCTGGAAATGACACAGTTCGTCAGGTTCATCCAACTAGTCTCAGCACATGAGGTGAAGTGCAGGAGGATTTCTCTCTTTACATATCCCAGCGGAGGGAAGACTTCCTCCGCGTGAGACACGCACAGAGCTGAGCCAATTCTGGCAAGTTCATCGGCTTTCTCATTCCCTTCAATGTTCCTATGGCCGGGAACCCAGACGAGAGTGATATCAAACCGATGACAAGCAATGGTCAGTGTCTCCCTGCATTCCACAACTAGCTTGGACGTTGACTTAGTTGAACCAACAGCCTTAATCGCGGCCTGACTATCGACGAAGATGCCTATTTTTTTTCTGGGTGTTGCAATATTGTGGAGCAGTCTGCACGCCTCCTTAATTGCAAGTACTTCTGCTTGAAAAACGCTGGCTACGTTGGGTAGGCGAAGACTTTTTGAGATGTTTAATTCTGTAGAGAAAATGCCTGCTCCTACTCCACAGTCCATCTTGGAACCATCTGTGAAGATAGGTATGTCGAATTCATTAACGACCGCATTCTCCTCCCATTCTAATCTAGAGGGGAATCTAACAGAGAAGTTTTTATGGAAGTCGTGTTTGGGTACTATGTAGTCTGTAGACATATGACCTATGCCGTCAGGAAGGGAAAGAAGGATGCTGGAATGGCCATAAGGCCTTTCGGACCAACACTTAGATTCCTTCAGTCTAACAGCGCTACACGCTGCTATGTTTTTTATATGCAGATCCACTGGCAGGAAATTGAGAATGACATTGAGGGCAGCGGTCGGACTTGATCGCAGGGCTCCTGTGATTCCAATTCCAGCTGTTCTTTGGACTCTACTTAATTTAAGGACGTTATAGGCTTTGCTTAAAGCGGGCCACCATACCAGTGATCCGTAGGTGAGGATGGGACGTACCACCGCTGTGTACATCCAGCGAACCATCTTTGGTTGAAGCCCCCACTTCTTGCCGAAGGTTTTACTGCAAGTGTAGAAAGCTATGCTTGCCTTCCGCACTCGATGTTCGATATTGTACTTCCAGTTGAGTTTGGGGTCAAGCATGACCCCAAGGTATTTAGCGCTGGTGGATAAAGGAAGGATTTGGTTGTTTAAGCGGGGAAGTGAGAAGGTTGGTATTTTGGTTTTGGTGGTGAAAAGCATCAGTTCAGTTTTACTTGGGTTAACGCTAAGACCACAACTTGTAGCCCAACCGCTAATCTTACCCAGGGCCCTTTCCATGATTTCACTTATCACGGTCGGAAACATTCCTGACACTAGAACGACCACGTCATCCGCATACGCAACGACTTTTATACCTTCCCTGTCGAGTTTTGAAAGGATTTTGTTAAGTACCATAATCCATAAGAGAGGCGAGATCACCCCACCTTGAGGTGTTCCTCTGCTTACTGATTTGGTTAGATGGGTGTTACCAAGTTTAGCTTGAATGATCCTTGTTTTGAGCATGGAAATGATCCACGAAGTGACGTAATCCTCTACACCTAGTTCTAAGAGAGATTCCTGGATCGATTCAGTGTGGACGTTGTTAAAAGCGCCCTCTATATCTAAGAAGGTAGCTAAGGTGAATTGGTGATGGGAGAGTGACCACTGACCACTCAACTGTACGCACTACTTCATGAAGAGCTGTCTCAGTCGACCTGCCCTTGAGGTATGCGTGTTGTGAGTTACATAAGGGGGACCTTTCAAGGCTTGTTCTTATGTGAAGGTCGAGTATACGCTCTAAAGTTTTAAGAATGAAGGAGGTTAAGCTGATAGGTCGGAAGTCCTTCGCGGATTCGTGACCTCTTTTGCCCACTTTCGGTATGAAAACTACACGGACATGTCTCCATGACTGAGGTACATGATTTAGTAGGATACTGCTTCTGTACATTTTCACGAGAAGGGGCAGCACTATCCCCTCATGCTTTTGCAGCATGATGGGGAGAATGCCGTCCTGCCCAGGTGATTTATACGGAGCAAAACTTTGAATGGCCCATGAGATTTTTTCCTTGGTTATAATGCGCTCTATTTCTTCCCGGTGTGAGGGAAAATTCCCCAGCGAATAAGATGGGGTAACGCAGTGGTCTTTACAACCAGGAAAGTGGGTGCTGAGTTGAAGCTCTAAGGATTCGTCGGTTGATTCTGTCCAGGTTCCGTCCGTTTTCTTAATGAAAGATGGACTAGAGCG
Organism: Cheilosia vernalis; assembly: GCA_949126925.1. Taxonomy (NCBI): domain Eukaryota; kingdom Metazoa; phylum Arthropoda; class Insecta; order Diptera; family Syrphidae; genus Cheilosia; species Cheilosia vernalis. Next base: position 13,316,271 of record OX421361.1, on the reverse strand, counting down.
TTCTTTGGATAGAATCTTACTGAGTCTAGCAGATTCCTTAAGAGTATCGATAGATTGACAGTATTCTGACCATGCTTGCATCTTAGCTGATCTAATGGACTTTTTGTAGAATTTTAGGCAGTCTTTATAAGGTTGCCAGAACTTATGCCTGTAGCAGATATTGAAAATGTCCCTAGTCATCCTTCTCAGAATGGATAGGTCTTCATTCCACCACGGCGGTAAGGTTTTTTTTGCTGTGTTTAACGGGACACGATACCTTAAAGGCTGTATTCATCGCCCTTTCTAGAGCGAGCGAAATTGTGTCCAGTTCCTCACCTGAGTTAATTTCTAGGTGTGGGATACTGGGGAGTTTAGATTTTAAGACCTGACCAAATTTCTTCCAGTCAATTCTCTTTGGGTTTCTATATAGGACTGGAGTATCTACCTTGATACAAAGATTGAAGAGTATCCACTCGTGGTCCGAGAAGGACTTTAAGTTGGAGACTCTCCAATTCTCAACCCTAAAGTTGTCGCTGTTTGTTTTGAGAGTAATGTCTAACACCTCTTCCCAACCGTTATAATTTTCCGTACTTGGAAATTTAAAGGTAGGGGTGTTACCCACGTTACATACACATAGATCACAAGTTAATAGGAAATCAAATAAAGACTCACCTCGTTCATTGATTTCCTTGCTGCCCCAGAGATGATGTCTAGCGTTAGCATCACAGCCAATGAGCAGGTTACCTTGCCTCGCCTGTATCGCTGCAGTGAGCTGCTGTACTTCCTCTGGCGGGGATGGCCTGTCATGTGCCATATAGGCGGATGATAAAAAGGTTGTATGACCCTGGGTGAGTTCTACCTTAACAACGGTTAAGTCACCCGAACTAAAATTGGGACAAAGGAAAGCGTTAATGTATTTTTTTGCTAAAATGCATGTTCTAGGCTTACCGACGTCTCTTTTGTAATAAAGGTTGTAGGTGTTGTCTGAGAGACCCAGGATGGACGACTTCTTGACCCAGGGCTCCTGTATTATGCCGATGTCAATGTCTTCCTCCCTGAGGAAGACCAAAAGATTCTCCGATGCACATTTCGAGTGCTGGAGATTCGTTTGGATGACTTTCAGCATAATAGTTATTGAGTGTTGGCGATCGCCAGGTCCTCCAACAGTTTGTTGGCAGCGACGACGTCGTCCGTGTCGTCTTCAGGTCCTGTCGATCGGAAAATCTTTAGCTTGGCGAGCCTTATGCCAAACCTTAGCTTAAAGTCAGCCGCTTCAAGTGCCCCTAGGCACTCTTCATTAATGAGCAGCAGGTAGGACAAGCTGTTTTTCTGGGGAGCTTCTGCCTTAATGACAGCCCAGTCGTCCATGGGTATCTGCGGGTTTTGCATCTTGAGGCACTTCAGAAGACTCCCAGAGTCTATCTTCATGACGGGTAACCAAATGCGTGCCCTGGGTCTCGTGGGGATATCCTTGGCTGGGATGAGCTTAAGCTTTAAGCCATCCCAAGCTTCGCCAATCTTGGCGATGCATGAACCAAGAAAATCCTTGAAGTACTGGTCTACACACTTGATCACCCGGTACCCCCGAACAATTTCCGCGCAGTCAAATCCAGGTTGTCTGCTATCAACACCAGAAAGAACGTGTTCCACAACCATCTCGGACAGTTTGGCTTCAATTCTACTCCAGTGTGTCATGATTGAATTGCCACTTTTAGACAGCTCGTCTATAACGGCAACTTGGAGGTGATCCCTCACTACCTCCGTGAAGGTTTTGGTTGCATGGGAAGTGGATGGGCGCTGGAGGTCGGTGAGTCTCGGAGCAATCTTCGACTTTTTGGAGGCATGAGAGGTCTTGTCTTGAGACCTGATCCTTTTCACGCTCTCTTTTTTCTGTTGCGGTTGCTTCGGTTTGTTTTGGTAGTTAACGTACTCGTCGACCACCTTCTGATATTTTGCCTTATCCTCCTTGTCCCTGTCATGAGTCATACCAGTCTCCTCATTCTTTGCAATCTTTGCAAGAATGAAGACAGCCCTGTTATATCTCGACTTCAAGAGACAGCCGGAGGATTTCTTGGATTTGGGTGCACTATGGCTGGTGCTCCCAGTGGCGTTGCCAGTTTTGTTATGAGGCTTTTGGATACTATGACTGGTATCCTCAGCCCCTACTGTTGTTGAAGATTTGGATGACGTTGATGGTTGACTGCCGGAAGGAGTACTATGGCTGGTGCTCCTTCGGCTTGAGGGGGAAACTACTGTCTCCTGGCTAGAAGCCAGAAGATCCTCCTCAGAAGAGGTCCCTAATAGGGATTCTTCCTTTTTTGTTTTTTTTTAATTCTTTTTTGTTTAGGTTTTTGTTCATTTTTTTAAATTCTGGTCCCACGAGTATGTCCGGAAAGGAAGACCAATCCCGGCAGAGCCGACTTACCGAGATGGGGCACAATCTTACAACCGACCTTGCCTGCGCGTCGGAGGGAGCTCGTAAGCGACTGGTTTTACCCCCAGCCTTTCATCTGAAGGATACTAACTGATAAAGCGTTTAAAGATATTTTTGGCATTGGGGTAACTGGGTAACTTAAAACAAATGAGCATCAACAATGTGTCCTGAGGAGCCTTTAACTCAAAATTTTAACTGTAGAGTATGACCTTAGTCGGTGCGCATAAGTCGAAAATGACCTCAACTAACTTGTAACCATCTAACTGGAGAGACGTTTCAGTTAAGGTCTCCATCTCTGTTCCACCCCGAACTATATAAAGAAAGTCCTTCACACCGAACTCAGAACGGTCCAATTTATTAAAAAAAAATATGTACAGAAGGCAACTGTTAAAACCCAGCACCCTTCTCTGACTATCCGTAATTTTTGTTTACTGCATCAAAAGCAGACTACAAACTTTTCCATCCAAGTCTAGGGCACTTCAAAAGAAACAAACTCCAAATCTATTGACTAAACTTTTCGACTACTATCCCTCTACTTCCGTATCCAAGATATTCATATGCGAGTTCAAAGGAGTTCATCTCTTGGTCACTTTTCGCCGATTACTGCAGCATATTGCAGAATTTCAATTCCGTATTAATGTAAGTGATATCGATCCGTATATGGTTGGTATAGCAGATTTATATTTAATGAAAGGATTACGTTTATGATTTACTATGTATGTGAAGTTGTTGATCGTTTTTTTATTTTTGTTCAATATTGGTAATTGCAGCGGGAGATAATTAATTTGTTTCATTGAAACAACATTAACCGCATGTTGTACTTTAAAGAGAGGAATGTTGAATTTTTTGTTTGTTGAACTTGTTGTAGCTTCTTTGAAAGGGCATTGTACCCGTACCCATAACGATCTAATGAAGTTGTCAATCGGCCAGTATAAGTGCAACTTATTTTCATCTCTCAAACTGTCAAAGTATCATTACACATTTGCGGTGATGCGCCTCTGCACATGTGACATCAACCACCGATGCTTTGACGGTATTTTTGACATACCTACGTGCACAAGTTGTTTAATCCCCAATGCGGTTACGATGGTATGGTGGACGGAGAGTTAATTAAAATACCACCGCAGATTGCGGAGGATCATAAATATGGGGCCGGCCTATGTGTGCTATCGTGGTATGTGCATGTGCAGGATGTTAACACTGTCTGGGTGCGAAACCGCCGTGTCATCATTTGACGAGACATAAATAATTGGTTTATCATTGTAGTCCGGGCCGAAGTCATTTAGTGTAATACCTGTAATTGGATTTGTTTCTCCCAACGGCGGATAAATGGTGTTATGCAAATTAGATATATAAATATGGAGCTGAGGCAATTAAACTTTTAAAGAATCAGTGAACGTCCTTTTGAGTTTGATTTAGGAAAGGATGAGCTTTTTTGTCAATCATTTTCAAAGTCATGGGTTTGAGTGTCAATCTTCTGCCGCTTTAACTATTTTAGTGTCTAGAATCTAGATCATAGAAGTTGAAAGAAAAGCCAAAATATAGATCTACAACTTAGCTTTCATACAAAAACAGTCCACTTAGAAAAACAGGAAAACTCCGAATTAAACCTTTCAAGATACTTAAACTTTATGCCGCCAGTTTCAATGGGATTCCGCTAATACTCCACTCCAGGCGTTCTAGAGACGTACATCAATCCGGTGTAAAGACCAAAAACGTCATTGTTCCTTCAAAAGACGCCCGGAAAATTAAGGAGAAATAATGGAATTCATCATAAGCTCAGAAGCAAATGATTGGATGCTGCGATCGATGAGACATGAGTTTTTTCAGTTTCCCAAAAAGCACGCTCCACTATCGCTATAGCAAAGGAAGACATAAGTGGAAGACGGTGCAGGAAATACTCCTCCCAAAATATGTTAGTCATCCGATTTCCGATCTGGAAAACTATTTTAATTGCACTCGTTGTCAAAAGGGTGCCAGCTTACTCGTAAGAGTATATACAAATGATTTTAAAGCTAGTATTAAGGACATTTTGGTGCTGCATGGAAACAATGATGGGCCGATATAGTACAGTGTAACTGATGTGGTGCCTTAATACACATCGGAAAACTCTAAATTATAATGTCTAACACAGCGAAGGTCCCAGTGTTGCAGATTGCAGTATAGGATTTTGAAGGAAGCTAAAGCAGGAAATAACCCCCCAAATAGAAAATGAAATAACCCCCAAAATTTGTATGGAGTTGGGGATTTATTTCATGGGTTTTTGGGGACTAATTTCATACTTCAAATTGGGGAGGTTTTTCATACTTCAATTTGGGGAGTTATTTTACAGTGAAATAATTCCCCAATTTGAAGTATGAAATAAAAAAGTTATCTTTGAGTGTTGATGGGGAGACACACATTGAGAAAGCTCATCAAATAATTCAAAAATAGAAAAAATACATAAAGTTGTTTAACTGTTCAAAAGTGCAATAAAAATGAAGTGCGGCTTATGTAAATTAAAAGTTGAAAGACATGAACTAAATATCCAGTGTACAAACTGCAGTGAATATATCCACGCAAAGTGCGCCAAAATTGAAAAAAAAGAGTGACTTTTATGAAAAGAGCAATCAAAATTTTAAATGTGTGCTACTTTACGGAGAAAATCTATTCTCATCGATTCTCCTGTGAATATTTCTGCTGGTGCTGCTCCTGCTAGTGCTAATGCATCTAAGAGTGTAACATCTACTCTCCCTCAAATAAAGAAAAGCAACGTTAATCCAACAACAACATTGTCCATCCATGATGACAAAAATGTGGATGAACATAAAATTACTCTGCATATGCTATATATGGAAATTATGCAGCTTAAGCGTGTAAATACCGAGGCACTGGTGCAAATTCAAAATCTCCAAGAAAACAACGCATCTCTTTGCAAAAAAGTGGAGATGTTGGAGAATAAAATCAATGTTCTGGAGCAGAAAGAGAAGCAGTGCGTTGTAGACATTGTCGGCCTACCTGATGTAACCACGTCCAATGCAAGAGAAAAAGTGGAACACTTGTTTACTACATTGGGGGAAAAGAGCGTCCCAGAAGAAATCATCTCGTGCTTTGTCAAACGCACGAAAGAAATTAGCAAAGGCAAATCGGCAAATATTGTGCGTTTGACGTTTTCATCGCTTTCACGGAAGAACAATGTTATGGCAAAAATGCGAGCAAATAGAGACTGTAGGGGGTGTGCACGTGTGGTATGTGCCGGCTGATATCCGAACAAAAATCCAGCAAAACAGGGGTGGCGTATTGGTGGATGGCCGCTGCAGTTCGACTTTGTCGTCCCAATTCAGAATGCTGTTCTAAAGAGAAAATCACACAATCTTTTTGCAGTACCGTGGAGTACAAAGAAATAAATAAAACCAAAAAAATTACCTTTTTTTTTCTTCTGACCTATGGTCTTTATTGGGTGAGAGTCAGACACGAAGTGAAGTATACAAAAATAAATTCTTCTGAGTGCCTCTTGGTCACTCACTGTGGTGAAAAAATACTAACGTTAAGTGTAATGTGTATGTATATATGGTTATTGTTTTACTTTACTGTAAGGTTCTCATGAGTAGTTTTTAAACATGAGTGCAAAGTCGGCTCTTATGAAGCCTAAAAGTATGCAAGTAATTTAATTTAATTCCTAACAATCATAAAATATAAACGTTACATGATTATTCAATGTATACACAAAGGGTAATAATATGTACTGCCGTGAACATTCCGGCCTCCCTTTGCAGTAATGCAAAAGTCGAAGAAAATAATTATAAAAAAAATGATTAATTAATCCATCGGTGGAGGTATTTGTTAAAGAAGCGCCTCAACTCGCTCCTGTGCAGGGTTAGTAAATCCATCGTCGGGGGTTGGTTTAACGAGTGCCCCTACTCACTCACACATGTTAGTGGGATATATCTATAATTATTCATATTGTAAATTCATAATACCTATGTTAAGAGTACGAAATTTCTACAAAGTCAATAAGAAATTAGGTGCTGTGCATTCAAAATAATAAACAAAATACATTTTTATCTAAGATACTGACAATTTGTATCTATTTCATAGTTAGATGAACTTGGAGCATTTCATTATCGACGGGCAACCGGCATAATTTTACTATTGGGCGAACAATCTCACCATTTTGGGTTTTGACAGTAGCGACGCGAATCATTCCATCCTTCCCTGGATGTACCGCAGTAACCCTTCCCAGACGCCACATCGTAGGCGGCAAGTTCTCGTTTCGAATCACCACCAAATCACCAAGCTTAACATTTCGTTGAGGATATTTCCATCTTTGTCTACGTTGGAGTTCTGACAAATACTCGTCCTTCCACCGTTTCGCGAATGAGTGCAGCATTTGTTGAACCGCTTGCCAATTCTTCAGTGTCGTGCGTTCATTACCGTGACCTTCCGGTAACGAAAGCAAGGGTGAGCCCTTTAGGAAATGACCTGGTGTTAGAGGCAAGGGCTCAAATGGATCTTCGCTCAGCGACGAAATGGGACGAGAATTCATACAGGATTCGATTTTTACCAGTAGCGTTGTGAATTCTTCAAAGGTTAATTTTGAGTTTGCCACTACCCTTTTGAAGTGGGTTTTGAAGGATTTAATACCGGCCTCCCAAAGACCGCCCATGTGCGGTGCGCCTGGTGGTATAAAATTCCATTTTAGGTCTCTGGGGAGGTAGGCCTTTTCGACTTCTGAGGTCGCTTCTGAAATTGCCTTGCGGATTTCCTTAGTTAGAATATTGTTTGCACCTATAAAATTTGTTCCGTTGTCGGAGAAAAGCTGCTGAGGTACGCCCCGTCTTCCGACAAATCTATCAAATGCCGCCAGAAACGCATCGGTAGAAAGACTACTTACTGCTTCTAGATGGACGGCTTTAGTGCATAAGCAGATAAAAAGGCAAGCGTACCCCTTTAGGGATTGATAAAATCTACCCTTTTGAACTTTTAAGTCAAAGGGTCCTGCAAAGTCTAGACCGACATTAGCGAAAGGAAATGAAAATTTAACTCTCTCTAAAGGGAGAGACCCCATTAGTTGCGTTTGCAACTGCCTTTTTTGTAAAACACAGGCCTTGCAATTGTTCAAATACGACTTAATGAGATTTTTAAGTTTAAGGATCCAATAATTCTTTCTAATCAATAGTAACATCAACTGGTTCCCTCCATGAAGTGAGATTTTGTGAATGAAATCCACCAGGAGTCGTGACAGAGGACATGAATAGGGCAGAATTATAGGAAATTTTTCGTGATATCCTAAATCAGCATTTGCTAATCGACCATTCACTCTCATAATGCCTTCGGGATCAAGGGTAGGGTTTAAAGAGAGAATTGTACTGGTTTTGCATAACAGTTTCGAGTTGGATAACGCCTCGTACTCAGTAGCAAAATAAAGTTTTTGAGTTAATTGTGTTAATCTAAGTTTGACAAAAGCGATCTCTTTGTGAGTGAGAGCATGGGAGGTATATCCGCCATCTGCCCTACTCGTGGGATGAATCCTTTTGAAAAAGCGAAAGATATACGCCACCACATTTAAAGCTCTTGGAAGCGTTGAGAAACGATTTAAAATATCGCAATCTGAGTCGCTTTTAAGGACAAAGGCTTTAACCTTCCTTTCTTCCAGATTCCAGGTAGGATCCTTATTAATTTTATGGTGGGGCCAAGACTCTGATGCTAGCCTTAACCAACTGGGACCAAACCACCACAAGGTATTGTCAACGAGAAGTTCAGGCATTACGCCTCTAGAACTTAAGTCAGCCGGGTTTTGTTCGGAAGGAACATGTCGCCATATGCTTCCTTTGGGACTCTCTGTTTGAATCTTGGATACTCTGTTTCGTACGAATGTTTCTAGACGAGAAGGACAGTCATGAATCCAATAAAGAACAATCATAGAGTCTGTCCAAAGATAGACGGGACAATCTCCTAAGCGTAAGCTGGATTGGACGCTATTCATCAATTTGGTCAACAAGACCGCTCCACAGAGCTCTAAACGTGGGATTGAAAGAGCTTTAACTGGTGCCACTTTCGTCTTCGCACAAAGAAGATGAGTGGACGTGACTCCGGATGGAGAAGTTACTCTGCAGTATATGGATGCCGCATAAGCGTTTAAAGATGCGTCGCAAAATCCATGCATTTCAACCGCAGAATCGGGGGAATAGTTAATCCATCTTTGGATTTTAATACCCTTTATGATTGGAAAGGATTGAACAAAGTTCGTCCAAATTTCCAACCGATTTGGATTAATCGAAGAATCCCAGTCCGTTTTGTCTTTCCAGACATCCTGCATTAAAATTTTCAACAAAATTGTTGTTGGGGCCAACCAACCTATTGGATCATATAGCTTTGCAATATTTGAAAGAAGTTCGCGTTTTGTTAAAGGAGCGCTTGGCTCGGTAAATGGTTTACATCGAATATAGAAGAAATCTTCCTTGGCATTCCAACCAATACCTAAAACCTTAGTGTTGGAGCATTCATCCAGTAATAGGAGGTGTTTGTCCAAAACATCACCTTTTGGAATGTTTTCCAGTAATCGAGGGTGATTTGCAGTCCATTTTTTAAGGGAGAAACCACCAGAAGAAAGAAGCAAATTAAGTTCTTCTTGAAGGGCGATTACAGACTCTATGTTGAATCCCCCTGAAAAGACATCATCAACATAGAAGTCAGATTGCACCACTTCTTTTGCTAAAGGGTACTTGTGTCCTTCATCCGCGGCTAGCTGTTGCAAGGTGCGAATTGCCAGGTATGGCGCACAATTTACTCCGAACGTAACTCTGTTCAATTCAAAGTCCTCGATATCGGAGGTTGATCGAAAGAGGATTCGCTGATATCGGCGATGATCTTCATGGATAAAGACCTGTCGATACATTTTTTCAATATCGCTGTTGAAAACATAGGGATATTTACGCCAACGTAACAATACAGCTTGTAGATCATTTTGTAAAGAGGGACCGCAGTACAAAATGTCGTTAAGACTGATACCGGAATCAGAAAGAGCACTAGCGTTGAACACTACCCTTACCTTCGTTGACGTACTGTCGGGCTTTACGACCGCGTGATGGGGTAAATAAAAATTATCACTTTGAAGGTTTGAAACGGTTTCAGACAATTTAACCATATGGTTAAGGGACACGTATTCATGTAAGACCTTAGTATACTCTTCCTTTAGAGCAACGTCTTTCAATAAGCGCTTTTCTTGGCGAACATACTGCAGATATGCAGTATTTCGCGAATTGCCAAGACAGTTGTCTTTGACATTGGGTTTAAATGGCAGTTTGACTATATAACGCCCTTCTGGCGTACGAGTTGTCGTACTGAGAAACAAGTTTTCACAAAACTTATCTTCTTCAGTCATGGGTTTGACCTCTGAAACTTGTTCAACTTCCCAAAATTGTTGAATTTGTTTGTCTAACGAAAGTTCACTAACGAACGAGCAATAGGTGGGCTTTGTGAAGTTCTCTTCACATGGTCCTGAGAGGATCCATCCGAATGCCGTATTTTGTGCGATTGGAGAATTTTCAGTTTCTCGCTTTACACCATCACGTAAAAGAAGAGGATAGATATCAGCACCTATTAACAGATCTACTGGAGAAGATTTATCGAAATGCGGGTCTGCCAGTTTTAAGCTCTTTAGCTCAACCAAGTTTGATATATCAATATTACGGGAAGGAAGATTACCTGTCAAACGTTTCAATACTATTGCATGTACAGGAATTTGAACCGTTGGGTCTATGCGTGACTCTAGAGTAAGAGAGCATACACTGCTTGAAAGTTCACTTTGAACTTTGCCGATACCGCAAATTGTTGCACTTGTTCTAGAGGTATCTAGTTTTAAACGGTTCACTACCGATTGCAGAACAAACGTCGCTTCGGAACCAGGGTCGATAAGAGCACGTAACAAGAATGTTCGATTGTGCATATTAATTTTCACAAGCGCTGTGGCTAGTAAAACCTTTTTGTGTTGTCTAATAACATGACTTTGGAAATTGCTTGTTGAAGGTTGGGGATCTTCATCAGACCGATTTTTTTCCATTTCAGTTGATGGATAGATATGTCGGGGAGGGTTAAATTGATTTGCTGATGTGGACTGTATTGGAATAGTATTCAATTCGGGGGAACTGATACTAGTATCATTAGATTTGGTAGGTTCCTTGGAATCATTTGAAACATGGAGTAGGGTGTGATGTTTTTTGCCACAATGGCTGCAAGCATGTTTACTCTTGCATTCGTATACTGAGTGGGTTAGTGCTAGACAATTGTAGCAGTACCTATGACTTTGCACTACTTTTCTACGTGATGAAGAATCCATATTTAAGAAAATCTTGCACGATCGCAAGGGATGGTTACTTTTGCACAGTTTACAAGCGGAATACTTTTGTTCAATGTGAAAATTGTTCACCTTTTTTGAAACTGCATTTGGGGTGCCGTTTTTCTTACAATTTTGTTTTACTTCTTCAACTGATTCGAGGACTCTGTATCTCGAAGACAGAAAATCATCCATATCCTTCCACGTAGGGATTTCACTTTGATTAGAAAGACTTTGTTCCCAGAGGAACAAAGTGTTTTCCGGAAGTTTCTGTGAGACAGTAAATGTTATAATTGGATCCCAGTTTTCTATAGCAATCTTGTAATTTGAGAGAATCGCTAAGGAATCAGTGATAGTTCTATGAAGCCTTCTCAATGCAACACCATTCTCAGTTGTAATTGAAGGAAGGGAAAATAAAATCTTCAATTGAGTATTGATGAGAACTCGCTTGTTCTCATACTGGTTTTTCAAAGCTTCCCAAGCTATTTGCAGATTATCACCAGTGAGGGAGAATTTCGCCACAATATTATGTGCTTCATTTTTCGTTTTGAGGCGGAGGTGATATAGCTTTTCCACATTGCTTAGCTTAGGGTGCTCCAAATAAACCGATGTGAACATGTCACGAAACGACGGCCATGATTGGTAGTCACCTTGAAAACATTCTGCATCGCATGGAGGCACTCTAACACACCATTCCGGTTCGGTCTTAATGCTTTGAGTAGGAATCTGTTCGTTGGTTTTTGTATTGTGGATTGACTTCTGATTAATAAGATCAATCAACAATCCAACTGCAGCGAAATAACTTTCGGAAACACTAGTGTGTTTTGTACGAATGACAAGAGTTCTTGTTTCGTCTAAGGTATCACCCTCATTCCGAAGACACTTGACGTAAATTTCCCTGAACTCGCGCCATAAGGATTCGACTTCATCCTTTCGAGCAACTAATGCGCCACGGGTAACGGTTTCCTTCGAAATTTCACGAATATTGTTAATGAACTCATTAACTTGCCTAACGTAAAGGAAGTATTCGTCATAGAGTGACATAGTATAATCGATTAGAAAAGTTCTCTCTCACAGAGATAGTAGCGAAATAACACGAAAAAAATATTTTTATAGATTGGACAAAATCAACGAGATTATCTGAAATGACTCGAAAATCGAGAAAATGCTTCGTCAATCTGACCAAGGGATTCACCACTAGCTGTACACCGTTAAAAGAGAGGAAATAACTGTTCAGTCAAATGACCAACGAGAGAAAAAAAAAAAACCGTAATGACGTGATCGCGGTAAACCGTTTGCCTATCGATTCGAAATGCACCGTAATATATCTAACACATTATATGTATAACATATATCCTATCCGCATATAATCTATTTTAAATAAAATTATGCACAGCACCTACCTCTGGGTTTGGGATAAAGGGAACTCCGGTGGGTTTTCTCAAGTCTGCTGCTTAATCCGGGTCGACTGGACCAAAAATGTAGGGGGTGTGCACGTGTGGTATGTGCCGGCTGATATCCGAACAAAAATCCAGCAAAACAGGGGTGGCGTATTGGTGGATGGCCGCTGCAGTTCGACTTTGTCGTCCCAATTCAGAATGCTGTTCTAAAGAGAAAATCACACAATCTTTTTGCAGTACCGTGGAGTACAAAGAAATAAATAAAACCAAAAAAATTACCTTTTTTTTTTCTTCTGACCTATGGTCTTTATTGGGTGAGAGTCAGACACGAAGTGAAGTATACAAAAATAAATTCTTCTGAGTGCCTCTTGGTCACTCACTGTGGTGAAAAAGTACTAACGTTAAGTGTAATGTGTATGTATATATGGTTATTGTTTTACTTTACTGTAAGGTTCTCATGAGTAGTTTTTAAACATGAGTGCAAAGTCGGCTCTTATGAAGCCTAAAAGTATGCAAGTAATTTAATTTAATTCCTAACAATCATAAAATATAAACGTTACATGATTATTCAATGTATACACAAAGGGTAATAATATGTACTGCCGTGAACAGAGACAAAATATCAAAAGAAATCTTTGGTGGACAAAGCAACAACTGTGGAGATGGAAAACAAAGCAGCAATAGGAAAATCTTCATGAATGATTGTCTTACTGGCTTTACACGATCTCTTCTTAATAAAGCAAAAGAACTCAAACGTAATAACAAATGCAAGTTCGTTTGGGTAAGAAATTCATCTGTACTGATCAGAATTAAAGAAGGTGAAAAAGTATTAAAAATAAGTTCGTTTGAAGATTTACAAACTCAGGGTGTTATTAATTAACTTTTCTACTGTTTTTTGCTTCCTTGTTTTTTTTTTTTGTAATATGAATAATCTAAATCACAATAATGTTTGTATATCTTCTTCAATAATTATTGCTATTGTATAGATCATTCAATCAATAAACAATATTCTGGGTTTTCAGTAATTCATCAAAACATTCGAAGTCTTAGAATGAATTTCGATTCATTTTTATCCCATTTGTCATCCCTAGATCATTTACCAGATCTAATTTTTGTTTCTTAAATTTTAATAGTCCTAACTATTTATTTGATGCAACATGTAATAATTTGTATGCTGCTGGCGGTGTTGGTGTATTCTTTAACAGTGGCATAGTAGGCAAACAAATTAAAAAATATAATTTAAAGAGTGCTGATATAATTGGTTTCAGTTGCGAAATTTCTAGTATTTGCTATTGTTTTATATGTGTGTATAGATTGCACAAATGTACAGCAAAAACTTTTACTGAAGAATTTTCTGTGTTTCTGGAGTCGCAATCGTGCAAAAATATTATTTTGCTCGGTGATTTTAATATTAATATTTTATCTGACTCATTAGATGTTGATTTATTTTTGTCGACCTTGTCTGCGTTCGGTTTCGACTCCTTGTTGAATCAACCTACTCGCTTAAGTTCGTGCTTGGTGGTACGCGGCCGCGGCCGCGGCGGTGTTATTCGCGGTGGTACGTCGCGCTCGCCGCAGGTATAGTACTGGCCAGTTTTGATTTCTCTTCAAGTTGAGTATGGATTGGCTTGTTGCATTCTGAAGGATGATTATAGACCAGGCCTCTATGCAATACTTTATCTTACTTTATCAAAAAGTTGAGCAGAACTTTTTCCCTTGAAATGAATTATAGTTTTTTTTCGAGTATCCCTTTTGATTTTTGTTTTTGCATTGAATAATAACTTCTTGAGTCTGTAAAATAAATCATAAACGCCCCCTAAAAGTAGGCGTGTCTATGAACAAAATAGTCTATATTCTTGTCTGTGACCTTTCAAATAACTTGGCATCCAAATATGGAGAAGGGGCTTCCTGTTAACCGACAGCTTCCTTTTATTTGAATACAGTTTTCTATTTCTAAATGCAGTCTTACAGGAAGTGCTCTTGACTCCTTTGATGACAGTCTACTTTCTTCCGGCCTATATGGTCTGCCAGAACACCTTGCTTGCAGATCCCCCTGACCGCGGACCTTCCAAGGCTACCTGAAAATCCAATTTGCAGAGCTCATCATCACCAAGTAGCTAAGCCCGTGTGGGTATCTACAAACATTTTGCAAACTATCAACCGAAGCAGTCCATCACTAGAAACAACTCAAATCACACCCGCTTACTTCGAATCGATATCCGAATATGGGTGTCCCTCTTGTTCCCAGCGGCTGCCCGAATTATTCCAATTTCTATGCAACGCACAAGGGAGTTTGCATTATACAAATGTGTCACCATCGTCACACGTCTCATTAATAGGATTTTCACGTGTTTGCCCACTCATCGAAGCACAATAATTACACACAGGGTCAATTCGGTTCGGGTTCTGCGCTAGGCTTTGTTTTGCTGAAGTCCGCCCAGGCAGTAGAAAATCGATTTGAATTATGATGTGGGAGCGGTCAAAAGACATGGGGCCGGTTCGATTGGCACTCGTTAAAGATTGGTTTTCTGAGACAGCCTTAAGATCGGCTTACTGCTTGAGCTTCGGTGGTGCAAAAGTACCCACAGACATAGAACTCTATCGCCTACAGTTCGCATCATAGGTGGGTGCCACGTTATCTGATGCGATTGTCGAAATGCTTACCACTTTTCATTGGGGCGCCATACGAAATGTCTGCGAGGACCAAGATTCTCAATTATCCCGCAACCTAATTAGCGTCTAACTAGCTAACAGCTTATAATTCCGTTGCCATGTGAAAGATGGGCGTACAGGTGACGACTCAAAAGTGAGCTGTTCGAAAAGTTTGTCAGCGTGGTGTGTGACGGAGTAAAATGTGCACCCAGTTTGTTTTTGAAATATAGTTTCGAATTCACTTAATTAGGACCGTGCGTCTGAATCTGAATGCAGCCGTTTGAAGGATCACAATCTCAGGCCATCCTGTTAATCAACAACTTCCAATTAACTCAACTCGTCATCATTTGTCGAACATGCATTGCATTGTTTATCATACGAAAGACATAACAATATCATTTGCACATGGACACGCAAAGTTATATACGGCTAGGGGGAAAGGAGGGAGACAAGTGACAACGACGCAATCCTCAATCTCGCAACGTTATTCGAAATGGACAATGGATGGACAGTGAAACCAATATGATTTCGACAAACCGAACCGAACCACATCAATGAATGTCCACCGAAAGTCAATAGGAAAGGGATGGTTTACAATAAACAAACATGCAGCAAGAGTCCGGTCGGTAATCCTTTGTATGCCCTTTCAAGCGCAACGATACGGATGGACACTCTGCCTCTATACCTCTGTTGCGAACAAACAAGCAGACACCCGATAGTCGATTCGAATAATCAAAGCCAACCCATAATGTTCCTAGTCGTCGTCGTTGCACAATCGAGAGCATCGACATTTGATCTCAACTTTGCTTTTGGGCACAAACATCTTCCGCACCCGAGGCACAACAAATAGAACGCCTGCACGTGGGGCTCGAATCATTAATGCGAAACAATTATAATTAAGGCGGCCGATGGCATGTGGCTAAGGGAGGTTTTACTGAGTGGAATATGTTGACGAACGAACGAACTTTAACCGGCAAAGAAAAGAAGGGCATTGTTGCTTTTCTGTGGCGTAGGAGGGCATTTTTATATGGGACTTAATTGTTTACATAGGCCTTCGAAAAATCCGGCCTCACGGAACATGGCATCTCCCACCTTCGCTGATGTTCATATAAAAAATTTAATTGAAAAGAAAGTGGAAAATCCTATATCCTTCAGTCAAAAATGAACTTTAATCTCATTTTGATTGCGATGCCAATCTGTAATCGCAAATTTGCTTTAGCTGGATTACTCCCACACAAATCTTATATGATTCTCCCTAGACTTGCATGGAATACAATTGCTCGAGTATCGGTCTATTCTACAACCAAGGAGAAACCCCT
Organism: Cheilosia vernalis; assembly: GCA_949126925.1. Classification (NCBI taxonomy): domain Eukaryota; kingdom Metazoa; phylum Arthropoda; class Insecta; order Diptera; family Syrphidae; genus Cheilosia; species Cheilosia vernalis. Next base: position 13,300,173 of record OX421361.1, on the reverse strand, counting down.
CCCTTGGTGGAGTTGTCAAAGCTGTTTCCCTGCTGAAGTTCGCACCACACCGTCACAAAAGAGCACCTTACGCATTATTGTCAATGCCCCATATTTCAGAACAAACAGAACTATACCTTCTTATGAAAGCGGTGGCATAATTTTAGCATTTTGCTCGTCAGAAGATCGATCGTTCAAACTAAAATTTATTTTCGTAAATAATTCGTCGGAATTAAGAAGCAACCATAATAGAATTGAATTGGAGTAATCCAGCTTAAGTCAAGTGAGCATATACTAAGATGAATTTCACTGAACATTGTGTGATCCCTCATGTATTTGAGAGTCGACTGAGTCCCTACAGATTGACATCGACAAAATAATAGACATATTAACAAACATTTTAAATCGCAATGCGTAGAGTTGGAAGTGAAACGTTAACGAAAAATTAAACGCTGACGCCTCTTTAAAAGCGCTTGGCGGAGAGTGAGATCTGAAGCACGCTGAACTCACTCCCACGCTTCTTTGTTGTGCGAAAAGCAGACGTTCCATTGCGTTTCACTTTTCGTTACGTTATTTTTTCTCACCGTACGGGCTTGCCTCGACATTTTATAAGCATTAACACCCACGATATAGTACCTACTTCATGTCAACTGGATACGAAACTAGCGGTCTATTTAAAGACTTAATGGACCAGTCCATAGAATCCGTCGTCTCCGTTGCGTCAACGTATTTAACTGACAGATTTATAGAATACACAACCAACTAAGGGAAGACGAGCCAAGGCTAATAAGCAAGGCAATATGACGGATGAAGTATGCTTAGGTGGGATCTATGTACGTTTGTGTCCGTTGAATCCGTTGACAGTTTTGACAAATTGAGATAAAGCACATGGATTTTGTTGAATGACAGTTTGATGTTCAATCAGAAAAATTCCGCTTGTGGAATTATTTCACAAAGATCACATCGCCTTGTCTCAGACCTTTTTCGACATCAAATGAATCGGTGGTGTTCTTGCCGACTTTGACGGAGCAGCGAGATTTCTCCATCGTCATCCTGCACAAACGGACGAGTTTGGCGGGGATGCCAAAACTTGACATGGCTTTGTATAGTTCGTCCCTATATACGCTATCATATGCGACTTTAAAGTCGATAAATAGATGGTGTGTATCGATCTGAAATTCCTGGGTTTTTTCTAAGATCTGTCGGAGTGTGAAAATTTGGTCGATGGTTGACTTTCCTGGCCTAAAACCACACTGATATGGGCCGATCAGGTTGTTGGCAAAAGGTTTTAGGCGTTCACACAGTACAGCCGACAGGATCTTATACGCGACATTCAGGAGACTTATTCCTCTGTAGTTGGCGCAGTTCAGAGTATCTCCTTTCTTGTGGATGGGGCACACGATGCTGAGGTTCCATTCATCGGGCATGCTTTCATCCGACCATATTTTACAGATGAGTTGGTGCATGCTCCTTACCAAGCCATCTCCCGCTGCTTTGAAAAGCTCGGCCGGAAGACCATCCGCTCCAGCAGCTTTGTTGGACTTAAGTTTGGATATCGCTATCCTCACTTCGTGTAGGTCGGGTGGACGGAAGTTTTGGCTATCATCGTCCAAGCTGAACAGATCATTCTGCCTGAAAGCGGGTTGTTGGTTGTCTCCGCCGTTTAACAGTCTGTAGAAGTGTTCTTTTCAAATCCTCAGCACCGACTGTGAATCTACTACTGTATTCCCATGCTCATCTCTTCAGGCTTCTGTTCGGGCCTTGTATCCTTGGGTGGATCGTTTTACCCTTTGGTAGAACTTTCGAACATTGCCTCTGCAGTATCGTCCCTCAATTGATTCGACCGCTCGCTTCTCGTGCTCTTTCTTTTTCCTTCTAAGAAGACGGTGTTCCTCCCTTCTTTTTTGCCTGTAGAGCTCGCGGGCAGCTCTCTCAGCCGCTCTGGTTCTTGTCTGCAGCTTTAGTTGGTAGGCCTCGTTCTTGGCTGCATGTGCCTGGCGGCATTCCTCATCGAACCAAGGGTTTCGTTGTGGTCGCCTAGTGAAACCCAGCACTTCGGTGGCGGCAGTCCTGATAGCACGCTGGCAGTGCTGCCACTGGTCCTCTGTGCTTAATTCTGGTGAAGCTGAGGGTGAACTTGCTGAGAGGTTTAGGGATACGCGGTCGGCAAAGGTTTTGGCGGTCTCTTGCGATAGTAGCCTTGCAACGTCAAATCTTCTCACAGTATCCGCTCGGTGTTGTGGAGTATTGGATATCCGCATCCGTACTTTGGCTACTACCAAGTAATGGTCCGAGTCTATGTTGGCCGCTCGGAACGTTCGGACATCCAAGATACTGGAGGCATGTCTGGCGTCGATCGCAACATGATCAATTTGGTTGACGGTTTGTTGATCTGGAGACCGCCAAGTCCCCTTGTGTATGTTGAGGTGTGGGAATCGTGTGCTGGCAATGATGATATTTCGCCCCGCCGCAAAGTCGATTAGCCTGAATCCGTTTCCGGAGGTGTTGTCGTGCAGGCTATGCTTTCCGACTGTAGAGCCAAAGATGCCCTCTTTTCCGATTTTGGCGTCAAAGTCGCCAAGAACTATCTTGACGTCGTACTTCGGGCACTTATCATACGTCTTCTCAAGAAGATCGTAGAATACTTCTTTGGCCGTATCGTTTTTCTTCTCCGTCGGAGCGTGAGCACAGATCAGCGTAATATTTTTAAATTTGGCCCTGATGCGGATTGTAACTAGGCGGTCGCTAATATTGCGAAATCCCAAGACTTCTTGCCTAAGTCTTCCTCTAATCACAAATCCACATCCAAATAGCCGCTGACTCTATGCTCTCTGCGGCACTCGCCGTAGTAGATGTCACAGTTTTTCATCCTTCTTGTGCCTTCTCCATCCCATCGCACTTCCTGGATGGCTGTGATTTCGGCTTTGTACCTATCCAGGGTCTCCACTAGTTGTTCGGCTGCACGCGGTCTGTTTAAGGTCCGGACATTCCACGTGCAGATCCGAAGTTCGTTGTCCTTAATTCGTTTGCAGTGGTCGTCAACATTTGGATCATCCATATCCGAGGCTTGTAGAGGCTTCAAAAGTTATGAAATACCAACCACTTGAGCAAAATCGGCGGGGTGTAACGTATTTCAAAAATTGCTTGATAGCAAAGTCAATTCTTATAAATTTGACACTCGAAAGGATACCGGGATGTTCCTTTGAGATATCATGGCTGTCATGCGTTTCAAAAGAGAAAAAACTGCGCTTAATGAGCCCTCAAATTGTTGCAATTTTGTGTAAACTATGACTCACAGAAAATTTATCCAAAAGCTGTTAAAAATATTTGCCAATATTTATGTTTTGTTGAAGAAAATAATTTCAAACTGAAAATTTTTCTAAAACGTTTTTAAAGTATTTTCTTTAAAATTTGTCCCGCATAATCCAAGTCAATCTAAAAACTTTAAAACAGTTTCTTATTTAATACTCACTCCTGTGAGTATTTTTAGGTATTACTGATATTTTAAATTTATAACAGATGTTGTAAAGCTTGTTTTTACATTTTAACAACTAACAACTAAGTAATCATCGGGTAAACACGTTCTGTTGAACATTTATTTTTGCTTTAGCTTGTGAAAATGTGCTTCTAATTAAGAAAAGATTTCAAAAAGAAGAGAATTTAAGAAAACCTTCGGTGGGACATAAATATTTATCATGATAGGGGTAATTTGTTCGCGGTTGATAACACTGTACCTTTGGGGCAATATCTTTGTCTGTCGACGATTTCTCATGCCCAAAATTAATTTATAAAAAAAAAATAAAAAATGTTTAGTTCAACAAAAACTAAAAAAAATATAGCTACGTACATTTTTATGGGAGAACATATTTTTTAATTAATTGTTAGGCCGTCCATTTTGAGGTGCACTAAAATACGAATTGGGTTTTGGAAACATATTTTTGTTTTGTTGTTCCTAAAAAAAATGTTTTTTAATAATCTGTTTAAAATATCAATTGGAAAACTAAATCTATGTCTTAATATTGATTTCTCTGTCCGTCTTTCCGCATATTTGTCGGAAGTCTTGTTTGACATTGCCAACCGGGAGTTCGTTTTATGTTTATTTTTGAAAATTTTATATCCGCAGACATCAGTCAAAAAACATTTTTTATAAATATATAAAAAAAAAGTAAACAATCTAAATAATAACAGTGTCGAAAGCAGTTGCACCACAAAGCAAATCTCACTGAATGCATTCCATACAAAACGCATATGAGAGTCATGAATTTGATAATAGCCTCGTTTCTGTACAGGCGCCGCATATATTCTCTTGGTAATGCAAATTTTTATAACACAGGCATTTTTAGAAACAAGGCTAAGTGCTTCCAAAAAAATTTACATATTTTCCATGACACGTTTACATTTCTCACATGCAATAGCATTTAAACTGGTTGCATCTCGCAAGCATTGCAAGCCCCCATCCTTAACATGACACCACCGCTTTTAACAGTCACCCAGTGACACTGATAACAGTGATATTCTTCAGCATTTTAACATTTTGTTCTTCGAAAAAAAAAAGAAACAATTGTCGAAACATGCGCATTTCATTGCAAACCACGTGCTCGCCAAACAATAATAACAACCGACAACCGGGCGCTTTCGAACACATAAAAAGGACTCGAAAGTTTTGCGCTACCTTGGAGACTTTCGAAGATTTTCTATGCTTTGTGTGCGTGTGCTACGTTATCAGGATTCTATTGGTTTTCTTAGGTCTCACGCACGGGTTTTCTTCTGGTTTTGGTTTTTTTTTTTTTTCCTTTTGATAATCGATTTAATGTGCTTTTTTGGTAAATATCTGGTTGGGAAAAGGAACGAGCACAACATGGGAGGCGCCTAAGATGTTTTGTATATATGAAGGTATCTGCGCGTGGGAGGAGATTTAATTTACATACTTTCTGATATGGACAAAGTCGTATAAATGGATGCAGTAAGGTGTAAAGTGTTTTTATAGGTGCCATGTGTAGTCGACAAGGTCAAGTATTTACTTATCTTGGTACTAATAAGTGTAAGCTGATTGGGGGGATGTATTTTTTTGTATGGGGATCTAAGGGCGCCTATGGAATAAATCAAATGAGATCATTGTTTCAATATACCATAGAATGGTATATCCTTGTTCATGGGCAGTTGGTACTTTTTGGGGAGTAAGGGGTTACTAATTCATTTACTCGTACTTTGCAGTGCGATATTCCTTAATTATAAGGGCAGCAACAACTGTGTTATACCTGAATGGTTTGACGACCAATTGCAGCTTGAAATTATTTGTCAATAACTTCGCCATATTGAAAACTGAATAACAACTAACAAATGAGCTTTCATCCTTATTTAAAGCGACCCATACACGCGACACTAACTTATCAGATTCCAAATATTTGTTGTCCGTTTGAAATAAGAGGATATAAAACAATTCTGACAATTTCGCAAAATTTAAATTAAACTAATCTTCAGCTTTCCGCCAACTACAATTACCAAACACGTTGCAAACATTTTTCGCACACATGTATACGACATGTCACGATAAAACACAATTAGAGAAATGTTGTTCAGTCACTTCTCAAAGCTGAATTTCCCCCAGGTGAATTCTCGCTTCTATTTTATTTTATCCTCACTCTTTCCTAGAATGGGGTAAAATTTCGACCGTTGGGTTTTCGTGAAGCTCAGCCGTTGCCCTCTCATCCACTCGTGAAGTTCTGTTCTAAGTGCTGGGCCACACAATTGAATAACTAATTTTGTCGATCTAACTACATGCCAGCTGTTTTATGACATTTCTTAAACATGTCTTAGGCGTGATGCATACGTTGTTGCGTCGATGGAAAGATGTTGAAAAAATGTCGTAGACATGTGCCTTTGATGTTGCATCGTGTGCAGAAGGCCTTAGCTTTATATTTAGGATTTCCCAATTTCTCCACTTCTCATTTGTGAAGTTGTGATTTTTAATACGAACGGAATGGATCTGCAATTTTATGCCCAAATTCATGTAATTTGTGTTTCTTTTCGGAGGTTGATCCTGCTTCACATCAGAAATTGCGAAAAAAAATTTAGAAACTATTTCATAAGCAAAAGTCATGCGAAACCGATTCAAAACAGCCACAGCAGCATTATCAAGATTGAATAGAGAATTTTGCCTTTAGGTTCAATGTATTTTTTGCTGTTGATAATTTTTTTCCCGCCAATAAAAACTGTTTCGAATGACCCCAAAAGCTCTAAGGTCACAGATTAACCGTGGACTCCGCAAACTATTTCCAAACATCGATAAAAACCATTGAGTCTCCAATTATTCATATAATGCCAAAATGTGAAACTTTACTTTTTTTTAAATTACTTTTTATAAAACTAACTAACGGACGCCAGCCTGCTTTGCCAGGCGTTAAAATTTTAATTCAGGTATTTTGCTTCGTTGAGTCGAGGAGCTTCGATAAATGTTCACGGACGAAACTTTCCAAGCTTCACAACGACTTAAGCAATAAAATTCAAAATTTCGTAAAAAAAAAACTTTTTTCCGGAATTCCCCGAATTTTCCACTAAGAATTTTCTATTTTGTCATTCAAAAAGTATAGGTACTACCAAAAAAATTCATTTTCGTTTTTTTTTTTTAATTTCCCGAATTTTCGGGAGGGGTTTCCCAACATTTTGTTTCGTAAGAACATTTTCCTGACAATTACGAATAACAGAAAAAAAAATTCAGCCCAGCCGTTCTCAATTGATAAAATACTATTTTTAAATATATATAGATTTTCTTAAATTATTATTTATAAAATAAATTGTTTGATCGTATTTTTGTTTTCATTTAATATTTTGGCATTAATTCGATATTTTTGTAATGCTTTTCCCAGTTGTTTCAGGACAATTAAAGAATTGGGGAAGGCCCAGCTCCAGATTTACTGAGTTAAGTCTTTTGTAAAAAAAAGGTTTACAAACTCCTAGAGTTCTTTATATACTAATAGTTTAAGGCCTTGTGTGAGAATATGACTAAAGATGTGTTAAGACCTTTAGAAATTGATTGTCTATTTGAAGAACCTTAGTATACTTTTATATATTAAAGGGCTACAAAATTTAACTTCGAATTGTCCCGTGGGGTCGTTTAGGTGCCCAGTGGAAGAATATATTTCAAAATGTTAGGGAAGAGAAATCCTTCGTGTACTCGTATATACATGAAGGGTATTTTAAAACAATCCTGCACTTCTTATGTGGCTCCTGGCTCGTTTTATGTGTCTCAAATGAACCCGTTTCTATTCGCAAATTTTGACCTCCACATCGATTTAAAATTGTGGAAATTTCGCAAAATCAGTATTGCTGTGCTCGCAAAATCCACAAAATTCAGTGACGTAGGCATAGCTGGCTCACGGATGCGGTAATTCGGATCGCTTTTTCTGTTTTTCACTCATGCACTCGATCGGGTAAGACATGCTGTAAGTTTCATACTCAATGGAAGCCATTGTAACTATATCCATCAAGCTTGTAGTTACGAACTCTGCCTTAAAGAAAACAAAGCAAGAGGTAACATTTGTAGCCCATAGAAATGAGAGTCTAGCTCACGTTAACGTCGCGTCGGTAAAAAAAATCGTCCCCGAGCCGATTGTTATATGTTTTCCATTTTAGGTAGGTACCTACCTAAGAATGAGCTGCGAAAGAGTTTGGACTTCAAGCTGAATGAGTTATAAGCGAAGCTGTTCGATAATGACGTCATCTCACGAATAACCCAGTTAAGTGGCGACTAAACTCATACGACATTACGCCCCTCGAAAAGACTTATAAAGAGAAGCAAAGTTCTCTTACGATACACACAATCTACGGTGTGGCTGCTGACTTAGTCCCTCTGTTGTGGATGGGTCGTTGCGTTGATCATATGGTTGCAGTACCTTTTTCTTTTATATTACCACAAACAAGTGAAGTGTGTTAGCAGTCTTTCTCGATTATTTTGAGCTGAATGTTCACCATACGCTGAAGTAAATCGCTCCGACCAACAAAGGGAACTGCAGAAATTATAATATTGTTGGATTATTAACATTTATTCATACGGCATGTTTTCTCTGTCAGTTCTTGTAAATCGATAACCCCATCTACATTAATATAGCCCTCTGAGGTCCATTGTTCTCAGAAGGTTGGTTACATTTGCTAAGACTTCATTCTTTTTCAGATTCTTGGCTCAGTTTCGGTCCAATAAATTTGAGTTAAAAACCATCATTGCATTGATGATTTCAGACAAAAAAAAATCCCCCCCTTCGACGGCAATTACCCTCACTTTGAAAAATTGTCGGTGCTCGCCTTCCCACGTTCAATATCTTCAATTGTCATATCACATAATATCTCTTGCCTTTTATCATTAACCCCACCATCTGATATTTAATTCTCGCGCCACCATCATCAACCCTTAATGTGGCCAATAGCATTATTCTGCTACTAACAGAGCTTTTGAATATTTTCTGCAAAGCTTTCGAATTTCGAAATTCAAACCCCCTTTGCAGATATATGTTCGTCGCACAAGTATGCAACAGAGTCGAATGGAGCCAGAGAAGTTCACCACAATTCGCATGCTCCCCTGAAAGTCCTGCTCTGTTAATTTAACATTTTTATATGGCGAAGCTTCTCTGTTAACTCTGTAATAACGTTCCTAAGCACCATCTAGTCATAGTTGGGATTTATTTTTGAAGCTAAAACCCCCTTTGCACGGATTATCTCAAACTGCAGACGTTGTGAAATTTAAAATTTTTCTCGCGGCTTTTTGAAAAACTTTCATTAGGTATAACTTAGAATGTATAACGTATGTAACTGAACTTAGTGATTCGAAGAGTGCAAGTACTGACTGTTGCTTAATGTGACACTTGATAGATTTTTGTGTTTGTCTGGGAAGTTGTTTTTTTGCGTTGTTTTTTTACAGTTTAAATACACGGTTGACCTTAATTTATAATTTGATGTACAGACACTGATTGGCTAAATTTAAAAAATAGTAAAATTAGATTTTAACCTATCAATTAGTTATGAAAATTATTAAGAAGGAAGTAAATTTCATAAAGTAAACCATTAGTTATGAAAGCGACCCTATCACTAGTCAACTTTCAATGTCGTCTTCCACAAATTCGTGTCCCAAAGCAAACAATTTACACAATCGTCATTTTAATAATGCAAGAATGGTAAATGACACCAAAGAGCAATTAGCTTTTGGACAGCCTTAATTGCTGTTGTCATTGAGGGTATAGGTGTAACTACTCTCTGGTGGGATGTGTTTAGACTGTGGATGGCACATGCATGGGGGTACAAAGAACAAACACTATTTCCTCGCAATGTCCATAAGTGCGTTTATTTTGATTTTTAGATGGTAATTAGGGGATTCATTATGGTCTTGTGGGGAATTGTGTAAACATACAGTCGGGCTAATTATGTGACGTAATTGTAGGCTTTTCCGGGATGTAATCCAGAGAAAGTAAGGTATTTTTAGTTCTTTTGTAGCCATTGTAAAAATATGATTTTATAAATAGAGTTCTCCCAGTTGTAGAAATTCTAGTATTAAAATGACCGCCTTGTATACACAACATATTGGAAAACAAAATTTCACACAGCATTGTATCTGTGGAGAATCTTTTTAACAACAACAAAATCAAACGAATATGTTGTGGTGTAGTGAAAGTGGTTCTTAGTTACTTGCCTTGGCCTATTTATATATAAAATGCCCAGCTTCTCACTATCGCTTGAGTGAGTTTTATTTTTGAGACGATTTAAACGGACCTTGAACCTAGTACCAAATCAAAATTGAAAAGCTTCCTCAATTTAACTATAAACTCCGTCAGCCTTATTTATAAACCTATTAGAGAGAGTGTATAAAGTTACGCACTCTTTAAAATGCTTCTAAACGCAAAAACCTTATTTATTCAAAAATTTCAACGGTGTTTAGAGCTTGTACAAGCTAAATGCTTTTGGAGGTTGTTTAGTGTCTGTATAGAGGTGGAATAGTAAGGAAATGTCATTTTGACTTCACATTATTGAGCAAAAAGATTTCGCTTTTTATTTTGGATGTTTTCATATTAAATTATTACGATTTTAATAGTTCTAATAAATAAGTCTGCGTGTGTTTGTGAGCCCGCTTAAAAGAGTAATTTCATTATTTTAATACCTCCACCGAAAAGAAGAACCCATTACACCTCAACAGTGCTTGCAGATAGGTGTAACTATTGCACTTCAGGGAATTATCCTTGACAGCAAACTATAATGGAACCAGCAGATTGAACGTACCGTAAACAGAGCCACCAGATCATTATGGATCTGTCATCGGGTCTGCGGTAACAACTGGGGTCTTAGACCTCGGATGGGGCGCCGTGAAATAAGGCCAAGCGAAATAAGGCCAAATCTGAAAATTTGGCCTTTTTTCACTTTACAAAAGTGAAATAAGGCCATATTTCAACAGTTGGCCTTATTTCACTCCGACAAAGTGCAATAATGCCAACAAAATTTGAGTAATAAGACCAAACTTGCACCCACCCCGTAATCCAACAATAAACCCAAGCAGGGGGGTTGCAGGGGGGCAGCATGCCCCCCCATACAGATTTCATAGTTTGAAAGCGCAATAACACCAATTTGGCGTTATTGCACTTTGTCGGAGTGAAATAAGGCCAACTGTTGAAATATGGCCTTATTTCACTTTTGTAAAGTGAAAAAAGGCCAAATTTTCAGATTTGGCCTTATTTCGCTTGGCCTTATTTCACGGCACCCCTCGGATGGTATACTGGCTTTATTCGCTCATCGTAAGACCAGCGGTTACCTATGTTGCCGTGGTCTGGTGGACGAAGACTAACGAAGTCACCACAGTCAAGAAGCTAGAACGAGTTCAACATATAGCCGGAAACTGCATGACGGGCTGTTTACAATCCACTCCGACCATGGCACTTAATGTCATCCTAGGTCTAACACCGCTTCAAACGCATATTCAAATGGAGGTGAGACTAAGTATTCACCGCCATTCGAATAACTTGGACCCCTATGTGCTATCATGGAGGGCATCTGTCTCTACTCGACACCATGGAGCCTTCAAGCACATTCAGCATGCCTCTAGACAACATGCTACCGGAATATGGCTTCTACAAAAACTTCTCCATAACTATCCCCCCTAGGGAAGAATGGGAAAAATATAAACCCAATCCATATCGATATCATCTGGTACACAGATGGTTCTAAGATTTAATCAGGGACTGGTTCTGGAATCTACCGTGAGTCGCCCCAGGTGAACAAACTTATCCATATTTCAGGACGAATTCCTTGCAATCTACCATTGCGCTAGAATAAATCTAAGTTCCAACACACGTGGAGAAACCATATTTATCTTTTCAGATTACCAGGCAGCTCTCAAAGCCCTTGACTCATCTGTCATAAAATCTAAACTTATCTTAGAAACATTCACAGCCATCTATGAACTTTCTAAGAAAAACCTAATCATCCTCCACTGGATTCCAGCCCACAGAGGATTTGATCGTAACAAATCAGCTGTCTCACTGGCTAAAATCGGAGCAACCACTCTACTTATCGGACTTGAACCCATCTGCGGAGTCAGTAAAAACCATTTCAGGAACTATATTAGGAACCTTTCTCGCATCGAGTCTAACGCGATCTGACAAAGCACAGATGGGCAGAACTGCACCAGCAATTTTCTCCTTTTCTTCCCCATCCGCAGCATAGGCGTCTCGCCAGACCCTATCTGCAGACTCTGTCTTGAGAGTGACGAATCCTCTCTTCATATTCTCACAGACTGTCCGGCTTTATATCGCCTTAGAAAAAATATCCTTGGGGATGAAATCGTCAAATCAGCAACCTTTGCTGACATTCACCCAGAGAAGATCCTTGTCTTACTGACTTCATCTGGGGTGAAAAAATGGCTCTAGGAACATACCAGGGTATTTATTTATTTATTAGATCTACGAAATATTAATATCAACAGATCGAGGGAAATATTTAAAAAATTTACAAACTTAAAAATATACTTGTCTTAAATTTAACAATACTAGTTCCTTAAATCTTGATCTTGGCAATACTAAATCAAGCTGCTCATAAACAATATTAAACAATCTACAACAAAGCGTAACTGGCTCATTGGCCCCATATAAAGTGGAGTGATGAACTTCAAATAACAAAGATCTGGACCTGAGAACCCTTTGGGGGGCATATATAAACAGATTAATGAAAGTAAATTACCACAGTCAATAGACGAACAAAGCAAATCTCGGACGAACATAACACATTGCATTTTACGGCGAACTTTGAGAGAATCTAATCCCAACAGCAAACATTTCGAACGGTAAGAGTGGTGGACATTATCGCTCAAAAAGAAACGGCGCAGTGCAAATCGCAAAAAGTTTTTTTGAACTTTTTCGATTCTATTAATATTTTTTGCAGAAAACGGGTTACAAACAACACTACAATATTCAAGACACGGTCGAACCATGCTAATGTAAATGGCCTTAAGGCCTGAAATCCGATGAATTTCTTTTCAGAAATCCTAATGCAGAGTTCGCTTTTGACATTATGTTATTAACATGGATATCAAAAGCAAGTTTCCCATCAAACACCACACCAAGATCTTTAAACTCAACCACAATTTTGATAGCTTGGTCTCCAAGGCGATACTCAGGCATGAGAATATATTGATTCCGATTATACGACATGGTGGCACATTTATCGAGATTGAGATGTAGATCATTTAGATTACACCATTCAAAAAAAGCATCTAAATCTCTCTGGAATAAAAAACAATCACTGGGGCTTGAAACTGTAGTGAAAAACTTTATGTCATCTGCATAAAGAATACAAGAACAAGAATTAAGAATTCTGGGCAAGTCATTAATAAAAATAAGAAAAAGGATTGGTCCAAGATGGCTACCTTCCGGGACCCCAGACACGACGTTAATTTCGTCTGAGCATAAATTTCCGATGGAAACAAATTGTTTCCTACCGAAAAGGTACGATTTAAACCACGAAAGTAGTGGCCCAAAAAAACCATAACACTCAAGTTTTCTTAACAAGACAAGAAAGTTTATTCTACTGAAGGCTTTCACGAAGTCAGTATACACCACATGCACCTGCTTATGATTTTCAATTGAATTTAAGCAATAATTAGTAAACTGAACTAGATTAGAGCATGTCGAGCGGCCCTTCCAAAAACCGTGTTGAGAATCACTTATAAAGCTTTTTAAAACTAAAACCATTCGTTCCTTCACCAGAAGATCCAAAAGTTTAGAAATGATAGAGAGTTTAGAGACAGGTCTGTAATTCAAAATTTTGTCTTTTTTACCGCTCTTATAGACGGGAGTTATTAGCGAATACTTCCAAGCTTCAATAAAAGTGCCAGTAGCCAGAGACTGATTGAAGATAGAGAGTAAGGGCAAACTGGGGGAATCAGCACAAGATTTTAAAACCACAGGGTAAAAACCCAAGAAATCTGGATTTTTACTGAATTTCAAATCCTTCAGTGCCAGCAGTATTTCTGATCTATTAAGAACCAGAGAGCTTGATGCCGAATATGCATTCAAAGAATCGAAATACTCATCCGTCAAAGAAGTTAGCCTTGAAGAATCATATATGCTTTGAAAATACGATGCGAACATGTTCAAAATGACCCTGGGATTATTTGATGATTGACCTTGAAAATTCATAGTTGAAGGAAAACCAACACTGGACCGTTTAGAATTTACGTATAGCCAAAAACACCTTGGGTTGGATTTTAGGTTGCATTCCAAGGTTTGAATGTATTTGTTCGAGAGAAACCGGGAAAGAAAACAAAATTCTTTTCTCAACCGCGCAAATAATACATATTCCGATAGAGATTTGCTTCTCTTAAAACTTTTATGAGCTCTATTTTTAGCATTTTTAAGATTCAGTAACCGGCGGTTGTACCATGGTGGATGAGAGTTTACTTTTTTTCGTACTCTAGGCACTGAATTTTTTAATATTAAGAAAAAAATATTCGAGAAAGCATTAAAATTTTCCGTAGCTGAGTCGTACCTAAGTTCATAACCCCAGTTCACTAATGCAAACTGATCACTCATTAACTTCAGATTCGAACAGTTAAACTTAAAAATAAAATTACAAGAATCATTGTACAAAACTTGATTATTATAGTCGTAAGTTTTGATTAAAATAACAATAGCGTTGTGAGACATAGAATTCCTTAAAAATGGTAAACAATTATCTACCGAAACATTCATGTCATCGGATGCAAACACAATACACTCCTTTAAGAAGCCGCAGTGCCTAAGCCCCCTGTTGGCTCCCCTGCTTCCTAATCTAGTCTAATCTCTACTTGTCATACTCAAGGCTAAAAAATCGGACCGCAGACTGAACCTTGAGGTGCACCTAGAATAAACGACATTGTAAGCTATATATTGTCTAATACAACAGACTTCATCTTCAAAAGTCAAAGCATATTATGGTGCCAACAAGGAAAAACAGCATAAGTACTTTTTAGTCACTTTTCAGGAGCGCAGGATATAGTTTTGCCAGCAGATATGGGAAGACTACTACGCGTTTTTTTATTGTTCCATAATACAGCAACCGTAAGATATATTTGAACGAAAAAAATATGACTTATAGAGCAGGGTACGGTGCATCCGACAGTTATAACGAGCCATGTCTTTTTTAGGCATCTCTGGCAAGTTCGACTGTTGGCTTAGGATGGACAGAGAGAAAGGTAGATGCTTGGATCAGGGTCCGTAAAAAAACAGCCAAGACCTTTGGTGTCCGAAAAAATTGAGACCGCCTTCTTAACATCTTACTTAGTTTAAATTTTGCAGGATTCATTGGTCAAAGTTGCAAAAACTAGTCAATGGATATTGAATTTGGGAAGCATTTTTAAAGCGTCAGCGGTATAGAGCGAAGGGGCCGTGGCACCGCTCTAACTAACTTAAAGTCAGTGCACTTTGATAAGAAAGTCTATACCTGCTAAAATCACGGCTATGGGAATATTTTCATGGAAATTCCTCAATAAGAAGGTGCAAAAGGTATCGGACTGAAGATATAGCCCTGTGGAACACCAGATGCCGTTCTAAGCCTCTCTGGCATTATTGATCCAAATCTCCCTTGAAAACTCCCGAGCGATGATATCTTGTATATCAGGCTATGTTTGTAAACGGTGTTAACCGCGCATTTGAATTTTACAAAACATATGCACTGGTACTCGTAAGAGCAGAATTAGCCTCAGATATTAAAAAGGTTGAAAACAGGCTTGCAAAGCCGGGTCGCTTGCCAACTTCTGTAAACTTTTTTCAGTCCATTCATGAAGAACTAAAGCGGAAATCTTCCTTACCTAAATAAGTTTGCAGATCTGCACGTTTCGGAAAGACTATAATTTATTTTCCTAAAAATTCCAAAGAGCTCTTTGGCAAAGTGAGCAGGCTTACAAGATTTGCCGAGAAGTTTGTTATAAACTTGTTAATTTTGCTTTTATAGGAATGAAAAAGGGGGACACTTCCGTCCGAAAACTCGTTGCACATCATTGAAAGCCAAGGCCCAGCTATACGTGCCCATCAAGCCGCCATATTAGTCTTGATTAAAATTCTACAGCCAATGACATGTATTTGGGCAAAAAGAAGTCCCTAAGTGTCGCCAATAACTTGAGCATTAAAGCTTGCTTAAAGTTTCCGGTTAAACACGTGCACTGCCCCCACCGAGTAGACAAACAGACCTCAAAGAGGGACATATCTCGACACCCACAGGAATATGCACAAGCCAGGTTGTGTTTGTGGCATGCGGTCTGATGGCGAACATCATTCAACGTGCGTGTATCCAAAGCAAAGACGACAGTAGTTCACTCCTTCAAAGGCCACATATATGGGTATGACAGTGATGCCGAAATCAAATCTCTTTTGCATAAACAACTTCTAATTTCTTGACTTTATGCGACAGGTTTGCCGTCGGCCTGAGAAGGGACCTAGGCAAACACTCACACCCAGCACAGGGTTGCCCAGTGGGCGTGTTCGTGTAATGTGCATAGGGAAACATCATCACTATAGTCCTTGAGTTTGTATCCGGGCAAAGAGCAATTCAATATAGCTTTGAGGTAACTCGATATCAACACATTGGTTTTGGATGAGTTGAAAACCAAAGTCCAGAACATTGTATTAATGTTAAATTGCAGTGGGCGATGTGGCGGGCGGGGTCGACGGGGTCTTGCGAGCAACACAAAAGACCTTTGTGTGCGTAGGCTTTGCCGTTTGAATTTATACATACCTACTAATTGGAAGATTTTCAAATTTCGTTTAGCCTAAAAGTTTAAACAAAGTGCCGGCAACTCGCAGAATGGACGGCATTTGTTATAGAATTTCCGCTGCGGACAGAAATTAATTCAAAATTCAAACATACTCTGACCTATTGACGTTGTTCATTAAATGCTAATGTTGGTTGTGTGTAGCCAACCCGAACGTGTTCATTGAATGGCCAATAATAACTATTATTATTGTGGTTTAAGGATTATTATGGTTTTCATTTCCTGATTAGCATATCATGATTGTAATTACGAATGGAACCAGTCGTCCGCCGACCCCCGTCAAAAAGTGTCGCAACACAAAGGCAATGCTTCAACAGTTTTGGTTTTTTTTTTTTGTGCTTTATTCTTTACCAATGGATAATTAAATTACTCGACAAAAAGCAGACAGGATTATTGTTCCGGGTTTTGCTGTTATACCACTGTGTGGGGCATCCGTATCGGCAACCCCGCCAGGTCAATATACACACTGATCCGAACTCACACAGAGGGTATACAAATATAATTGAATT
The DNA here is from genome assembly GCA_949126925.1 of Cheilosia vernalis. Classification (NCBI taxonomy): domain Eukaryota; kingdom Metazoa; phylum Arthropoda; class Insecta; order Diptera; family Syrphidae; genus Cheilosia; species Cheilosia vernalis. The sequence goes on along the minus strand of OX421361.1, from coordinate 13,283,409 downwards.
GAATTGAAATACGTTTTTTGATTAAGGCCCGGCCAATTTAATCTGACACATTTTGATATTTGTCGGCGTTTAATTGGATAACGTAAATTAAACGACTGCACTATGGTTGGTTGTGTGGGTATGTTTCGAAATCTAAAGGCTGCAGCATCGAATTTGTTGTTTTTTTTCTTTCTCAGTTATGGGGCGAGTGTTAACTTGATGAATAATATTTGTGCATAGGCAGAGCATTTTGACGTTTAAGGAGCGATTAATTATCATATTTTTATTTTGAAGATGAGGTCCTGTGGCGTTTTGTGACGATCTTACAACCTCACTTAACCTTACCTAACGTAACCTAGGTCCTGCGGTGTGTCACTGTCTAGGAAACTGAAAGATGACGTATGTCTGTTAATCGAATGTTAAGACACTTCCCGGTCGAAAATATAAGGTGCATTTTTCAACGACAAAGTTGCGCAACTCCATCTCCGGAGCAAGCCCTTTAATTTAAACGGCAACATAAACAAACAAAATTGTCGAATATGTAGGGCTTCCAACGCACAGATCCTCCATGAGACGGAATTGCATCCATTTCGTGTCACAGTGTGGCACCCGGGGGTACTCAGATTTGTGTTTAGCTGTGTAGGTATAGTCTCCAATGGTCAATTAGTTAGGTATAGTGTCTGGTTAATATTTATATTAATTTTTCTTTCTTTTTTTTAGGCATCTGGAGTATTATAAAAATATGAGTTGGGTTGTAAAACGAATGTGGCCACGGTTGCCACTTCAAAATAAAATTAAAATTAAATATGACCAAATGTAACTCAAAATTACCAAAATAATTTAAGTCCGAACACAGAACAATCAGACGAAAAGAAAACCGCTTTAAGTTGTATAAAAATTAAGTCGATTGTCTTTTTTCAATTCGTAAAAAAAATTACCAAATGACATAATAAATGCCAATGTGACCAAGAGAAAAATTAATGACCAAATTTGGTCACAAATGACCATCGTGAATGTGGCGCATGGAATTGAGAGAGCTATGGTCAGCGTTCCCTCCCCTGTCGTTAGGCAAAGTTCTCATTGCGGTAAAAATTGGTACTCAAATGGGTCTGAAGGTAGTACGCAATAATGTACCTAAAGAAAACGGCTTTATGGTATTTTTCAATTAGAATCGGAAATTTGTTTAACAAAATTCACTACTATACATGTATACATTTTCAAATATTTGTTTTATATGGACACACATTTTTTATTCATTAAAAAAAATTTCACAAAGAAAAGCTTATTTTAATTTAACATAAATTATTTCATTCATCCACAAAAAATAAAGGAAAACGTAACCTTTAAGGTTTATTTATATTTAAGAATAAATTATAAGTTAAGTATGTATATAAAAATGAACGAAAAAAAACAAAGGAAATTATTCCACAGGTATATCATCATTTTTGAACATTAAAAAATGTAAAAAAAAAAACTTTTTTATAAAAAACAAAGTAGTGAATTATACATTCATATCACAATTCAATATTCATCGATTTTGTAGTTAGCGAGTTCAGTTCAGTCTGAGACTTCAGTACCACAGATGTTCAGGAAAGCAATTCAGAAAAAGAGGCGCATCCTGCGCGACAATTTAAATTGGAACATGTATTTTGTAGTTTAAGTCTGTTGTTACAAACAATTTTTGGAAAATTTGGAAAATAAGAAATGAGTTATTGATATGCAATTATAAAAAGTAGTACGCGGCGATCCAAAGTAGTATCGTACTCAGTTAGAAAAAATGTACTCAAAAACTAAAAAACGCTACAATTGTAGCACGGGAGGGAACGCTGGCTATGGTATGAAATGCAGTGTTGTTATATCGTGGGATTTATCCCTTTTTGTGGGATTTTCGATGTCTAAAAAGGCTTCCGTGTGATAAAGGGAAACAGCTCGAAATCGTGGGAATTTTAGAATTTTTCTCATCAAAACATCTACATTTTACCATGAAAAACTTTCCATTAAAAATTGCTCAATTAAATTGTCTTTTATGAAAATTTTTTAGTACCACAAAAAATAGTCATAGTTATGTTAACAATCTGATAGTTCAATACTAAAGTTAAAATAAAATTATTTTTTACGTGTATTACATAACAAAATTACATTTTTCGCGAAAAAGTATCGACGGATTTTTAAGAGAATTCAAGTGATTTGAAATGGGAAAAAAGGGAAAAATAACTACGCTTCGTGGGATAAATTAATTATTATTATTATTATTATTATTTTAAAAGGTAAGTAAATTACAATTTAAGATTGTCTTATAGCACTAGCTACCTGGGCCTTCGGCTAATTAAAAAAAACTAGATACTATTTTCTAACTTAAGTTCTGTTAGTATTTTAAAGACTTCTTTAATATTTGATTCTGAGGGGTATGACAGAGCTTGCATAAAAGAGCTGTTTGGAAAATTTTTTTTGTATAGCATCTTGACTTTGGGGCAGTCCGTTGTTAAATGTTTTATAGTTAATTGAGTGCTGTTTCGGCAAATGTCGCATATTGGTGGATTGTTTTTGTTGATGAGGTGTGAATGTGTTAAGTTTGTATGTCCTAGGCGTAGTCGGATATAGCATTTGGTCATCTGATTAGATACCTTGGAAGGGAACATGAATCGCTTGCCCTCGGGGTTAAGAGTGGAATAGTGGTGATTGTACTGCATCCATTCCTCTTTCCATTTTACTTGCCAGATATTCCGTATTGTTCTTTCAATATCGGCTTTACAATTAACGGTGGTAGTTGTTAGCGGTTGGCTTGCAGCAAGTTTTGCAGCTGCATCGGCTCGTTCATTTCCCTGGATACCGGCGTGGCCTGGAATCCAAGCAAGCTTTATTCGGGTTTTGTTTTGGGTAAGTTTGTTTCGGATGTTAGCAATTAACGGTGTGTTATTTCTAATATTCAAAATCGCTTGGATTGTGGACAGGCTATCTGTGAAAATTAAGTATTTTCTCCTTTTTGTGGTTTCCATAGCTCTCAGGATGGCTGCCGCTTCAGCTGTGAAAACAGATGAGAATTCTGGTAGCAGTCCCATACAAATAGTTTGCCCTTCATTATTGACCACAGCAAATGCGGTTCCAGATTCTGATTTTGATCCATCCGTAAAAAGGAGATTCCAGCTTATGTGGTTGCTTACAATTTCTTGAAACAATTGTTTGTAGATTTCTGCGCTTGTTGAGGATTTAGGTAGTTTAGCAAGGTCTGTAATGATGGAGTCTTGTGACAACAGCCAAGGTGGAAATTTTGGAGTTCGTAGATTTAGTTTGGGTAGCGATATGTTGGAGTTCTTGGAGAAGGTGAGTGCATTTTGTAGAGCGGATGGGTATTTGTTGACTTTCTTTCGGGCCATCAGGTTCTTAACTTATCTCGGGTTATTGGTGTGTCCCGTGTAGATGTAATTTTGGCGACCAGTAGAGAGGTGAGGTATTCGAACCGTTGTTGAATCGTGGGTAGGCCACCTTCGGCCAAGATGTTTTTTATGGGTGTCGTTCGGTATGCTCTGAGGCTGATTCGGGCTGCAGCATGATAAGGCGCTTTGAGCATCGTAAGTGATGAATTAGAACATTTCCCATATACGACTAAGCCATAGTCGATTCTTGAGAGGATTATTGATCTTGTGACATTTACCATTGTGTTAACATGCGCGGAGCTGTTCTTAGATGCTAAAAACTTTATTATACTTAACCTATTAGCCAGGCTTTTCTTAAGAGCTAGACATTGATCCTTAAAGCTATACTTATTGTCAAATATAACACCCAGTATCTTAATACATGTTACATTGGGGATGCTTACATTATTGAAATCTAGATCAATATGCTTAGTGCAACTAGTTTTCCTGCATATATGCAATATGGTACTCTTTTCGGCTGAGATCTTAGAGCCTGAGCGATTGCACCAGCCTTTAAGATCGTCCAAAATGTTTTCAAATAATCTTTTTACCTTTGATAACTCCTTACATTTTGTAAATATATACAGGTCATCTGCGTATATACAATGTTTTGTTATTTTATATTTCGAAAGTATTTCGTTAACGTCGTTAAAGGCTATCATGAACAAAATTACAGAAAGTGGGGAACCTTGTGGTATCCCATTTTTAAGATTTTTGACACTAGAGAATACGCCATTTACTTTTAAGCGGAATTTTCTGTTGCTCAAAAAACATTTAATCAGTTTAAATATTTTTGGACCAACTTTCCATTTGGCAAGCTTCTTGAGAATAACATGTGTACCTATACGATCAAACGCTTTTTCAAAATCAATTGAGAGAATTGAGACGTGGTTTCTGGTGGACATGGCGGTAGAAACAAAGTCATCAATATGTAGGAGAGCATCGATAGTACCTCTGCCCAGTTTGAAGGCAACTTGTCTAATGTCAATAAAATTATTTTTTTCCAAAAACCAAAATAGCCTTTTTGAGATCATTTTTTCTAAAATTTTTCCAGTACATGGTAATAGTGATATTGGGCGATACCCATTGACTTGGGTTGCCTGCTTATTTGGTTTTGGAATGGGCACCACAGTGGCAATTTTCCATACTTGAGGGATGATTCCATCCGAGAGAATTTGATTGAATAGCGCCAACAGGCGAGCTTTGAGCAGTGGTGGACTATTTTTTAGCATAGTATAGTCGATTCTATCGAACCCTGGGGTTTTTCCCTTTGCTGAACTGATGCTGGCCTCAAGTTCAATCATTTTGAAAGGAAGCTCGATGAAGGAAGCGGAGGGACTGATATTATTAGCTTGGTATTCCATTGCATTAACTGATCGTTTTGCTTTGCAAAAGCGAGGGTGGAAGTTTGAGTCGTTGGCGTATGAAGACCATATACGAGCGAAATGTTCTGCTATCTGGAATGGACAGGATATTATTTGTGGACCAGTTATGATTGATTTTATTGTGTGTGGAGTGTAATGTCCAGTTAGTGTTTTAATATCTCCCCAGATTTTTTTCGTAGATGAATTTGGATTAATGTTTGCTGTGAAGCTTTCGAAACTTTTTTTCTTTTCAATTTTGACATTCCTTTTGAAAATTGAGTTCATCTTACGATATTGAATTAGGTTGCGGTCGGTAGGATTTCTCTTAAAACTTTTCCAGGCTGCTTGTTTGTCTTTTCGTTGCTGTTCAAGCAATGGGTTCCACCAGGGAACAACTTTTTTGGGGGGTTTACTCTTGGTTTGGGGAATGGCAGTATTGGCTGCAGATCTTATCGATTTTGTTATAGCAGCCGTCTCCTTATTTATATTTGAGGATTGTGTTCTTTGGACTAGGAAATCCGATACCTTCGATTGAAAAAGGGGCCAATTGGCTCTGCTGGATTGAAATTTCGGAATTATTTTTTTGCAGTTGTTCTTAATGCCTAGGGAAATAGATACAACAATAGGGAAATGATCACTACCATGTAAATCTGGTAAGATTTCCCAGCTGGAGTTTGGGAAGATCTGGGGGGAGATAAGAGACAGATCAATGTGGGTGAATGTTCGATGTGTTGAAAAGTGTGTCGGACTCCCGTCGTTCAAGATGGTTAGGTTTGAGTTCGTTACAAACTGTTCTAGGATTTTACCTCTGGCATTGGAGTTTGGAGAGCCCCAAAGTGGACTCCATGAGTTGAAATCGCCGACCATTACTAACGGAGGGCTGAAATTTTGAAGTAGGTCATCCAACTCTGACAGATTAAAGGGTTGTGACGGAGGAATGTAGACGGAAACTATCGTAATTTTTCTTTTCAAGAAGATTTCTACCGCAACAGCTGATATCTTAGGATTTATTGGTATAGGGTTATGGGGTATGGATCTGTGAACTAAAAGTCCCGAGCCACTCTTAGAGTAATTATTTGAGTCGAAATTGTGAAAGTATGGTGCGTATTCCTTTGGTGTTTGTGGAATTGAGTTTTTCGTTATATGTGTTTCCTGCAGAGCAATAATAGAGGGTTTTATTTCTTTTATTAGCAGTTGCAATTCATGGAGATTGTTTCCACTGCAGTATTGCGGTTGGTTTTGTTCTAGGTTGAGAGTTTTGTTTAAAAATATTTAGGTTGTTGAGGATTTGTTGTTGGGCAGTGCTTGGACTCCGCAGACCAGGAGCCAAGTCGTGCAGGCGCCTTGATGTGCCTGCCTGACTCGGCCCCTGACCTGCGGAGTCATTGTTTTGGTTAGATAGTTTATTATTGTATGTTATCATCTTCTAAAAATGGGTGGTTTTTACTTTTCAGTAGTTGGGATGTTGCTGTACTAGGTAGTTGATACGGATGTGTTTTGCTAACTGCGTTGGCGGCCGCAGAATTTTGTTTGTTGTGAGTGGGATTATTGAGAAGTATTTGATGTATTTGATTCGAATCAAGAGTTTTGTCATGAGTGGGAGAGCAAGATAACTTGGTGACAGTTTTAGTGGAAGTTGTTGGTTCGGTGTTGTTTAGGTCGTCATTGGAGAGAATTTGTTGTTGGTGGGATTGTTTATTGTTTGTATGCATCGATTGGGGGGTTTGAGTGTTTGGGCCGGGAGTTGGCGTTGTTGTTTCTTTCTCTGTGTTTTTTACTATTTGAGTGAGAGGCCATACCGGTTTAGGAGTGGCGTTAGGAACGCTAGAGTTGTTTTTGAGTTTTTCGGAGTAAAGAGAGCTAGTGGAGGTGGGCTGTATTGGGAAGCGTTCCCTATACACTCTCCTGGCTTCCGCAAGTGAGCTTTTGTTCTTAGTTTTAATTTCTAATATCATTTTGTTTTGTATGTATCTTGGGCATGATCTGTCAGAAGCGGGGTGGGGACCTTGGCAGTTTGCACATAGTGTGCGTGTACAATCGGAGTTTTCATGTGGGGGGAGGTTGCAGGTAACGCATGTAGGTGTGCGTTTGCACCATTTCATGGTATGTCCGAGAAGTTGGCATTGGCGACAGCGCATGGGATTGGGTATATACTCTGTAATTTTGGTCTTATACCATCCAATTTCAATAAAATTAGGTAATTGGAACAGATTAAAGGAAAACAACATAAGGCCGGTTGGTTTTTTTTACACCTTCTTGAATTCTGGTAAATTTGTAGACATCGGAAACATTTTGCTCTTTCATTTCAGAAATGATTTCTGACTCGGGTACGTTTATTAAACAGGGGGCGTATGCTATACCTTTAGTTTGATTGAGGTTAGGATGAAGTTTGATGGTCACAGGGCAGAGGCTGTTTATTACGTTTGAACGTATAAATTTGTCCGCTATTTGTTGGTCTTTAGCTAGGATGAGAACTGAGCCATCTCTTAGCTGAGTGATTTTTTCGTATTCTTTGCTAATGGAATCTATTGTTTTTTTAAGCAGAAAAACACTGACAGATGAGAGTGGTTTGTCCGCGTGATTTGCAGAAATAAGCACATACCGTGGGTTCTTATAATTTGACTTCGTTGGTAATTCTGGAAAATCTAGCGATATATGGGATGACGTTTTAGGTCTTTTTTTTGGTCGGTCAGGCGGGTCGGGGGGATCCGTGAGCAAACACTCCTCGAGTTCCCCAAACCTGTTGCCAGGTAGGGGACGTGGCTTACGAGCCATGTCTGGGAGAGAAAAAAACCGTACCGTACTCACTCAGTTAACTAGTATTTTTCTTTTCTGATAGGGAAAAAAAAAACAAGAATAGAAAAGAAAAAAAGGTAAACACTAGAAATGGAGATAGGCAGAAAAGCACTCAGGAAAAAACTACTTTCACAACGATGTGCACTCTACGGTGGCTAGTCGGTGACTGTGGGATAAATTAAGAGAGAGTACTAACAACACTGATGAAATGTAGTTGATATTGAGAGGGAGTCGCACACTCAATTGTGATTTAAAATGCGCTATAGTTATTCTAATTTGTATAGTTTCCATTCCTTTACTGATTTTCATACTTATAATAATACAACATACTATCTACATACCTACATAATTAATAAGTCCTTAGTTCCTAGTTCCTCTGTTTCTGGCTACACTTCACTTAGGTTCTTTTTCTATCAGAAAATTTCGCGGAGTGGGTTTGGTATATGTAACACTTATTATTTTGTTTTAAATTTGAAAAATGGAACTCTGGCGATTCAAGGCGAGCACGGGTTAGCTAGTTGAATTAATAAAAAAATCATTTTATCTAAAGCAATGTCTAATAAGGCACAGATGGCAACATCCTTAGTCTGCGTAGACTCTTCAATTTTCTTTACTACATAATAAACATCTCTGATCGTGGATACTGACAAGTATGGTATGGAAACTGTGAGATACACCGATTGAAATGAAACACGGTACGACTTTTGTTGTGGGAAAAATATACAAAAAACCCACATTTATTATCTCCGCTTCCTCGGCATATAAATACGTCTTTCTCGGCCAGAGACAGATCAACCTCAAGAACTAAACTCTTACATGTCATTTTACAATAACACATATGGCAAGTGTTGCCATACGTAACAGAAACTATTTTTTTTTTTTTGTTTATGACTGACAATTTTCGTTGGTTAAAATTAACCCAAACATGTGGTAATAACTTAGATTTAACTTAATCAACTGATTCAATAGTCTAGTGTTAAGACCTGAATTATAAATTCCTCAGTCGCTGTCTCAGTTCCTGATTGAAACTGAGGTTTTTTAAAGTTATGATAAAATTCGAGAGAATTCACTTCCTGCCTCGCCAGATCATGATTTTCGTAACACATTCACCAGTTCACTCCTCAGGTCCAGTAAGCCCGTAGAAGTATTAATTATGTGTACAGTACATGAAAACCTTGGTATTTAGGTCAACTTTCATGGGAAATTTTCAGCAACAAAATTTGTTCACTCGTTACAAATTATTTTGATATGTATAGATAAACCAGCCAATTGAAAATAGGTAACTGAATTTAATATATTTTATAAACAATTTTATTCCATATTTCCAAAATACTTATGCAATAAAAGGAAAAAAAATAATTGTTAACATTAGAACAACGTTAGATCTTAAGATACAAAAAAAATAAACTTTAAAAAAAAAAGATATGAGTCTATAACTATTAATATCCTGACGTGCATTATCACTCCTAAAAAAAAATTGATCAAACGAAAAAAAACCTAAAAAATATGAAAATAGCATTGATACAAAGGATTCAAATCAAGAAAAAGGAAAAGGGAAAAAAGAAAAAAATATATACATATATATAACTATAATGTGTTTGTATCAAAACATAATATCAAGCATACAAATTATGTATTGCGTTGAGTGAAATTTAGTTTGCGTATTAAAAGGATTTTATAAATTTGTAAACACCCATATATGCAATACAGATATTAATTATTGCTGTTTTATTCTATCAGTCTAAAAACGTTCAAATTAAATATGTAATATGATGCAATGATGTTTGTAAGGACTTACCCACGAAAAGAGAAAAATAATTTAGATGATTCCGGTCGACTCTGTGCACAGCTTCTTGGGATGATCGTGATGGTTGTATCTGATTCGATACTTTAGTACCTATGTTTGACTTACGGAAAGATTTATTTTAATGTGAACGTTTGTATGAATGGGATTGCTTGTTTTGTATTGGGTGTATTTCCTTTATCTACTTAATTTTTATATATTTTTTCTTTTCTTTGTTTTTATTTTACATTAGCTATTAGATACTTTATTATATAAACTGAAGGGAATTAAAAGGCGGATAAAAATGGGAATGACATTAACAAACATAAATTATAGATGAGGTGGTCTTATCGCTGTGGTTGCTGCTGATCTTTGGTCGCTGGTATGCAGGCTGGGCTGGTGTTGTCTTCGACGATATGGGTTGCAGTCGGAGTTGCAAGTATGAGACAGTTGCACTTCGTGGTGAGACTCGGACTCGCAGGTGTATGTTGGGTGGCCGTTTGATGGACGATTTGTGCTGTTGATGCGTCGGTCAAACGCTCAGATGTGACGATCGATTATGACGATGCGTCAGACAGACGAACAATTTATTTGAATGTTCATACGATGACCAAATATTTATTTTATGCTACCACTGATAGTGTCGCTGTAGGACAAGCTTAGGTTGGGCGAGTTGAGTTGGGTTCGCACATGTGCTTTTGGTGGTGAATCGTGGTTCGGAACCCCACGAGGTGGCAGACGGGACGCGTGGTGGATATCGTAGCTTGTTTTATGCGGCGAATTATAAGACGATTGCCGAACACAGAAAAAAAGTTCGCGGGGAAGCGGGAGGGATGATTAAATTCAAATTTAGATCGAGGTATTGGCGGGAATTGATCTTCGCACCTTTGGAGCAGTTTTTGGTAGTTTAAGTCACTTTTTCGTTGTTTTTCTTTTTTTCTTCTTTTATAGAGCACTTCAAGGTTATTTAGGGGTATACGAGGTGTAATTTCTCCCGGTAAATTTATGGCTCTACGGCAGCATTGAGGCAGAAAAAAAAAATTTTAACACCGACACTTAGTTTTCTGTATATTTTTGCAGAAATTCCCACTTGGTTCTTCAATTCACGATTTTTGCCACACAAAATTAACTCTTTGTGACGATAGTTAACATGTTAATGTAAAAACTGTACAAAAAAAATTAACTCGCGCCAAACCACGTCTTGAGAGACTCTCTCTTCCTTGAGACCTTTCTTTTGTCAAAACCAAGCACTGACTGCCTTCCCAATCGGTGTCCCTTCGCTATAATACCTTTTGTACATAAAGATCACGCGACCACAAGAACGCTTAGACATCCGTTTTTCAAAAGTACATACAAGTGGCCTGATTTTCTCGACCAAGATCAGTAAATATTTTCATAGAGCAAAGAACAATTTCGCTTCCGCTGCTCTTATGCTCTTATCCCATTTATGCTCTATACCTGGAGCATATATTAACTTGCCAAGCCACACCCTCAGGGATATTTAGGAAGATAGAAAGTGGTTCTTGGATAGGGCAAACAAAAAAAAAATAGAGAGAAAAAAAATACTGGGGTTTTGTATGTGATAAAAGTGTATAGTATACCACTTATGAGCCGCAGTGATAATACACGTCAGAATATTTTCCTATAGTGTTTATATAAATAACCTACTTAGAGAGAGAAAAAAAAATGTTTTAAGAAAAATAATGGAGTTTCCTACAAAGCTTAACACATTTATAAGGGCAACCGAATAAATGAGATAAGAGAGAAACCTATACAGATATTGATAATTATTTACCTATGACTTAAGTTATAGTACAAGATGTCTCATGCACAGGCTGAGCTAGCCGGGTTTTGAGCTATAATTTTTGAAATTCTTTATTGAAAGCATTTCTAACAGAAACGACCCATTTGCTAGTTTTATCTTTTCAAATCTTTAGAGTGGCAGACTGTTTTATTTCCTTTTTCATCTAACACTTCATACAAATTGTTGCCAATGACTTTGAGGACCTTTACTTTTGCAAACTTTGGACACAATTTTGCACTCAGGTGTTTAGATGCATCACTTAAAATGAAATTACGTTTGTAAATTTCTTCACCAACCTGGAATGCTATGATTCTGCTTCTTGTGTTGTATACCTTTTCGTATAATTCATGTGCTTTCTCTAATGACTCCTTAAGATATGAATGCAGAATATTCATTTTCTGGGGTTTTGGAATCCATTGCAACTCTGAGTTATTTAAACAATTTAGCTCTTTAAGAAGCTTGTAGTCAGCTCCGTGCTCAACCATGCGTTGACCAAACAAGGCTTCATATGGCGAAATGCCGATAGCCGAATGAAGAGTAGTGCGTAAGGCACATGCAATAGCTGAAAGATTGGAGTCCCAATTGCTTTGTCGGGGGTCTATGTACGAACGAATCGCGGCCAAAATAGATCTATTAACGCGTTCGCTGGCATTCGCCTGCGGGGAATAAACTGCGGTACGGTAATGTTTGATTCCGAAAGCATCAACCATTTTAGCAAATTCACGACTTATGAATTGGGAACCATTGTCGGACAGGATACTTTCCGGAACACCAAATACATAAAAAACATCGTCACGCAGAAAGTCTAAGATTGTTTGAGACGTCGCTTTTTTCAAGGCTTTTATTAAAACAAATTTTGTCAATTGGTCGAGAATAATAGCTATTTGAGTATTTCCATTTCTGGAACGAGGGTACGGACCAAGAAAATCTAAGTATATGTGCTGGAATGGTCTGTCAACAACGAACGATTTTCCCATTTCGGCTCGCAAGGTAGTATTGGGTGCTTTTGTGGTCTTGCACACCTGACAATCTCCAATGAACTTCTTTACCTGGGTAGCCATGTTGGGCCAAAAGAATCGCTCACGCAACCTGTAAAGGGTCTTCGAAATACCTCCATGTGCCGCTCTAGGTGGACAATGAGCCAGAGAGATCAGCCGTTCTGTCAGCGCGTTGGGTATCCATAATTTCCAAACCAAATCATCTTGGATTGGATTTCCTGTGCAATGTCTGACCTTCTTATATACGAAATTGTTCGAGACTTGAAGGTCAGGTAGCTGATTTTTATTATTTCCGACGTGCTCGATGACCGTTTGGTACTCATCCGATTTAAAGCTCGGATCACCAAGATCCACGTGAAGAACGTCGGTGGGATCCATTGATATTGCAAAACCCGGTTCCAAAGAGTCCACCTCGTGCACTCGTGAAAGCGCATCAGGTACAACGTTAAGGGTACCCTTACGGTGTTCAATATCAAAAGTGTATCCCTGTAGTTTTAAGCTCCAACGCGCTAATCTTCCGGTCGGATCTTTCAGACTCATTAACCACTTCAAACTGGCGTGGTCTGTAATTACCTTGAACTTATGTCCCTCTATATACGGTCTAAACTTTTGAATTCCCTTTACCGCAGCCAAGCACTCACGTTCAGTGACAGTGTAATTCTTTTGAGCAGAATTAAGTTTCTGGGAGTAAAAATAAATTGGACGTTCAGCCCCAGTCTCATCCTCCTGACATAGAACACAACCGATGCCTGTTGCCGACGCATCGCAGAGTATTATAAATTCTTTGTTAAAATTAGGATTTACAAGGACGGGTGCTGAAGTTAATTTCGATTTTATGACGTTAAAGGACTCAAGAGCTTTTTCATTGAAATTAAATTTAATACCCTTTTTCAATGTATCTGATATGGGTGTAGCTAGGGATGAGAAGTCTTGAACAAATCTCCTGTACCAACCTGCCATTCCGAGAAATCTTCGCACTTGTCGAGCAGTTTTTGGTACAGGAAAAGTGTCAATAGCAGCTATTTTTGCCGGGTCTGCCTTAAGACATCCCTCTCCCACAATATACCCAAGATACTGAAGTTCTTTATAGCAAAATTTCGACTTCTCAACATTGATCGTTAAGCCAGCCTCAGATAACCTTCTCGCGATGATCTTAAGAATTCGGATATGCTCCTCAAATGTACGCGATATGATGAGTAAATCATCGAGATAAACAAATACTTGATCCTTCAATTCGTGCGGCACCACCTTGTCCATTAGCCTGCACATGCGCTGAGGTGCGTTGCACAGGCCAAAGGGCATTACCTTATACTGGTATAATGGTCTACCGGGGATGGTAAAAGCCGTCTTCTCCCTTGAACTTTGCTCCAGCGGTATCTGCCAGAAGGCATCTTTCAAATCCACACCGGAAATATAGTGTGTATCTGAAAGCCGCCCGAGCAGCCCCTCTATATGCGGAAGTGGGTAAGCATCCTTTTTGGTAACTTGGTTCACTTTCCGAGAGTCTAGGCATAGGCGATTTTTTCCCGGTTTTCGCACGAGCACGACTGGCGAGCTCCATGCACTAGAACTCTCTTCTATGATCCCCATACCAAGCATTCGATCCAATTCCGCATACATGAGAGTTTGTACCGCTGGAGATACGGGATAATGACGCTGTTTAATAGGCGCAGCATCCCCAGTATCGATGAAGTGTTCGACCAATCCGGTTTTTCCCAGCCCAGCACTAGAAAAAGAAGGAAACAAGCTAATCGCATTCCTAAGTTCGAAGGATTCTTCCGCTGATAACATGCGCTCCTTAGAAAGAACATCAGAATTCGAAGATTCAATCCTAAAAGTTATATCCGCAATGATTTCTGGAGCTAACCGAAATTTCTTCCAGAAGTCAATGCCTAGGTACAATTTTTGCGTCAGTGATGGTACTATAAAAAGATCAATGTTTTCGGTACGATCTCTAAAAGAGACTTTTGCCGTTATCATACCAACTATGGCTTGGTTTTCACCACCAGCAGTTGTAACGCTAGATGAAAAGTTTTTGAAAGGAATGTCTTTGTCTCGCAAGTATTCAAGAGCTCCCACACCAAGGCAACTAATGCAAGCGCCGCTATCAAGTAAACCAAGCCAATTTTTATCAAATATCCTGACAGGTACATAAGGACGAGGATCATCTGATGCATTAGTGAGGGTAGTCGAAGCTATTGACCGGTGACGTTTTTTTCTTTTCCTTGAAACGATTTCTAAGTTTGAGTATCTTTTTAGAAGGTAGGTTACTCGCAAATATTCTCTTCCTTGCCTTATAGTACTCGATTTGGCGTTCGTGCAGAGATTTTCTTGGAAGACTGAACTTTACGTTAAGAGTTTCTGTAGGTTGAACATTTGGAGCTGGTAAGTCTGAGGGTCGTCTGAGCAGAGTAATTTTTGGTTTGACATTTATTAGGTTATCTATGACTCCGGGTTCACCCGTCTTGAGCAATTCTCCCCGGTTTGAGGATTGCTCCTTGAGCGGTTTCCCGAACAATTAATACAATTGGGAGTTGTGGTATTTTCACGCCCACATTTGAAACAGAATAATAGACGTCTCGGATCAGGGCAATCATAAAAGGTATGGCCAATTAACTTACAATTCCAACATGCAATAACTCTAGTGGATTCTCTGCGGTGATAATCTACCGCGTCAACTTGAGCCTGCATAGAAGTGGATGGCTGTTCATCAGAAGCTTCTAGCTCACTTATGTTACGCCGAGCCGGCGGAAAAGCCGGTTGGAATCTATTTCTGGGCATTTCATGTCCATTGAGGTATTTTTCAATAGTCCTGCAAACGTATACCATTTCGGGAATACTGTGCGTACTAAAAGTGATGAGCAGCTCGCCTATTCTACGTCGAACATTCTGCTTGATTAGTTCAATAATTTCTCTGTTCGGTTTAGGAACACGTAACTTGGAATTAAGCTGAATTATATCGGAATAAAATTCATCGAAACTTTCGTTCGGCAATTGTCTGCGATCGGACATTTTTCTGGACAGTTCAGAGTCTGTTTCCAGGCTACGATATTGCTCGACTAAAGCAGTACGAAGTGTTGTCCAGCTAGCTGATGGATTACTTTTAAGAAACATCCAGAACCACACTTCGACTTGCCCGGACACGAAATGATGGAAGTTGAGTACAATATCACTCCAGGAGACATTGTAACTCTCCTTCACTCTTCCCAGACGGAACAAAAAATCGTCGACCGACATCTTCTTATTATCAAATTGTATTCCCCATTTATGATAATTAGGAAATCTAGTTGAAGCATTTGATGAGTAGGGGGAATGCATATTAACATCTTGCCGATGAGTTGCATCATTCAAACTTAAATTACCCAGTTGTGAAAGGAAATTGTCGACATTTGAGCTACGTGCCATGTTAACGGAATGAACCACAGGTTCATTGCGTGAATTTCCTGTTGGAAGCGGAATTGTAGGCGCTGATCTACCACTGTTCTCTGGACGTTGCTCAGTGACACATTCTACATGAGGTGTTGGAGCATTCGATAATCCTGACTCCAAAGGGCCTTGGGTAGGAGGTGTTGGAGCCATATTGTATAACGATTCTCTTAATATGGCTGACACTTCCTGTTGAAGAGCTAATCGATGTTTTTCGAGCTCTTCTCGGAAAAAACGTAGATTATCAGTACGCTGTAACCCAACGGAAGCCGTTACCATTTCCTGAACGTAAAGTTCAAACTGTTCGCCATCGCTAGAGCCTGTATTTGAAACATTTAAGTTCCCGCGACTGGTATTTGCTTGTGTTTCAGCAGGAACCTGCACTTCAACGCTGGGCGGTGCCACAACATTTCTTGTACCGGAAGGTCCTGCTCTATCGTTGGTATTAGAAGTTTCTGCAACATTGTTGGAACTTGAAGCTCCTATTGAAGTATTTGCAGCGACGTTTCCGGTAACAGCGTTAGAACCAGACTGATCGAGATTGGAAATGGACGCATCTGCCTCCGCTGCGTTGCTGCCAATTAATGACATATTGTTAGTAAGGGAACTTCGTCTATTTTGACTATTGGTACGCAAGTTGTACGTACTAAACTTTTTAGTTGGACGACCACGTCCCGTCATCCTCAGTAAGATAAGATAAAATTTGGTTTTGTGTGTGCAAAAAGATAATGTACAAAAAAAAATATTTAATGAATAGGTTTATAAAATTTCACGTATTTAATGTTAAGGGTATAGTATCTTTACAAGAATAACTGTATTCTGTAAGTATTCAAATTAACTATCTTTTTGTAAACTTTTTCTTACTTTTCTATAAAACTAACTAAACTCAAAATGCTTTAATCAAACTTTCTACTAAAATTATTGTGAATGTGATATCGTGACCTCAAGGATTGTAACTAACAACAGCTTAAATTATATTGCGATGTCTTTGTAAGGAAAGAATTGCAAAAAAAAATTTTTATGAAAAGGCATGTATTATATTTCCATAGTAGTAGGTAGTAGTAGGTATAAATGTACGTCCGATGTAACTCTGATCTATTAGGTAGTTATGTCCTAAGACAAATTATGTAAAATAATTCGAGCAAAAAGTACAACAACGATGCAGCTGACGTAAATTTGGCAACAAAGACCTAGCTTACCGGTCATCGCAGTCGAACTTTGCTTATACAATTTTCGAGCAGACAAATTTATCTCGTTTAAAAGGAATTAAAATCCTTATATAACGATACGTATTTACATCGGTAGCGTGCAGTTATTTAGACACGAAAGTTTATGTTTGTTTCTTCTGACTACTCTTGTAGTTAAAATGGTGTATTTCTTTTGGCCATAACGTAGTTGGTATTTCAAACTGACTGATGTAAAAACATTTAGCAACAGACGTATCTCAGATAATAATTAATTAAAATACCGGACTAAAGTTTTAACCCTTCAATCAATTCAAAGCCGAATGTCAAGAAAATGAGAATTATCGTTTGCGTGATCTCATGGGCAACTGTCGAATCAGAATAAAATCACTCCGATTCCGGTCCCAGATGATAACAAAACGAGTTCTTTGGAAACGAATCCTTGTTTCTCAATCGCAGCAACAGACGTAAGTTTGGAGCCAAAGTCCTAACTTACCGGACAACGTAAAGAAAACAAAACTTCTGGTATAATTCCATAGGCCTAAAAGTACACTTACTGCACATGGTGAACGTATAAAATATGCTCCCACAAGAGCGATCAAAAGAAAAACCTAACTATGAGAATGGAAAACTAAATTGATTTTAATAACGGCGAAAGTAATCGAACTAATTCGGGCCCCACGTTGGGCGCCACCTGTAACGTTTACCCCTTGGCTGTTGCGGAGTTTGAGCTGGAAGATTGAAATTAAAATGAAGAAGAGAAATCAAGACACCCGTCAGTATATATCAACAAATCACCTCACAAATGGTCGAATGAATATGCATTAGTGTATACCGAACTAAGGCTTTCTTCTCTTTCTTCACTACTTCCAGCTCACCCTATCAAACTCTAATCTACCGTTAAGACTGAATGTTACAGGGCATTCAGGCCAACCGGGCAGGAGTGTGAAAGGGGTGTCCCATCCCTTAACAGCTGTAGGCCTGCTAGCATAATGCTCGTCCTAGCTCGTCGGATGGGTGGGATCTTGCTGCAGGGAAAAGGGACAGTGTTACGTTTTTTTTTTTTCAGGCCTAATCAATGGTGTTATTCGACGGAAAATATTGTTTACTTATAGGAAGTTGGACCCGAAATAGTTCGCTATTTTGTTTTTTTGTCGCACGTTTTGTTTGGAGAGCATAGTTGTTGGTGCCTCCTGAGTATAAACCCACCCCTAGCATTCGGCTAAAAGAAAGAATCTCCTGCCAGAACACTCCTTGGTCACTACATTTACTCACATTGGTAGTAACCCCTAATGCCATCTTATTTCAAAGCCTGCTGTAGCTACATCCTTTCTGTCACTTCACATCCACTTAATAAACTTACTGGTACATGTTATATGTAATTGCTATTCACGAAAAAAATTCCACAAAAAAAAATAACCACGCAAATAGTTTAAATTTCAACTATAAACAATTTTATTCCATATTTCCAAAATACTTATGCAATAAAAGGAAAAAAAATAATTGTTAACATTAGAACAACGTTAGATCTTAAGATACAAAAAAAATAAACTTTAAAAAAAAAGATATGAGTCTATAACTATTAATATCCTGACGTGCATTATCACTCCTAAAAAAAAATTGATCAAACGAAAAAAAACCTAAAAAATATGAAAATAGCATTGATACAAAGGATTCAAATCAAGAAAAAGGAAAAGGGAAAAAAGAAAAAAATATATACATATATATAACTATAATGTGTTTGTATCAAAACATAATATCAAGCATACAAATTATGTATTGCGTTGAGTGAAATTTAGTTTGCGTATTAAAAGGATTTTATAAATTTGTAAACACCCATATATGCAATACAGATATTAATTATTGCTGTTTTATTCTATCAGTCTAAAAACGTTCAAATTAAATATGTAATATGATGCAATGATGTTTGTAAGGACTTACCCACGAAAAGAGAAAAATAATTTAGATGATTCCGGTCGACTCTGTGCACAGCTTCTTGGGATGATCGTGATGGTTGTATCTGATTCGATACTTTAGTACCTATGTTTGACTTACGGAAAGATTTATTTTAATGTGAACGTTTGTATGAATGGGATTGCTTGTTTTGTATTGGGTGTATTTCCTTTATCTACTTAATTTTTATATATTTTTTCTTTTCTTTGTTTTTATTTTACATTAGCTATTAGATACTTTATTATATAAACTGAAGGGAATTAAAAGGCGGATAAAAATGGGAATGACATTAACAAACATAAATTATAGATGAGGTGGTCTTATCGCTGTGGTTGCTGCTGATCTTTGGTCGCTGGTATGCAGGCTGGGCTGGTGTTGTCTTCGACGATATGGGTTGCAGTCGGAGTTGCAAGTATGAGACAGTTGCACTTCGTGGTGAGACTCGGACTCGCAGGTGTATGTTGGGTGGCCGTTTGATGGACGATTTGTGCTGTTGATGCGTCGGTCAAACGCTCAGATGTGACGATCGATTATGACGATGCGTCAGACAGACGAACAATTTATTTGAATGTTCATACGATGACCAAATATTTATTTTATGCTACCACTGATAGTGTCGCTGTAGGACAAGCTTAGGTTGGGCGAGTTGAGTTGGGTTCGCACATGTGCTTTTGGTGGTGAATCGTGGTTCGGAACCCCACGAGGTGGCAGACGGGACGCGTGGTGGATATCGTAGCTTGTTTTATGCGGCGAATTATAAGACGATTGCCGAACACAGAAAAAAAGTTCGCGGGGAAGCGGGAGGGATGATTAAATTCAAATTTAGATCGAGGTATTGGCGGGAATTGATCTTCGCACCTTTGGAGCAGTTTTTGGTAGTTTAAGTCACTTTTTCGTTGTTTTTCTTTTTTTCTTCTTTTATAGAGCACTTCAAGGTTATTTAGGGGTATACGAGGTGTAATTTCTCCCGGTAAATTTATGGCTCTACGGCAGCATTGAGGCAGAAAAAAAAAATTTTAACACCGACACTTAGTTTTCTGTATATTTTTGCAGAAATTCCCACTTGGTTCTTCAATTCACGATTTTTGCCACACAAAATTAACTCTTTGTGACGATAGTTAACATGTTAATGTAAAAACTGTACAAAAAAAATTAACTCGCGCCAAACCACGTCTTGAGAGACTCTCTCTTCCTTGAGACCTTTCTTTTGTCAAAACCAAGCACTGACTGCCTTCCCAATCGGTGTCCCTTCGCTATAATACCTTTTGTACATAAAGATCACGCGACCACAAGAACGCTTAGACATCCGTTTTTCAAAAGTACATACAAGTGGCCTGATTTTCTCGACCAAGATCAGTAAATATTTTCATAGAGCAAAGAACAATTTCGCTTCCGCTGCTCTTATGCTCTTATCCCATTTATGCTCTATACCTGGAGCATATATTAACTTGCCAAGCCACACCCTCAGGGATATTTAGGAAGATAGAAAGTGGTTCTTGGATAGGGCAAACAAAAAAAAAATAGAGAGAAAAAAAATACTGGGGTTTTGTATGTGATAAAAGTGTATAGTATACCACTTATGAGCCGCAGTGATAATACACGTCAGAATATTTTCCTATAGTGTTTATATAAATAACCTACTTAGAGAGAGAAAAAAAAATGTTTTAAGAAAAATAATGGAGTTTCCTACAATTTAAACCAACCACAATAGCATTTTGAATATTCTACCCCGACTCCCTGTTTAATACCCTCTCGCATCGTATATCCCTCTGTCATTCTACAAATAATAACCATTAGCTCACAATGCTGAAATATTTCTTGTCACTCTGTTCATGCATCCCACATTCAAAAAAAAATATACAAAAAAAAACCCTCCAAGGCATTCGATATTTATGTACATATGTAGGTATATCTACCTCTATAATTATATAAAACGGACAACATATCACAGGACAAAAAATTATTGCATTCAACTTTCAAAAATGGCCATAACACGATTTCCGGTCATGCGTTTAGTCCCGTTCCCATATGGATAGGGATACTGGATTTGGATAGACTATCGCCTCTCTAATAAAATCTAACCATTTGCATAAGACACACAAAAACAAACTGCTTGTATAAATTTTTGCATTAAAAAGTCCTCCTTCCTGATATAGAGAGGACGACACATTTGCACACACACGACATAATACTCTCAGTCTCAGTTACGGATACTCTGCCTCTGCCTGCGATAGATATGGCGACATTTGGACAAATTGAATAACACTGGTTCATTGGCCTAACCCTGCATTGGCTTTTCGATTATTTCCATTTGGATTTCCTCTTTGTGGAGCGTGCCCATCCGTATCGTTGTGCTTAAAATCACACAAAAGGACAAAAAGGTTTTCTGTTTGCCTTCGAGGGGTTGGAGTGGAGTTGCGACGCTTGAGAATGGGAATGATAGCGGTCGGTAGGTGATGTTGATTTAAAGTCAAACCATGATATTTGACTTTTGTGTGTGAGACATTTTATTATTGATTTGTTCGGTTTTGTTTGTGCCCTCTGTGTGGATGTGCGGATATACTCGTATAGTTGCTGTATTAGGAGACAGTTTTTATTAGCTTGTTACAAGTTCGAGTGTTCGATTGGGAAGGGGATTATCCGGTTTGTCGATTTTTGGTAATCTGGGTCATTGAAATGGGTGAGTTGAGAGTTGATGCAGTTTAACTTTTGTTTGGACTTGTTAACCCCAATCAGGGGGACAGGCATTTCAATCTCACTTTGATATCTTACTCCTGTCAACATCTATCGGGGGACACGAAAACTACGTTAAGCTGCGATTATTTTTGCATAATGCAAGTAGTTGCCCCACCGACGACCTATACGTATGCATGCGTGTTGACGTCGAAGACATGCAATGTTGTAACGCAGCTGCTAAGTGGCGGGATAACAATCCTTTCGTCTCTGTAGGCAACACCTAAACAATTATTCGTCACCAAAATTATCGCCCATGTTTGTGAATTTAAATTAGCGCGCTATTGTGGCAATTTTAAGCAGCCTGGGCTGTAGCTACCTATGTGGAAATAGTGCTTCTTAAACTGGTTTCCGCATAAATAGCAATAGCAGGTGAGGGGAAATTTTTCATTTTTCGCTGGATAGACAGTTGAACTTCCGTGCACAGCTTTGACAGACGTCCGTTCGTTGAGTATATATATATATATATATAATTTGGCGCAACAAGTCCGTAGGGATCCTAGTCGTAGCTTCTCACAACCATTCGTTTTGTGTGATATTTCCATTTTTGAAACGATTGAAAGGGATCTACTACAATTCTATGCCGATTCCAAACGGCTAATTGAGAAACTCTTTAAAGACAGTTATACTCTCGGATGTTTGTCAGACGTTCGCGAGAGGTGGCGCAGTTAAAAAACCCTGAGTTTGAATTTGGGTTTTTGCGGGATTCGCAAAAGTAGTCCAACACACTAACCACTAAGCCACTGCGCCGTTCGTTGAGTAGATAGAGATAGATAGATAGATAGATAATAGATTTATTTCAGCGTTCTTTAGGTTTTAACAGTTTGTTACATTTTATGTTTAGTTAAAATCTAGTTAGACATGGCCAGAAGGGCCGTCAGCCAGATGACAGCTTTTTTTAAAAACAAGTTTTTTATCACACTTATTGATATTATTTAATTTTTTTTTTAATTTTTAAGTTATAATAGAACAAACATTTAAAAATTCTCATATAAAATCTTCTTTCTATAAATTAATGATATCTTTATAAAACGAAATAGTTTATGCCAGTCTTCTCCATTTAAAATTTCAATGACGCGTCCTTGGTCTCTCCTCTAGTTATCTTTAAAATAATTGTTTTGATTTAGGTTGTACTGAAGAATTGAGTATATTTCTCTGTGTTGTGAGTTCATTGCTTTTTCAATATTCTCTTCTCTAAATCTAGTAGGTATAGAGTTTCGCAAGTAGGTTATGTAGATATGTCTTCCACTCATGCAAGTTGTCCAACGTTAAATTAAATGACATGGAGCAAGTTTCGGCAAGAAGTTTCCATTCTTCAAACCATGCACTTTGCGAGTTTATTACGGCTATTGCAATTCTTTAAGCAACCTTCTCGTTGTGGCTATGCAGTATCTTTATTATGTAATTAAAATGCAGTTTTAGCGAGGTGAGGAACAGCGGCGGTAGTCCCGTTTCTAGTAGTAACATGTAGTTTGGTGTGGTATTTGGAAGTCTGAATTGTCGTTTTAGGAAGAACCTTAGCAGTTTTTCAGTAGTCTCATACTGTCGCCATCCCCAGGACTGCGCTGCGTAGAGCATTATTGTTTCTGAAGTTGCTTGAAATACTTTGTATTTCGAGCTAAAAGTTAAGTGCTTATTTCCATATACTTTTTGCCACACCGTACCAATCGCATTTTTCGAGGCCACCAGTTTCTTCGTGAGGTGTTTTTCCATGCTAAGGCTGCTGGTTATAGTTACTCCCAGGTATTGGTACTCTTTTACAGTTTCTATTTGCTCTTGTCCATAGAACCATCTTTCGTTTGCGGCCATGCGCCCAGATCCTTTGCGAAAAACCATTGCCTTTGATTTAGTTAAGTTTACAGTTAGATTCCAGTTTAGACAATAGTCATATAATCTGTTTATCATTAACTGTAGCGACTCGGGTGATTCTGCTAAGAGTACGAGATCGTCGGCGTACATTAAAACTTTTATATTAAATCCCTCTATTGATATTCCGCAGGGTAATGCTTTTACTACATCATCAATGTATAAGGAGAAAGCAGGAGGGCTGAAATTACATCCTTGTTTCAATCCCACAAGGGAGAGGAACCAGTCCGATAGATTTTTACCATCCCACACTGAATTAATTGTTTGATTATAAATGTCTTCAATAATTCTTCCAAATTTTGCTGACATCCCTTCCCTATAGAGTTTATAGAAGAGAGCTTTTCTGTCTATAGAATCAAACGCGGACCGAAAATCAACAAAAAATGTATACAACTTCTTCTTTTTGCGTGCATAAAGCGCTGCAATATTGGTCAGACTGAAGATATGATCTACCGTTGAATATCCCTTTCTGAAACCGGCTTGGAATTCGCTTAACAGATGTGAGCTTTCGATCCACTTCGTAAAACGGTATCGCAAGATTTCCATGAAAAGCTTTGAGAAATGATATACCTCGATAATTTGAAGGATCAGCCTTATCTCCTTTTTTGTGTATCGGGAAGATTATGGATTTTTTAAATTCCTCTGGTGCTTCCCCATTGTTGAAAATTTTATTAAAGGCTCGAGTAATATGCTTTATGAATTCTGCAGTAGCATGTTTGAAATATTCGTTAGGGATACGGTCAACACCTGGGGCTTTATTTCCCTTTGCTTTACCAATAGCCATCTCTACTTCTGCTACGCTAATTTCACAATCCAGTATTGCATTTTCATAATTTGGCTTGGCATATTGGATCGGTTCAGCAAATATTTTTGCATTGCTTTGTTTTTTAAAATGATCTTGAAGTGTAAGAATCGGAGGTAAGGTGTTCGTAACGAATCGTTTTCCTTTAATTTTTTGTATCGTTCTCCAAAAGTCTGCAGAATCTTTGCAGCCTATTAACTTTTCAGCTTGGAGTTTGCTAAAATTTTCTTTTTTGGATTCACACAGTAACCTGTAGTACCGATTTGCTTTAAGGTATTATTCCTTTAGACAATCCGCATTAAAATTCTGGTAAATTCGTAAGTGAGCAAATGACTTTTTTCTTGCAACTTCACACTCCCTGTCATACCAGGCTTCATGGTATTTACCTGATCCACTTTCAGATCCCTGCGGAAATGCTGCCGATTCTAGTACGTTCTGTAAATTTCTTATTGAAGGTTCAATTTCGTTCAGCCTCTCGGCTATGATGGCTTGAGCTAATCTGTTTTGGTAGACCTCAATTTTATTCTTCTGCCAGTTCAATTTGGGGAGTAGAGGATTCAATTTGATCGACTCTGTTGCTCTTCTCGATTCAAAGGCGCAGTAAGATGAAATCAGTGGCATGTGATCAGAATAGATTTGGCTATCGACCTCGAAACTACATAGTTCTGATGCTATTTCAGTTGACATCATAAGATAGTCTATTACCGATCTACCCGGATTTCTTATAAAGGTTAGATTTCCTTCTTCATCTCCTCTTTGAACATCGTTTATAATGGTTAAATCGAAGGCAGACCCCATTTTAATAATTAATTTACCCCTAGCGTTCAGTTCAAGGTCCTTAGAGTTTCTTTTGAATAGAGTAGTGCTTCCGAAATGTGTGCATTGTTCTTGCCCAGTACGAGCATTAAAATCCCCGACTAGTATGCAGTTCCTCTCCCCCAAAATTTGTATTGAATCAAGCAGAGTATTGAAGTCCATATGCCAATCCGAGCAATTTAGATACACCGGGACCACATTTATAATTTTGTTATTTAGCATCATTTCTATATATTTAAAACGTTCTATTTCCTTGAAATTGCACTTAGCAATTGTTAATGATTTTTTGATTCCATATAACGCTCCTTTTGATGCTCTTCCTCTTGTAGCACCATTTCTCTTCTCCGCTGGTATCCAGCATAGCTCGTAGTCCATGAAGAACTCATCAAAATGATGTTGGTTTTTCAAATGATATGAGTTTCATATAGCATAAATATTTCAAAAGAGTTTATGTAATTATAAAATTCTGAGTAGGTGACGTTTAAAGTCCACCGATTCGTCTGCTCGAGAGTTTTGTGCTCACTTCAAAATTTGACAAATACCTACATGATTTTGCCTAACTAGCGACTTGTCGGCTCGTAGCTTAAAAAGTTTACGGAAAAAGAGATTAAATCAATGTGGGCAATGATTCCAGATTGAGGGGAAAATCCCCAACTTTAAGGCTTTTTTAATGAAAAAGGGGAAAGAAAAACGGGAAAAAAAAAACAAAAATCTCCGTAAAACGTAAATTGTTTAAAAATAAATCTAAAACGTATTTCGAAAGAAAGCGTCTGAATTTATGTGATATGCTTATTATTCAGGTTGTTAATACAAATGCTTACAATTTGTATGTTCTTCGTATAAAAGCAAGGGATTATCTGGCAAAATTATGGAAGGGTCGAAATTCTTTTAACAAAATTGAACTTCCACAATTCTGTTCTTAAGATTCAGCTTTTCAAAATTCTGCATACAAAACTCTGCGAACGGCATACGTTTGAAAATTATTCAAACCAATTTTAATTATTTGCAGATATGTAGAGAATATTTTCTTTTTTTAGTTGCAATTTTTTTTTAAATTTTCCTTAAATTTTTAACTTCCCATGTCCTAATTCTGAATTTTTTTAAATAAAATTTCCTATTTTTCAATGGATATAGCTTTCTTTTCTATTTAAAATTTTTTATTTAATTTTAATTTTATGTAAATAAAATTGAATTGAAATATCTTTCAAATTTTTTTTATTTTTTTACATTTGTTAGGTGGAAAAAACAGAACAAGCTGAATTTTAATGCTTTAAATTTGAAAAACTGAATTTTTGAAAGCAGAACTGAAAAAAAAAAGAATTTTGAAAAGCGGAAAACTTGGGTGTAAAGACAGAATTTTGCAAAGCAGAATTTCAACCGCTCCCAAAAACAATAGCAAAATTTCACTTAGGGTGGGAGGGGAAAAAAAGTTAACCTTTCGCTGATAAAAAAGGGAAAAGTCTGGGAAGCCCCGGGACCATCAAATTTAGAAGCGACGCCATAACATGTGACGAATTTTCACTCCAATTTCAAGCCAATGTTTAAAGGCACAGTCGAAAAAAGGTCGCTCTGTCACAGGACAGGGACTTCAGGCCTAGAATCGCTCAACTGAATAAGTATTTTTCAAGTTTCAGCCACGGCATCATTTTTTTCTAAATGCCACACTTTTACTTCCCTCCACTAGTAACCACAAAATGAAGGGATTCGAATCATTGCAGAATGTAATTTATTATTTTTTATTCCCACTACACACGGCGCAATTATTGGTGTTCGCTTGAAACAAATCGATCGGTAAAAATCCATCAGCAGCGCTGCAATAACAATCTAAAATTCAAAACCAAGAGGAAAAATTATAAAATAATAACGCACGCATATTCAAAATTAAAATAAAAATAAGAGTAAAAATAAAAACAAAGACCTGATTATACCGAGCGCGCGTTCATGCAAAAAAGTAAAACAAATCTACCAACACGCACACAACCCACAGCCGCAATATCGCTATAGGTATACGAATATGCGTCACGGGGCAAAGTAAAACGCCGGCTGTTGATATTATTCATTCATTATTCTGTGGCTATGCGGAGTGCCTTACCCGGGGGTTAATTAAAATCCTGCAATGATGGCATGAAATCGAATAACAACCATCACAACATGTCTGCGGTTCGCCTGATGGGGTGAACGGTGAACCGCCCGCGCCCCCTGTCACAGCGCTAGGGATAGGGATGATCGCAAATGAGACATAATTATGAATGTGATTAAATTGTTACCTGCAAGGACAAAGCAGGACTACAACACACACGTTTTAGTAAGAAATATTATTTGCTCAGCAAACTCTTCCCCAGAGTTTGCTTCCACCGTTGAATTTCGCCCCCCAAAAGAAAGTACACATGACACATGCAGCAAGGAAACTTCCTCTATGTGTTTACATAACCTTCTGACGGAGAAGGAAAACACGGATAATTCAACTTTCATGGTACGAAATAAAAGGAAACTGCTGAAAGCAAACAGAATGTAAACACTCCACTGGGAATAGAGTTAAACCAATATCCACACCGGTTGGGGTTGTTGATGAAACAGCAACGTGCTGGATAGATTACATGGCCAAGGACATGCCGAATTACTCTCCATTTCGCGGCAATGTGTGTTATTATTGCCACCAGAATCTGCTGATTGAGCAATACGGGGATATATCTGTACATCTGCCTAACTCTCACCCATTAAAACGTCTCCCCTGTTCAAGATGCGAAAAAATATCTCCCTACAAGGACATCTCAATAAATGTAAACACTCGCGAATTTTAATCTTTTAACTAAATCCCCTCCACACGATGACCGCTCTCTGACGAGTGTTTGCTTTTCTGTGCACAAATCGAAACCGCAACGCAAACACAAACAATTAACCGGAATTCGAAAGCCAAATACTAGTAGTAGGTACGCTGCGATTGAAGGATGCAGACTATAGGTACCTACTGCTACTCGTATAATACAGCCAAATATAGCCAAATACTTTTCCGGTAAAGTACGAAATTAACTGATACCGCAAATATTTGCATTAATCGTTTGCTAAACAATGCGAAACTTTCCGCCCCGAAAAAGGCTTCTTTACGCTGCTGACTCGATTGCAGTCGAGTACCATCGTCACCGTCAGACTATCCTTCTATTTGGCTTAAACAAGTTGGGTATACACGGCGGATACTTCTAGCTGACAACGATGCGACGATGAAGACTACGCCTGTTACTGTAATGACGTAGCTGGAAAATCTCATTTCGAGTTGAATAAATATAAACAAGTGGGCGAAACTTGGAATTTTGCTACCTCATCCCTTTTTTGTTTCTATATCCTTACCAGACGATAAACAAATTTGTTTTGCTGTGGAACTTTACTGCAATAAATATAATTAAACAATTGTGCATACTTTTGCCACGAGTCCAAATGCACTTGCACAGATTTCCGGGTGTGTTGATGTAAAAAGTTGAAAAATGTGTCAAATCGCCATTCCCATTAACGAAAATTTTGTCGGTTTCTACGCTACACGCAAACCGGCCGTAGCTTAAAAAAAAAAAAAAAAACTAAAAGAAATAGTCCTGTCAGTAGATACCCATAGGTGCGATTGGCCAGTTTCAAGTCGCGTGAAACAAGGTTTGGTCGCGTGAAATAAAGCCAAACCCAAAAAAGCCCAATTTCCCAAAATTTTGAATTTCGTTTTAAACTTTTTAAAATGTATGCAATCCCTACCCTGGTCATTGTCTGGGGGTTGGGTATATCCGAAGTTTCCTTAATTCCATGCGAAACAAGGATATATACAACTTTGCATAGCACCTGCCCCTATCTCTAAACAGTGACCGCAATCAGGGGGGCAGCAAGGGGCAGTATGTCCCCCCTTAGATATTCCGCTGTTTATGCATTATGGTTTGGTATTATTTCCATTAATTCCAAATTGGCCCTATCTCACTTTTGAAAACGATATAAAGCCAAATATTGAAATTGCCCTTATTTCATTCGGCTTTATTTCACGTCACCACAAAGATTGTGTTGCCAGCCCTATCACCCGGCAAATCCCTTCCAATTTTGCCACTGCCTTAAACTGTGCAACTAAAATTGAGACAACAATTTTCACAGCCTGTTGACGTAAAAATCCCAAGCAAAAGCTTACAAATTTCCCATTTTTTCGTTCGCCTTCTGGAACTTATCCTAGACTTTTTGAGGTAATAATTTATTATCCTCCTTAAAAATTCCTGAGCCACTGCAAATTTACCTTTTCCAAGCAATTTGTAAAAAGAGCGCCAAATTTCAAAATGAAAAATATTCAAAGTTCATTGCGAGCGAAAAAGTGGTCATAATTAAAAATATACCTTCCGAAAACTTTTCCCAGTTGCCTTGCTTTCATGGCAAAGCAGTAGAAAAACAACCTGCACACTATTCAGTTTTGGAATTTTTTTGAATAGCGCTATATGAGGCTTATACTGAATGGTGGAAACCGGGTAAATGGTACAGAGCTGGATTTACCTTTTTAAAGAACTATGTTTTTCTTTTACATGGTTCGCTTATTTAGGGAAATCACCTCGATGAAATTATTGCTCAGCAGTTCGATAAACTTTTGGGGGTAAATTACATACTTCTAGAGGTAAATTACATACCTTACACAAGACTGTTTCAGGGGCGAATAGATAGCAAATCTAGTGAGATATTGACGCACCACTATTTTTCCGTCGAAGTGATTCCTCTATTAGGTTATACAACCTCAATGAGAATAAATAATCATTTTTAGCCCTCACGCTAAGTATTTTGCAGGTCACAATAGGTAATTTTATATTGAGAACTTCGAAAACTATGAGTTCATAAAATCTAGCATGGCAGTCAATTTTCGTTCTGTGAAAAAGTGAAATGAAAATGTTTTCACCTTTTCACCGCAATTTCGATTCTCGTTCTACGAAATTGTGAAACCAAACTTGAAAAATGTTAATAGGTAGGAATATTATTTTTTACGTTATCATTTCCAAGTGAATGTTTTTAGTGAGATTTAATTTGGTATAATTTGATACAACACAGTGTGCGATATTAAATTTCACTTTTTGAGCGCGAATCGCTTTTAGTACCGTGAATCGAACAAATGAAAGCAATGTGTTAAAACGAATGTAAAAACAATTTATTCGATTCACTCTTTCATCAGAACTTGGTCAAATATAATTATTATAGTATCGCGAAATATGCGTACTAATGATAAATTTAAGACCCGACTTTAAACTTACGGAATCTCACAATTGCGAAACTTGGTAAAACTACATTGAGAACTACATACTTAAATTTAAAGTCGGAGCGAAAAATGTTTATTGGTAAGTCATAATCGGCCTTACTATAATAATCAAGTCGATAATAAGCTGGCTACCAGATTTAGTGAAAATGAACAGCATTTGGGAAACGGTACCAATAAGCAATAAAACCTCCACATTTACTGGTGCGACAACTTTCTTAGAATCTATTACATTTGTTGTCATCGCAAAATTCAAATTTCATAATTTTTTTTCGTGAAAAACATGGTCAAGGTTGTCTTTTGCAACAAGAATTTTATTATAAAAAAAGGAATACATAAATTGCAATTAAATTTGCCCAACCGATATATTTAATAGGCATTATAAGGCTTATTATAAGAAAAAACACAAAACGCCATTCTGTCAAATATCATTTGCAAATCAGGAACCAACTCCCACCAGCCAAATGAACTATGTCCCATCAATTTTGCAGTGGGATTAAGTTCATATATTTGGGATATAATTGATAGTTCATTATGAACAAATTCCCAATGAATTAAGTAATAATTTAAGAAAGTGGGAGTTAGTTCATTTAATTTGTTTGGAAACAAAATAATTCTGTTAAAATTGGGAGTTAGTTCGTTTTGGCAAAAAATTGTTTTTAACTAATTTTGGTTTAGATAGGTAACAGCAAGAACGAACTAGAGTTTATGTATGTTTGTAGACTATTTCCAAGTATAGGGTATGATTTGTTAGGTTTGTAAGAAAAAACCCCTATTATTTGCAAACAGTAATTATTAGTTCATAAAGAACTAATTCCCACTATTGGGTTATAATTCGTTCTTATATTTGGACTTTGTTCATTCTTAGTTGGGTCTTAGTTCCTAAGAATAGTAGGAGTTAGTTCATATGAACTAAATCCCAAATTTTCTGTGACTTATTGTTTCATTAAAGATCTTCCATTCTCGGTATATAGAAAATCCTTCTGCAAAGAGTTTGACAGGTGTCAGAAAATATTTACATTTTACTAAAATTAATTTATAATTGTAAACAGCGTATTTAAACTCGCTCATATTACGAAATTTAATACCGTGATTTTGGATGGTTGGGCAACATACTCCTCCTCAAAATGACATTATGCTACGTTTCCACATGACACTAATGCGAGATTTAGGACAAGAGATTACAAATAAGTCTTGACGTGTTTCCACAAAAAAATAACAAGATTAGCTTGACGTTTCACCAGATGTTGTCAACTACTGCCAAATCGAACAACCCAAAATTGTGATAATAGGAAAAAAAAAATAAAACGATTAAATTGATCCTATATTAACTTTGGACTATATTGCAACCCTTTGATGTACCAGATAAGACGTGCCTACAGAAATCAATGTTGGTCTGCATTCTCCAGTGTTATCGACCCGCATAGGGCTCACGGAACCTCACTTGTAGTTGGACATTTCTCTACCCCAATGAAACCAGTCTTCGTCCTAAACTCTAAAGAAAAAAATCTTCGTCTTAACATCCACAAGGATCCGTGAAGTTCCATGAGAAAATCTACTTTTCAGAAGACAAAAAGCCGCACTTAAACCAAACTAAACCAATTATTGTAATATAATATGACGGGATACGCACGGGACCAGCGACTACTTTCGATAATATCACTGAACGTTTCTATATTAAGCTTGAGGTTCGATGCGCGGACTGTTCCACTGAAAAAAATATTTTACAGATCTGCAATTGACCTAAAGACAGCATAATTTTGCTACTACAAATCGATTTCTGACCCACCGTAATGCTGAATATTCTACCTGAAATCTATCACATCACATCACAAACACGCTGATGCCCTCTGTAAGGCCGTCGGTAGCAACTCAAGTCCTTATCCCCAAATCGCCTGTCATATAAACTTGATAATCTGCAATAATTACTCTTCTGATACCCACATTCACCCAGAAGACGTGTTAAGTCCCTTCTCATCTCGTCTAAGCAATCATTATAATAATCATCATCATCTTCTCACCTATTATATTGCCCGTCTAATGATGAAAATTAATTTCTTCCCTTCCATCGGTCGGCTATAAGACAAATTATCAAATCGACAAAGGTTGGGTGGGTGGCTAATGTTTCTTTTCTACCTTGCTGCCTCTCTCTTTCTCCCATACACTAAGATAGAAAACCCCCATGGCATGTTCAATAAATCCACAGGATATTCAATATTTCGGTGAACAAGCAACTATACAATGGACAAGGAAGTACGGCTACCTACAACTATCAACCCCCCTGGTGCTTCTTAAGACAATGGCTCCGCTCCATATATACATATCTGCTATACCGAGCAGTTTCATGTTTGTGTGGTAAAAAGGAAAACCAATTTTCAGGATTAATATGGCAATCACGCAACGAGTGTATAGATTCTTTGACAGGTGAACATTTTCACATGCGGCAACTCTGCATGGGATGTTTGCTATACTCACACACAGTGCGGTGCTGTAAAACTTTCGATTACTGATATCATATCGCTTGCATGAATATTGACAATCCCTGGTTAACAGTATATGGGCTCTACTTTGATTTGATAAAACTTTGGAGACAGGATGTGTGCAAAAATTTGTAAGGTGACCCAATCAGCACGCCAACAAAAGCAATTGAAAACGTACCGATCAAAGGCCGATTAGAGTTAAATCAATTAACTATATCAAAACCGTAGCTGGATTGCATTTTGATTGGAAATTAATTAAACCACAAAGTCATCCACCAATGAGTGGGGGCAACAGCTATTGAAGTGATTTGGAAACATTAGGTGTGAACAGACCACAAAACAAGCATGAATGGTGGGAGGATGCGGTGTTGTCGGTGTGCAGTTGCCAATAACTTCGTTACGTGAAAAACATTAAAGCGATGCACTATGGTCGAAATAATTGATAGCAGATTGATACTGAACTGGTCATGTCATCGATGATGGGCTGGCTCTGGGTGTAGTGGACTTTTGTTTATAAACTGTTTGGATGACTTGATATTCGATTGCTTTCCACAAAATGGCTTTGGGAGTTATTTTTTTATACAGAGGGATAATAGTCAGTCACGCTATTAGGAGTAGCGCATTAATGCGCCAACCTAGTAATACTCATTCGTATATAATTCTGTCAATTTTTCCCCCGGTGTACGCTCTTTTTCGTCGCTTAGCTATCTAAGACTTTTCTTTCTCCCCAAGTAGCCACTATATTGTTGAATTCAACTAGATGTTTCATTTGAGCTAGTCATATTGCACAACTATTCCATTTGGACCTGACATATAGCTACATGCACTCTTCTAAAGAGCAGAGAAATAATCATCATCCTTTAAAAAAAAGTACATGCATCATTCGAACTCGAGATGCTAATCAATTCTGACATTTCGATGCCCGTATGTCCCGAGGCCTCTTATTTGGAGCTTGGGGGCTTACAATTCGGGTCCGTTTTTTTGTATGGTAACCTTAATATTAATGGTATTGGAGTATAAAATTTGCATAACAGTTTGAATTGTTCGAAAACGGCTGTATCGATTTCAACCAATAAGATATTAAAGCTTAATTAAGTGAGGTTAACATACCTAACTTGACTAAAAAATCACACAACGGTAGATACTTCTAAAATTTGGACATATCTCGAAAACGGTTCATACCAATTATAACAAAAATGCATTTCTAAGGTGAAATCATAATTTCTATCTTAATAGCAAACTCAGTTTTTGTCTATATTACCGTACAATATGTTTTTTTTGAAAAAAAGATTTTTTTTTAAACTTAGTTTCTTTAGTTCCTACCGGCAAACGACAATAAAGATTTTGACCTAAATGCGTACTTAGGTATAGTAAAATTAATATTTGCAAAATTATTATGTCCTTAATTTTCAATCCTAATCACCGAAAAGGCTAATTTGAAAAACTGTTCATATTTTGAAAAACCCAATTTCGATATTGAATGTTGGCTTTATTACAATTTTGCATAGCGAAAAAAGTCCAATTTTTAAGAGTTGGTCATTTTTCACTTGGCGTTATTTCATGGCACCCTGCAAGTGCTACAATATTTCTTACTTTGTAGATGCAATTCACTTGAAGCTAGTTGTTCTTACGGTTAAGTTAAAGTTTGTTCACAAGTTGAGTGGAAATTTTTTAAATATGTTGAAGGTGACTGTCAAAGTTAAATAAAGAAAACGACCGACCACTGTGGAATACAAAACTAGAGTGATTTAATTCATATGATAAAGTTCATTTGGTACATGTATATTATGATTTAGGTAAATAGTAGCTTACAAAAGAGAGTGAGTATATTCAAAAGATAACTATGTAAGAAGATTGATTAGGAGCGTTAAATGTAACAAAATAAATATTGCTGAATTCTCTTCACAGTGACAATAAACTGGTTTAGTGTACTTTGTGCCAAAAGGAGTACAAGCACTCCGGTAACACGAAAAATCTCTCCGACGACCACTTAAAGCGTAAGCATCAGTCGGGACTCGGGAGTGCTCGCTAGAACTTCTCATGATCAATATGGTTTGTCTGAGCCAGCGGATGCTTTTTATTCATAAATTATGAACAAATTTACAACCCCGTCTTTAGAAAATCATAAGTACATAAGTTCGGAATAAAACTATCGATAGTATCGAAATGTTTAACTATCGATGTTTAAGGAACACTACCAAACGAACGAGACGAATGAGAAAGTTTCGTTCGACCCAGTCGTACAATTTATTTTTTGCTCGTCCGTCCCATTATTAAGGGTATATAACCCTAAAATCAAACTTGTTCGAAACCGTGATATGGGAAGTACCTTTTAACCTTTGTTTATTTTTTATGTAAAACATTATACCTACCAACTGACTTGTTATAGAAGAAGAGTTAAAAGTAGTTTTGTTATTGGTTTTAAGTTTGCTCCCTTGGTATTTAGACAAATATTCGGTTAATATAAATATGGGTAAATGGTAGGGTAGGGTGCGGAGGATTTGACACGTTTTCATACTATTGTTAAAATCCTAGAAATTCTAAGTAATTTCTCTACGGTTTTGTGCTAAAAACTTATAATGGAATCACGGCGACCAAGTATTTATAGCAACAGAGACAACTGATTAAACGTTTAGGTTTTGTATCCATTTTCCTGCAAGGTGTAAATAAGTCAAAAGCTCCCTCGAAGAAGGAGAATTTGACAACTTCATAAGGAGGATTTGACTTATGTCGGAGGTCTTGTCGCAGAACTATAATTAAACAACAAACTCGAGGTATAGCTTTTCAATTGGCAAAATATTTTTATTTGAAGTAAATTAAAAGCTTGAACAAATATCAGTCTTTAAAAAAGGATATTTAAAAATATATTTTCGGTCTGGATTTTGAAGTACCGGTAAGAGCATCCGGTGGTGGTAATTTTGCTACAATAGCCCTTTTTTATTATCAGCCATGATCTATATAGATCATCGATTTACATGCACTTACAACAACAGCATATGATCCTGCTTCTCATCGAGATCATGAACCATGATCTGAAAATTATTTCTACTATTGCTCGCAGCTCTGTTTGGCGCTGTTTGTTTCATTCTTGAATGTTGGTGTGCCTGTAAAAGATAGCCACACAGTCACGTTGCCAGACTAAAAAATTCAATACTCTTCATAGCACAAAAAATCAATAAGCATTTTTTTACATCCAATAAATTTCCCGTCCTTGGAGATTTTGCTTTTCAATTCTGTAAAGGTATGACAAACCCAGCGAAATATTCCATAATTTTTTAAGTAAGTGTTCAACAAAAAATGTTTATGAAATGTGTCGCAGTTCGTAAATAATAATTGTTTCACAAGTTTTCCGGCAGAAAGGTGAGAGTTGTTTTTGTTTTTACATAAAGTACAAATCAGGTACAAATGTCCAGAAAATCTCGGAATATCTAAT
Source organism: Cheilosia vernalis (assembly GCA_949126925.1). Classification (NCBI taxonomy): domain Eukaryota; kingdom Metazoa; phylum Arthropoda; class Insecta; order Diptera; family Syrphidae; genus Cheilosia; species Cheilosia vernalis. The sequence goes on along the minus strand of OX421361.1, from coordinate 13,247,328 downwards.
GAAAAATGTAAACTAGAAGGCTGCAACTGTTTTCGCCGAGTTTTTTTTGGACAAATAGCTTTAAATTTACGTGAAGTGACGATTTTATTTTAACAATCAAACGTATTTTGTGTGTGTGCAGAGAGAGAACTATGGTATTATTATGAAAAGTATAATGCTTTGTCTAAGAATTATTCCAATCTAAGCGGACCATATGTGTAAACTGCGGTTTTCATTATATTTCAAACTGATTGTAAACACTTTAAATAAGTTCTCAAAAAACTCTCGCCTTCAAAAATTAAAAATTATTAATTTGATTGATATGGCAACACCCCCGACAAGCAACTGAAATGTCGTTGTACAGAATGTTTGCAATATGGCTGGTTGCATGGTCGTATTTTGAAAGCAACTGTTGCCACAACTCGTCTATGATCCGTATTGTTTTATTTTCGTGATCTGATTCGGATCAGATCACGCTGATAATAAAATACGGCTAATATCCACTTGGCTGCACCAACGTCCTCCTTAAACGGTTAACAGAAGCAATTCTGTTTGTTTTTTCGCCTTAAATATTTTATTGTGTAGGGCATCGGTAGGTAGGTAGGTTGTCAAATCCTCCTACATCTGCACCGTCAAATCCTCCCTTTTGATAGCATTTTATAAAATTAAAGAAATTTTCTTCAAAAATATTAAATACAATCGAAACAACTAAACACATAAGCTCTTTACAAGTCACATTCCATGTGATTGCAATGCATTAACTTACTTTGAAAGTTATATCCAAAGAAGGCAAACTAGAGAAATTGAACCACTCACAACAAACAAAAGCGTACCACTGAAAGGCCACGAGTGCAACGTCCTCTCGTCGTTTATATCTTTATAGCTATTAAAAAATTAGCGTTACCAATCACACAGTTTTTGTAAAAATAGCAGTTGTCATATCCTCCTGCATGTAAAATCTTCCGCTCCTTACCCTAATTAAACCCAATAAAGTAAAATATAAGGTCATTTTTTGTCTGTTTTTTTTTTAAAGCATTTTTGCCTGTCAGAATTTTAAAACAGGATTTTGAAAAGCAGCATTTTGGTGTTAAAAGGCAGAATTTTGCAAAGCAAAATTTTGAAAGCTGAATTTCGACCCGCTCCCTTGATTTTATTCAAACAACCGTTTTAAAGAAAAATAAATCTCAATGTAATATGCTTATTTCTAACATGACAGCAAGCTCAGTTTTTCACTACCGAAATCATTGTACAAAGTAACGCACTTATGTTAAAGAAAGGTAATTTTTTAAAATTGTTTTTTTCAATAATTTACCTGAAAATGGTCTTAACGTTTTCTACCAAAATTAATATTTCAGCTCATGTAGGCGTGGTTAACATGGCTGCATACTTTTTTTCGCTAAAAAATCTAATGTCTCTTTTAAAATTCATATTTAACTCAAAAACGGCCCATAAGATTATAACAAAAATTCATTCCTGATTTTACATGGTCATTTCCAACTCCGTTTTCCTATAAATTACCTATCGTACAAAATTTCTTGTAAAAAAATTATTTAATATTTCTTTTAGCTTACTTGAAAACGTAAAGTAATTTCGAGGTTGTGAACTTGGGGTAAAATTAATATTTTTTAAATTATTTCGTCCTACATTTTCCATTGGATCATGGTTCTTTTAAAAGATTTTCATATCTGGCAAAACCCCGAAAAATGTGCATATTTTGAGGAAACTTTAAAAAAACAAGTAATGCTCACATTTGTTTAGGATTGCACTTGCACTCGGTTTTTAGCTTTAGTCTAGTGGAATTACAACTCTTCTCAACTGTCACTGTGAATTAATTAGTATTTCAAACCAAAATGGGTCATCGAAAGCACTCCTAAATAAATCCAACTGGCAGCTGCCACCACTCCAAAATAGCTGCCAACTTAATTAGTTCAGCATCAGGTAATTTCTTCTTTCAGTATATGTTAACTGAAATCCACATCCTCTCATATAAATTTAATGAAATCAATTTTTTTTAACTTAGTGATTAACAAATTCATCCGCAGTCTGCACTTACTATGCCATTTATCCGCGGACGAAACTCCAGCAGTCCATCATCGATTATGGATGTTGAAGCCTTCCGTTGGAAGGCGCTTCTAAAGAGCCATTGATATTCATCCTGATTATCCACGTTTCGTACCAATCATACCGTGCACGAGTTGAATGCATTCATGCATAGCCAGATCCTGATGAAAGGCATCATGATGTGAACATAGGCATTTTCGTAGCTGCCTACAGTCAAAGGTCAGAATAACTCAGTACAGTGGCTGGTATTGATTTTGTGGTTTAATTAGACAAACAAGGTCCGCATTCGTAAGTCTGTGCACCGATGGTATGACAGGTGAATCCTGTGATTCGTGGCGGCCAGTGACCTTGCAAAGTTTCCAAACGATTGACTGAAATGCATTCGCAAAAAGGACATTCTCTTTAATAAATCTCGCATTCAAGTCAAAGTACACACCTATCGGTGCACATGACTACTTACCCGGCTCACGTGTGCAAGAAATCGCTACCGCGAACACAATCGTTGCTAATCATCGATGTAATCTACGCGCGCTCTGATAGTATCTTCGAATTGAAATGCATACACTCATTTGAGTTAGCCCCTGTCAGGCTGGTGCGCTACCCCATGCAGTGCATGTCCTGCGTCCACTAATGGAATTATTTACAAATGCAATTCTAACTATTTGGAGTGGCGGGGGTATACAATTGGGGGGTTCTGCTATAGCCTATGATATATCCATTCGTTGATTCCTATTTCCAGAGAGTGAGAGAGAGAGAGTGGCTACAATCTAAATGGCTTTTTATTGTGGTTATTGCTAAAAGTCACGGCACTGTAATTATGTATGTCAGGCGGAATTTGTTCTACTTGAAAGTACACCAGCTGCGCCAAGCTTTGCCGCGCGGTGAGGAGAGCGGCGACTTTCATGAAATGACTTCCTGTGTGTGTGTACCAGATGTGTGGAATATCCTTTTTGAAGTGACAAGGCCGAGGACAGATTTAGTGAAGTCGGTGGCACTAATCTGATCCATAAATTGGCGGTAAATCTTTTGTTTTTGTTTTCTATTCGAGGTCCTTTGTTTTTGTAGCTAAACCTTGAATGGATGGACGGCATTTTTTCGAAGTCATGCTGTCGGAACTTATTTTTGGTTTGCAAGTGCAAAATTGACACGTGTAATTGACGTATGGTCGATCAGGAATGCGGTAATTTCAACAAGAAGAGACGAGCCCTTAGCTATAGGGACGCATGAACCCATCGCCATACATCATCGGATCAGGCGAGTTATGTCGATTTGTCATCGAATTAATTTTGATGCAGTTTTGGAGAATCTCTCACTGGCAGGTGATAATTCCTATAGGAAATCAGATTAACTTGCGAAGTACATTTTCTGACATTTGTCACCGAAAAACGGATGAAGCCTCACGCTCTCAGAACGAAATGTAAATCATATGGAAAAGTAGGGAACCAATTTCAAGTAAATTGGATGAAAACCCGATGAAACTTAGCTGCAGGGTGGACCTGACCTCCACTAACAAGCCTCACCAATTAACCCGGTCCAGTTGCGCAGTCCACGTCATTTAAGGTCCCCTTCTACTTGTGCGTGCCGTCTAAGCCGGCTCTACTGCGTTGTCCCTCAGAGTTGGAGTTGAAAACTCTTCGTGCCAGAGAACGGTTTTCAAATCGTTTTTGTAAGTTCTAGCAATTTTAGACGACTGATGGGCAATTTTTTGACTAGGTCAATGTCGCAGTACAGCTTGTAAAGTTCGCCGTTGAATCTCCTCCTCCAAAGCCCCTCAACGCAAACGGGACCGAACATTTTAAGAAAAAATCTTTCTCTCGAAGCAGCCAAGGACATCTTCAACCGCTTTAGATAGAGTGAAAACCTGATCAGTTATAAAAAGCACGAACGAAGAGTCGAACGAAACTTTCCCGTTGCAAGTTTATTTTGTTTTACTTTTATTGTTCGCGAAGGTTTCTAGAAGTAAAACCAGGCAGTGCGACCTTAAAGCGAATAAATAACTCCTGAAGCACTTGCTGATCGATAAGGTTCAATTTGGTGGGGATGAAGCTTCGACGAAATCATTGAGTTCAAAATATGCCCTTCAGTACTTTGTTATACCGTGTATTGGTAGTGGAGTAATTTTACTTGGAGTGAGCTTAAAAAAAAACTGGGAGATCAAAATCTAGAAACAATTTACAAAGGAAGTAGGTTATAAAATTGCTAACAAGACTTACCTTCGAAAGTTGTGCTTTAATTCGGTGAAGCAATGCCTCAACCAAACAATATCTTCAAACAAACCCGGTCTTTAGACAATTGCCTCAGAAGCGCACCGGCATTTCCAGGCTGCCTTATCCAAATTCCTTCCTCTGTATTGACTAAGCTTCGAGGACTAACCAGGTGTAGCCTTGATATCCATTCGTTCTAAATGTCATAGCAGACTTAACACGGAATGTGCTTCTTCTTTTTTATGTTGACTTAGGTCACGTTTAGGTTCTAGACCCGCAAATGTAAAAGTAGACAATATCGAATGTTTTTCGAAGATTTGTTCAATAGCAAACTGTCTCCTCATTCGCCCTTAAAAGAACAGATCTGATACCTGCTTAAAGGTATCCTTAGTACCTTAGTTATTCGAGAGAGGTCATTTCTAAATTGTTGAGTTTTCATACGGAAAAATTGTAACCCCCCTTAGAAAGGCTTTTTCCAACGCCAAAGTGGCTACTTTGAAGGACTCCATAACAGACTAAAATTTTTTTTCACAAACAATAATTTTGTTCCACAGTTTGCTTTTTGAAAATTGTCCTGATTTGACCCCTTTTCCCTTAGTATATCCCCTTTTTGAATGCAAATCCCTTCTTTTATGTGACTTTTTTAAAATCTCCGAAACCAGCCCTGATCTGCGGGTTACGATACCAATACGCCAGTGATCCAAGATTGAGAGAAAAAGCGGCACAGCTTTTGGTGCTTTTATAATGAAAAAGGGGAAAACGAGGAAAAAGTTTTAAAAGGGGAGAAAAATCTAGAATCTCTGTTGAACTTAAATCACTAGAAAGGAAAATTTATGTGCATTTTCATAACAAACAAATGTCAAAGTCTACTTAAAATAAAATGTTCATCCTACAGAAAGTAGCCAATCCTAAGTAAAAATGTTTGTATATTCGAATATAGTCGTTTTTATATATCTGTAGTGAACCTAGGCTTAGCTTCTCACAACCATTCGTTTTGTGTGAGATTTCATTTTTGGAACGAATGGAAGGGATCTTTGGATTTTTGCGGGATTCGAACCTGGACCCCTCGCCTACAGTCGTTTTTATATAATGTGTCTAATAATTGTAAAGTATGTATATTTTTATGTGATATGTTTATTTTAAACTTGTTAATCAAAATGGCTTGCATTTTTTTATTTTTTCATAAGAAAATAAATGCAAATATCACAAGGAGAAATTTTTTTTTTCAAATTCAGGGGAAAATTATTGCTTTTGCTCATAAAAAAGGGAAAAACAATCTTCAAAGTCTGAGAACACTGCCGATACCGAACGTATTAACTCGTCTGCTTTAGTCTGTAATTCAATTCTGCAAATCTTCTTGCAGTGCAATTTTTTTCTTATATGACTGTACTGGAACTTCTGACAACAGTTGGTAATTTGAAATAAATATTTCGTGAGTAGTTGAGGTAGAATCGACCTTAGAAATAGGTAACAAAGGGAGAAGTTTGACAACACCTGGAGCGATGCAAACATTTCTTAATAGTGGAGTTCCTCTGGGTTCTATTTTCGGGCCAATACTCTTTCTTTTTATTAATATAAACTGCTGGTTTTAACCAGAGCAAATAAATAAATCGGCGTTTTAGTTTTGCACTTTCATTGTTTAACAGTTCCTTTTCATTTAACAGATTTAAGGCTTAAAATGCGATTTCCCGCTACAAGGTTTGACCTATGAAGTGGGAAACAAGGATTAAAGCAACATAGTGGAGAAAGAGTGGAATACATTTTCAAATCATGGTTCGTGGTGCTAATGAAAGATCTGTATGAATCATAGGTGGTAATAAAAATCGGCTAATGTAATGAACTTTACATTAATGCAAGCTTTGACTAAAAAAAAGCATCCAGCAAATATAGTTCAGCAATCCCACCCATCATGCCCTTATTCATGAACAATTTGATTTCCTCCACTGTGCAATTTGCTAGAAATAAAAGTCTCAATTGCATGACGTGCGCTTTCGACACCCACAAACACCCATTCATTCGACTTTAGCCAGATGCATTTGGAGACATTTTCATTTTGTAGGAACATGCTTTGTGGCATTTTCTGCTAATGCAGATATCTACGTCAAATGTATTCGAGTGACACAAATTGCTCGTCATTAAGTGTAATGTGTCCCTTGATTTGAAACAAAATCGTTTCGTTTCCTTGCGACATTTGCATTTTTCACGCTCAAAGTGTCAGACAGAAATTGGGTCACAAACAACTCGTATCTCGAATAACTCATCTCGATGAAAACTACGAGTAAAACTGCACAGTTTCGTTAACCTGTGAACTTTTGTTACAGGTGGTGTGACAAAACATGTGAATCCAATTAATGCTATTATACGTGCGGACGAAACCTGCGCGTACTAAATACAAATTTTAAGGTATGCACATGATTTTTGGTTGACATTCACTTTCCATGAACTCAATTCATGAGGATTAAGCTGTTCAAATATAGCTATGGCTGAAAATATTCCACCGCTGCTAGTTAATTATTGATCGTAAATTTTATTATTTAAATGGAAAGCTTCAGTCAAAATATAGATATTCCAATAGTTTTTACTTTATTTTAGAAACAGATTTCTTTCCAATTTCATATTTCGAATTCGTAGACTCACAATTTTCATTTTGCATAGGTACTTACGAACGATACTTCCCATACAACAGGGGTCGAATCGACACTTCCGTGTACGAGCTATACACGTTCACGGAATTATGTTTATTTCAGTTTTGGAAACAAACACAAATTTTGTCACGTAATGCTCGTTCACGAACGACGCGATTTGACCCCAGAATTAAAAAAAAAATTGTAAGTTCAAACACGGCTCCAACAATCTGAACGAAAATTGGTTTTAAAGCTACCTTAGCCGTGCTCAAAATGACTGTGTTCTTGGTTTTTAAATAAAAATGCGAAAAACTATTCTTTGGAAAATTTATGTTTTTTTTCAAAAACGATGTAAGCAATTCTGAATATACATAATTAAATTGTTATCTATATCATCGCATATTATTTCTTAGTTGCCACTGGTCTGAAAAGTCACACAATGTCAGGGAAAATAAGGGAACGAAAATCTGGTCAGGGAATGTCAGGGAATTTTAAAATTGGTCAGGGAAAAGTAGAATTGTGGCATTTTTTTTAAATAATATAATAAAAATGTTAAGTTCATTCGGGTACTTTCTTGCAAAGGTTAAATTATTAAAAACTTACTAAAACATCGTTCCACAACATTTCTTGTTCCAATATGAGAACAATTGCCCTTATTCTGTTCAATTGCTTAGAAGCTTGGTAGAAGACTTAAACTTGGTTATGAAAAACAATAGGAAACGTATTTTAATATTTAAAAAAAAGTTTAGTGCGTTTGCACAACTCCTGAACTCCTTTTATGCATCAACACATACCTCTACCTTTAACTACTGTACACGCATTATGAAATCATAAAAATTTGTTTACACCTAAAGCTTCCAAGTTGTCTAATTTTTCTTCAAGTGAATTTTAACACCATCCAGTTTGCCCTAAAAATGTCAAACCTCACGTTTATGTCCTTATAAAGCATAAAGAAAAACAAAAAACTCAAATTCACAGGTAAATGAATATAATCTTGAAAGTTAATTGCATTTCCGCAACTTTTTTCCGTTGCAGAATTCCTAATTCGTCTCTTTTGGAAAAGTTACAAACTAACAAGCAGCACCACTTGGACAAGGTACATGCTGCTGAGCATCTGGCCAATTAAGGGAGGCGGAAGTGTAATTTGCATGCGGAACGGAATATAGTTTGCCCGTCATGATCCAAGGTAGTAATTGAATATTTTACACTAATGAAATTTCGTGGAACTTTTTTCTTTTTTTTTTTTTTGTAATTTGGTTTCCAATTCCAACTATCACTTGGATGAATTTTTATCCTTACCAAAAAAAAATTTAAGTTGCAGATAAAGTCACAATTCCGAGCACGTACTGCAGTCCTCATCATGCTCAGTTAGCGATTGGGCCGACACTCTCATTTCGGGGGGTGTAATTCGTCAAGGGTAATAACTGCTGTCATTTGAATTGGAAAGGCTTCTGCAAAGAAGGTTCTTGAGTTTAAGAGTACTCGTACCTACTCATACCTACTCATTTATGCTAATTTTTATATCGACGCGTTTGTTCTATTTATTCTACTATAGGCAGAGATGTTGGCCTGTTTTAGTATTCAAAAAACGGTCGTGCCTTTGATTTGAAACTTTCTGAATGGATAGGTGATTTAATTGTCAGGAGTGGAATTGCCGTTTTGAGTATATTGAAAGCCATCCTTTGTCGCTGAAGGTTAATATCCATGGGAATCACTTCCAACCACAAAAAAAGCGAAACATGTTGGCTAAGGTTGTACAGGGTATGAGGACTCTCATAATAAACACGATAATGGGCTCATCGCAATGTAATATCGTAGGTTAGCTTAGGTAAAAGAGTAGAGCATTTCATTTCATTCATTTAGCAGTATTTTGCTTTTAAGATACAGGAAAATATATGTGTACCTATATAAAATACGTTTAAAAGAAAATTTTAAAAAAAAGAAAGAAGTATAGGAAGAGACATGCCTTACATTACTTATTCATACTTAACTTTTACATAGGTAACAATCAGTTGTTTAAACCTGAACAAATTATTTTCAAATTGCAACTCATTGGGGAGTTCATTGAACATTTAAAAAAAAAATTATAAAACACTGTCTTGTGCTTTTTTTGTTCTGAAAAGTGCAAGACGCAAACTGTTTCTGTTACGAATATTATAGCTGTGCACATTACATATAACATTTTACTACATAAATAACTGAGCAACATTATTCATTTGGCCGCAGTGGCTTAGTGGTTAGTGTGTTGGACTACCAAGCGAGGGGTCCAGGTTCGAATCCCGCAAAAACCCAAATTCCAACTCAGGGTTTTTTTCACTGCGCCACCTCTCGCGAACGTCTGACAAACACCCGAGAGTATAACTGTCATGAAAGAGCTTCTCAATAGGCCCGTTTGGAACCGGCATAAAATTGTAGATCGCTTCCATTCGTTCCAAAAATTAAAAACTCACACAAAACGAATGGTTGCGAGAAGCTAGGCCTGGGTCCCTACAGACCTGTTGCGCCAAATATTATTATTATTATTATTATTTTAATATAATACACATAGCTTTATTTTGAAATTTCTGTAGTCTCTCTAACATTGTACTGTTATCTATCTAATTGTTGAACAGCATTCAAAGTGGGGCTCTGTCTTTCCCCCTCGGTTCAATTTACAGACATTTAAAACCAATGTGCATCCGAATCTCCTATCTTCTCTATCCCAATTTCCCTATGGCCCGCGCTGTGTACTTCAAACTACACCATACTTGTCTTCTTTGATATCTATATATGTATATAGAAGAAAGTGATGTTAGTTCCTACGCTTATAACTCAAGAACGAATGGATGGATTTCGATGATTCGCACCAATTAGGACTGGTGTCGACTCTCGAGCCTGTTTGAAAGAATAAAAAAAGAAAAGTCTGAAAATTCTTAACAGGTTGCGTTGTAGGCCCAAATTTCGTTTTTCATGGGGAAATGCACTCAAAAATAAATAAAACTGAATAGAAATCGAGTAGTGACACTTCAAATACAAAAAAAAAAAAAAAAATATTTTAAAGGCAATTGTTGTTGTCAATTATTTCAATTATTTTCCAAGCAAATGTTTTTTTATGTTTACTATTTTAGATTAAGTTACTTTTTGAAATGGAGTAGATACTTTGATTTAGTTGATGGTGTTTGAACCAATCATTTTTGTTTGACATGAATTTTCAGTGCTGTTTGAGATGACGTGGACAATGATTACATGCAACAGGAGTTGTTGAGCGTCTTGAGGTGTCACGTAGGGAGGGGTTATTACGAAAAATGAGTGAGTAACAATCATGGTGCTCTGCTCATTCGTGAGTAGGGTTACGGGGAGGGCAGCTCAAGGGTACCATAACGCCTTGATACCGGTGTGGAGAGAGAAGGCTTACCAACCAAGATGATAATTGTGGTTAGTTTTCTTCTTGGCTGTTAAAGTTACAAATATTTCATTTAGATTTAAACCTTTTCTTATTTTCTTGCAATTTTAAAACCTTTGCATCAAAATTTCAGGCATGTAAAAGTATCCGACAGCCCTTCAAAGTCAAAATTTAGATTCCTGTGTCTCTCTCTCTATACAGGTCGAAAGAAATATCTGTGCGTTAGTCGGGTGAAAACTCGAGAACGGCTCCACCGATTTGGATGATTTTTGTTTTGTGTTGTTCGTCTTGTTTCGGGGATGGTTTAGGAAAAAAGAAAAGTCGGAAAATTCTCAACAGCTGGCGTTGTTGTTGGTACACATTTCGTTTTTCAGTTAAATTCAATTATCTTCTATAACATGGTAACACAATAACAATGAACTCCATGATGATATAACCCGACTATCACCGGGCCAATTCTTATAATTCTTCTTTTGTTTTGTTCGTATTGCTGTGTATCAGGTTTAGGGTGTCTTAAAATATACTACTTTTGGGAACGATAGGTCTCCGAAACAGCTCAACCGCCTTTGAATATGTATTATAAATCCTGAATATTTCTTGAGCGCGTAAGTTTTCGCCACTATAACTTATTGATATTTGTGGTAACACAGATTTTCGTTTAATTTTTTTGCACTCGGGTACGAAGATTTGCTATTATTTGCAAAAATTAAAATTATTAAAGGAAATTGTCCAAATAAAGCACTTTGCGAAATGCGAGCAAGACTTGAAACGAAAGGTACGGTCAAAGTCGGGTGGGTATAGCTACATATAAAAGAGACTGACGTAAGTGCACTCATAACTCGGGAACGGATCGTTCGATATTTATGATTTTTAATTTAGATTCGAATTGGCCCAAGAAACGACATATGCTATACTTTTGTTCGAGTAACAAAACGGATAGTATCACTTCCATTAGGAATAACAAAAATTATGTAAAATCTTGAATTTTTGTATTCTTTGAATGTTCCGGGCCTACCGCTACACAATTTGAAAAATGTCGGCCCATTTACAATTTTTTTGTGAAACCTCAATGCACCGAAAGTTTGCGAATGATGAAACACATCGACATTATTATACTTCAGTTATTTCTATTGTATAACTATAAGTTTTGAATAAAGAATTTGAACATAATAACATAAAGTAGCATGAGCTTTGTGCATGCTTGAAATTATTATTTTCATTCCATTAACGAATTCGGGCGGAACAAAGTTCGCCGGGTCAGCTAGTATTATATATTCGATGTGGCTTTTAAAATTCAAATTGTTATCAAATATAATTCCCAAATACTTAATCTCGCTAACAACTTCCACAGTTTCGTCAATTATTATCACCCTATTGGCCTATTATCCGAATGTCCATTAATATATACATTCTGTTTTGTTTATATTTAAAATTAATTTTATCATTTTAAGCCATTTGTCCAATTCCTTTAAATCACAGTTAATTTTTTCAATACAAAATAAGGTTAATTAGCGACTCGCAACTATGTCTTCCTCTGAATCCTGCGAAAAGTTGATTGTCCTCCATATACTTTTGAAGCTGTTGTTGTACAATTTTCTCCAAGAAATTTGCTTAGTTGAGTGGCGAAAATCTGGTGGTTTTGTAGGATTCTTTGATTTTTCTATCGGGATTACTAATGATAATGGCTCTTTTCATATTTCTGGAAAATCAACATAACGTAGTCTATGAGATCGGTTGCAAAGGGAATGACAATACAACATGTGAAATGGTATACATAGGAACGACCAGAAGACCTCTCGGAGTGAGAATTGCCGAACATCAAGCAGACATTAGAAAAAACAAGACAACAACAGGACTAGCACAGCACATAGAAGAAAGTAAACACACCGCAGACTTTGACAACATCAAAATATTAGACAAGGAGAGAAGAGAGAACACTAGATATACACTGGAGAGCTTACGCATTCAAGAGAAAATATCAAAAGCAATGAACACGAAAGAGGACAAAGACAACATCAAGTCTAACTACAGTGTGGCAATAAAATCTCTGTGATACTAGTTTATAAGATTCTTGTCTAGTAATTTTGTTAATTTTATTTATTTATTTACTTGTATAGTGTTTATGTTATACATGTACTATTTGTGTTTATTTATTAAAAAAATGGTCAAAACCACTCGACCAATGTAAAAGTAAGATCCAACCCAAATTATAAATAAATGTAGCTAAGACATTGTAATTTCAGCCCAATAAATAGTCCCCAGAAGAAGTTGAAAAAACATCAACGAAACGTCGGGAAATGAATAAAATAGTTTTATTTCTATTTTGATTCGGAAAACATAGACCAGTAAGCTCTAATACAACTACTTCAATTTATTAAATACCTGGTCACCACTTAACAAGATTTATTTATTATTTTACATAGTTTCGGTCCAATGCTACACATCACGTCAATAATCATGCTCACACTTAACATATTCGGATATTTTTTATTTTTCATACTTTTTCCCATGCTTTTAAGTTCATCCATTGAAATACTTTTAAATTTAAACGTTGCGTTTAATGTCGGAATTAAGTTAACATATAACATTTGGGGGATAGCTCTATTAACCTTCATAACATGTTCAACAAAAAACACATTGAATTTACTCAACATAATTTTACAATCATTCACCAGGCCATGTTCGAAAACAACATTCTTTATTGAACTTTTTGTTTCTTTTAGAACTAGTGATTTAAGTTATAATCATTGATTTTTGGTCTCTAGCTGATTGCAGTTTTTTTTTGTTACACACTAACTTTTTGCTCTGTCGAGAGCGGATTTAAAGTTATTTCTAGCTGTTCGATAGCTTCGCCAGTTATTTGGTGAATTTGACAACACACCTAATCTATATTTAATCATTTTATACCTTTTCTTTGATTTAAGTGCGTTACTAAACTATTGATTCGTGCCAGACCTATCTACATTTCTTTAAAATTTTAAGGCATCTACGGCTTCTTTGAAGCATCCGTTGCATTCCTTGCTAATCTGTTCACATTGTCAATATCGCCATCTCCATTAATTCTAAGTTTCGTTTTGATTTGTTGCACTTTTTATTGGGGACGCTCGGATTCCTAGTTAAGCAAGTCTGACAGCTGTCTGGCTAGATGTGTTTCAGTTTTTATTGGCCCAAAGTGGTCACGTAAATATAGATTTTTGACGTTTTTGGATAGGAGGGGAAGCAGACAAATCTAGTCAAGAAAATCCTGCATGCATACGCAGTTGTCATTTCGAAGAGTCAAATTTAAAATAAACAGAGTGGCCGCTGCAGAATTCTGAAGAGTCAAAAAAAGGGCCGGTGAGAGGAAAAGGGGTAATTTCTAAGGCTACTCTGGTAATTTAGAATGTTCGCACAATATTTAGCAACCATTAGTTCGCATAAGACTATAATAGTGTTGTGATACGCAACCGTATTACATTTTACAAGTATGTACCTACTTGTTTGAAAATAGCATTTTTTTTTAATTTATGCGGGGCCTTGTCCCAATAAAAAATTGCAAAATCAAACAAAGATAACGCTGAACGCTAGAATACAAAAACAATTCAAGTTGCTTAGTCAACGCGTTCGGATTCATAGTCCCGAGAAATCTAGTTGACGTTTTACATAAACTAGGTATCCGAACGTCCCCATTACTGCGTTCACTATCATTTCTAAGCTAATTCCGATGCTTTCATGATCTGATCACTTACTTTCAGATTATCCACAACATTGGCACTCACTTTGTCATTGCTACATACCTAGGGTATAATAACACGCCAATTACGTTCGACAAGAGGTGTTATATTCTGGCGCATCTTGTTGCAAAGTACCTTCTGCTGACATCTTTAAAAATTCCGAGAATTTCCAACAATTTACTTCTGTCCAACTTTAAAAGATGCGGTTTTTACAGGAGACACATATAGTTCCACCAAGCGTTTTCAAGTTAAGAGCTTCAGTTGAGAGGTCCCTATATGTGATTGCCCTACTTTCAGTAACTCATCTTTCGGCTGTCATTTGCAGAGAGTATATCCATTTTCAAGAATCGACGCACCTGTCAGCTAATTCCTTTAACAAACTACAGCGAGGTCCAGAATCTGCTGACGACTTAATTTGCACAGCTTGAAGTTTTGCGAAAGCATTATAAATTTACGCCCAGATCCGGAGTAAACTCGGAAACTACTTAACCGATTTCGGTGAAACTTTCACTAAAGTATTTCTAAAGCTCTTCTTCTTGCTATAGTCTATCATTATTTAGCTTTATTCCTTCAAATAAACTTGAAAGTCGCATCGCTGTTTGTGTGGTTGTGAATTCTAAAGAAAAATATTCCTAATTTTGACCTTACTTCGTTTAAGTTCGCACAATATTCTTGCATTTAAGTCAATAAAATAAATCTTGAAGCTGCTTTTAGACAATTATTTTTGGAGTATTTTTAACTATCATTCATCTCTCTACTTCATCCGGAGGCTGACCTATAATAAATATAAAAGCAACGTATTTGATTAAATTCAAAAAAGAAACGAAAATCTGTTTGCGTGGAATCATGTCATACCTGTCCTGAGGTAAAATTATGATTTTTACAGACTACCCTTAATAATTTCAAGATATTCTTCAATCTCAATACGTAATCATTTCTAATGCTTCAATGTAACTGACCCAGCTCCCATTAACCACTCGCACATTAAAGTTCGCCTTGATGTACATACGTACGTCGCGTGTCCTTGTAAAGCATACTCATGATTTTCGGGAATATTGAAAAATGTGACTTCTCATTGAAAGAACCTCGTACATACTTTAGTCCATCTGGCAGGACTCGCCGAAACTGCGACGGACGACGGACCCCTTTTCATGGTTATCAGATCGGAATACCTGCCGCCGACATCGCAGTCTCTCTCGAATTCGTTTCATCTTACTACCAACAACCATTCGTCTGACTAGCACCGTCAAAAATCCACCGCAAAATAATCAAAGGGGAAAACACTTCAAAAAGGACTACTAATCGCGTAATGGATTGATGAATCATGTCGGATATAATGACGACGATCACAACAGCCTCTGGGTAAATTCCACCCGTTGTTTGTAGAAAAAATCAAAGGATTCCCCCGAATGAAATGTCTCAACTCTCAAAGAAACGAACAAACTTTTCCATCTTCGAAACAAAAGATTTGCCAAACAATGTCTGCCTCACCAAGTGGAAAACGATGAAGAAGATTCTTGTTCGGAGAAGAGTTCTTCCTCCACTATGTCATTAAAAACTTCACAAAACAGTTTAGAAAACTTTGTTTGTTCTTATTAGAAAAACTGCACGAAACTATGTCAAAACATAAATATAAAACTTGTCCCATTCAGGATGAGGATGATGCTCCTAGCGCGACTGTTACAATATTTGCATTTGAATGCACAGCATCTATTCGTGGCAATTAATTTCATTCATTCTCGTTTCGATGGGATATTTCATATGTGATGTCTGATGGCACACACGTCCTTTTCAGTTGTCGCTTTTCATCTCTGTGCAGGGTGTCGGGAATGGAGGAGGAGGTGGAGGAACGTACCATGTTGGGTTGACATCACTGATTGATTAATTGACATTCCATGTTTGAGATTTAACTCGAAGTGTTGACGCGTCCTAATAAATTTGCGAGTTATTCAATGGATTGTGGTGCGGTTGGTGGCTCCTGTTCATCGCTAGTAGTTCAGCCACGGATAGTTTATTGGCTTTAGTTTGGCGGAGCCACACTACTTGGTTTAACTGCGGAAAGAGGGCCATGATAGGAAGTGATAGAAATCGACTGTGCTTGAGTGAATATGGTTGGGGATGTAGGTACTCGAGGAAGGGCTAGAAAAATCTGCAGCTCATTCAGGTGTGCGTTTGCTTGTGTAAAGCTATAAATATCCTGGGGTCATGCTCCTCAGACAACCGTTCGACGGGTAACTTTAGAGTCTTACAGTGGCGTAGTCATAAAAGGATGATACAGTTGGGCCTTTTAAACATGAATAACCTCTTGCCAATAGGGAAGAATATTTCTAGAGAAGGAACCAAAGATTGATTTCAAAGAACAGGTATGACGGTCCCGAAAACCGAAGCAGCACTATACGTACGGAGCATTTTTAGTCCAAAATCGAAGGCAATATGCTGTGCTGTCAAATGAATTATCTTTTGTACAAACAATTTTTTAAGTGAAGAGTTAAGCTTGTGCTGGA
The DNA here is from genome assembly GCA_949126925.1 of Cheilosia vernalis. Taxonomy (NCBI): domain Eukaryota; kingdom Metazoa; phylum Arthropoda; class Insecta; order Diptera; family Syrphidae; genus Cheilosia; species Cheilosia vernalis. The sequence goes on along the minus strand of OX421361.1, from coordinate 13,230,861 downwards.
TAGGAATTTCTTAAAAAAAACAATTTTTGGCGCCTGTATAGGTGACTATCTTAATCCTAGGCCTATCTTCTCTCAATCATTCGTTTTTGCTTTTATACAAGCAAGTGCTAAAGCCGGTGTGGACCTACGGTATACAACTTTGGGGTTGTACCAAGAAAACAAATGCCAATATTTTACAAACTTTTCAAAATAAAGTGCTTAGAGAAATTGTACAAGCACCATGGTATATTAGAAACGACGATATCCATAGGGATCTCGGAATTCCAACAATCGAAGCTGAAACTAGAAGCTTCGCGAGAAAGCATAGAAACCGACTAATCGGACATATCAACAATACAGTCCGACAAATCTTGGACGAGAGCAATTTATTGCGCCGACTACAAAGAACGAAACCGTTCGACTTGGCAAGATAAGATTAACCGCGTCTAATTTGCGGAGCACGCAGGATCTTTCACTGGAAAGTAACCTGTCAAAAGTTTTTATTTCATGATAAAAAATTGCTTGATAAGTTATATCTTAGTTGCAGTATCTAACAATTTTTAGAAGGGTGGTGTTTTTAGTCAGTAAAAATCTGACACTACTATGAGAACGCGCTTGCTATTCTCATAGTGTCTTTGGAAGATTTTCACCTACCCTCGGATAAAAAAAAAAAAAAAAAAAATTCGTTTAGTTTGAGTTTTTATTTTTCTGAAAACTTTGACAGGTTGAGGTAAGAAGCTCTTTCGTGAAGCTACGATTACGAATGCCACTTTTCATGTCAAATTTTGACATGCCGACGTCATTATGTAGTAAACATTTGGCCAAAATATTGTCACTTTTTTTCTATGACTGGAGCGACTGAATTGAAACTGAATACATTTAACGTACAGACTAGTTTTTTGAAAAAATATGTAATTTGTACTCTGTTTTTGTCACAAAATACACGTAAATAAATAAAAGTTTTTATTGGATCTGTTTGCTGATATGATACTTTGTTGTTCTGAGTAAAAATTGAAACATACGTACATCAATATTCACATGAAAAACGCAGTTCAATATTTCAAAATATTGTTTGTTTTTAAACACCTGTGTTTTCTAATCCAGTGTACAATTTCAACATCTGTCTAGACGCTATTGGTGTTTTGGATATTACCCTTTAGCTGAGCTAATGATCTCAGATAGAACGTACCCCGTCTTATTGTGGTTTGTCCAAGATTGAATCATTTTATGCCAATTTTCCAAAACACCTATGGGAATTCTTTAAATAAAATATAACTGAGATGTTTTCTTAAAAATCTCCTCCAAACGTTTTTGAAGAGGACATTCTGTTCTTTCAAATCCATTCAGTTACAATTCAATCGCTCTAGTAATAATTTATCAGTCAGAGAAACAAAAAGTAATTTTTTTCACTTTTTCTCCATTTCTGGGTAGAAGCCTCTTAAGGGTGGAAACCCCTAGCAGGTATAAATATTATTGGTAAGACAGTTAATACTTTTGAGGTTAAATTAGCTTGAAGCTTAGAAATAGTTACAAAACTAATAATGGACAAATTATAATATTGAAGTTCAAACTGTCTCTCAAACTGTTTCTCAAAAGCATTACAACATATCATTCAAACTTAGTGCAATTATGACCTCTACGCTCTTAAACGCATTTTTTGTACCCGTACAATTAGAAAATGCGACAAATACGATTTTGAACCGAGAAAATTTACGATTCTCAAACAATATCCATAACAACACTGGAGCTGATGGAAACGTTAGTAATACAGAAGTTGTACATGGGCTCTGTTCGATTCACATTCTACATAATATTGGAATTCATGGGAAACATTTTTCTTCAAGAGAAAAAATTGTTTTAAGTTGTTACATTTAGAAAATCACAAATCTTGAATTTTGATGAATTTGAAGTACCTACAAAGTTTAGTACATTATTTTCTCATAAATTTGCTCAAAAATCTTTAAACAAAAATATATCTTGTAATCTGGGTGACAAATTTCGTCCTCTTCGTCATTGTTCGTTTCAACTGAATCAATTTTACCATCGCTAAATCCGCTCGAATAAACTTTTAACTTTTATTTTCTTTAAATTTTCTAAAGTTAAAATTAAGAGTTAGGTATTTGAAAACCTGAGCTGACTTCTATTTTTTTTTTTTTTTTAATGTTCTAAATCTGAACTCAGCTTTTTAAACAACTTTTAATTATAGTTTTATCATTTTTGTAAAAATTTCCAAAAACGAAATTAGGCACTTTGCTTGAAAAAAAAACAAATAATTTATCGAAAATTCAGCTGGTAAAGAAAATAGACTGTAAGGTTGTTAAATCTACAATATACCTTTCGTTTCCTAAGAAGTGGCATCATGAAAACGCAGTCTTTTTTTTTGTATTTTATACTATTTTTTCTTTTGTATTTTTCTTGTGATGTTTTCAATCTTTTCGTTTCTTTCTAACTCATTGAAAATTGTAATCTATAAATTTCTATAAAAACATTTTGGTTTTAAAAAATAAAAAATAAAAAACAAGTAATAGGTATAAAGTTTAAAACTGAGTGCAAATGTTGCTTCTTTGTAGGTATCGTGACACATACATGATACGTAGCTGCAAGTTTCTCTTTTACGGAAAATACCGCTGCCGTTTTTACACATAATTAAAGACGGAGCTTTTCAAAATATTCAGCATATATGTCGAGAGGTTGGTGGAAACATCCCTCGGAAACAATCATAAGAGTTTCATTCATTAAAATCCGGCGCTGACCTTCAGAAAAATTTGCTTTGTGAGGTCGAACTTACGAATTTTGAATGAAGAAAATATACAAAATTCATAGTTTGGAGGTGGATTGGCTTCGTCTCGCAGTTACAGCAACGGTAAACTTGGCGTTTTTACTAGCAGAATTTTAATATAATATGCAATTATATTTTTGGTTTGATACCTAAATAAGAAAATGAACAATGGACCCAAATGGCCTTCGACTAAATGAAAACGATTTCCACTAAATGAAAAGTCATCCCAAAAGACCCCAAAAATATGTAAGAAGACCCCGAAACAATTTCGTAATCGTTTTTGTAGTTGTTTTTTGAATGCGATATTTTGGTGTCAATTTTCCATTTTTTATGCTTACGATTTGGGCCAATTCTGCATAAATAGAACTTTGTCGTTTTGCATTATGAAATATTACCCCATTTTTTGGAGCCTTTTTCCATTTGGGTATAATTTCATTGGGCCCTTTTTGTCTGTCATCATACCAAAAATAAAGTTCCTTATTTTTCGTATTACTTTCGTAATCTTCTGACTCGGTTGGCCGATTGCAATGAAATAAAAACTAAATGTTGCTCCAATAATTCCCAATCACAGATCATTTTGTGACAAATGCTAACGTCAGAATGTTGGCAATTTTGTTTAACCATGTGGTGGCTTTTATGATTTCCACTTCGGTCCACCTCTGTTGGCATTTCAGACATGAAGATTTTGGATAAAATATAGGTCGAACGGAACTATCACCATCTGCCACCATTTGAATAGTCCTTCATCCTCGCTCCTTCTCCAGAGTGGGAAAATAAATTAAAATGAACCCTGCAGATTTTACTGTCTTACTTAACATCCCAAACTCTCTCTCTTTCTGTACCTCTCAAAGGTAGATTTTGTTTAAGCAAAAGTATCCGATATCGCTGCCCATCGACTATGCAAGACCACTTGCTCTGTTAAGGGTTAATTCAACTAAAGTCATATCATCAGACCATCCATCTCCATCATATATATTGCGGTTCAAGTTTATTTCCAAGGGAAGACTGAAGTATTTAATTTTCTAAATTGTGTTGCAGGTGGGGTGGTTCTCAAGCGGCACATCGTTCTAGTTCTCACCAACTCCTTCATATCGAATTAATAATATCAATTCCACAGGGAGCACACAAGAGTGCGCTGTCCCTGTCCAAAAAGTTTGCTATATAGAGAAAGGCAGCCCACAGTTGGCTAAGTGATACTATCGTCTAATGGTACTTGTATGCGAACTCAGATTTAACAAGCAAGTTTGGGAAAGTTTTCTCAAGAGACTTTTCACCAAAAACTTTTCATTTGATCTAGTAGTTTACACTTCTCTGGCTAGAGATGCAGTGCAGATGCAAACAAAGTTATGCAACAGTTTTGCAGCCTATTCCTTGACAGTTGTGGCTCTAATAATTCGTTTAGAGCTTGAGGTTAATTTAATTTGTGACCGAGCGGGTATTTTTATTTCGAAATGCAGTCATTCACAGTTCGCCTTTGTCGTGTTTATAATTAAACCATCCCATCCCTAGTGCCTGCCGATAATGCCCAGCACGTTGTCAGCGATATACAGATACACGAAACCTAGTCCAAGTAGTGGGGTCTGGGTGAAAAATGTGTAACGCTATCTTGTTTTGGATTTCCAGTGAAATTACAACACGGTTCAGGATGTTGATTTATAATTCATGACGTTGCGCTTATCGAGAAGGATGATGGTATATGTACTGTGAATGCGGCACCGGTTGTGATTTCGATACTGATGATGGCACTGATGACGTTGGTGAGGGTGGTACCTATGTATAGCATTATAAACCAACAATTCGAGGTCTCTTGTAACATTGAATTGATTATTTTGGACTTGCTTTGAAATTCAGTAGCTGTCTGGTCTGGGTCTGTGCTGTACACTTCTGCTACTGTTGCGTTGAACATGATGTTCGATGTTCATGTGCGATTTGGTGGTTCGTTTTTAGTCTCCAGTGCCGACATTGAATACTCAACTATTTGAATTGCCAATTGAAGCAGTCTGTTGTTGGATTTTGCCACTTGGTGTGCACCGAATTCAGTATTAGTTCGCTTCAAGTCCTTTATTTTTGTTGGAAATTAATTGATTCTGAGTAGTCTTTCACCAAGAGCGGACCCAGAACCAACGAATACTGCTTCTAAATGAATAAAATAGGTAAAAAAAAGGGCAGTTCAAGGGCAATACTGGCCGTTAGTTCGAAGCGTTGACTCGATTATCAAGTGTCTACGAGCTATGGGATGTATAAAAACTAAAAGCGACAAATTCTTAAGTGACAACAAATTTTAGGATGAAATTTGAGTTTTCTCGGAAATCGAACCTCTGACCCCTCGCTAGTAGTCCAACACACTAACCATTTACCCAAAGCGCCGCGACAATGCATGTATCAAGTGATATAGTCAACGCCGTGATGAATCGCCGGCGAATAAAATGTGAACTCTTAGAGGAATCTTAGGCCAATAGGAATGTGCTAATTTTGAATTGCAATTGTTTCTTTTGTATGGGGAATATGTGTCAATCCTCCATTTTGCTACACAACAGATAATTTTCTTTCAAACGGGCTGTGGCAGATCATTAGCTTGGGCAAATTGTTTTGGTCACCTTTTTTCTTCCTAAAAACAGACCCGGAAATGCGATTTGTATAGGTTAGGTTGCGAATCATTCAACCATAGCGCTTCTCAACGAGTCTTTTTATTAACTTTTCACAATAGATTTATTTTAAGGAGAAACAATGTTTCCATTTAATTTAATGGTCTCAGTTTATTTTTCAAGCCAGCCACGTAACAGGGTAGGACAAGTATAGTACAATGAAAATCGCCCAGGTAAGAATTGACCATCGAGTTGGATCTTTGTCCGTTTATATGACCGCATTTTGTATAATAAATTATATCCCCGAAATTGTATCCATTTAATTGAATTCCACATTTTTATCTGGGGTAGCAACCGAATTTTGGCCCACACGGTTTTAAATGAAAACTCACACTACGCGGCGCTGCTATCGTGACAGAATTAGCACCACGCTTTTCATCTGTATTACTTATGAGTTATGAATGACTATTATTGCATAAGTGTCTGTATATTCCTCTCGATAACCAAGCGCTCTAAAATTTCTTATGACTTTCTATTATTTCGAAACCGAACTCGGTGGCCTGCGAAGCAACTTCACCGAACTGAAAATCGGCTAATGAATATGGAAATCATTGTCGACCTCACAAACGAGTATTACTCTAATATTTGTAAGTAAAATTGCATTAGTTTAAAACGTCATTATGTACTTTCCAATTATAGATATCATTCCCCCCAACGTCGCACATCTTTCGAATTACTGCATCAATTTGGGCAAAAAATTTGACACCGTTGCCAGTGATTACTTGGTGTGACCCACTTAATTATAATTCAGCTCACACATCGGAAATATTAACTGCCTCTCCATATCCTTAGCGTATACATTTTGTGTTCTAATTGATAGCCTGAATTGGCAACGATTATCAAATAATGGTATGCGGAAGGGAAGGTGCCTTCCATTGCAAATAGTTAACCAAATCACCTAAACAATTACACACCAATTACCCCGCCGATCGCATCGCACTTTAGCACAATAATTTAGATAGTGCTGCCAGAGTGTGAGTGTAATAGACCCAGATTCGGGGGAAATTTTAATTATTCCTGTGGGAAATAATTTAACAGTTACACACACAGCGCAAGCAATTATGCTGAACATTAATAAATGCCAAAGCGAGATGAGTTTGTTTGGGCTCTACGGTTTCACATTTCGGATGCCAATCAGTTACTTGACAGTTGTTCAGGAAGAGCTATTGTCAAACACTATTTTTGGGGTGATAATTTGGTTGGTGGAGCTGAGTATAGAGTGCTGTTTCAGTGGAATCCTTCGGCCGCGGTATCTTCTTCTGAAACGTCATAAAGATTGCACATTGTTTTGATTTCTTGTCATAGAAGGCACTTTTAACATCCTCAACTTATCGAAAACTTCCCAGATGAAGAAGACGTCTCAAGTAGAGCGGCTGCTTTCTGAGCGTTTAAAACATCTTCAAAAACAGACTTTCAATAAAAAATTTGGCAAAAGAAGATTAAAAAACGAGTAGAAAATATCTGTGGCAACAAGGAAAAATTGAGTTAATGCTACCTATTATCGGATACACCGTACCCTGCTCTATATATGTCAATTTTATTTCATTCAAATATCTTTTACGGTTGCTGTGTTATGGATCGCATAGGTCCTTTTTCCCCATATGCGGGCATTCGAAAAACAGATATTTGACAAAAATGTGACTTCTATGTTGCTGACCGCAGTATGGGGTTGAAAATTAAGTCTCACCCGAGCTACAAATGGCCTACGTCTTGCCATTTAATACCTCCTATACCTGTAATCGATTATGAACAGCACCTAGCCCTAGGAGAAGCTAATATTCTTATGTTGTACCCTCTTTCAATGACAATCCTTTACAAAACTTTTTTGCAGAAATTTTAAATGCGGGTCTACTCTGCTTCCATGTACACTGCCGCTCATTTGAATAGGTTCAACTTTTTGTTCACCTAACTGTTAGCCTCTCTTCATATATATTGCAATGACACATATTTTTTATACATGTAATGAAAGAGCATCATTATGCGCTTAGTTTGAGAGAAAAAATGTTGTCTTAAAGCTTACCGTTATTCTCACACGGTGGCTTGACTAAATGCATTCATAAAAACAAACACATTTTTTGGTTCATTTGAATAGGTTCAAAAGCAAAAAATTAAGTTTTCGTGTAGTTGCGTCGGTGAATTGTACTAATTTTTTTTCGGCTAATAAACCTTATTGTGTTCATCTGTTAACGACGAAAATGGGTCGCGGAAAATCTTTAAGCGAGTAAGAAAAGGGCAAAATAAAGGCATTTCGAGAATTTGGCCTAAACCAACGATGCATGGCGAAAAAAATTAACAGAAGTCAAAATGTAGTAAGTGGTTATTTGCGGAATGTTGAACAGTACGGAAAAAAAATGAAAGGTGGAAGTTATAGCGCCACATCAAGTGCCGATAGACGTGCAATCATCAGAGCAGCATCTAATTCTCATGATTGCGGGTCAAAAATTAAGACAAAAACAGGTGTAAAATGTAGTTTGGCGACAGTAATACGGGTGATTAAAACTGCTAAAAATTTAAAAAGAAAAAAATTAAAAAAAAAACACCAATAAATGAATCGAGACAAGAAATTCGTCTCCAATTTCGTAAGAAATACATGTCGTGGAAGTCAGAGTGGCAAAAAGTGATTTTTTCAAATGAAAAAAAAAAATAATTTAAAGGGCCCTGACGGGTATAATTATTATTTTCATGACCTTCGAAGAGATGAACATTATTTTAATTTTTTTCATTTGAAAAAATCACTTTTTGCCACTCTGACTTCCACGACATGTATTTCTTACGAAATTGGAGACGAATTTCTTGCCTCGATTCATTTATTGGTGTTTTTTTTTTTAATTTTTTTCTTTTTAAATTTTTAGCAGTTTTAATCACCCGTATTACTGTCGCCAAACTACATTTTACACCTGTTTTTGTCTTAATTTTTGACGCGGAATCATGAGAATTGGATGCTGCTCTGATGATTGCACGTCTATCGGCACTTGATGTGGCGCTATAACTTCTACCTTTCATTTTTTTTCCGTACTGTTCAACATTCCGCAAATAACCACTTACTACATTTTGACTTCTGTTAATTTTTTTCGCCACGCATCGTTGGTTTAGGCCAAATTCTCGAATTGCCTTTATTTTGCCCTTTTCTTACTCGCTTAAAGATTTTCCGCGACCCATTTTCGTCGTTAACAGATGAACACAATAAGGTTTATTAGCCAAAAAAAAATTAGTACAATTCACCGACGCAACTACACGAAAACTTAATTTTTTGCTTTTGAACCTATTCAAATGAGCCAAAAAATGTGTTTGTTTTTATGAATGCATTTAGTCAAGCCACCGTGTGAGAATAACGGTAAGCTTTAAGACAACATTTTTTCTCTCAAACTAAGCGCATAATGATGCTCTTTCATTACATGTATAAAAAATATGTGTCATTGCAATATATATGAAGAGAGGCTAACAGTTAGGTGAACAAAAAGTTGAACCTATTCAAATGAGCGGCAGTGTATTTATCATAATCACACCGAACCTCTTTAAAAATTTACCCATCTCAATTTCGTCAACTCCTGTTGCGGACGTGTGTGTGTGTGAACGTGAAGTCTATCTACGCAGAGATTCATTTCACCTTAGGGAAAACTTTCAACGGTGTCGTCATTGCAATTAATTTGCTTCGTTAGAAGGATATCAGCCGCAGTAGGTGATGATACGATAGTGTGTAATGTGTGTCCTTGTGTGCGCATAGTTGGGAAAAGTCGATTTTCCTAACCGCTTATCAGGAAATGAAGTTCTCTCCCCACACCCTATACAATGGATTATCTTACGGTTGACACTAATAACTTTTCGGCGAGTTGCATGGCGGCTGGTAGCTGTATGCAATCGATATGATATTGTATGCAGGCCTGTAATACACTCACATTAATTACACCTGAAACTTGGCAGCTATTCAATTAGCGTATGCCATTTATCATACGAGTATATGCCTGCAGTGTGCCACTATCTGATGACGGTATAGTTTAGACTAGAGATGGTTTGCATATCGCATGTAAGGATTCACAACGTATGTTGATGTACGACAGTGATTATAACGTGCATGTGCATATGCGGTTTTGTAGTAATCTTGCCGACGTAAATGTGATATAGAAGTTCCCTTTGAGATCCACCGTACGTTGATGTGAATCTAATGTTTTTTTTTTTTGAAATTGAGGTCATTTCAGTTTTTTTATTTAAGGATCGCACTTTACAAAATATTCCTTGTTTTGTTTTTGTCAATTACGTTTTCTATACGTGTTAATCCTGTTTGGATGGGATTCTGCATCAAAGCCAGATTTAAGTAAGACATACTGTCTGCTGAGCAGTAACGCAAAAAAGCTGCCAGAGCGCAGTGGTGTAGCGAGGTGGGGGGGGGGGGGCAATTGGTTTTTATATTGCTTAAACGAAGTGAAGTTTGCAAGCATGTCAATATTTCTGAAGGAGACGCCAATTATTTTAAATCTAGTTCTACACGTTTTTGTTGTGATAAATGTGCGGTATTGAGACGTCGCTCTCTTCATTTACAAGGTCCGGCCCCGGTGGTACCCAACCCGCACAGTAAAAGTGCGCTGACCTCTAACAGCGCCAATATTATGCAAGAGATCAGTAGCAACTTTCTCTCCTCTGTTGTGGATGGTCTGAACGATTGAAATATTAAAAGTTATTGGTACTCTACCAAAAGCGACTTCGTGCGGAGCTGATGGTATACCAAACAGTGTACTTAAAAAAATTGTGTTTTTATAGTGGATGTATTGCCATATGTCTTTAATCGTTGTGTGTATGAAGGTGTCTTTCCATAATGTCTTAACCCGAATCATCCTGAACGTTATTTTTTGGAATTTCTGAAAATTAATTTCGGTACGTTTTCTTTAGAGCAAAAATAGAAAAACTGTATACAATTTTTTTTTTATATAGGTCCTAGTTCTCCCAAAATATCCTGTTGCCATATGGCAACGCCAAGTGCGTTAGGGTACAGGTCTATACTAACATAGCAAATTAGGGTTTTCATACTAAAAGCTATAACTTTATTGAATAAAACGTTTTTTCCTTATTTTTTATACTATTTATTAATTTAATTTTAAATAGATTTTACAAGTTTGGTACGAGTTTTAAACGAATGAGCATCTATCTAATACAAATCTGCAGTATGATAAGGTTTGAAACATTTCAAGCAAAGGCCTTTATCGCACTTTGAGCAAGCAGTTCGTACAACCGAATTACACAGGTCTCCATCACAGCGTCTCTTCTTTTCTAAAGGAATGACAAGATGATTTGTTTGATCATAGCGAAGAGTATTAGCTAATGAACCGGCTTCCGACCGCCGTTTTTGGCTTGTAACACTGCTGTGTGATTTTGGTGGATCACCGAAATGTTTGCAATAATAAATTGCGATTTCACGTTTGAAACGTTTCTGTGGCATGCACGAGTCCACATGCCGATGAAGCTGCCATGCATTTTGCACGCATGCATCTATAAGCCATGTAAAAATGCAGCTCCACCACTTTTTGCCGCGATATCCGATACGGCAATGAGAAACATTTTGGTCGAATCTGTCGACCCCACACATGTAACGGTTATACTTTGACACAACACACGGTCGAGGTACTCCAACTTTCTTTCGAGCTTCTCTGGAATAACGCGATGCAAGAGATATTGGTGTGGATCCAAAGGCAGTAGACAACATACAGACAACGGAATTATCAATCCATTTTGTAAGACGAATTCCAGTCTCATTAATTTTTGTAGACTTATAGTATCCGCGTTGCTTTGTTATCAACATTTTTTTATGTGGAATGGGACAACTTTTCGGTATTCGATTCTCACGGATTGTGCCAGTTCCATTGTAGCCACGATTTTTCAAATAAGCCAACAAAGGGAAACTCGTAAACAAATTATCAAAGTAAAACGAAAACGGCAATTGCTGAATATTCTCGGAAAAATCGTCGATCATATTTACTAATGGAGCGGTGCATTTGCCGAATCGTTCCTCATACAATGAGTTTGAACGCGGATTCTTACCTTGATACACTTCGAAATTGATCATGTATCCTTTGGGAGTGCACAAAGGCCAAACCTTATAACCAAAGCGTATGGGCTTCCCCTTTATAAACTGCTTACATCCATGCTTCCCGAAATAAGCGATCATACTTTCGTCGAACGATAAATGTTGCTCAGGGTGGAAATGTTCCAGCATTTTAGATTTTATGTGATCAATTATAGGTCGTAACTTCCATAATTTATCGTTAACATTTTGCGGAGCATGCATTTTTGGTTCAAAATGTAGACACTGCAATATATCCTCAAAGCGGTTTCGTCGCATGCTGTTATAAACCATTTCGTTTCGCAAATCATTGTCATTACTCCACATGGATCTGTAACAGCTTTGCTCAGTGTGGCCACTGACAAGCAATATTCCAATAAAAATGCGAAGTTCTAGAATGAAAAAACAAGTTCTTAGTTGTATAACAGATGGGAAAAAACATTGCCACCAACCGTTAACGGTAATCTTCGCAATTTTCCTTTCTCGGAAAGTGGCATATACTTCCAAGGCCGTAGCTAGGGGGGGGATCACAGGGGTTTGAACCCCCCCCCCCGAAACATTAACAATTGCACTTCCTTAAAACAAGAAAAGAGTAAATCTAAACAAAAATGAGCAAATTTGGCCGTTAACCAAAATGCAAGAATGTTCAAATCAAATCAAGCATAGCATTGACTTTTTTCAATTAAAAATACCAAAGCACCGTTACACACTACACAAGAATACCACAAAAATAAAACAAATTCGAAAAGTACTCCGGTACTCCCCAACGACAAATTGTACTCTTATTTTTTTTTATTTCGGATCGAACTATTTTGACTTTTCCTTAACATTCCTTTACCTAAAGGCTGGTATGCAGATCGAGTGAAGTGAAATTTTCACTCCTCTCCAAAAAGTGCTGTGAAATAGAGAGTGAAATATTTTGTTGGAGATTTTAGTTGGAGAAATTTATGCAGGGTGACTGAGCTCAAAAGTTTTTTTTTGTGTGGCAGTTACTCCAATATTCAACTCTCGCACTTTTATTTTACTAGACAAGAAAACAACTGGAAGAAACAAATTGGAAGCTTCCCTTTTTGTGAATCATGTGATACAGTGAAATGTATTGACTCTTTGGAAGATATTCATCCGTGTTCAACCACAATAACAATAAGTTATTGCTATAAAACCAAATTCTGCAACCAGTATGGACCTACGGGCCAGTTGTGGGTATGACCGCGCCAAACGTATTTCTAAAAAAATTAAGGTGTTTCAAAAATATTACAAAGAAACATAAATTCATAGTCAATGAATAATTGAGGAAAAAAGCATGTGTTTTAGATCGGCTGAACGGCCCTCCCTATTGTAGAAGCATCTCTTGCGTAGGTACCTACTTGACGCGAATGAGTTTCGATTATTTTCTTCCAGCGAACCTCCAAACACACAATGTTTCGTATTTTTTTCATGACAATTTTAATAGTTTTGAATTTGGCAAATAATGTCTGATTTCTAAAATAAAAAGGACAGTCGTCAAATTTAAATAATTGAAAGTGCATGGAAATTATACCTACATATTTTCAAACATCATCTGCTGGTTTTGCTTGATCAAAACTGGGTAGAAAAATATTCTTGAGGCACCCTGCTCATGGAAAAGATCATCCATTCCACCAAATATTTGTAAACATAACACTATCGCACTATATTCAATGAAAAAACAATTTTATAAGTGCGAAAAACTTTTTATTCTCTTAAGGAAACATCTGAAATTCCAATAAATTTCTAAACCGCATCCTACAACTAATTTTTCACGCTGAAATGTCAAAAAATTAATGCGACGGACAATGAAATAGCTGTGGAGGGATTTTCGTATCGCCACCTACGACTCAGTTTTGGAAGCGCTATTTTCCACTCGAACTGCGTACCGTCTAGTGAAATTTTCATTTGGATAGTACATTTTGACATTTCGCAGTGAAAAATTTGTATGAAAAATTGGATTTCACTTGAACTGCGTACCAGCCTTAATAAATTGCAAAAAAAAATTTTGTTCGTGAATCGATTTTATTACATTCGCTTCGAAACACACTCTTGAAAATCCTGAAAATTCATTTTCTTCCGCCACTATTTAAAAATTTTAAATGAAATGAAACAAGCTGTGTATGAGGTATTAACGAAATATTACTTTTTAATTTAAAAATGTCATTCATGCCTTAATGCATGAAATAAAACATCGTTTAAATGTCCGCTGCGATTATTATGCTACTTATTTCAGTGACTGAATAATAAACAGCAGACTAGAGAGGCTCCACCAAAACAACATGGCCACATCGAAAGATGAAATTTGAAATTGAAGATTATTTTATTTTCCTCAATCGCTTCGGTGCAGGGAAATAAGTCCACGGGAACTAAGTCCACCGAGGGACTAGGTTCCCACCTAATGGGAAATAAAACCACTTTCGTGAAGTGGACTAAGTTCCCATGTAGGGTGGGAACTATGTCCACTTTCTGATGGGAACTTAGTACACACTTAAAAATAAGAAGGGGGAACTTACGTCCAAACTAAATTGGACAACAAACTCACGATCTTTTATTGGAGTAACTCCGACAAAGCGTAATAACGCCAACAAAATTTGAGTAATAAGACCAACCTTGCACCCACCCCGTAATCCAACAGTAAATCCAAGCAGGGGGGTTGCAGGGGGGCAGCATGCCCCCCCATACAGATTTCATAGTTTGAGAGCGCAATAACACCAACTTGACGTTAAAAGCGAAATAAAACCACTCTGAGTTTTCGGAATTTATTTCCCACCTTATATGGGAACTAAGTCCACTTCACGAAAATGGTTTTATTTCCCCCTTGGTGGGTACTAAGTCCCTCAGTGGACTTAGTTCCCGTGGACTTATTTCCCTGCACCATCGCTTCCACCCTTTAAATATTAGTCTGGCTACGGCCTTGTATACTTCTGAGCAATCGCAAATATACTGAAGCAAGTCATCGTCCATAAATTTCTCAAACTGCTCGTGTGGTTTCAAGTTATGGCAGTCCTCATAATTGGGTTGTGGATAAATCGTTAGCATTGCGTAAGAATCATCTTTTGACCAAGTGAATGTTGTATTCTTATTGGATGTTGGCAAAGGACAGCTAGAAGTAGATTGCTGAACGCAACGCAACCGGATTGATGGTGGCTCTTGAGATTCGTTTGTTGAAGTATTTACATCGGGTAAACTGATGGGTAAATTTGGAGGTGAGTTATTCAGAACACTCGCTAAAACACTATCGTTGAGAACTTGATCCACATTCTCTCCGGGATCGTCAAAGTCTTCAATACGTCGGCCATTTTCGAATACTATTTCACAACCCGAGCGCAACTGCGCTGGGCAAACATTGTCAGGAATACCGCCTTTTAGTTCATCAGCATCATCTCCGCTCAAATCACCTGCATTCTCTGGTGGCTGAGTATACAAGGCGTGGAGATTGTTTGAAAGACCACTATCATCATCCGAACAAAGCTCTTCTAAGTAATCTAGAACTTCTTGCAGTCTCAGTTTTCTGGAAATCCACCATATAGATAAAAAAAATGATTACATCATCATGCAAACCTGTACCCTGTCGCTCCTGGCGTTGCCATATGGACAATTGGACACGTTGTTAACAATTTGGAAAAATAGCAAAAAAAAAACATTTTTTTTTATGTTTTCACTTTTTCTTGCTTTTGTACATCCAAAACACTATCAACACTGCTACGCTTGCCTTACAAATAATGTACACTGTAAATAATATTGACATACTTTTGTTGTCAGCCATTATAAGATTTTGCGAACTTTTTTTTTTACGACCAAATTTGGTACCCTGTCATTATAAACAGCTAAGCACACAATTAAAACTGACTCTCGAATATGCAACGCCTATTGTATTGCGATTTGAAAAAAATGTAAAAATGGATACTTGTATGTATTTTTTACCGGCTGAGCGGCGCTAGAACGGATACAAGTTTTGCGTTGCCATATGGACACGCCAGGATGATTCGGGTTAAATGTGCTGATTTAATTCCTTTATTCAAAAACGGTTCCGCTACTGAGATCGGTAGCTATAGGCCCATTTCACTTCTTTCTTTCTTTAGCAAAATATTAGAAAAACTAAAGAAAAATAGAATAACGACATTTAAACAAACTAGGTTTTTCAATCCTAATCAATTTGGCTTTTTAAAAGGCAAATCAGCGGAAGATGCGCTCGTACTATTTTGTTCCCTTGTAATGTCACACCTCGATAAGAAAAAATGTACGGCTGGTTTATATATTGATACTAGCAAACCCGGCGCACTCCGTTTCGCCACCAGATGGCTTCGTTTTTTGTAACATTTCGTTTGAGAATTAAAAGATGAAGAATAATAAATTTTTTTTTATATTTAAAAAGGAAAAACTTTATTTCATTTCACAACAGTCATGAATTCATTTCGATTACAAAAATGAAGTGTAATTTAGTTGAACTTCTCTAGGTAAAAAATGAAAGTGAATCCAAAGTAAATACTGAATCGATGAGTTATAGGTACGTGTCCGCAAATTATTTGTTTCATTGAAGTGCTCTTTGGTAAACCACATTTTTTGTTTTTTTGGTCTGACGTTAACACAAACAAAGCGGATGGTTTCCCAACTCGTGAACACGCAACGTATAGCTGCCCATGTGAAAAACAATGATTTTCTAAATGACAAAAATGCTTGCAACTGTTCAATAATTCGTCTATTTAACTGTTGATCAGCTGATCCACCATCGACGAAATGATATATATTTGCAGAAATTGATACGGTTCATCTGGTGTTGGCTGACCTGGTGATTTAAACTTGAAAATCACCGGATAATACAACCATGGCTATTCCAAAAATGTTTTGATTAACACGAAGATCTTTCAACGTCCTGTCCACCGCCACCATTGACCATTTACCTTTTGTGGGCCATCGTGCATTCGACCCAATCGATCCATTTGCATCATTGCAAAATCTTCGCATTTTTTTCGATTTTTCAAGATGGTGTCTGGTTGATTTGTATGTTCAGTGGCAATATCAATGCTGAATGTGCAGTTCGGTAGCCTTCTAACAAAAATGCTGTTATTCCAGATGAAGCCAATGCCAGGGCAACTTATGCTGTGATCAAATCCGTGCCAAAAGCATTGAAATTAAGAACGTTTTGGCAGTACCTCCGGGAGCACCCAGAAAGTAAATGCTACCAGTTCTTTTGTTCACAGTTTCCATCAAAGAGTCATACGCAATCATTGGTTGTCGATTCAATTGCAGAACATTTTTACGAACTGCTTCGGCTAATGCTTCAGTATCGTATTGTTTTGTTGTTCTCTTTGCAATTCGTGGTTGAATGCATCGTGTATTGGACGATTGGGTGATATCATGCCCAACTGCGCACTTTATTCGCCATCAATAAACACACGTCTTCGATCATGATCATAGACTCATAGTGTATTTTTGCTGCTTTCAGAAGTTTGAACTAATGTAAGGATCCTAAAAATACTTGACAAACAAATATGATGGATTCAAACACCATCAAACAAATCAAAGTGTCTACTGTCTACTCCATTTCAAAAAGTTATTTAATTTTTGACAACAACAATTTGCTTGGAAAATAATTAAAATAATTGACAACAACAATTGCTTTTAAAATTTAAAATATTTTTTTTTTTGTATTTGAAACTATTCGATTTCTATCCAGTTTATATTTTTTTTTCAAAGTGCATTTCCCCATGAAAAGCGAAATATGTGCCTACAACGCCAACTGTTGAGAATTTTCCGACTTTTCTTTTTTCATAAACCATCCCTGATTTAAGACGAACAAAACAAAACAAAAATCATTCAAATCGGTTGAGCCGTTCTGGAGTTATAGCGTCAGGAAGGAAAACCCGACTTGCATCCTCCCTTGGTTCTTGAAAAATACGTTCTAAGGAAACGAAAACCTCGTAGGCATTCTAGCTTTCCTTTGTCCCGTGTCCTGAAAATTCTACCTATTTTTGAATCTTGCAATTACAGACTGTACTACGACTTGCATTGACCATAATATGTTTATCAGGGTATACACACAAATTTTAATAATATATTGAATGGTACAGCTTTTGACTACAAAATTACTGACCATCATAATATGATCACCCACCCACTTTTGATACTTTTGTTGAATATTAAAATTCATTTAATAATCACACATGAACGCGAGAAGTATTTTAAATAGTTATTAAAGCGAATTGAAAGTTATTTTTTAACAAAAATGATTGTCTACCTACAATTTTTCGTCTGCGTAGATATGTTTGTCGTATTTCAGATTCGTGCTACTGCAATTAGAAACGCTTTTATTTGCAATTCTTCGTGTACAGGACTTTATAGAATCGACTTCATATTTCTTTGGTTAAGTACATGCGTGCAAAGGAATATTTTGAAGTTCTATTCATTTATTTACTTGTTTTATTACATTTGACTAACTGGTTGCATCTTATTTCAGCACTCAAATAACAGAAGACTCAGCCAAACTCAACTGATTTCAAGGACATTGTGCAAACTTCCTCAATACAAACTGGTAAGTTCGTCACAATTTATACTTCCTTTCGTTCACATGCACACAGTAAACCAAGCCCATCTCTCTCTAGAGTCTCATCTTGAACGTTGAACACCTTTCCATTTACAAAAAAAAAACTCATCGAATAACTTCCTACACCTCGTCAGATTTGGCCGTCACTTTCAAACCCCAAACCAAACTTTTGTCCCGATTGCAAAATTCATTGGACACTCGTATTTCTTAGCTCGTGTTGTGTTCCCTTGTGAATAATGCATAAATCCATTACGGATCTTTAATTGAATTTTTCATCCTGCCACTGCCACACAAGAGAGTCCGTGTCGCGTTCATCTTTAATGAAGTTTCAAAAATGAGATTTTATATTTGTTTTTTTCTTAAAATTAAACTAGGATATGGGGTAGTCGAGTAGTAGGTAGGTATATATCATCCTTGGCGTACATCTCCTCTTTCAGGTTAATGGAAACAATTGTGTACTGTAATGGTTCCGCACTCTGGTTAAGTATTTCTGAGAAAATTTCCACATGTTGCCACTCGGCGGATGAACGTTGAACAATGGGGGTTTTGGACAAAAGCAATTATAAAATGTACCCATTCCATGATTGCGTCGCTCAGCTATATACCTAGTCGGACGATGAGGATGATGTGTTTTGATATTTGACGTGTGGATACATTTGATTGTGGAAGATTTTTAACAATTTCATTTAAAGCTGCATATTTTCTGTTCTAACTGTTGTATAATATTTCCAACTTTCCTTTTCAATGGAGATGGCTGCAAATATTCTGTTTCTTAATGGTTAGCATTGCTTTTCTACCGAGCGGGATATTTGGGGACTGTTCTTCACCATCAAATTTTTGTTTTCTCTCCTACTTGTCAAGGCGAACAGAGGTTAGTGTCACAGTTCAAAGCAAAGCCTTGAGCTGCTACAACAGGAGACATTAGACACCTTTAGTAGGGCATACCCCTTCCGGAACTGTTTTTATCCCACACTTATTCTGGTTCTGAAAATAAACAATATTAACAATAAATACGTCGAACAAGTTTGTAATGACAATTCATACATGCAGTGTACAGAATAACTCAAGAGTGAGTCCAATTTTAGCAAAATATTAAGGGTTGGACAGTTTTTTTCAATCGAAATTTTTCTGTATTAAAATTTAGTTTCTGGAGTCGAAATATTCGGTTTCTACTTAGAGTAGAAATCATAACAAATTTTTAACTCAATAAATGTGGGCGCTCAACGTTTGTTCAACCGATGTAGCGTTCGTTGCATATTTTTGGGTTTAACCTTGCATAATTAGATTTTTTGTAAATTTTCTAAATGGGATTGTGAAAATCCACTGTGTGAATTCACGGTCCACAGGTTTTTGTTTCCTATGAATCCCAACCGAAGTCATATTTTTTTAATTTGTAGGAATCATAGATCGCCCGCACTGTCCAACAATCGCTGAATGCGCTTTCACGTCCCAGGCCAGTAACTAACTAATAAACCACCTTACAGTCAAAATAAAGGGCGGGATTCTGTATGATGAAAAGGTTCGTTCGTTTTCGATTGCACGAACGGATTGCTTCATGTAACTACAAAAACGAAAGGTATTTTCGATTGCGCGAAAGCAAAAAACGAAAGCCATTTCTTTTACGTTTTCGTTTATTTTGCTTCATGTAACTCTAAAAAAGAATGAAGTTTTCGTTCCGTGCGAAAAGAAAACAACGACAGCATATTCATTGAATAAATTGGTCGTTGTGTTATTTATTCCATATGCAATAATGTCGGCGGATTACAATAGCAAGTGATAGTGATGATAGCGGTGTAGAAGATCAAAATCTAAGAAAAATCCGAGAAAATCTTCGGGATTATTCCAATCCCCCTACGTTTGTTTTATTGATGTGTATTGAATTGTAAGTTTACATGCTATTACTTTTTTTATTTAATTTTCTTCAACGTTTTCGGTTGAATATAAGCGCTTTTAGGTATGTGCTGGTCAACATTCGTCTTCGTACAGGAACGCGAAACACATACGCCCCTATGCCATCAGAACTGAAAGAAAATGTTACTAAGAGTTACTTTTTCAAAAAAATAAAATGCACGGCGGTAAGTGACAGCTATTCAATTGTCGAACAAAACTAAAAGAAAAAAATAACTTTTTAACTAAGAACCAAATTTAAATAAACCAACCTTTTGTCAGGTAATGTGAGAGGATTCGAACAATCCCGCAAATTTTTTCTAATTTTTCTTAAGTTTACATGTTAATTTTCCACTTCACTTTCGTCGCTTTCGCTGATCAACAAAAAAAAATTTGTTAGCATTTTCAAATTCAAAGAGAAAACGATAAACGTCAACAAAATAGCTGTCGTTTGTTTTCTTTCGTGGAGACGATAAAATCTGTTCGTTTTTAAGGTTACATGAAGCAAGAAAAGTAAGCGTCAAAGAAAATGCATACGTTGGTTTTTTTCGCGCCCACGAGAATTTCTTTCGTTTTTGATGTTACTTGATGTTCGTGTGCACGAAAACGTTTAAACGTTTTCGCCTTACAGAATACCGGCCCTAGGAAAGGCCATCACAGCATTAATACTATGGTCGTAAGTTAAATTTGGCTTTTGGCTCCCATATGCTCATTATGAAATGTATGTACATTGAGCTTCTCAAACTTTAATTTCATCGTCACACTGTTTCAAACCCATGCGATAGAGAAAAAGGAAACAAAAGGAGTTACTTGAAGTACATTTTCGCTATCGCGTGATTTCTTTCGTTTTTTTTTTTTTTTTGATAAGTGATTTTCGTGTCGTTTTTTTTACAGAATCCCACCACTGAATTATTTCGAGTTATTTGAATATGGGTGGCGTGCTCTGTTTGATTGTTTTCACTCTCGTTTCGCAAAATTGGGATTAATTTAAACGGTGTTTTGACAGCTGAAAAACCGTCTGTTTAAAAAGAAAATGCTGAAAATAAGCCGCTCAAAAGAATGTGGTTGCCAACGCCGATAGTGGAATTCACGGGGACGCGATTAATGTCATCACCACCCTGACATTAGAAAAGGATTTTCTAAATTGGCATAAATCTTGCAAATGAATAAGACAATTTTAGTATTCTATCGTTCGATGTCCTATTTACCAAACAATCATTTACAAATATGTTCCTTTTTATTTTTCTTATCTGCCACCAAATTTATTCTTTGACTTGTCTACTCATTACTCGTTAGTTTGTCAATTTTCTCGATTTCGTTTATCATTTGGATGAGACTTTGTGGGATTGTGATAGACTTAAAATGTGTTCGCGAATGTACCTTCTATTGCTCTCAAACTTAGAATCGAATCCTACAAACCTGATCATTTTTTTTTTGTTGTTGTTTCGTTTTTAGTTGGCCTTACCAATCAGCGTTTCTAGTTTCGACTAAATTTCATAATTTAACCGTGGCTTTATTTTCCATACAAATTTCGCTATTGTAAGCTTTCGTAAATTTAAAGTCGTGACTTAAATTTGTTATTTGTACAATTTTAATATAGAATTTAAAAAGTACATAAAATATAAAACTTATTGCCAATTGGAGCTGTTGTCGCACAACAAATGACAAAATAAACTCTAAACCGAGTCGCTTATGTCTGGCATGTAAAAAAAATTGGCTCGTAAAAAGCATTTAGTTTTAAACCAACTAAAGAGATATTTGGTCGATAAAATTTTCCTTGTCAAATTCTTTTAAAAAATCTGTCGAATTTTTGAATTTGACAAACTTAGAACAGTGAAGTAGGGAAGCAATTTGTTACTCGTAAGTTTTCCAATTTTCTGTTTTTCTGTAGTTTTTGGAACGTGTATAGACAGTGTTGTAAATCGATTGCATTCAATTTAGGTTAGATAATGTACACAGATGGAAATACTATTGCTCTGGAACTTAAGATTGAAGCTTTATGCTTTTTAACCCGACTGCACACAGGAAGGGGTAATGTGTTTCGCGCGTATCCTATGTACGTTCTTACGTGGCGCACTGTATACCAAACAGCTTTACCGATTTCTAAGATTCGTATATTTAGGCTAAAAAAAATAAAATTAAAAACAATTTAATTTAAAAACCAAAAAACCCGACTGACTGTAAAGAAAAAAAATAGAAAAATATGAACAAGACACTATACTTAACAATTTGGCAGTCGGAGGGTACTCAGATTTTTGTTTAGCTGTGTGGGTCTAGTCTCCCATTGTTAGGTTTTTTCTTTACAGTCAGTCGGGTTTTTTTGGTTTTTTAGGCAACCTTTTTCTATATTTATGTTTCATCTCTTTCCTCTTTCTTTTACAAAACAAAGTCGCATCCGTAAGACCGCCAATAACTCCGATTTGAGATATCTTTCTTTGTAGCGTTTGTCAACGCCTAAGGAAGGTTTATCCGCCGAGCAAATTGGAACATTTTTAAATGAAATTCGAAAATTCTTAAAAACCTTTTTTCCATACATTTTGTGTGTGGACATTTTTTTTTATTTTGATCGCAATATTGATTATATTTGTCAAAAATTCTACATGAGTTTAATTATTTAGTAGATTTTCTTTCTAATTTGCGAAATATGGATCACCTATTTACTTAAGTAAATTAACTTATTTTAGTCTTATGCATAGTTTTGTGAATTTGCAAGTGATTGAAGTGCAAACCTAAGTGGTGTAGTGGTGAGTTTAGTTTCATTGCATTTGAGAACTCAAAATTTTGCCTCCAAACTCCAATTCTTGGACTTTGAAGTTTGAACCTCCAGTGTTAGGGAGACATTATGCCACCGATGTAGTCGCATTACACGAAGGGTGGCGAAATTGTAAAAAAGGGTTTGAAAATATGTAGAAATAGATTTTCCACAAATTTTGTACTTTCTTTTTTTTTTTCATTTTAATCGGTATATGCAGTGAGGTCGTGTTTGTCAAAAGTTTTGCCTTATTTAGATGATTTCGGAAATTTTCTGTACAGAAACCAATTTTGTGATAATTTGAAATTGGATTTTCGTTAATTTGTAAGACGTTGATTATTTATTTTTCATGTACCCAGTATGCAAATAATATCACCGGCAATAGCACACTGTTTCAACGTATAGAGTCGAGTTTAATAACATTTTTCTTGAAACCCATGGCAGCTAACACTCTGCCCAAATTGTGAGCGGGACTTTGGACAAGATATTTAAGCAACAAAGTTCCTTATCGGGTGGGAACAGCTAATTTCAATGTAAAACTAATTAACAGACAAAACTCACCGTGCACAACAAATAATGAAAACAAATGGCAAATGTCCCGCAAAATAATCAAAAGTTTCAAGGCTACAAAATAAACAGCTTAGGTAAGTAAAAGGTCAGTTTTAGTTAATATAATCACGTACAATATAAATATTTTCGCTTCTCAAAAAAATTCACGCTTTTCCCAAAAAAGGGCTGCCAAACCTCCAAAAAAAAAAAACAAGCAAGAGTTTGCATTTTTTATTATTTTATTGTGCTTCCAATTCTGTGCAGACTTATTTGCGAAATTTGTGAAAACGTTTATCTGTCGAATTTCATCTGAATAAAAGTATTTGGGTCGTGTGAGGGTGAGGTGGAATATTTTTTGTGAATGGAGACTGCTGGCAAAGTTTTTGTCACGATTTATAATATTTATAACTATAATTATTCAGATTGACATGGCGGCCGTTGCTGTGGTTGTCATGGTCCAGCTCAAGTGTTTTTATAAGTAGCAGAACATTTCTATGGAAACTTTGTTATAGTTTTTATATAGTCCTTTTAAGCATTTCTTGCAGAATAAGAAGAAGCCAAAGTTTTGTGCTACCTTTTTTGGGGCGACCATAGATCTGACAAACCTCAGCCTTTCAGTACCATTCCAAACGCATCCCGACGCCTATAGAGCTCAAATCAAAACGTGCGGCTCGACTAAAAATCGAATTCCAATTAGTTCAACCTTCGCCAATAGATGTAGCTTTCCCTAAACAACTGTAGTTTCCAATACAGACATAAACGGAATTTTGTCTATATCGTCGAGTAGTCCACTATTATGAATGTATTAGTCTCAATAATAAATTTACCCACATGCATCATAGTGTACAGGCCTTTGTGCCATTCAAACTCGATCCAATTCCGCCCTCCCACTGCATGCTGTGTCGACACTCCCATCTCAAGGTCGACACTGACTCTGCCAACAAAATAAAAAAAAAAAATCTGTGCCATTGTCGTTTCAAGCAAACTAATAATTTTCCTCGGGATATCCTTGCACAACGCGACAAAGGAAACTTTTCTTCTTCATTTCAATTGAATTCGTATATCTCAAAATATTTTTTATTCTCCTAAAACTCCCCCGCACACACACGCAGACACATTTGCTCGCTTAAACTATTTAATTTTAAATTGCATCAACCTTCAGCAAAAGTTTGCCGCTCGGCAGCAGGACCAAACTTTTCGAATTGAATGCAACCTCCGTGGGAGTGTTTTCCGTGGTGCTAAACTTGAATGTCCTCAATAGTGTTATCAGTCCAATTCGCACTTGCATGCGGGCAAAGCGAAGGCCTATACAATTCCTTGGTCCACCTCCAAATCCAAGGAATGCCATCGCGTCCCTGGACTGCAAGTTATCAGCGCTAAATCGGTCTGGGTCGAACTTTTCGGGATCTGCATAGATTTCCGGATCGTGGTGGATAGCATACACTGGAATGAGTACGGGCGTGCCCTTTTCTATGACAAGCTTGGTGCCGGGGACGGGGTAGTCGGCGTTTGCTATGCGAGTCAGCGACACCAGGGCGGGATACTTGCGCATCGTTTCTGCAATGAGAGTGAAATTAAATAAAAAATCCTTGTTGCCGATGAATCGGGATTTACCTTGCATACACTGACTGAGGTATGTCATCTCGGACATTGCTTCGTAGGACAGCTCGTTGTTGTGCTTTCTGAGTACGCGGAAGATCTCCTCTCGCACTTTGTCCTGTAGAACCGGTTGCTTGGATAACTCCAGCAAGGTGAACGACATGTTGCTGGCTGACGTCTCAAATCCGGCCACAAAGAAGACGAACGCCTGAGCAGCAATCTCTTCGATGGTCAAGCCATCCAGGCCCTCGGGGCCCTTTTGGTTCTTCAACTCAATCAGGAGGTTCATGAAATCATTTCTCTGGACGTTGTTGGCCTCCCTCTGCGACACTATATCTTCGATAGCCTTCATAAAGAATTCGGCGTCCTTTGGCTGGAAGGATTTGAAGCCCAGCTGTTGCGCCAGCTTCTTATATGTCACCAGGAACAGTCGCAGGAGCGTCGGTTTCTGTGGTTTCTCCATAACTCGTCGACCAAAGCTGCAAAGCTCCGAATCCGCGGCATTGCGACTGTCGCATTGGATGCCAAAAACGCAGGTTGCAATCACGTCGGTTGTGAAGCGCGCCAACAAATCACGTATCTCCATAACTGCTGACTCTTCCACCGCATGCCTTATAGTCACACTGAATTCCGCGGCCACTTCAATGACAGTCGGCAACATAAACTTCATCTTGCCCGACGTGAAGGTTGGCGACAGCTTCGAGCGCATTCTCCTCCAGCTGCTGCCCGTCATATTGAACAGGTGGTTTGTCAGCGGGTCGAGGACAGCGTTTGAAAAGTGCAGGCGATCAGTGAAGATGGCAAAGTCCTTGATGAGGATCGACTTGATCAGACCCAGGTCTAGGGCGACCACTGCTGGTTGTGTGAATAGATAGACACCGGCGATGGGTGAAGTGCCCTTGAAATGCGTATAGATTTGACTCACTTTCTCGAGCATGTTGAAGGATACCAGGCGATTCAGGTTCCCCAATGGGAAGACCGGCGTCAAGTGGGGAACATTCCTCTCCTTCCAATAGGCGTACCTCTTTCGCACGAGGAGAAAGACTGTCGACACTAACGCCGATATCAAAAAGTACAAGAAGTACATCGCTCGACCGGAGGGAGTTGTTTCGACTCTGACAGATGAACTGCGAATGTGCGGATCTAATCTGGTTCCACTAGTGTAAATGTGATCGTATGCTTTTGCTTAGTCACAGAGAGCCGATTCACATGCGTAGGTATCCGCCGTTGGTGCCTCAATGCACTCGGACTACATTCCGGGACTTTATTGTCGCTCTAATGACCAATCTTGTTGTTGTCAGGGTTGTACCTGAACTAATTGCTGTCAGAGTAGTCAATGAACTGGTTCATCTACACGACGACGGTTTTTACAATCTGATGTCTGGTTCTGATTATGGGATTACATGTCGGAATCAAGTTGGATGGAAATGTGGTATTGTACGATTTCCGTCGACAGGTATAGGTCTCTGCCCCCAGTGCCAAGTTCAGGCTTTGGCTTATCATGTTTTCTCTGCTTACTTTAGGTTGCGAATATAGACTGAGAAAATCTCGCTTTAACATTAATGAGAAGTAAGCACAAACCGTCTGCTCAATTTAGCGCGGGTCTTCCAACGAGATCATTAACCATTATTTTATCTGTGGATATTTTAAGCACTCACTGGCGGTGCTAAAATTACTGGCTTACCTACCCATCGTAAATTTGTATCTGTTCAAAAGTTCTGACGTCCAAATGGCAATTATTACATGCGGATAAGTTGGTCTTATTATCTTCTCTGGCTACGGCGCTTATCTATGGAAGTCGGCTCTAATCTCAACTTGTGTATTTGAACGTGGAAGGTAAATATTATTTGTTAGTTCAGCGTGTATGAGTAGGTAATCCCAAGTACTATAGTGACCCGATTGTGAAGAAAATTGTTTATGTATTACACTTCGTGCTTCAATAAAACTGCTGGCATACGTAAGATCAGATGTGGGACATATACGGTGATTCTCTGTTCTCTCTATTTCGCGATTCAACCCATTGTTTAAGTTGTGCAAACTAGTCAGATCTATAGGTAGATAAAATAAAAGGGTTGGGATCAAAATTCTGGAAGGGTAAAAATTACAAAATTCTGCTCTTCCCAATTCTGCTTTTCTTTATTCTGCTTTACAAAATTCTGACTTGCAAATTCTACAAACAATAAAAATAGGTTTGTAAATAAGATGTCACTTGTAATTGTTTTAAATTCGTTTTATTAATTTTATTGTTAATACATTTTTAACTTCCCTTATCTTTCTTGTTATTTTTCTTCATTAAATTTCCTAAATTCGAATAGTTTTCTTTTTATTTTCAATATTTAATTTACTTTTTAATTTAAATTGTAAAAACAAGTAATATTAGGTATATTTAAACATATTTCAAATTTATTTATTTGTTTACTTTTGTTAGTTGGAAAAAGCACAATAAGCTAAGTGTAAATAATAGTCAAATACATAAGGTACTTGTTAGTTCAATTACTTTATTTAGATTATTGGATTGCTTAAGGGGTAGAGGCAATACCGTCTTTACCATAAGGGCACACGGGGCCCGTGCCCAGGGCCCCCATTCTCAGGGGGCCCCGAAGTACCGCAATTTCTCTCATACATTTATTCTCAAAACATTTTTGTTTGGGGGAATCCCCGAATGATGTATAAAACTTTCAGCACAGAGAATAAAAATATACATATGTTTTATTCCTGTACAACAATTTGGTTCATATTTTTTCCTTGCCAGACAAGGAGCCTTCAAAATAAGCGTTGAGAATAAGGCTCTTGTTTTTTCTTGCACCTTTCACTTCGCTCCATTCATTTGTGTAGGCAAAGAGCTTTCATGCCTTATGCCTTTTACGGTTGGTCATGTTACCATGTGAGTTTATGACACAGCAAAAGCAAATCAAAATATAATTGCCGAATAATGGAAGCCGGTGGAGTGGGAAGAAGAATTTGGTGATATGGAACGCCTTAGTGTGCATGCGTAAGGACAACGAAATGGTAGGTAGGTAAACATTATCGCTTCACTGCATTCTGTGATTGAAATTGATAGTGGATGCGTGTTATTCGAGAGCAAAAGATAAAAATTCGGTGCCTAATTTTGCCTATAGTTGGCGCAACAGGTCTGTAGGGACCCTGGGGCTAGCTTCTAGCAACCATTCGTTTTGTGTGAGTTTATAATTTTTGGAAGGAATGGAAGGGATCTACAATTTATGACGATTCCAAACGGCCGATTGAGAAGGTCTTTCAAGACAGTTATACTCTCGGATGTTTGTCAGACGTTCGCGAGAGGTGGCGCAGTGAAAAAACCCTGAGTTGGAATTTGGGTTTTTTTTTTTTGCGGGATTCGAACATGGGGCCCCTCGCTTAGTAGAACTAGCCAATAAGCCACTGCGCCTACAAAAAAAAGTATAAAGTGCAAAAAAAAAAAAAAATTTAACCGACCTATTACTGTTAATAGTTTTTGAAAAAAAATACTTTCGAACTTGAAATTTACGGACAAAAAAAAATAAAAAAATGTTGAATGCTGATTTTTCCACTAAGACCTTCGCATGGGTACGCGTACGATACGATCCGTACTGAAACACGAAGTCATTTTTGCAGCTCAAGAGAATAAAAATTTGCGAACAACAATGTTACAAGAACGATTGAGTAATTTGTCAATTATGTGCATAGAAAGTGATATCCTTCAAAAAATGTACTTTAAGGATATAATAGAAGATTTTGCTCAACAGAAATCCCGAAAGAAACCGTTATCGTAATCATAACCAAAAAAACAGCAGCATTCTAATATCATTAATGACATATTATATTATACTGTATTTGATTAATGATTACCTATAATAATTGGTCACACTTATTAACAAAATGTTATGATAATTCGCTTTTTTTACTTTCCAAAAGGGCCCCAAATTCTTGTGTGCCCAGGGGCCCCAGCCTAGGTTAAGACGGCCCTGGGTAGAGGGACAATGCTTGCGGGTGAGGTTAGCGAGTGTGCCATGTGGTTGGATGTCATGATCGCTCCGGGGATGACAGATGTTGTGGTTGGTATAGTTTCACGCGTAGGTGGCGTAGGTGGATTAGAGTCCTGAGGGACAGGCCACATTGCATCTCCCTCCTTGCAGCATTGGATCTCAAGTTGTTAATACCCGAGTCGTTCTGGTGGTTTAACAATTCTTCCGGATCTCGTAGTAACGACTGCCGTTGGTGAGGGTGATGGTTTACCTGCTGAGATATTGGTAGGTTTAGTTAAATTTGTGGATGAATGTGGGGTTTGTGGGGTTTGGTTCAAGGAATCATTGGTAGTGCTTGCGAAAGTTGGTTGCGACTGAGCCGGTTCTTGGTGGTTGTAGCTCGCTAAGCATGTTGATGGAATCGGTATGAGTGCTTCTGTTGGTTTGATATGACTGGAATTTCGACGGAATTTTTTCCCGTAGCCGTCTCTGAGGATGTATGATCGTGGGTGGAGTCTGCTCTCTATTACTGCTGGTTTCCACTCACTGTTGGGATTTGTTCTCGTTACAACATGTTGGCCTCTTGTTAGCTGAGTACTCTCTCTCGCTCCTCTGTTTGAGTATTTCGCTTGTCTTTGACGTTCAACTTGTAGCTCTTCGCTCACATCATGCTGTATGTGTTTAGTTATGAGTGATGACAAGGGAGTTGGTTGGTACCAGAGATCTCAGATTTCTTGCATAGAGGCGCTGTGCAGGTGTTCCTAGTTCTCCTCGTGGTGTGTTCATAAAGTTAATTATGCCCAGTTGGTAGTCAGAGTTGTCGTAGTTGCACTTTTTTAGAATAGCTTTGGATGTTTGTACAGCCCTTTCTGCTAACCCATTTCCTCTAGGGTGATACGGTCAGCTAGTGACGTGGTTGAACTTCCAATCGGATGAAAATTTTTTGAAGTCTGTACAGGAGTACTGTGGCCCATTGTCGGTTTCGAGGATTCTGGGAATTCCGTTTGAAGCGAAAATATTTTTTAAGAATGTTATCACATTTTTAGCTGTTGCTTCCTTGAGTTTTTCGAACTTGATGAAGCCAGAGTAACTGTCGGTTACTACAACGTAGTCATTACCCTTAAAGTAAAACAAGTCGGACGCAACGACTTCGAAAGGGGTAACTGGGTATATTTTTTTTTTCCTAGTCGTAGTTTGTTGTTGCTTCGTTGAAAGACTTGGCAAGCGGGACACTTTTGCACATAATCTTTTATGTCTCGATTCATTTGCGGCCAGAACACAAAATTTTTTGCTCGGCGGACACACTTTGCGTAATTAAAGTGCCCGTGGTTAATATACTTTAAAACGTCTGCTCTCATTGCCGAAGGTATGAGGGTCTTATGAGCTTTGTATATGATGTCATCGTGGATCGAGAGTTCTTCTCTGAATTTCCAATAGCATTTCATTTTCAATTCATTGGGAGAGAATCAATATCTCTCGGCCACCCGTTAACTATTAATTCGCTCAGTTGTTTGCAGATTTTATCAGTTTTGGTTAGTTGCACAAGCTTTTCGAGTTCGTGATCGGAGATGGATAGAATGAGTTGAACCTGTAAATCTGAATCATTTTCGTCTGGTTGTTGCTCGTTCTCGCAGTCTCGGCTTAGTGGGTCAGCGATAAACATATATGTTTACCTTCTTTGTACACGACGTCGAGGTCGTACGTTAAGAGACTTAAACGAATTCGTTGAAGGCGGGCTGGTGACGCGTGAAGAGGTTTTCGAAAGATTGTTTCCAGCGGTTTGTGGTCAGATTCGATGACCAACTTTTTTCCCCAGACGTACTGGTGGAATTTTTCGCAGCCGAATTTAATCGCCAGGGCCTCTTTTTCCAATTGGGAATATTTCTTTTGGCAATCCGTTAGGGCTTTTGATGCGTACGCAACCGGTTGCTCTTTTTGCAGGAGAACTGCACCTAGTGCGGATGAACTGGCATCGACTTGTAGCTTGACGTCATCGTTGACATCGTATAACTTTAATACAGGAGTTTCACTAATGACAGTTTTTAATTTTGTGTAAGCTTCCTCATGAACGGTATTCCATTCCCATGGGTTTGACTTTTCTAACAGTGTGCGTAGTGGAGTTGTTAGTGCTGAAAAATTAGGGATAAACTTACTCAGATAAGTGAATTTCCCAAGAACCCTCTGAAGTTCTTTTCTGTTTTTTTCAAGCGTCGAATCGCCTCCGTTTTGTCTGGGTCAGCTGCCACTCCGTTTTCGCTTATTATGTGTCCTAGGTATTTGACCTTCCGTTGCTCGAACACACATTTTGTTTTGTTTAGCTTTAAGCCGTTATCGTTCAGGATCTTGATGACTTCTCTTGTGGTTTTTCGGAGCTCTTCGCTTGACCTGGAATGAATTAAAATGTCATCAATTGAAATTTTTACATTTGGTAGGTGTGATAGAACGGATTCCATTATGCTTTGAAACACTTCGGGGGCGGACGAGATACCCAATGGCAGCCTCTTACAGGCGTATCTTCCCCATGGTGTGGAAAACGTAAGTATTTTCTTGGTTCTGTTGGAGACTCGGACTTGCCAAAATCCTCGCTTGCAGTCCAGAAGTGTGAAATATTTGGAACCATTAAGCTGGGCGGAAATTTATTCAATTGTTTGCATAGGATGGTGGCGATGCATTATATTTTTATTAACAGTTGTAGGGTCTATGCAGATTCGTATTTTGTTGTTTTTGTGGACGACGACCATAGGCGATACGGATGGAGTAGCATCTTTCATGGGCTCAATGACATCCAGTTTTACCATTCTGTCGAGTTCTTGCTTAACGTCGTCGCGAATTTTGTGTGGTATTCGCCGAGGAGGCGTTTTTACGAACATTGGTTTCTCTATTAGGTCGATGTCGTATTCGTAGCCTTTGAGACAACCTAGGCCTTCAAAAATGCTGTCATCCGCATTTACCAGGCTAACTCTGGTAACTAATCCAAGTTTTTCGCAAGCATTGGCTCCAAGAATTGGTTTGATGTTTGCATTTACTACCTTGAAGGATATTTTGCACTGTCGTCCAGCAATTGAGCATGGTACAAGTGCTTCGCCGATTACTCTCATTCGATGGTTGCTAAATGAGACAAGGTGCTTCACCTGACTTGGTTTGAGGTTAAATGTTATATTTTGGATGACACTTTTGGGTAGCACATTGCATTGCGCGCCTGTGTCTAGTTTTATGTTACACGATTTACCTTCTATGAAGAGTTTTTCTGTGAAGTTGTCCCTTAGAGAGGTAGCACATTGGGAAACAGTACCAATGAAAAGTGAACCGTCGTCGTCATCATCGGATTCTTCGCATAGGTTTATTTGTTTGGGAGTGTCACCGTTTTTGTAGCTATTTTTCCATGCTTTCTTTTTACAACAATTCTCGAAGTGATTTTTCTTGTTGCATTTCTTACAAACATGATTATAGGCCGTACACTTTCGAATTTCGTGGTTCTTTCCGCAATTACGGCAATCGAATCTCTTGGCTTTGAAAGAATTACCTTTCTTTTGTACAAAGTTTATTGTCTTGTCGCCTTCGCTGACGATTTGCGCTGATTGCTTTTGAGCCAATTCCGTAGCCTGACAGAGTTGAATTGCTTTTTCAAGATCGATGTCCTGGGATAATAGTTTGGTGCGGAGGTCATCGCTTTGGATTCCGAGTATGAGTTGATCTCTCAGTAAACTATCGTTGAGTCCTTCGAAGGCCCAGTTTTGTGCTTGTAATCGTAGTCTGGACATGAGTTCGTCTATTGTTTCGCCGTCTTTTTGAGCTATTTTATTAAATTTGTATCTCTCAAAGGTGGTGTTAATTTTTGGAGTGAAATAATCCTTAAAAAGATTCTTTACCTCGGCAAGGGTCCTTTCTGTGGTTGGTTGTGAGCGGGAGTTGTATATTTGGAGAGCAGAGTATCCGATTGCGGACATAAATGTTGCTACCTGTACCTTTTGGGGTTTGGTGTCCATGCCAGTAGCAATTTCGAAAAATTCGTATTGCTGCTTCCAAAGTTTCCACTCATTAGCCATGTCTTTGTCGTGTTCGATGACAATTGGTTTTGGCGGTCTGAGAAATTGGCAAAGACTACTGTCTGACGTGGCCTGTGGCGTAGTCGACATTATTAATGTAGTTATAGTTATATTTACTTAATCGTGTCATTTTAATTTTAAAATAAGTTTGGTTTCGGCACCATGTAAATAATAGTCAAATACATTAGGTAGGTACTTGTTAGTTCAATTACTTTATTTAGATTATTGGATTGCTTAAGGGGTAGAGTGACAATGCTTGCGGGTGAGGTTAGCGAGTGTGCCATGTGGTTGGATGTCATGATCGCTCCGGGGATGACAGATGTTGTGGTTGGTATAGTTTCACGCGTAGGTGGCGTAGGTGGAGTCCTGAGGGACAGGCCACATTGCACTAAGTTATATTGTTTTCAATTTGAAAAGCTGAATTTTGTAAAGCAGAACTGAAAAAAACTGAATTTTGACCCAACTGTAGTATTTCACCATGGAAATCAATCATCTTTTGGATCATTTGGGTAAAATAAAAAGCGCCCAATGAGCTTTTTGCTTCATCCAGGAGACGAGCTACAAGCCTCAATCACACATTATCAAAATAAAATTGAAAAATCTAATCAAAAAATTCCACCAATTATTTTTTCCACCGCCTTGGGGTGAACGGGCGCTTATCGGAAGCAATGGGAACGTTCAAGTATCTAGTTTAGTAAGGCTGGCAGCTGGCAGACTTGCTGTGTCTCAGTTTTGTCCATGGAGGGGTAGCCGACGAATCTAGTCAAGAAATTCGTGCCTGAGTACTGGGTTGACACTTGACAGTTGGCATACGTGGCTGACGAAGAAAAAATTGACGTTACCTACCAATCTAGTTTTCGCCTTCAGTTTGAAATCTTATCAATACAAATCTAATCGACTTAAAGGACTGTTCGTTCATATTATGAGAGCGAATTGCGAGCTGCTAACAATCGAATATTCGTAGTTTCGACATTTCATTCACATGAAAACTTTTTTTAGTCGCAAATACCCACGATTTAGTTTCATTTTTAAAGGTTAAGTTCAAACGGATTTTTCATTCATAGGCTTGTGGATCGCGACTGTATTACGTGGATTGTCAATAAATTCTGAGAGTTCACGGCAAGAATTTTCAATTCGCGGAAAAATTGCTCTAATTGTACCTATCCATTAAGCGTCAGTTTTTTTTCGATTCGACTAGTTTAATTTATAATTTTTTTGTGGTACAATAAATAGCAATCTTCAATGCATAAATGCAGTTAAATTGAGTTGTTTGCAATTCGCTCTTATGTGAATAGTCCTTAAGATAACTAGACTCTTAGGCCACTATAAATAGGGCCTAACTAGCGCCTTAAACGTGCATAATGTGTGTCTGCTTTTTCTCTGTTGAAACGGAACGAAATAGAAGGAACGGTGTCAATTTTTCGTATTAAGAACTGGAGACAAGATTTTTCCGGACTGAATGAAGCAATAAATTTTATGGAGATCCACGTCCAAATTGGCCTCTCAGTGCAGCTTGAACTTCAGTACAAGAAATGTTTTTCTTCGTCTGCATTTGTATAGTACTAATTAAGTTTGTCGTTATAACGAATGCGTTCGTAAATATACGACTTTGTTTCTTCGTGTAATGCTGCACTTCGTGGAATGTTATAGTTGGTGTGCTTGAGAATCTTGTAATTGAAAATAACATGAGAGCATGCTTTCAACTTTTGGGGGAAAATTATTCGGGTTTACGCATAAGCCAACTCTCTGTTTTGTTGAACAACTTTCGAATGCAGGAGTCTTTTGAAATTGTGGAGACAGTTAGTAGTCTGTTTGAGTATTTGTTACATGGAAACAATACAAACCAAACCCAGAAGTTATGGTTAGATTGCTTTTTAGATAATTTGCAGACAGCTTCTGGATTCCTCCAATTTGATATAAATAACCTTTTAGACCTTTTAGGCACATATGAAAAAATGTTGTGTGATTAATTGCAACGCCAAGAATAAGTGAAAGTTGTGTACTATAGTAATAATTTTCGAGTTTCATCGACTGAGGAATTCCCGCAGTAATCTAGCATGAACCTAAAACGCCTTTTGAGCTTTGTGAAAGGTATTGAGAATTGAGCTACTCCATTACAATTTACAGGAACATTTTCTCAGATGCAGCTACTTGAACGTGATCAAAGACACGACCGAGAATCCTTTGGTGGTAATCGTTGCTGGCTTTTGACACCGTATGATGATGAGAAGAATCAGCTGGTTCCTGGTATGCAATGCTACCCATGCACCAGGGGTGGTTGGTGCAACCGCTTATGCTGTGTATCTTAAGGATAATTCGAAACAGAATGACAGATTCCCACTTTTCTTTTTATCAAGAATCACACAATCAGATCATCTCCTGACATGAGTAGAAGTATGAACTTTAGCAGCTCAACTCAACGCCGAGTCCCACGAATGTGACCTGAAACGCAAACGATACTCGAACATGAGACAAAATTGAACACCAACGACACTCTGAAGACCTCGTTCAAGTCCGAACAAAACCCATTGGCAAAAGGAGAACAATAATTTTTTTAAATATTTAAAAAGCTTCCCCAAGACTTACAGCTGGAAGAAGTCCTCGAATACTTTCAGAGGCTCCGTTGCGATTTAAACTGAAATTGAACAGGTGGCCCAGAATACGCCTCATTTTCATTTATAGCAAATTTCATTGCAATTGAAAAGTGCACCTATTTTTAAGGTGGCATCGCGGTTGGAAGGCTTGTAGTCTCAGTCCAGTTATCGGTTTTTGAAAACATTTCATATGCACTGACTAATTTATAGCTGACTGCTCGTCACTACCTTGAATGCATCCCTGGTGTTGCAAACAACTTTAAAAGCTACAACCTTAAAAATATAAATCGAAGACAGCTGTTACTAAAAAGAAAATTTGATTTAATATTTTCTGATATTGTATATCATTTATATTGAATCCTTGAAAGTGAACGGACCTTCACTTAATTTTTTAGTTCCCAGCAACCTGGGTACTCAAGAAATTGTATAATCATTTTTTTCAATTTAATTTAATTTTAATAAATTTAAATTTTGTTTCAAAGGCGATTTATTCATTTATAACATTCTAAAAAATTAATTAATAAAATTGAAAATGATCCGTTCACCAAGAAACAAGAAAGGGATACGCATGAGAGAATGCGGAAGCTGTGATGAACCGAATACTCAGGATATGGTTCAATGTGACAATTGCGATGTGTGGTACCATTTTCAATGCTCAAATGTGGATGCATCAATTTCAAGGAAAAAATGGGAATGCTACACATGCTCGAATTCAAAAAAAGATGGTGCTCAGTTAAATATGACAACAACCGTTCTTGAAGATGATGGTGATAGCAAAACAATTGTTGATGGGTTGCAACCAGGCCATAAGTCCTTAGGAGAAATAATAAACGACGATGAAATCAACCGCTTGACATGCATTCCAACTAAACCCGTAGTTCAAACATTGAGAAACAATCAACATCCTTCGTCAATCTGTTCCAATGATAGGCGCGAACGAAATGTAAAGAGGGAGCTTCAACGTTTGGAAGAGGAAAAACAACTGGAAAAGTTGTACTTGGCAAAAAAGTATGAGATTTTAGAACAGCTGGCTGACAACGAGAACAGTGACAATGAAGGAAGCAATGTTTCTCATACTCGAACACAGGAATGGGTCACGAAACACAATGATAATGTGGGATCAAAATCAATACGTGATTTTCCTTTTCAACCCTTTATAGAAACAAAGATGGCTACGTCGGCTGCGACGATACTTACAAACAACCAGTTATCGGCGCGCCATGCCCTCGCTAAAGAGCTTCCCAGCTTTAGTGGTCGTCCAGAAGAATGGGCAATTTTTATAAGTAATTTCAGGAACAGCACTGAACTCTGCGGATTCACAGATGCTGAAAACCTTGTTCGGTTACAACGCGCTTTAAAAGGTAATGCATTAGCAGCAGTCGGATGCCAACTTCTGTTTCCATCGACGGTGCCAGAGGTAATTTCAACATTAGAAAAGTTATATGGAAGGCCCGAACTTATAATACGAACACTTATTCAAAAAATTAGATCAGAACCACCACCAAAAGAAGACCGATTAGAAACAATAGTGAGCTTTGCGCTCTCTGTTCGTCAACTGCATTCGACAATGATAGCTGCTGAACTATTGGATCATTTAAATAATCCTATGCTAGTACAGGAATTGGTCGATAAACTGCCAGCTACAATGAAACTCACCTGGGCACTTAGTTCCCATGAAACGAAAAGAAGAACTTTAACTGAATTTAGTAATTGGATGATGAAATTAGCAGACGCTGCAAGTACAGTTACCTCAGCCCCTATATTAGACTTTAAAATAGAAAAGCGGGTGGGACATCTTCACATGCATACAGAGAGCGGTCATCAAAAACGAAAGCCTGTCCATGGATCTGGAATTTGCTTCGTGTGTAAAGAAGATCACAGGCTTGTGGA
The DNA here is from genome assembly GCA_949126925.1 of Cheilosia vernalis. Lineage (NCBI taxonomy): Eukaryota > Metazoa > Arthropoda > Insecta > Diptera > Syrphidae > Cheilosia > Cheilosia vernalis. The sequence continues at coordinate 13,193,574 of OX421361.1, read as the reverse complement.
TTGTGAAAAATTCAAAGAACTTCCTTTGCAAAATAAATGGGATATCGTAAAGGAGTATTCAATTTGCTCAAGCTGTTTGCGGCATTATAAACAGTATAGGTGCAGAGAGACTGGCGCTTGTGGGATAGGAGGATGTACACGTCAGCACCATCCCTTGCTACATAGATATGAAACTGCAACACCAAGCAACTCGATACAAATTTGCAATACCCATCAAAATCAACAAACAGATGACGTCCTTTTTAGAGTTGTACCCGTTACTCTTTATGGCAAGGACAAATCGGTGGACACATTTGCCTTTCTAGATAGCGGCTCATCACTGACACTCCTGAATCAAGACCTAGCCAACTACCTGGGACTGAAAGGTGTCGACAAGCCACTGTGCCTACAGTGGACATCCGAAATTGTACGCGTGGAAGAAGAGTCCCAAGTTGTTCCCTTAGAGATCTCTTCTCGTGGAAAAAATTCAAAACGATATAAGATGACAAATGTTCGAACGGTAGAGAAATTAAGTCTTCCAATGCAGTCATTCGATGCAGAAGGTGCTCAGAAGAAATATAATCATTTAAAAGGACTTCCACTACCATCGTATACATTCGCTAGACCCGGTCTACTAATCGGACTTAAAAATGAAAACTTAGGCGTAGCTCTTAAAGTACGTGAGGGAAAATGGGACGATCCGATAGCAATCAAGACTCGACTGGGATGGCTTGTGTGTGGGGGTACTGGAACTGGATTAGTACAACAAAGTGAACATGTATTGCATCATTATGAAGCCTGTGAATGCGATCGTTTGCTTCATGAAGATGTTAATCGTTTTTTTACTTTGGATAACGCGATTTCCGAGAAAACTATTGAAACATCCGAGGAGAAAAGAGCGATTCAAATCTTAACAACAACAACCAAGCGTCTGAAAGGAAGATACGAGACTGGACTTCTATGGAAGCATGATAAAATCACTATGCCCGATAGTTATCCCATGGCACTGATGAGGCTAAAATGTCTTGAAAGAAAAATTACTAAAGAACCGGAGCTCTTACTAAATTTAAACAGCCAGATATGCAACCTTGTCAGCAAAGGTTATGCACGAAAACTTGACCAAAAGGACCTACAACAGAAACATGCAAATACTTGGTACTTGCCAACCTTCATCGTAAAGAATCCAAACAAACCAAATAAGATTCGTTTAGTTTGGGATGCAGCAGCTAGGGCGCATGGGGAATCTTTGAACACAATGCTTCTCAAAGGACCAGATCAACTTGCAGAATTGCCATCGGTATTGTACGCTTTTCGAACAAGACGAGTGGCGATCTGCGGAGACATTCAAGAAATGTTCCATCAAGTACTTGTTCGGGAGAATGACCAGCATGCTCAAAGATTTTTGTGGCGCAAAGGTGATGTTGGGAAAATTCCGGACATCTATGAAATGAAGGTACTAACATTTGGAGCATCATGCTCTCCAAGTATAGCCCAGTATATTAAAAACACTAATGCTAAGGGCTTTGCACAAAAGTATCCAAGAGCTGTCATATCAATTACGGAAAACCATTACGTGGACGATCTTTTGGACAGTGTAGACTCTGTTGCTGAGGCGATTCAATTGGCAAAGGACGTAAAGTTTATTCATTCTAACGCCGGATTTCACATTCGAAATTGGCTATCCAATTCGACAGCTGTAGTTAAGGCATTAGGCGAAGAATGCGAAACCGAAAAGGAAATACAGACGGATTCTCCTACATCAAAAGTTTTGGGATTATGGTGGAAGACAGAATGTGATATGTTTACATTTTCCTTACGTTTTACGAAGATCCATGATGAAATTCTGACAGGGGCAAGGATGCCCACAAAGCGCGAGTTGTTGAGAATATTGATGTCGATCTTCGACCCCCTGGGTTTCTTGGCGTATTATTTAGTGGCCTTGAAGATACTACTACAAGAGGTTTGGAAGTCTGGAACAGACTGGGATGAACTTATTCCTAGCCACTTGCACACAAAATGGAAAAGTTGGTTACTTCTATTGCATTTGGTGGAAGACGTTAGGATTCCGAGGTGCTATTCCTCTATGACAGCCGAAGAAAACGTATCTATACAATTGCATGTATTTGTAGACGCTAGCGAAAACGCGATGGCAGCCGTGGGATACTTCAGAATTAGTAACGGTTCATCAGTGGAGTGTGCCCTAGTCAGCGCAAAGACAAAAGTAGCCCCGAAACATCCCATGTCTATCCCACGAATGGAACTTCAAGCAGCAGTAATAGGTACAAGATTAGCTGATGCTATCACAAGGGGTCACAAAATACCTATTATGAAAAGAGTATTCTGGTCAGATTCACGCACAGTGTTGTATTGGTTGCGGTCTGATGCTAAAAAATACAAGCAGTTTGTTATGTATCGAATCAGCGAAGTGTTAGAAAACAGTAAGCTTTGTGAATGGAAATGGATTCCAACCAAACAAAACGTTGCAGACGAAGCTACTAAGTGGGCAAAGACACCAGCATTTGATCAAAATAGCAGATGGTTTAATGCGCCTTTATTTTTGTCTGAGGATGAAAGCTTCTGGCCGGTAGAACCATTACCAACGGATGCTAAACATGAGGAGGAAATGCGTCCTAGATTCCTACTATTGCACAAAATGACTGATGAACCTTTTATTGAGTTGCAGAGATTTTCTTCATGGCAACGACTTCTGCGAACAACCGCTTGGATGATACGGTTTGTAAATAATCTAAGAAAAACAAAAAGATGTGAAACACTGTCGCGAGGCATGGTCAAGTCGGAGGAACTTCAGCGCGCTCAGACAGTTCTAATAAAAATTTCGCAATACGAGACTTTCAGTGATGAAATTGCAGTTCTTTTGAACGGGGGTAGCCTAACAAAGTCCAGTGAACTTGCCAAATGTTCACCGTACATAGATGAAGATGGAGTTCTACGGATGAAAGGCCGAATCGACAACGCTAATTGTGCTGAACTTCATACAAAACGCCCAATATTAATGAGCAAAAAACATCGTATTACTCTTTTAATATTGGATTACTACCATAGGTTTTACCATCATCGCTGCCATGAGACAGTTATCAACGAAATTCGACAACGCTTTTGGATTTCTAGTTTACGAACTCAATTGAAAGCAGTTCGTAAGCAATGCCTGAAATGTCGTCTTGATGATGCAAAACCAAAAAATCCCGAAATGGCACCTCTACCACCAGCGAGACTTGCTGCGTATACCAGACCCTTTACTTATGTCGGTGTGGACTATTTTGGACCTATACTTGTAACTTCTGGCAGACGATCTGAAAAACGATGGTGTGCACTCTTTACCTGCTTAACAATCCGTGCAGTGCACTTGGAGATGGCCTATAACCTTTCGACTGATTCTTGCATTATGTGTATTCGAAATTTCATCGGAAGGCGAGGAATGCCAAAGGAATTTTACTCAGACAATGGTACCAATTTCAAAGGAGCTGAACGAGAACTTCGAGAAGCACTACAAACCATCGATAATACCACTATCGAAGAAACTTTTAACTCAACTGAAACCAAGTGGATTTTCAACCCACCAGCAGCGCCGCATATGGGAGGCAGTTGGGAAAGATTAATTGGCTCTGTTAAAAGTGTGCTCAAAGTAGTTACACATAACCAACGGCTCCAAGATGAATCACTTCAGTCATTTCTAATCGAAGTAGAAGCGATTATCAATTCTCGGCCTCTAACATACGTACCACTAGAACCGGATGATCAAGAAGCTCTCACGCCAAATCATTTTATTTTGGGAACTTCGAATGGATGCAAATTACCTGGGAAATTTGACGAAAAAGACTTATTACTACAAAAAAGTTGGAAAAAATGTCAACGACTTTCGGACATGTTTTGGAAAAGATGGGTGCGAGAGTATTTGCCCACATTAACTCGGAGAGCAAAATGGTTTGGACAAGCAAAACCCGTGGAAGTAGGCGATATTGTCATTATAGTAGATGATGAGCTGCCAAGGAATTCTTGGCCAAAAGGAGTTGTTGTTAGCACTATCAAAGCAAAAGATGGACAAGTTAGGAGAGCGACTGTGAAGACATCCACTGGAACATATATAAGACCTACAGTAAAACTAGCAGTGTTGGATTTAGCAAGAACTGAATAGGTGAGACAGCAGCGACAGCAGTCTCACCGTGGGGGAGAATGTTGCAAACAACTTTAAAAGCTACAACCTTAAAAATATAAATCGAAGACAGCTGTTACTAAAAAGAAAATTTGATTTAATATTTTCTGATATTGTATATCATTTATATTGAATCCTTGAAAGTGAACGGACCTTCACTTAATTTTTTAGTTCCCAGCAACCTGGGTACTCAAGAAATTGTATAATCATTTTTTTCAATTTAATTTAATTTTAATAAATTTAAATTTTGTTTCAAAGGCGATTTATTCATTTATAACACCTGGAAATGCAATTAAACAAAATGGTTGCTATCGACTTACATCCAAGAGAACAATGCGTGTTCTCGCATCAATTTTGTTTTGTTCCGAAATTTATTTAAACCCCAAACGATTTCATAGAAGCATTTGAAAAGCGCTTGCAAAAATCCCAATGGCAGTGTGTCCATCAATTATTTTCCACGAAGTGGTGCTTACAACCTCGCACAAATCGCGTCGAGCGTCCTCAAGCGGCAGACGGTACCCGGTTGTTTTCACTTGTTTTATGAGAGAATTTGTAGAATCCTCCTCGCCCTTTTGTGTGTGTGTGCATTTATCAGTGCAGCACCCTCTCATGAACAGGCACACTATACAAAAGTAGTTTCGAGGTGCACTATGTGGGCAGTATGCTTGGGAATTTTATTTATCGTTTGGAACAATGAAACAGTCACGGGGACACGGGACAGCAGGCAATGAGTGTTTAAAGTCAAGTTATGAAATTTAAACCTCGACTGGAACGGAATCAGAAATTTAACATGCGAGTGCTGCCTGCTGCCTATTCATGCCCGAGATATGGTTGAGGCCGTTCTCTGGTGTGGGCAATCATTTGTCAGATGGAAAGTACCTCGAAATCTCCTAAGCTAGAGACAGAAAGCTGAAAATGTTAACTTAGGTGATAGTAAATGATACCTGGAGAAAGACTTGCACCCGACAATTGATTTCCTGAGTAAGATTATAGGTTAAAGGAATGTGAGAAATCCAAACCCACCGTCAGTTTTTTCATACGGCCTGCTGCACTTACCCAGAACTAACTTTGAAGAATCGGACCCAAAACGCTTAGTGAATGTGCCGAAGGGATGAGACTTTAACAAAGTAAAATAAATTTGTTTGCGGAGGGTTACTGGAAGGAACGATTATCGCAAGACGCTGCGCAGAGGCATATACATGGGACGCTCCTATATTAGTGATGGAAAGTTTTCTAACAGCGTCGCTCACAAAATTTATCTACCTCCGAGTCTTCTCTTTCTAACAGATCGCTGGTGAATAGTCAGATACAGCTCAGGGCCAAACGCACTGCCTTGTGGCACAGCAGCTTTAATTTCTCTTAGTTTTGAGTAATAATTATTGCTTAATTCTAAAAAGCATCCGAGAAAATGTAAAAAAGCAAACGGTCTATGGCATTTTCGGCAGTGTTTGTTGGGTATTTGTTCTGTACCGTTTTTGAATGGTTTTTCGGGAGCTCCTCCGGACTTTTGTTGGATTTTATACGGTCTTTCTAATTGCTTAAATAAATGCCTGGATCAAAAATAAAGTTGATGATATAATTCACACTGTTCAATTGTTCGACAGATGGTCGAAATCATAAACACGAGTAAGTCAGAGCGAAAGTCAATGGACTGTAGTGAAACCACAAACCTTCTGACCGCAATGCCACTAACCGCAATGAAATTTCCTATGAAAATGAGGCGTATTCTGGGCCACATGCTCAGTTTCAGTTTCATCGCAACGGAGCCTTTCAGCTGGTCGTATCTTTGATCACGTTCAAGCAACTGCATCAGAGAAAATGTTCATGTAAATTGTAATGGAGTAGCGTTTGATTTGATTCGTAGTAAATGACGTATTTTGCGGGAGCTCATGAGCGCTTTATTAGCAAATCAATCAGTTCGACATTTTGGGTCCAACAAAACACAAAATTTGCTTCAACTTAGATCCGAGTAATTTTCCCCCAAAAGTTGCAACGATGCTCTGAAGTTATTTTCAATTACAAGATTCTCAAGCACACGAACTACATATATATAACATTCCATGAAGTACTTTGTGGTTCTTAGTTTACACAAGCCACTAAACATTACACGTATTTAACAAATTGTAAGCATTAGTTGTGTCATCAAACAACATTTTGTTAATATAACAATGGATTTTCTTCATAATTTAGGAGCTCGTGAACGAGTTCTACTTTTATTCCATACACCTTAAGGTTTTTTCCACAGCGCCACCTTTCGCGAACGACTGCAAAACATTCGAGAATATAATTGTCCCGACAAAGCTTCCCAATGTGGTCTTTAGAATAGGTACGTTTCCCTCGCACACAGGTGCAAGAAAAGACAACCGCATAATTTTTTTTCTTTGCTATTAATCGACGGCTAACAAATAAATTTTCATACACGGTCATGAATATGCGCCTAGATAAAAAATGTTTTATTTCTCAAAAAAAAAACAGCCTGAAACTTACCCAAAATTAGTTTTCACATTTAAAAAAAGAAGCTTGTAAATCGGTGCAATAGTTCGTACGATTTTTGCGGACATACATTCAGTTTTAAATACAGTAAAAATCGGTTATCACGAACTCGATGGGACAGGACAATTTGTTCGTTATAACCGGTGTTTCATTATAACCGATTTTCAATTTTTTGGTCATTATTAAGAAGTGGACAACTTTTTTGTATTTTCGTTGGATTCTTCAAAATTCTTTTCAATTTATCTCGGTCTTTAAAAATGGTTGATATTGTTGAAGCCGATACAGAAAACTGCGCAGTCAAACTTGTATTGGAAACACCAGCTTTGAGCTTTAAAATACTATAGATTTTTTTTCAATTGTAAAAACTTCACGTTTTGAACTCATTTTCAAAAAAAAACAACACTTTTGTAACTTTTTTTTTTTTGTCGGAGGTTTTTAGGTACTATCCGATGGAGCACTCAGACACAACTACTGGTCCATTGTACTGCCAAAACGGACACCTTACATTACTGTATGTACTTAGTATTCCCGTCTTTCGAAGAAAGATGAGGAGCTTCAGTGATGAAGACCTTAGATTGCTTCGGCACTCACCACATCAGCCCCCAAGATCCGCACCTGATGCGAGCAAAGGCATGACAGCTACAGAGGAAGTGTTCCGTTGTATCGTCGTCCTCTCCAAAAGCAGAACAGATGGTGGTGTAGCTCAAGCTCAACACATTCAAATGAATGGCAAAAGCCTGGTGGAAAGGACGCCCACAAGCAGTCTGCAGTCGATTCTCCTACGAGACAGAAGGAAAGACGCGGATATTTTGCAAATCTCCGGTCTGGTCGTTTGAACTTGAAGATAAGTTCGCAAAAACTGATATTTCGTTATAACCGATTTTGACTGTATATAGATTTCTGGTCGCTTCTTTTTTGTCAAATGAGGCTTCTAAAAATTTTTCCTTGTACCATATCTTTGTCCAGTCCATGCATGGTCCCTTTGTATGGGCTTTAGCTTTTCAAACTCTAGTTTATTTATTTAGTGAATTAAAAATGTCTTGACAATTTTACAGAATTTAAAATTTGACAGAATAACGTAAATGAATACTATTACTTTAACGATTAAGTATAGAAAAGTACAAGTGAATCTTAGTAAAGGCGCATCTTTAATACCGCGATTCATCCTTCGCGACGCCATTTTCCTGCGTATATCTAATTTGCTGTGTGAAAAGTGTTAAGTAAAGTGAAGAATCTGTAGGAGATGCTTGTGACCTGAAAAGATGTACAAAGCGGATCAAGCAATACACCATTTTATGGGTAACGAGTTCACTTTTACCTGCTGAAATGTAGTCAATGAAACGGTCGAGAATCCCGTGGCAATAATTGTAGCTGGCTTCTGGCACCTCAAAATCAAAATAACCAACATCTTCCTGTACGAGTTGCTGCCCCTATGCCAAGGATGGTTGTACACGGAATCGCTTATGCCGCTACTCTGAAAGAATACAAACGAAAATCAGAATCACCAGATTGTTTCTGGTCACAAACCGCCTTACACACGTAATCAGTTCGTCGCCACACTGGCAAATGATGAACAACTGTCCCAGTACCGATATAAGGAAAAGTAGGAACTTGACCAGCTCCATACCGTATCCGAGGAATGTAACCTGAAACGCTGCCAAGCAAATGAGGCTCGCACAGGAGAGAAAATTGAGCACCAACGACACCCCGAAGATCTCGTTCAAATCCAAACACAAGCTGTTATCGAAAGAACAACCAGATTTCAAAAATTCAACGTCCAACTGCCCCCCGCATCTGACTTACTTCAATATTAGTCCATGTCGTTCGATTAATTTGGCAAGGAAAACACTATCCCTCGCCTCGCCAGTCGGACCGTACCGCTCAATCTCCTGACCGATATATTTGAAATGCATCGACATTTGCCGGGAGAGAAAACACAGAACCATGTCGACTCCAATGTTCGAACACACACAGACATGGCCGCCATATAGTTCGCTAAAGTACACCAGACAATAGCGCCATGGCGTACGATAGTTGAACGGATGTGCCACCCAGAATGGTGTCTCGTAGGAGAACTCATCTTCACCCCCCTTATACTCGTACACGGAGTGGATGGCAGGCAAAAGAAAATTAGCCCAGCCGGCTGTAAAGTACACCCCGACTAGAATATAAACTGGTTTGGACCAGAAGTTTTCGTTCACTCGGTAGGCGAGTTTGTCTTGGTCACTTTTCGGATAGAGCGCCTCGATGATTTGCAGGACACTTCTTAGTCGATGTATGCCTAAGAGTACGGCGAATATTTTCGTGTTTGAATTGACGCCGTAGGCGATGTAGGCGCAGGTTTTGGTTGCCTCCAAGAGGCTTGAGAAATTTGCGAAATTTTCCTGCAAATAGACGATTTCGAAAACCATCAGGTAGAGATGATTGATGAAACCGAAAGTTACGATTAGAACTTGGAGTGTGAAGCGAGTCGTTCCCCGTTGTCCGGTGGGATCGAATCCGATTAAAAGTGCACACAAATTGGGCAGCCGGAAGAAGTCTTTGAAGTCCTTCAGAGGTTCCATTGCGCTGCGAATTGAGACTGAGCGGCTGGCGCGAAATTCGCCTCATTTATAGGAAAGTTATTGCGGTTGAAACGGACACCTAATTATGGGTGGCGTTGTGGTCAAAGGACTTTAGTTATTCGCATTCGAAATGAAGTATCGATTTGGAAGCATTTGGCATGTTCTTGTGGTTGACGGCAGCCATTTTTCGTAGGTCAGCTCCCATTGTTTAAACATTGGTAAAAAATAGACCCTCCCTCACTCGCCTTTGTCTTACATCCTTTAGAAGAATGTGTGTCCTGTTCCCGTCATAAATGCTCGTTTTGTCCGGTGATTTATGTACCCGCCGAGAGGATTCCCATTGGACATGAGGAAAGTGCTTGGCACAGATCGCACTGGCATTGTCCATCAATTATATTCAACTGCACAAGAATCAGGAGGTATGGTGTTTGTTCCTTTCTTTTGAGCAAGTTGCAAGGACGCTCAGCAAGTGGATTCGGAGGACGGTAGTTTCACCCAGCTTTGTTTGCATTTATTAGTGCAGCACCCTTTCGTGAACAGCGACTCTCTTGAGTGGCTTTGTGCTCGTGAATTTTGTTTATCGCTTGGACCAATACAGATGCATACACGTGTGGGTGGGGGGATTCTGTTTCTTATTTCAAATCTGCAGCTAGTGGGCGGGCTCGCATGTGTGCCCGCTGCCCGTCACTGAATTATTTTCACGCGTTCACTTGTAACGGGTGATTTTTTAAGAGGTTTAGAACTTTAAAAAAAAAAAAAAACACAAAAAATTCGAAAAAATGAATGAAATATTTATTTGAATCGATAGCTTGAACCTTGCAATTTAATGTTTAAACATAATTTCATGCAAATGTTGACCGCGGCTGCGTCTCAGGTAGCCCATCCGCTGAGTCCAATTTTGGCATACTTTTTTACACATATCGGACGGTATCTCACGAATGAATGCATGGATGTTGGCTTCCAGTGCGTCAATCGAAGCGGGCTTGTCCCTATACACATTAGCCTTGACATACCCCCACAAAAAATAATCTAATGGTGTCAAATCGCACGATCTAGGCGGCCAATTGACCGGCCCGAAACGTGAAATTAACTATTCACCAAACTCGCCTCGCAATTGCGCCATTGTTTCGCGTGCTGTGTGGCATGTGGCACCGTCTTGTTGAAACCACATATCATGCAAGTCAAGAACTTCGATTTCGGGCAAAAAAAAGTTTGTTATCATCGCTCGGTAGCGTTCACCATTGACAGTAACGCTGCGATTCGCATCATCTTTGAAGAAATATGGCCCAATAATGCCGCCGGCCCATAAACCGCACCAAACAGTGGCTTTTTCGGGATGCATTGGTAGCTGTTGCAATGCTTCTGGCTGATCTTCACTCCAAATGTGGCAATTTTGCTTATTTACGTACCCATTCAACCAAAAATGAGCCTCATCGCTGAACACAATTTTTCGATAAAAAAGCGCTATGAACATTTCGAACCGAGCACGAATTTTGATAGTAAAATTCAATAATTTGCAAGCGTTGTTCATTTGTAAGACGATCCATGGTTAAATTGCAAACCAAACTGAAGCTGTTTGACAGTGACACAAGGTACTAAACACACGTCAGCTGTCAAAACCAGTGTTGCCAAAACCAAACCAGCTAAAAAATCACCCGTTATTTTGGCTTTTTAACCAGCTATTGAGGAAATTTTTAACGCGATTTTAACTGGTATTTTTGACGCTTTTGATGCGTTTTGCGTTGCATTTTTCAACGAGTTTTTTCGCAAGGTGCTTGAGGCGTTCTTCTCGCGTTGGACATTTTTGTACTCTCGCTTAAATGCGTTTTTCGAAGATTTTTTTAGACGAACATTTCGGCGCGTTTTTGGACGATTTTTCAACTTTGTTTGTGTTTTTGGTCGCATTTTTTGACGACTTTTTAGGCAAGGTATTAGAGGCGTTTTCGTTGCGTTGGACATATTTTTCTAGGTTTTTTTTCCCCACTTTAAGGCGTTTTTCGACGATTTTTTTAGACGAACTTTCGGTTTTTGAACGCACTTTGAAGTTTATTCGGACTCGTTTTTTCAAGCGATTTCGGCGTCTTACGACGAGTTTCTAACGAGTTATTTTGGTGAACTTTTCGGCGCGTTTTTGGACGCTTTTTCAACTTTATTCGTGACGTGATTTTGGTTGTGTTTTTGTCGCATTTTTTGACGAGTTTTTTTGACAAGTTATTTAAAGTGTTTTTTTTTTTTCGAGTGGGACATTTTTGTACTCTCGCTTTAATGAGATTTTTTTACCTATACGAACTTTTCGTTTTTTGACGCGATTTTAAAATGGGTGTGATGTGGATGACTTGTCTGCAAATGAGAAACGTTTATAGCAAGTTCATCTAATAATACTCCACGACCAAACATCAAAGCTTCAATCCGAATCGATCCTCTCTCCCTTGCCAAACGCACAGGTCTCATTATGTCAAACATAACCTAACTAACTCTACAAAACCGTCATTTCTCCCTAGCAATATTGACAATTTCAAATAGTTCGCATACGCCACCTGATTTGCAATTAAAGCGAAAATTCAAATCAAAGCCGGTATGGATTTTTCGATTTCAACCAAAAACAATTAATCTGGTGTTGCGTCGCTCCCGACAAAGGCGCACAACACTGCCATCAGCAGTAGTACAATTATTCCAGTTGAATGAAATTATTCCGTGCGCTCTCTCAATCAAAGGGGTATATACGAGACCAAACCTACACCGACCGGGATGAGGTTGATTTCGAATTCGTATATCAATTCAACACTGCGCCCGTGACGGCGCACATGTACCATCCGGAGTATCGAAATAATTGATTGGAAACATCACTTTTCTGTTTTCGGCGTAAACATCGCCGATTGGCAATTTTCCGCGGCAGTTTTTAATGATTTCTCTCAATCGGTGGCGGCAGTATCGCCAAATTCAATTGAATGTCACCTATGAAAGGCGACATGATATGACAATTGGATTGCTTTTTGGTGTTCATTTTAATTTTAATCGAAAGTTTTGCCACCTTTTCCATGGATGATTCAAAAAATATGTACATCCTCCCGTGTCCCACCGCACATGTTCGTTGTGGGAATTGTTGCCATACACAATAAACTCCATACGACGAGCTTATAACAAAAAATTACAATAGCAAGAGCCCATAATGTCTAATTAAATACTCAAAATTACCGCAAAGTACAAAACACCTACGTAAGTACTTACAGAAATGCTCAGTCAAGCGAAGAAGTTCCCTCCACCCCTAGACTGATTCCAACTTTTCACAAATCAGTGAGTTTCCTTTTTAAATAACACCGAACCAAAGCTTGTTTTTGTGTGCACGGTGGTGGGTGGAGGACGATGCCACCCCGATGATTGGCTTCTTGTCGATATATCAAATTGAATGGACTTGGAAGGTGGATGTGCGGAATTTTCAATTCATTAATGGAGTGTAAACATTTAATTTGGGTAATTCGATTAAATTCGCAAACTTGAATAAGAAGAAAATCTTCTTTGGCAAGAATACTTGTAAGGACTTTTGACAGAGGATTCGATATGCTGACATGATGAAGTAGAATGAATGTTTCTGTCTACATTTGGGGTGTAAGGTTTTTTTTTTATATTGCCTAGTATTCAATGAGGACAAACTGTGGTCCGTTATATTAAGAAGACTTGTAAAAGCAGCCTAATAGCATCACCGTTCAATACACTTTACAGTATGGGACTAAAAACGACACCTTGTGTCATGCCATGAGGATTGACTTAGTTTATATGGTTATGGAATGCTAGCAACCAGTGTTGCCATAAATTTTTCTGCGGAATATACCAAATTAAGCAAAAAAGATACTAAATTGTATGGGGAAGAGAACTAAATATGCTAAAGTTTAAAAACAAAGACTTTATTACAAACAAAAAAAATTGTCATCAAAAAAATCGTTTGTGTTTCCATATTTATATGGGCTAACATTATATTTACCTGTACATTTAGGAAGCAACTTAAAATAAATTGAGCCGCAATTCACTCGCAGTTGACTTTTGAATTGAATCTGTTTTTTAGGTTTGACAGCTGATATTTCAAATAAGATTTGTTTGACGTGGCCAGCACTAGTGCTCACTAGTGCGCACTGAGAAGTGTCAGCTAATTTTCACGCCTGTCAAAAACCAGCACAACCTAGTGATGCCTGATGCCAGACTTTAGGAGCAGGTTATCCCATGGTTATACCCAAAAAAATACCTTTTATCCCTCGCCAATATTAAAAAAAAAATCCTGCATTAATCCCACGAAATATTAAATTAAAAAAAAATGTATTTCATTAAATTCAGTAATTTTATTATTAACAAATGAAGCCATGCTCAATTCAATTCAATTCAAATGCAAATACAAGCTAAATAAATATTAACATACGTTTGTATGTAATACAAAAATATGTACATCTAATACATTTTTAAAACGTTACAAAAAGGAAAATAAAATGGCATTAAAATCAAAATAATATTCATATGAACTATTTAAAAATGACTTGTATGCTAAAAAATACAAATAAATAAATAAATTTATTATTTTAAAAAATAGTCGTTAAATTAATTATAAAAATTTTTACAATAGTGGAGGGAGAAATTGCTTCACAATAAATTGACGCAAGTAGTACCTTTCGATTGAAATGAGGACTGTTACGGAGCCATACATAGGGACAGAAAACTAGAATGATTTAGATAATAATCCAATTCCACATATCTGAAATATAAGCCAAAGAAATATACCTGCAAAGAAAAAAAAAAGTATTAAAAATATGTAAACAAACTCTTGCATTGGAGTTTGGCCGCTAAACAGCATATTCAATGCTCGTTTAGAGGACAAACAACAATGGGAGTAATATAAATCTTACCTGTGCAATAATTAGACGATTTCTGAAAAGTAAATATGAGAAATTAATTACAAAACAATAAATTAAAATAATTTCTTACCATGTTTACGTCCGTCTGTTGCACTTCCAGAGTTAATTTTGACGTTTTGTCTAGTCACTCGTTCCTCCGTCGTTAAGTTTTCTTCGTACCATTTCATTGTGTTCCAAGTTAGTGGGTGATCGTAAAGATGTAGTTGAAGGTTTTTTTTTTGTTGTTAGTTACGTTATTCTTTTTATGTTAAGTATTGTTAGGAAGTTTATACATGTGTGTAATTAGGAGATAGAGAGATAAGACTGACACGACTTGACGATGAGAAATTAAGAGACCCCTCACTCTCATTCCAAGAAAAGGAAGCAAATTTTAAGAAAACGAAGGGGAAGTGAAAACAAAAGAAAGAAAAAAGAAAGAAATAGGGAATTGATAGGAAAAAGAAAGACAGGGTCTGCGGAGATTTTGGTAAACAAAGGAAGGGGTAAATTGCATGCACCGCAAATGAAAAATTGGTTTGCCGACAGGCCTTCACAATTATCGTTAACTGACAGCAAGCGGTCGATGCCCTCTGCCAAATCAGCTGAACAAGTTCTCGTTTCCCTTTTGTGGTTTGGTCATACAGTGACGAAAAATAAAAATAACCATTTTGAGAAATCACGGGGTGAGTTGGTGGAAAAATAACATTTTTGTTGCAAAATTATAATTACATTATAATTTTCTCATGGTTCAGGTGACTGCATAGTGGAAAGGTTATTTCCGAAAACAATTCGGGGGACTCTAACTGGCGTTGTGGAGGTAGGCAAATCTTCAGGCATTTTTTTTGTGGTGACTAAGCATCTCCCCCATTATAGGTTTTTTTCTCTCTTACGCAAACTGTGACTCGGGCTGCTGTTAAGTTTGACTTAAGCTGTGCCTGCGAAAGTTCTGTGGGACCGTGAAGCCATATTCCGGCCGTTGGATTGCTGGCAAAACGCCAAGATACGCCAGCCAACGGTCTCCAAGAGACGGTAACGGGTCCAAAGCCCACAGTTGCGGCACAAAGGCACTTAACAGGCCCGAGTTAACGCTCCCAACAAAGGGAATTTTCATCGGGACGCAAGAAAGCCACTGAGCTTTTCTCCCCAATCCACCCGAACAACCATCGCACACAATTGGCGACACCAGGGTGCTGCGCCACCATTCAACATCTTGTTGCGCCACAGCACAACAGCAACAATCTTTAATAAACGAGGATCTGCAGCACCATCATCAGAATACAGTGATTTTTTTTTGTGAAGTGCCACAGTAGTTTTAACGTTTTTTTTTTTGAAGTTTTAACTTAGAATTTTTTTTTATCTTTTAACGCAGTCTTAATTTTTTTCATTTTTCTCGAGAACCTGCTTTTAATATTTTAGTTTTGTGCGCGTTAGATTTAGTGAAAATAGGTATTTTTAAGCCAAAAATTTGCAGCAAGGCGAACCTTCTTGTGCTGGCGCCAGAACAACGGGGGACGTGAAAAACCGTGAGTAATTTTAGTTTCTTTTCTTATATTTTTGAATTTTAGATTGTAGTTTTTTTCATAGTATTAAGAGCAGAGGATTTTTTTTTTGTTTGATTTTGATGAAGATGTATCCTTAAGATACAATCTTCTTTTAATTTTAGTTTTTCTTTAGTTTTCTTCTTGGTTTTGGTTTTTTTTATATATTTTGATATAAGTTTCTTTGATTTTTTTTTCAATAAAAGTGGCACTATTTGTCAAATGTATCCCAAGTTTTGCGAGTGTTTAGATACAATTTCCATATGAGCGGTTAGGTTCAAAAGCTCACGGTGTGTGGATATTTGGGAAGGCCGTCCTTTTGCTAGATCGACGATGACGTGAACGACTAACAATAACTCACGACTTGACATGACGTTTTTTGACGTTGCTTTTCAGCAATTCAGGCTTGACTAGTGTTGTGACTGGAGGGTCATTTAAGGGGCTATCTCTCACAACCTCGGCCAGAGAGGGATAGCTTTGGATATGTCTAAGGACATGAAGGGTGGGTTGGCCATCCCTTGCCAATAACATCTGGCGTGTTTCGAGGTCATGACGAACCTCTACCTCCAAGAGACTACGGAAGGACAAGTTGCGTTTAGGGTAAAAGTAGATAGGCTAGATTTAAGTTATAGTAGGTATAGTTTAGGGTTTAGTTTATTCCTTTTAGGTTAGTTTGGATATAGATTAGGCTAGATAGGTTAGTTTCGCGGTGTCTCTTCCGTTCTTTCTTGGTGGTATTGGCAGAGGTCCTTGGACATTTTTCTCTTCCTATGCTATCTTTTAATTTTAATGGTCCGTTTGTCTGTCTGAGGTCAAAGTAGAGTAACTTTCTTCCTTTTTTTTTCTTCTTTTATTTTCTCTTGGCATGGTACAAAATGTTTGTTGAGCAGGTGGTATGTGGTGAGGGGGCAAGAACACCCCCCGTCCGACGAGCTTAGCCGAGCAACCACTAGCATGCCGCGCCCTCCTCACCTGTACCGAAGCTGCCCCTGTGGCTCGACCCTGGCTCACAACAGGACCTTAACCAACAAATTGAATTTATCATTTCTTCTCCCAACCGATTTCTTTTTTTTTTCGATCTTACATCGGTTGCATTGGAAAATATTCTTTCAGCCACCGCCTTTGAATGGAGAAGAGTCAAAGCTTTACTAAATTTCCTAAATTTGGAAACTATAATAAGTCATCAAAATTTCTCATCTGACAAATCTCGAACCCCATTTCATGAATAGGCAAATTTTGGAGGGACTTTTTTTTATATTCGCTGAGAAGGATAGCGACGTGGCAGTTTTACAAACTGAGACAGTTTTTTCTAACCTCCAATTTACAATCAGCATCTAACTCTGTCAAGGAGTCTTGACATTCTTGACCCCAAAATAGACTATCTACATGATCCATAAAATGTGTGTTTGGATCTCTCAAAATTTTAAATTGAGCATCCCTTGGGAGCTCAAAAAAGTCAGCTTGAACAAACAAGCGACACATTTGCAAAACCAACATCTTGCTCTCCAGTGAACTTTTTATATGGAAAACTCCCCGAGTTGTGTTCAACTTCGAGTGAATAAAATGGGCCTTTCTGTTTTGAAAAAGTGAGTGAAAAGTGAGAGAAAAAGCATGTACATACATGTTTTAAGAAATAAAAATAGGTTTTATATTTTTTTTTCTTGCATATATTAGTAAATTTTTGATGTTTTTTTTTTGTTTATCTTCAGCCAGTCGAAAAAAAAGATTTTAAAGCTTCCTAGTTTTCGAGAAGCTTCACCACGCATGGATGCAAAGACAATCAACGAGCTTTAAAATATTATTTATTCCTGGAAGCTAGAACTCGACTAATTCCGCTGAACTTTTTGCACTCTAAAAAGTGTAGGCGGAAATGTCTCTCATGAGCTCTTCCAAAACTTTAGGCAGTTGCTTGCAAGCATATGAAGCTACTAATGCGGGCGAATTGCACATACACTTCATTAGGAATGTACTATAGGACTAGCTTGCTTCAATTTAGTGTAGAAAGATAAGAATGCTTGCCTACCATTACAGTTGCATTATCTGACGCCATACCTGCAATCTTATTTAAAGGTTTATCTTTTTCTGAGATCATCATCTCGGTTTAGCGGCATTGAAACGTCGCCCCACAACAGGTATAAATTCATTTCTTTTGATCTGGGCTGGTATCACTGTTCAGTGTTCACTGGCACAACCCCGAAAATTCGTCTATCAATCGAACGCAAAATATGCTGCCCCGAAGTCTGTTTATTGTTAAAAAATAGTGAACTCAATTCTGATCTTGTGCTTGCAAACAAGTTGATAAAACTGTTTGGAATATAGGCGATGCATTTAAAAATGTATGCAGCCTTTTCCCATTCCATTTACCTATAATATTAAGTCTTTTCCTTTTGACAATCAAATTTATTGAATTTATCTTTATAAACGAATGACAGCACTGAATTCTTGCCCTAACAAATTAACTGGGGTCAGTTCAGGGCACAACTAGGGTCATGTCAAACATAGGTTTTCAGTAACAGGGCGAGTTGAGGGCTATATCGAAAACAATAGGTTTGTTTGACGTGGCTAGCACTAGTGCCCACTAGTGCGCACTGAGAAGTGTCAGCTGATTTTCCCGCCTACCCAAAAACCTGCACAACCCTGAAAATTCGGCTATCATATCGAACGCAAAATATGCTGCCCTGAAGTCTGGCAGTTTTTGAATTTGAAAAATACTTATGTTTTGGTGAACGAAGTACGAAGATGATAACACTTTGTGCTGTTTATTGTTAAAAATGAGTGAACTGAATTCTGATCTTGTGCTTGCCATAATGCAAACAAGTTGATAAAACTGTTTGCAATATATGCGATGCACTAAAAAATGTAATCAGCTTTGATTCCAGATTTTTTTCATTACATTTATCTTTAAAATAAGGTTTTAGTCCATACGTTGTTGTTTTCAAACAATTCCCTTTTGCCTTCTTGCCCCGACAAAATAACTGGGGTCAGTTCAGTGCACAGCTAGGGCGCCCTAGAAGTCATGTCAAACACAGGTTTTCAGTACCAGGGCGAGTTCAGTGCTATATTTTTGATTTATTGAGTTTTTAATTTGTCCCGGATAAAATTTTGAAATCCCGGGGTTTTTCAATATTTTTGTCAATTGTCCCGCTAAGCTTCGGAAAAAATCTGGCAACCCTACTTCTAACCCACCCAGGTGACCCAAAAGTTCACACAAAATTCTTGTGAATTTTTGACTCACTGATTGTGGTCTTATGGCTCACGGATGAAGAAGGTGAAGAAGAGGACAACGAGCTTGAAAGCGAAGCTAAAAATTCTAGTAATGACCTCATTTGCGGTGTTTGCCTCCAAAACCCACAAGACACACTTCTCCAGCATTGCAATCATTTTAAGATTTGTAATGAACTACTTGCACCCAGGCGAGTCACTATTTTTTTTGTAAAAATAAAATAAAATAATTCCCTTCTTTGTTTTTTTTGAAAAAAAAAAATGTTTTCTTTTTCTTCGACTCTTGGCAACCCTAGCCACTCATGCATTTGCTTGCACATTCACCACGATTGCGTTTCTCTGAGAGAAGAGGAGGAGCCGATGAGCTATTATATGTTGTGGCTTGTGGATGGGGAAAGTGATGAGAGCCACGGTGGTGAATTACGCTGTCACAGAAAGTGGTGGTGGATTTGTGTTCGCTCGTCGCATATGAATTGCGCAAAGTAGGCGGAGCATGGATTCATGACTCTCTTTTGTGTGGTAGGAATTTGGTCGTCGGATTTTAATTTCCCTTGAAGAGAATTGCCCCAGCTAAGAATTACGTTGTATTCGACTTGTTTACCAACTAAATGAATGCGCAGTGCACTACGTGTGGGTTGTTTTCCAACTATGGAATGCATAGCGGTTAAATAAACGCATGTTGACGAACTAATTTCGCCTTGCGGTACCATGCATTTACACACGATTTAATGGTGTGGCATGACGCAGCCGATTTTGCTCGAAAACATGTTGACGAGCTAAAATAACGATGGCTTGGGTAGAAAAATTATCCCTCTGTGGTAGATGGGGGAAAAGTAGTCAGTTCACTTTGGGAATTCGGCGTGCCTGGTTGGCAGAGCTCTTTAGCTCCAAACCACATTACTCGCGTTTGTACCGAGTCGGTTCGGCAGAGGAAAAATATAATAAAAACGTGCAAAATTTAAAAAAAAAAAAAAAAACGTGCCGATTTATAATCGTGAAAATTTTAATCGTGCTATCCAACGCGAGCGAGTAATTTCGCGATAAATAAATTAATCAAGTGACCAGATTGGTCAAGTGACTTTACAATTTTGTGTGGTTTATTTTTTTTGTAAATTTTCTTGACGCCACCGGTGCATAATTTTTTTGACGGTATCAGGGAAGTTTTGTGTCTTCTGCGAGTGACATTCCGCCCAAGACCGTGTTTTATCGAACAAATAATCCCTTGAGGGCGTCCGAAAGACAAGTTACCTTCAATTAGTGTTGTTTCTTGGCAAAACGCCTGGCCGGAAGTGTACACCACAATGCATTAACTGTCTGTGTGGCAAACCCAAATCCCCGGATTAACGACGTACGCGGTGCATGATCAATGTGTCACCAAACCACCCCCGATTAAGTGAGTGAACTCAAATACGAGCGGCCTAACGACCCGTCTCCAAGACCAGGGTAGATTCATCCCCTACGAACCCGCTATCTAGTGTGAAAGAAGAAAAAAATACCTTTCTGCAATTAACTAACAGTGTTAAAGACTAAATACTACTCAATGAGTGAACGCTAATCAGAGCGGCCTAACGACCCGTTTCCTGACCGCCTAGACGGCTAACAATTATTTTGCTGCCGATGTGTGATAAGCGGATGAGCTTCCATCATCACCCCAAGGAATCTATTGGATGTACCCCCCAACAAAGCTGTCACCCCCACCGATCTCCTCAGGACATAAGGTCTTTTCGTGATTTTTTTTTTATTATTTTTGTGACTCTTTTGGTAGATTTAATAGATGGTTTTTTTTTAATAAAAAGAAAAAAAAATAAAGTATCTTTATATCTGTAACTTTTTTGCTCGGTTTTGATACCATCACGTAAATCCTGTTGAGGTAGTGTGCAACTGTCTTGCGCTCGCGAAAAATTTGAGAGAAAAAAAAAACTGTCTAAGAAATTTTTTTTTATCTATTTAGTAACGAATACAATTCACTATCTTGTGTATCCTTTCGAGAAAAAAATATATATATATTATATAACTATCTTAAACTTTCCGTAAGAAAGAAATAAATCTTTTCTTCCTTTTTATGACTAGTTCGTAATAAAGTAGGTTTTGATATCTATGATTGAAATATTTATGTATCTATGATTTTTTTGACTCGAACCAAATTTGCGTTCGACATAAACCACCTGTTGAGGTTGTGTAGTTTTTTTTTGGAAAAGAAAAAAAAGTTAAAAATTGTTTTAACTTCCTTACCTGTGTTGTAAGATAGTTAGCTTAGTTCTGTACTATTTTTTTTTTACTCTGTTGAGACACACTTTGGAATTCAAAGTGCATATAGCGTCAAGAGACCACTACAATTTTTATTCTTTTGTTGGCATTTGTGTCTCCCAAAAGGGGAGGATATTGATCGTAGGAGATATAATCTACAGCGCTGAGGAATATAGGCTCCGAACAGGTTATTGTAATTTCTTTTTGAATTTTTTTTCTTCTCGTCTCAAGCTTATGCAGGATGAAGATTAGTCCACAGATATATCTAGCACTTTATATTAAGAATTATGAGCAAATGTACTGCTTACAGTTTAAATATTTTTCTTTGTAAAAGATATGTATTTAAGTGATTTAGTCAGCTTTTAAGAATAATTGAATAACTGTATCCTTTTTGAGACTTCAGTTTTTTTTTTATAAATTTTTTTTCTCGTTGATAACTTATCTGTTAAATTGATTTAACAAATAAAAACATGAATTTTATAATTGATTAAACGAATCAAAGGTCTTATGATTGTCCCGGAATAGGTTAGCTTGGTAAAGGTAAGCTATCCAAAGTGTGGGGTCACTCAGACTCCGAACGCAGTGACCATGGAAGGGAGGGATATGCCGAAGATGATACCACCAGCTTTCATGCTTCTGGCTGAGGTAGTTCAGGTGTGTTTCTTTGCAGGAACGTTAGGTGATACGTCGACTTTACGCGAGCACCGGACCTCGGTGTAAAGTTTTAGTTTGTTTTATTTTTTTTGCTTTTCCTATGCATGCAAAAATTAAGTATGAATGGTAAGGCCGCGGATATGAGCAAGGACCCCCCAATCCGGCGAGCTAGCTAGAGCAACGCTAGGCATGCATACCCGCTCAGGCATCCCAGGCCACACGTCTTTGTTTTTCCTCGTTTTCCTCTTTCACACCGTTTCGCTTCCCAATAGGGCAGGCGAAGGCCAAAGACGTTTCACAGTTTTACCTGACCGTTACATATTTAAATGGCGCCCAACGTGGGGCTCGAAGTGAAGTGTAGCTAGCACAGAAATTAAGTTCGAAACAGTTTTCGGTGACCAACGCTATCTTAGTTACCATGTGTATGCTTCTCTTTTAGCCCAAAACTAAATTAAAATTTTTTTTTCCATATTAGTTTCAATAGACTATTTCTATAAACCCAGTACTGGAACATCGTTTGGAATAATTGGAGTAGCGATGTAATATGTTGCTCTTCAATCCAATGATGATTCCTCTTGCTGTATTAAACGGTGAAGTTCTATTGTTGAGAGAGTCCTCTGGAACTACAGAACTCTTCGGTATTCTAGAGAGTATCCGTCCGATGGATCTCACTCATCAATTGGCTTCCTGCACATTTTTATTGTTGTAAGGATTCCTTCTGGAAATATTGAACCTCTTGTGTTTCGAGAATATCAATCCGATGGACCATCCCCAACAAACCCAACACAAATTCTTCGTTCAAAGTGTCCCCAGGAAACACCGGACTCTTAGATTTTTCTAGAGAGTACCCGTCCGATGGATCCTTTGCACGCCAGCTTCTGATTTTTTTTTATTTTTTTTGTTTTGTTCCTGCAACCACACCAATCAGAATTACGTATGCATCTTTAGGATAGCGACCTCTAAGTTAGTTAATGTATGTTACCTATAGCCTTCCGGACAACATAAGACCGTTTAGTAGTATTATTATTATGCCAGTACATCGTAGTAACGAAAGTTTAAACCTTACCGTAGAGGAACCTGCCTCCGCACCTTCTACCAATATCTGCGTCGTTTGTTCCGAAAGTTTAAGTGACACCGCAGTAAAGGTTGTCACAACCTGTAAACATGTGCACCATAAAACTTGTCTTCAAGACTGGTTATCCCAATCAGAAACCTGTCCTATGTGTAGACAGCCATGCACGATTGACTCAGTTAAAGACTGGAAATCGCCAGCGTCCAATCGAGGGGCGATTCCAAAGCAATCATTTCACAACACCAGATCACAATCCAAGCACCAACGTTCAACTACTTGGACCCATACAGCTACACCGCAAGCCGACAAGTCTTCTCGTAGACCTAAGAAGCGATTTCCTAGTTTAGAAGCAAGGAATTCCATTCCACTACCTGTCGCACCTGCTCATGTTAGCCCAGTTATGAATGCACAGATTCAGGAAGTAGTAAACCAATCGCTATTGCAGCAACAGCAGGCCATGTTCGAACGCTTGAATCAAAACCTTTCAAATACCATTGAATTTAACGTGAGCCGTTGTTTAAGCAACTTAGCCATTCAAAACCAAGTTCCACCAGCACCGCCACCTACCATCGCAACTCCTCCACAGGAAGAATTTGTTGCATGGCCCCCTGAAATCACGTCCAGAGCACCACCACCAGTATTACCAACCGCGCATCTCACAGCAAGTCGTGTTGATGTTGCCACAGCTGTCAAAGTTTCCAATATAATTTACAATTGGCATTTAAATTTTGATGGACTTAACACAGGAATACCTGTGGATAATTTCATTTATCAAGTCCACTCCCTGACAAGACAAAGCCTAGGAGGAGATTTTGAGTTATTGTGTAGTAACGCTCACATACTTTTCGTAGGTAAGGCTAAAGACTGGTTTTGGCGTTTCCACAAGGCTCATCCTAATTTCAGTTGGATCACCTTGGTGGATGAGCTTCGCGCTCAATACAAAGATAGTCGAACGGACTATGACATCAGAGACGCTATCCGCTGTCGTAAGCAACGAGATAAAGAGAAATTCGACGATTTCTATGATAGCATTATAACTCTAACAGACCGTCTCAGATCTCCAATTTCAGAAACCGACCTAGTCGAGATCTTGATTCGCAATCTTCGTCCAGAGGTCAGACATGAAATTTTACATCTCGATATTCGCGCCGTGGCCGAGTTACGGAAGGTGTGCGAAAGGAGAGAGCGATTTATCGAGGATCTGTCGAGCTCACCTTGGCAGATTAGAAATCCAGGTCGCCGTCAGATCTCAGAATTAGACTTTAACCAACCAGACAACACCATTGGTTCTGCTCAGATCAACCATGAAATTGGAGAGGGAGAGGTTGGTAACTGTGCCATCTCCAATCTGAAATGTTGGAACTGCGAAGAGGAAGGACATCGCTTCGACATGTGCCTTCAACCGCGTCGTATCTTCTGTTACGGATGCGGGGCAGCCAATGTCTATAAACCTAATTGCATATCCTGTATGCAATCGGGAAACCGACAGAGGGATGTGAGAAGGGTCGGCCGCTCACATCCGAGGTTCGAGCCGACGCAACCGTAGATTCCCAATCCCCAATCGCATCTCCAACACCAACCGCACTTGACAGTTACACCATTTTGTCACGAGACCAGCTCCCTGTTATTACAGAAGAAGTTGAGTCAGTTATTCCACCCAAGAACACGCGAACCTTTAAGCCATATCACTTACGTTTGCTGGAATATGAAACAGCCCGTAAGAGGATTTTTGGATCGGAAATTGCCCCAAAAGGTAAACCCAAGCGCTCTACCTTGCGGATGCGACGTTTTTGGAAGAAGGTTCTTTCGAACCGGAAATTCCTGCTGTCGGCAATCAGTTTCCGCAGCAATGACGTTCGTCCTTACGCATCTGTAGAACTGCTTGGAACCAGCATAGAAGGATTGTTAGACAGCGGTGCTTGCATCAGCTGTGCAGGTTCATCCCTAGCCACTGACATCATGGGTAGCGATATTAAAATAAAAAAAATTTAGATCCACCATCGCAACAGCTGATGGGAATCCACAATTGGTTGAGGGCTACGCTAATGTAGATATTTCATTTCGCGGAATAACCAACTCCATCCAACTGTATCTTGTACCATCCCTAGCTCAGAAACTTTACCTCGGCATAGATTTCTGGCGGAAGTTCGGTTTAGCTCCGGACATTCTAGCCGAAATCAAGATCGAAGACCATAACACCGTATCTTCGGACGTTCATGAGCTGTCTCCAGCCCAGAAACATAGTCTAGAAATCATCAAGTCATTTTTTCCGTCGTTTGAGAGAAATGGCCTAGGCAAGACATCCCTTCTGGAACATGTCATAAATACCGGGGATGCCACCGCCATCAAGCAGCGACATTACCCGATATCACCAGCAATTGAGAAATTGATGTTCGATGAAGTGGATCGAATGTTGGCACTAGGAGTCATAGAGGAATCGCAGAGTTCCTGGAGTTCGCCCGTAGTCCTAGTACGTAAACCCGGAAAAGTCAGGCTTTGCTTAGACTCAAGGAAAGTAAATGCCGTTACTGTCAAGGACGCGTATCCCTTACCTCACATTCAAGGCATTTTAAGCAGGTTGCCTCGCGCTGAATTTATCTCCAGCTTAGATCTAAAGGATGCCTTCTGGCAAATCCCGTTGGAGATGAGTTCGCGTGAGAAAACTGCTTTTACGGTGCCTAATCGGCCCTTATATCATTACACGGTTATGCCTTTTGGGCTTTGTAATGCGCCTCAAACCATGTGTAGGCTCATGGATAAAGTTATCCCGGGTGGACTTCGCGAAAAGGTGTTTGTGTACCTCGATGACTTACTGGTGATGTCGGAAGATTTCGAAAGTCATATGCAACTCTTGATGGAGGTGAGCAACCACTTAAAGAAAGCCGGACTTACCATAAACGTTGGGAAGAGTCGATTTTGTCTTCGAGAAGTAAAGTATCTTGGACACGTTATTGGCCATGGGCTCATTACAACTGACCCGTCCAAAATCCAATCAATTGTAGACTATCCGGTTCCTACCTCGGTGAAGCAACTCCGGCGTTTTCTCGGAATGGCCGGGTGGTATCGCAAATTTGTTCCTAACTTCGCATCCCTTTGTTCTCCGCTTACGGACTTGCTCAAAAGGACTAAGTCACTACAGTGGACGGCGGAAGCACAACAGGCTTTTGATAGTCTAAAGACACACCTCACTACCGCCCCGGTTTTGCACACGCCTAATTTTAACAAGCCTTTTCTTGTAAATTGTGATGCAAGCCAGACCGGAGTGGGAGGCGTCCTAGCCCAGCTAGACGATGATAACCACGAAGTACCGTTGGCCTACTGGTCAAAGAAATTGAACAAGGCTCAGAAAAACTATTCTGTAACTGAACAGGAATGTCTTGCGGCAGTGCTTAGTATAAAGCAATTTCGTCCTTTTATTGAAGGCACCGAATTTACAGTGATTACCGACCATGCCTCACTGAAATGGTTAATGAACCATCAAGATTTGAGCGGAAGATTGGGTCGATGGGCGTTAAAATTACAAGCCTACAACTTTGTGATTAAGCACCGGAAGGGAGCCGATAACATTGTGCCAGATGCTCTTTCGAGAGTACACGAAGGTGATGTCTCAGCGCTCGAGCTAGTAGAACCTTTGGTGTCGCTCGACTCACCTGAGTTTGATTCTGAGGAATATAATGATTTGAAAAGGCGCATAACGGCGCACCAAGAACAGTTACCCGATCTGAAGGTAGTAGATAGGTATGTTTACAAGAGAACCGATTACTCCTCGGGAGATGAGCTTCAGGAACATAAGGCCTGGAAGCTATGGATCCCAGCGAAGTTGACCGACGACGTCATCAAGCAAGCCCATGAATCCGCTACTTCAGCACACGGGGGAATAGGTAAAACCTTGGAGAGAATTAAACAAACATTTTTCTGGCCTAAATTGGTTGCCCAAGTACGAGCTATGGTTCAGGCATGTGAAACATGCAAAATGATAAAGCATCCCAATCATTCCTTACGACCTCCTATGGGTTTGCAAAGTATTTCGGTCCGACCATTCCAGCGACTTTATATGGATTTGATTGGTCCTTTTTCAAGATCCAAACAAGGAAATATAGGTCTGCTTATCATCTTGGATCACTTTTCCAAATTCCATTTCCTTCTCCCATTGAAACGCTTCGTCACCAAACCCATGTGTGTCTATCTCCAAAACCAGATCTTTCCAGTCTTCGGGGTACCCGAAGTCGTGATAACCGATAATGGAGTTCAGTTTAAGTCTTCTGAGTTCAATTCTTTCCTGAACAACTACGGAATAAAACATACATACACGGCTTTGTATTCTCCACAATCCAACGCTTCAGAACGCGTCAACCGTTCAATAATTAGCGCGATACGTGCCTTCGTGCATAAAGATCAAAGGGATTGGGATATCAACTTGTGTCACATCAGTGCGTCTTTGCGAAGTTCGGCTCACGCCTCTATTGGACAATCTCCTTACTACCTACTGTTCGGCCAGAACATGGTTACCCATGGGTCGACGTACCAGCTTTTGCGTAACCTGGACTTATTAGAACCCCCTGACGTTTTAGTATTGCGGGAAGATCTGTTAGCGAATACAAGGACTAGAGCAAAAGCTCTCATGAAAAGCGCCTATGAAACCAACGCCAAGCGTTATAACACCCGAACCTTACCAGTAAATTACCGAGTTGGTCAAGAAGTGTTTAGGCGCAATTTCGCGCAAAGCAACTGGCAACATAACTTCAATGCCAAACTTGCTCCGGCTTTTGTGAAGGCCAGAGTTCGGCAAAAGACAGGCAATTGCTATTACGTCCTTGAGGATTTGCAAGGTAAAACTGTAGGCACTTACCATGCCAAGGATATCAGAGCATAATACAATCAGTTCACAATTAGACTTCAGATCTTTCCTCCTGATCTTGATCAGTCTGAAAGTTCTGTTTTGTAATGAACTACTTGCACCCAGGCGAGTCACTATTTTTTTTGTAAAAATAAAATAAAATAATTCCCTTCTTTGTTTTTTTTGAAAAAAAAAAATGTTTTCTTTTTCTTCGACTCTTGGCAACCCTAGCCACTCATGCATTTGCTTGCACATTCACCACGATTGCGTTTCTCTGAGAGAAGAGGAGGAGCCGATGAGCTATTATATGTTGTGGATGGGGAAAGTGATGAGAGCCACGGTGGTGAATTACGCTGTCACAGAAAGTGGTGGTGGATTTGTGTTCGCTCGTCGCATATGAATTGCGCAAAGTAGGCGGAGCATGGATTCATGACTCTCTTTTGTGTGGTAGGAATTTGGTCGTCGGATTTTAATTTCCCTTGAAGAGAATTGCCCCAGCTAAGAATTACGTTGTATTCGACTTGTTTACCAACTAAATGAATGCGCAGTGCACTACGTGTGGGTTGTTTTCCAACTATGGAATGCATAGCGGTTAAATAAACGCATGTTGACGAACTAATTTCGCCTTGCGGTACCATGCATTTACACACGATTTAATGGTGTGGCATGACGCAGCCGATTTTGCTCGAAAACATGTTGACGAGCTAAAATAACGATGGCTTGGGTAGAAAAATTATCCCTCTGTGGTAGATGGGGGAAAAGTAGTCAGTTCACTTTGGGAATTCGGCGTGCCTGGTTGGCAGAGCTCTTTAGCTCCAAACCACATTACTCGCGTTTGTACCGAGTCG
This sequence comes from Cheilosia vernalis, assembly GCA_949126925.1. Lineage (NCBI taxonomy): Eukaryota > Metazoa > Arthropoda > Insecta > Diptera > Syrphidae > Cheilosia > Cheilosia vernalis. The sequence continues at coordinate 13,165,072 of OX421361.1, read as the reverse complement.
GTTCGGCAGAGGAAAAATATAATAAAAACGTGCAAAATTTAAAAAAAAAAAAAAAAACGTGCCGATTTATAATCGTGAAAATTTTAATCGTGCTATCCAACGCGAGCGAGTAATTTCGCGATAAATAAATTAATCAAGTGACCAGATTGGTCAAGTGACTTTACAATTTTGTGTGGTTTATTTTTTTTGTAAATTTTCTTGACGCCACCGGTGCATAATTTTTTTGACGGTATCAGGGAAGTTTTGTGTCTTCTGCGAGTGACATTCCGCCCAAGACCGTGTTTTATCGAACAAATAATCCCTTGAGGGCGTCCGAAAGACAAGTTACCTTCAATTAGTGTTGTTTCTTGGCAAAACGCCTGGCCGGAAGTGTACACCACAATGCATTAACTGTCTGTGTGGCAAACCCAAATCCCCGGATTAACGACGTACGCGGTGCATGATCAATGTGTCACCAAACCACCCCCGATTAAGTGAGTGAACTCAAATACGAGCGGCCTAACGACCCGTCTCCAAGACCAGGGTAGATTCATCCCCTACGAACCCGCTATCTAGTGTGAAAGAAGAAAAAAATACCTTTCTGCAATTAACTAACAGTGTTAAAGACTAAATACTACTCAATGAGTGAACGCTAATCAGAGCGGCCTAACGACCCGTTTCCTGACCGCCTAGACGGCTAACAATTATTTTGCTGCCGATGTGTGATAAGCGGATGAGCTTCCATCATCACCCCAAGGAATCTATTGGATGTACCCCCCCAACAAAGCTGTCACCCCCACCGATCTCCTCAGGACATAAGGTCTTTTCGTGATTTTTTTTTTATTATTTTTGTGACTCTTTTGGTAGATTTAATAGATGGTTTTTTTTTAATAAAAAGAAAAAAAAAATAAAGTATCTTTATATCTGTAACTTTTTTGCTCGGTTTTGATACCATCACGTAAATCCTGTTGAGGTAGTGTGCAACTGTCTTGCGCTCGCGAAAAATTTGAGAGAAAAAAAAAACTGTCTAAGAAATTTTTTTTTATCTATTTAGTAACGAATACAATTCACTATCTTGTGTATCCTTTCGAGAAAAAAATATATATATATTATATAACTATCTTAAACTTTCCGTAAGAAAGAAATAAATCTTTTCTTCCTTTTTATGACTAGTTCGTAATAAAGTAGGTTTTGATATCTATGATTGAAATATTTATGTATCTATGATTTTTTTGACTCGAACCAAATTTGCGTTCGACATAAACCACCTGTTGAGGTTGTGTAGTTTTTTTTTGGAAAAGAAAAAAAAGTTAAAAATTGTTTTAACTTCCTTACCTGTGTTGTAAGATAGTTAGCTTAGTTCTGTACTATTTTTTTTTTACTCTGTTGAGACACACTTTGGAATTCAAAGTGCATATAGCGTCAAGAGACCACTACAATTTTTATTCTTTTGTTGGCATTTGTGTCTCCCAAAAGGGGAGGATATTGATCGTAGGAGATATAATCTACAGCGCTGAGGAATATAGGCTCCGAACAGGTTATTGTAATTTCTTTTTGAATTTTTTTTCTTCTCGTCTCAAGCTTATGCAGGATGAAGATTAGTCCACAGATATATCTAGCACTTTATATTAAGAATTATGAGCAAATGTACTGCTTACAGTTTAAATATTTTTCTTTGTAAAAGATATGTATTTAAGTGATTTAGTCAGCTTTTAAGAATAATTGAATAACTGTATCCTTTTTGAGACTTCAGTTTTTTTTTTATAAATTTTTTTTCTCGTTGATAACTTATCTGTTAAATTGATTTAACAAATAAAAACATGAATTTTATAATTGATTAAACGAATCAAAGGTCTTATGATTGTCCCGGAATAGGTTAGCTTGGTAAAGGTAAGCTATCCAAAGTGTGGGGTCACTCAGACTCCGAACGCAGTGACCATGGAAGGGAGGGATATGCCGAAGATGATACCACCAGCTTTCATGCTTCTGGCTGAGGTAGTTCAGGTGTGTTTCTTTGCAGGAACGTTAGGTGATACGTCGACTTTACGCGAGCACCGGACCTCGGTGTAAAGTTTTAGTTTGTTTTATTTTTTTTGCTTTTCCTATGCATGCAAAAATTAAGTATGAATGGTAAGGCCGCGGATATGAGCAAGGACCCCCCAATCCGGCGAGCTAGCTAGAGCAACGCTAGGCATGCATACCCGCTCAGGCATCCCAGGCCACACGTCTTTGTTTTTCCTCGTTTTCCTCTTTCACACCGTTTCGCTTCCCAATAGGGCAGGCGAAGGCCAAAGACGTTTCACAGTTTTACCTGACCGTTACAGATTGCGCTTTCAAACTATGAATTCTGTATATTCTGCAACCCCCCTGCTTAGGTTTACTGATGATTACGGGGTGGGTGCAAGGTTCTTCTTATTAATCAAATTTTGTTGGCGTTATTGCACTTTGTGGGAGTGAAATAAGACCAACTGTTGGAAGTTATCCTTATTACACTATTTAAGAGCGAAATAAGGTACATTTTTAAAAGCTATGGCCCAAATTATTGTGAACTTTTGGCTCATCTGGGTGGGTTATAAGTCCACAATTGATTTGTGGACTTATAACATAGATGGGTCAAAAGTCCATTGTGGACTTTTGGCCTGTGGACTTATGACCCTGCGCCATAGATGTCACATAGAAAATGCAAAGTTCAAATAGTTAATAATAATATGTAGTGCATTTATAACCCGAAAAATTGCCCAATTTTCGTGCACTGATGGGAGTTTTTTTAGTTGCTACACATTTGATAATTTTTGTAAAAATTTTGCAATAGGTACCACTTTTGCATAATATTTCAATCAACAAAGTTATCTGGACTGTTTAAAAAAAATTCTCCCTGGAAGATTTACTGGTTGTGCCAAATCATCTGAACGATGGAAAGGCTGCAGGATCGGATGGAACATCCTCCGAATTTTACAAATATATGACAGGGGAGCGATTGAAACTAACTTCATTGTCCAACTTACTTATAAGACGAAATGTACTAATTTTTTTTTTTAACTTTCTCCATTACGTAGTAAGAGAAAGATATTGGTTTCGTACAAAATTTCGAACTCGAGATTTTAATCAATTCTGATATTACGATGATAGAGGAACTCAAAAAAGTGGGTCACAAAATTCTGTCCGGTCTGTCCGTCTGTCCGTCTGTCCGTCCTTCCACAGGCCTACAGCCTAAACGGCTTCCCGGATTATGTCCAAGCTTCGGATTTGGAGTTTTTGGGCTTACAGCTCGGGAGGTGTTTTTTTTTGCAAGGTAACCTCAATATTAATGGTACCTACTTCCCATACAACATTTTCGTACCAGTTTGATTTGATCGAAAACGGCTCTAACGATTTCAACCAAAATTGATATTTAAGCTTAAGTAGGTGAGGTTACCAGGACTGCGTACCCAGTTTTTGGCTAAAAATTCGAACAACGGTACTTATGTAATTTCGACATATCTCGAAAACGCTCAATACGATTGTAACAAAAAATAATTTCTAAGGTAATGTGGTCATTTATAACTTAATAGCAAACTCAGTTTTTCTCTACATTATCATACAATGGATTTTCGAAAAAAGGAATTTTTTAAAATTTAGTTTTTTATTAGTTTACCAGAAAACGGCAATAACGATTTTGACCAAAATGCAAACTTAGAGTCAAATGGATGCTTTCAAAACTATTGTGTCCTCAATTTTCGATTTGCTGAACACTCTGAAAGTCAGTCAGACTCGCACTAAACGAGAAAGTTTCGTGCGACCCAGTCGTGCACTTTATTTTTTTTTTTGCCTTCGATGCATTTTAAAAAAGGATGTTTTTAAATTGCTCATGCCAATAATGCAGCCGATGAAGCCTAGTTTGCTTCTGATCCTTATAATTTGTGTCCCATCTTATTTATTTATATTCAAATAGTTTACAAAAAAAAAAATGAAAAACTAGTTTGTTGAATTAGTTTCCCATCGTTTGAATACTTAAACCGCCTTTTCCACTTCTATTTAACTCAGTGTTGAAACAAGTCGTCACGTCAGATCAATATTAGAGAATAGTAGCGCATTATAATCAATAGATAGAAAGTATAACTACCTACTGTCGAGGATGACCCCAACTTTTTGAGAGCCTATCTATCGAAAAAATCATCAAGAACACAGAAGCTCTAATTGAAACAGGAAAAAAAAAAGTTCAACGCACATGGTCATAACCACGACCGCAAATGTCAAATGTCCGACGATTTCAAATGACATGTCGTAACGACTGTACTTCGGCGAGAAATCCGTTTCATTGTAATGTGTCCGAGAGGTAAAGCCATTAACTTAATAGCCCGCTTAAAAATATCTACCTAGAATCATTTGAATCTCACCGGCGCACACAAAAGTCATACAATTTTAAAGTGGAATGCATCCACTTCCCAATGCCAATTACATACAACCTATCTACACACTTCTATCCTTTCGACGCTACCTACATAGTACGGAGGTAGTCGTATTCGAATGAAATAGAACAAAAAAATCTAAGTTACGGGCCGACATTATTGTGGCGAAAGTAAGTGGCGTAGAATAGACCAGAGGACGTTTGAGGTAAAATCAATTCCATGAAACCTATATTGCTGCGGCCAGAATTTATTTTTAATTCACAATCTAAATGGAGTTTTGGTTATTGTAAAAAGTCACGATACCGCATAATGTCAGTCATTTTATTCGATTGAGTGCGGAAACGCTTGAAAATTCCATTAGAATCCCCAGTTGGCACCATGTCCAGTCCATTATGTGAATCGAAAAGATTCGATTCGACTGTGACTGTAAAGTCTTTCACAATGCACTCTCGATAATCAATAGGCGTGTTTTTTTGAGCTTCGATCTCAGCAAAGCAAAGCAAAGTAGGATTTTTAGCACGCAATTACAACAACTGCATTCCACTTGACACTTCGACACTCGCAATAGTTGTTGTAATTAGCGTGCTGAAAGCCTACTTTACTTTGCTTTGCTGAGATCGAAGCTCAAAAAAACTCGGCTAATGCAGCTAACAGTTTCGAAAATTGTAATAAAAAGATTTGCTTGTGCGTGGAAAAGTGGCAAGCTACAAGCTTCTTTCATGGCACTGCAAATTCCGCATGAAAAATACTAAAAATTGGCACAGAAAACGGTCCAGTGTACGACCCAATATAGGCCAGCACGCATGTTCCCTAAAAACGATCTTAAAACCCCTACCCGAAATTTCTCATAAGGCGTGTTTTTTTGAGCTTCGATTTCAGCTAAGCAAAGTAAAGTAGGATTTTCAGTGATTTTCAGCACGCATTTACAACAACTATTGCGAGTCTCGAAGTGTCTAGTAGAGCGTAGCTTTGCTGAGATCGAAGCTCAAAAAAACACGGCTAAAGTAGGTATGTTCCAATAACTTCCTAACTATTGTCTCCTCCTGCTGCGTATTTAGAACTTTGTTTTTCGAATTAATAGGTACTTAAAAGTTATTAATAATAAAAACGCTTTGAAAAAACCCACGATAAAATCCTTTCGAAAAATGCACAAGGAAAAGAAACGCCCCAAAAGTATGTCAAGTAGTCTTTAAAATGATCAGGAAAACGCCCGAAGTTCGCCTTAGGAAACGTGTCGGTTAAGCCCGCATGAACTACATATTTTTCTGCATTTTTCAGACTTTTAAAACGAGACTAGAGCAGTACGAAAAACTACTACGAAAATCCCCGGTAGGAGTGAGTGCTTTGCAAACAATTGCTACCCCTTTCGTAATACACATTTTGTCTCTTTTACACGAACTGTGATAAATTTTCCAAAGAAAAAAGAATTTCCAAATGTAGAGTCGGTACTAATGCAATCCACATAGCCTTACATTCCATATCGCACCACACGCCCTCAAGGTAAAGTGAGAATCTCCATTTTGAAAGTTCTAAAAAGGTTGTTTCCGGCATTCGATCGACACCGAGCGGCCATTGTGGAAGGAAAATAAAATTTTGTAGAAAAGGGCGATAACTGCGCCATCATATATATTTAAAAATAAAAGAAACCAGAAAAACAATCTTTCCATTCATCTGCGAAAACATTTTCTGTCCACGTATAATTTGGTGTAGGTTAACAAAAAAAATGAATAACTAATTAAAAATCCTTCTCACCACACACCCTTACAAATTCGTAACTACTTCTAACGCCCGCTAGATGTGGCAACCCACCCGGCAAATTGTTGCATTTAACAACCGTCGGCATTTTGACAGTTCGCGCCAAAACACAATTGAGTTTTTGCAAAAGGTTGCGTCAAATAACGAAATCGCTTCCATTTCTCACAACACACTCCTCCTGAAAGTTTCACACGCACTTTATAAAGTGAAATTACTCAATACATATAAAAACTCTAAAGTTTATTTGTTCTAAAGCAGTGCTCTTTGTATTACTTTCATTTGCTGCAGTAACTCACCCAGGAAATAACGAAAATGTTTGAAGCCCGTCTGCTGTCTGCCACCACGCTGAAAAAGGTACTCGACGCCATCAAGGATCTTCTCAAAGAGGGTACTTTTGACTGCAGTGATTCTGGAATTCAGGTAAGTTCACTAATTTACACGCAATTGCAATCACTAAATTTTGCAATTCTCTGCACAGCTCCAAGCGATGGACAACTCTCACGTTTCGTTGGTCTCGCTTACCCTGCGCTCCGATGGATTTGATAAGTTCCGCTGTGATCGCAACATTTCCATGGGCATGAGTCTCGGCAGCATGGCGAAAATATTGAAATGCGCCAACAACGATGACAATGTGACGGTGAAGGCGCAGGACAACGCCGACACAGTCACCTTCATGTTCGAGTCACAAAACCAGGAGAAAGTGTCCGACTATGAGATGAAACTGATGAATCTCGACCAGGAGCATCTTGGCATTCCAGAGACCGAGTACAGTTGTGTTGTGCGTATGCCGTCCATTGAGTTTGCACGCATTTGTCGAGATCTGGCACAATTCGGTGAATCTGTTGTCATCTGCTGCACCAAGGAGGGTGTTAAGTTCTCTGCTTCCGGGGACGTTGGATCTGCAAATGTTAAACTAGCGCAAACCTCGGCGGTGGACAAGGAAGACGAAGCGGTCACCATTGAGATGCAAGAACCTGTGACGCTTACATTTGCCTGCCAGTACCTAAATGCATTCACAAAGGCGACACCATTGTCTAACCAAGTGCAGCTGTCGATGTCGGCAGATGTGCCGCTCGTCGTTGAATATCGCATTACAGACTTGGGACACATTCGCTACTATTTGGCACCGAAAATTGAGGACGACGAGAGCTAGATGGATTGTCTGCTTTATGTCGCTGTTATATGTATTTGTTCACCTAGATTTATCAGAGTTTTCCGTATTATCGATTGTCAGCTGTGTCCAGCGGTGTTCACTCTTCATGTGGACGCTGGTGGGACCGACTATGATCTAAATAAAGAGAAGGCGGTGTGCCTTTTTTTGGAGTAAACTTCATGTCTTCTGTATTTACTATTCGTGCTTAAGCTATCAGCGGTGGTTGTTGGCAATTGCCACAAAATCCTATTACAGATGGATCTTGCGAGCGGCCGCTTCTGGTCAATTTTACACTTTGTTGGTTATCCAATGCAACGCTAATTCATTTTTCTTTTCCTCATTGCAGCAATCGTCTGTGTCATCCCTTTTCGGACCTCAAAAGGGGGACTATGTTTGGAGTTTGGAAAAGCTGTATTTGAAGATCTTCTGAAGGTTGGCCCTCTACGAACAAAACAGAAACAGGGACCGAATTCAACCAGGGAAGGGTTAAGTACTGGTGGCTAAACCATTTGGTAACAGCTCATGTATGCATCGGGAACAGCGTTAGCCATCATTTGTGTGGAAAAGAGGAACAGTTTCATTCAGCATAGTAAACCAGCGGTTCTCCATTGCTTCAAAAGATTGTATTTTATTCGGGCTGGTCTCCGAAGAAGTACGCCTTGGAGGTGACTGCATTTAGTATGAAGATGCGGTAAAAATGTTGCTCAATAAATGAAATTGTTTAACAAAACGGAATGTTCTTTATTTTTATTGGAAAAAATGTAAAAACGAACCACAAGAAATTCCTATAAAAGTAAGTGAATTTATTAACTGACAGTTCTAAAGTTACACATCTCTATGAGATCTACTACATTCCTGTGGGTTTTGCACATCTCAAGGCAAGTGCCTGGCTAATGTCACTCCTCACTCGATCCGTTTTGGCGCGAAACCTTGACTCGGAGCAAATTATTGCAGAATGCCCCTGCTACTATTTCTGGGCGACTAGTACCTCAAAGAGATTTTTGTATGGGAAATCGTATTTTTGTGACTAAATGACAAGACACGTCGACGTCAGACCAGTTCAGTGGACGAATTGATTTCGAACTGGAAGTAGATGCAAAATTGTAAACAAAGGACTAGATTAAAAGAAATTGCCTTTTTTTTTAAATACCTATTAAGGGAGCGGTATCCTGTGAGCTGTGACGCAAAGATGAGGACTTTTTTTTTTGAAGTTCTTAAATGATGTTCAGCAGGTTCAGCAATTCAATGGAAGAACGTAATGCGAGTTATTCTCTAGCAAGTTAGACCGTACAATTTAGGCATTATTATTATATTAGTACATTTAAGAAAGCAAATAAAATAATTCAATTCATCGTTTGTTTGTTTAATTTATTTTTGCATTCGGTTTGGTACATTCATGACATTTATCCAATGAAGAATAAGCGCTGCTACCCCTCGTTGATGGTTGTTTTAGGTTTTAACCAGGTTTTAACTGGTTTTAAAGCCTGACTAGTCTTCCCCGAGAACAGATTATTCACAATCACAAGAAGGAGGTTTGGAAGGGTAGTAGACTTCCGATAATGTACCGGATCCGGTAATCTGAAATGAGATAAAATTGAAACGTTACATGCGACCAGTGTTAACTTTTGGCTGTATTAATCAAAATGACGAGAAAATATTGTTTGTTATTGCCAAATTGTTAATTGTGTAAAGAGCTGAGTCAAATTACCATTTTTCAATTGGACAACTAAAAAGAGTTTAAACAACGATAAGATGACAATCGGCCGACAAAGCTTTGGCAATCACAAACAGGGTCATGAATCTATATACTATTATTGAGTACTGGCCCGATTGTGACTCAAAACCTTCCCAGTTCTGTCAAAATACTGAGTTCAGCCTACAGCTTTATCCGAGTTTTAAGGTTAAGGTCGGACTGGAGGCGAGAGATATCTTATTGGCCTAGGTACTGAAAAAGACTGCAAAATCGGGAGCGAAATCTGTTTGGGATCTGCCGGTATTCGTTGTCATGGCTTCGATGGTTGATTTGGTTACAATCTTCCATGGCAATGGCTACTCAGACAATATACCAACCAGTAAGTCTGTATGCCTCGAAGAAGTGACAGGACACAGTTTAAACCAACGGAAACCACAACTCCACACAAAAAGGAAAAATCCCACCCTAAAAGCAAAGCATTAGTTGCGAGGGCTCTTCCAGATAGCTGAAACCAAAGAGACGCCAAAAACCAAGGTCCACTCAAATATTGTAACCACTTTTTTTCCATTATCAAAAAAAACTTAAAACAAAACAGAGACAGCGAAAAGTTATCAAGCACTAAATAAACTTAAACCTAACAAATCCAGGTCTGGCGGGGCTCCTACTCCACGATATAATTCGGATGCACCACCAACAGTGCGTCTTCTTCCGAATCGTCTTCCTCCTCGGTAGCACCATGTCCGCGTGACTTCAGCTCGGTCGTCTTCAGTGGAATGATAACCTGATCGTGATATATCAGCCGATCGATAACCTTCTCGATTAAGTTCTTTCGCGAGATCAGCTCATCCTCGGACTCGATCTGATCGGCCACTTGCTCCAGGTACCATGCAACCACCTCGCTGCGTTTCATGCCGCTGTCTTCGCCTTCGGTTTCGCAGCGTGTCTCCTCCTTACGCATATGCAGCACCAACATCGTCGACAGGTTCTTGTAGTCTTCGAAGCTGAGGGTGAGTTTTTTCCTTTGCGACGTTGCCATCGGCTCGTCCTCTGTCGCACCGTTCTCAGTTCCATTTTCGTCTCCATTCTCACCTTCCGTGGCCATTTCAACATCAGCCAAACCGATATCTTCGTCGTCATCCAGATGGATGTCGGGCTGTTCCACTCGAATGATTGACTTGTTCAACAATCGAAATGCTTCTTTGACATGTCGCAGCTGCACCTCGTTCATGCACTCCATCTTGGCCATGGCCTCACTCAAACGTATCATGCTCTCCAGCTGGCGGACTGTGATTCGCCATGTGCTGCGCCCGCTGATGCCGGTATCACGTTGGCGCAAGTGGCCGTAGTTCTCCACCAACAGAACGGCTGCTTCTGCGTTAATAATCGGTTTGAACTGGCGAGCGAACGTGATGTAACGCAGGACCTCCTCCCGGGTGTACAAGCGCTCAATGTTGTCCTCGATGTTCGAGTGCAGGTCGACGATCTTTCTTGCGATAGCGTAGTCCACCACTTCGTTGCATTCGTCCACAAGAATGAAGAACAGATCGAAGCGCGACATAATGGGAGCGGACAGTTGAATGTTCTGCTGCAGGGACTTGGTGCGGTCGTAGCGACCGTTGATTGGATTGGCAGCGGCCAAAATGGATGTGCGAGCGTTTAGGGTTGCACGCACGCCGGCTTTCGCCAGCGATATCGTCTGCTGTTCCATGGCCTCGTGAATGGCCACTTGATCGCGGGGATCCATTTTGTCGAACTCGTCGATGCAACAGATGCCGTTGTCTGCCAACATGAGAGCACCAGCTTCGATGACAAAGTCGAAACTCTCCTCGTCGCGTACAACAGCGGCTGTCAGACCAGCAGCTGAGGAGGCCTTGCCTGATGTGTAGACGGCGCGAGGAGAGAAATCAGCGACTTGCTTGAGGAACTGCGACTTGGCCGTACTTGGATCACCCACGATGCACACGTTCACGTCACCGCGGAGCGTTGTTTCTGGAAAGATACAAAAGGGTTCAATTCAGCATGGAAAAAAGAAAAAAAAAAAATCTACAAAGGGGACACCCGGGTTTGAACCGGGGACCTCTCGATCTGCAGTCGAATGCTCTACCACTGAGCTATATCCCCATGCTGAGGTTGAATCACCAACAACCTACATGACACTATCAAATCAATACTCACTTTCATGCGTCGTCTTGCCTACGCCTCCAAACAACTGCAACAGGATGCCGCGCTTCACCTCGTCATTGCCGTAGATGGCCGGGAACAGGCTGGTTATCAAATTGTGGTACAGATTCTTGTCTTTGGACATCTCGTAGACCTTATTCCACTCGGCGTCAGTCATCTGCTTCTTCATGTCTTCAGCGGTGACCTCGCTCATTGGCAGATCAGTTCCGCCGAATCTTGCCGTCGTCGCCTGAACACTGCAAGCGAGGAATGCCATCCTGTAGGTCAAGTCTCTGACCCCAAGCGCCTTCAGGCCACGCACACCGTCGCCCTGGCTATCGCCGGGCTTGTGGCGGGAACCGAAATCAGACTTGGCGCCGGGCATATTCAACACAGCCACGTCGGGGACCACAATCAGAGTGCCAGTGAAGTCGTAGCGATCACCAGCCTGCACTGTCTCCACCAACTCAGAGCGAAGGATAATCTCGACGGAACGGGGAATACAACCGCGGGGCAGCTCAGCTTGCGTCTCTTGGATACGAATTTTCTGAAAATCAATGAACAGACTCTTCTCCACGTCCAGCATGAAGCGGCGCCGATTCGAGCACACAGGATTGCGACAAATCGTAGGATTGGTGAATTTGAACTGCTGTTCCACGCCACGGATCTCCGTTTGACAATCGAGGCACATGAATGTGCCGAACACAAGCTCTGGATGGACCGGATGAGTGCGCACCACCTGCCCAGATATACGGATGAGCGTTCCAATCTTCGCCGTCGTCAGGTCACGAACTTTGTGGCGCGTAGGCACTTCCGTGAATGAGACATAGCAATCCTTTTCGGTTTTCAAGCCGATGCGGTCTTTGGCGAAGTTCGACACCGATTGACAGAGATACGGGTAGATTCTGTGGATGCAAAGCTGTGATAACTTGTACCTCACCGGAGTTCGCACAGCATTCTTACCTGTAGTACTCCTCAATGATGGTGGTGGCCAAGTTCTGATTGTATTTCTCGACATCATCGAAGCTTACCTCGAGTGTGCAACGATCTGGGGATTCCAATTCGGTAACTGGCTTAAGGTATTTGATTTCACCGTCTTCTTTGAATCTGGAAGATGAACGTGGTATTTATATTGGAAAAGCCGACGGAATTTTTGTGTCTGGAACTCACTCTTCGAGGAAATCTTGAAATAGTTTCTGACACCGAATGCCGACGTCGTCTTTAATGCGCAATTGTCCAACTTGAGCATCAGCTACATCCATGTTTGGTTAATTTATTTAAACGAAACTTATAAAAAGGTACAAAAACTTAAACAAAATCGTAAAATTCACGATGTTTGCAAAACAGCTTCGCTGCGAGGAATGCGAATGAGAAATGTCAAATTTCCCGCCGAAAACAACAAATATGGTTGAGTAAAATTGATGCTAGTTACTGGTAGATGGCAGTATAAGCAATAGGAAGTGTTGTCTGTTGTGTGGGTTTAAGAGGTGTGTTTATTCTAAAATTTGAGCAATTTTATTTGTAACGAACTATTTGATATTATCGACGGAAAGTGTATATTTTTTGACTGATCTCATCATTGGTAGAAATGAAAGGTGTTCTTGGTAAGTTGGCACTAACCCAAAGCAACCATTCGGTGAAAAGTTTTGTTTGCTTAGGGCCGATTTTTCAATAGTCAGATAGGCAACCAGATAGGGGTTAACTGTCAGATAAAACATAAATCCATTTTTCAATAGTCGAATAGCAGCTATTCGAAGAATATAACAGCTATCTGTCTCATAAAGATATCTGCCCCTTTGTGAGACTGATAAAATATAAATCTCTAGTTAAAGTCGGAGAACTGTCAAATTGGAAAATCTTATTTTACAAAGTTTTGTTTGGGGAGTTTGTTCCTATTGTAGAAATGGATTTGTTCGAATGTTATTGACGATATTATTATTGTAAAAGAGGAATTAGCGAACAATTACTTTAAATAATTCAGCAATTTTGTTCCATGCAGCATATTTTTCCTTGTTTGTGAGGGAAACACTTTTTCTATAGTATTTTGAAACTTGAACACCATATTCATTAACAGCCGCGTTTCTGAAGACGTAAAATTAACAGACCTCTACCGCTTTTTAGCAAATATAATTTTAGCGTTTTCCATTGCAAATCCAAAATTTTTGCCACTCAAACTGAAACGGCTAATGATATATAGGAGTACACTCCTCCAGAACACTTTGCGAACTCTCTGGCGGTCACCACAGATCCTCCTTTTATACTTTTTGCATTTCGCATAAAGCATCTATTCGAAATGCTGACTAGCAGGTATGCTCGAAAACAATAAAAAAAGGAGAAGGATCATAAACATTTGTAGTTCCTTTTACAAGTGTCATAAAAGGAAGAAAAAATAACTAAAAAGATGAACTATTGGAGATCCTCTTACAAGCACCATAAACATAAAAAAAACTACTGAAAGTATACAAAAAGGAAAATAAACTATTATTGATCCTTTTTGAGACATGCAAATAGATAAGACAAAAGGTGATTAGTGAAAACATAAAATTATTTTAAATCTTTTCAGAATGATCGTTACTAATTATATAGCATAGACATCTACTCTTTCATTTCGTCCCCAAACCCATTATTCTTAACAGTCGTCAAGCTTTGAACATGACTATCCTCTATGCTTTAACACAGCATATAGTCAATCCATCTGTCACGCTCACAAAACTTTACCTTCGAATAGTTATCTAGCTCTTATTTTATGATTGAAAAACCCAAAGATTATATCTAGCAGATAAAGAGTGAAGTAAATTTAATCGTTAGTTAGCAATCAGGCGATTTATCTGACTATTGAAAAATCGGCCCTTACAGTTTATAATAAAGTGGTAGATACGGGAACAAGAAATTGCAAAATTTAAATTAGGCCGTCCATCAAACGCTTGTGTTACAGTTGAGAGGTTGAAGCAATCGGGATTGGGCTGTTTAACAATAGGCGTGTTTTTACTTAGTAAAACAAAGGGTGTTTTATTTTAGATGTATAAAACAAAATTATTTTTTTAAATTGACATGCAATTTACTCTATTCGAAAGATAATCTTCTGGCATTATAATTTAAATATGATCTCTGGCATATGACCGCTACAGCTGGCTCGGACGTAGTCTAATCAGGAGGTCCTATTTTCAATGACTTTTTCCAACATTTGTGGCCGTACATCGGCAATAACTCGGCGAATGTTGTCCTCCAAGTGGTCAATCGTTTCTAGCTACTTCACATAACCCCACAGAAAATAGTCAAGCAAAGCTAAATCGCTCCATCTTGGAGGCCAATTCACGGCACGGTTCCGCAACATGAAACTATTCGGTTACCAAAAGTTTTCTTCAATAATTCAATTGTGGCACAAGGTGGTGTGACATAATGTTGCGCCGTCTTTTTGAAACCACAGCTTCTGCACATCATGCTTGTTCAATTGATAAACGAAAAAGTCAGTAATCATGGCTCTATAGCGGTCACCATTGACTGTAACGTTCTGGCCAGCATCGTTTTTAAAGAAGTACGCGACCAATTATTCCACCAACCCATAAAGCACACCAAACTGTCAGTTTTTGTGGATGTAAAGGTGTCTCAACATAGATCTCCAAATACGGTGTTTTTTTTTTGACGTATCCATTCAACCAAAAGTGAGCTTCATCGCTAAACAAAATTCGCTTATGAAATTTGCACAATTTGGAAGCGTTGGTCAGGCGTCAGTCTATTCAGGTTGAAATGTCAAACCAAACTTGGTATCGAAACCACATGTGTGTCACAAGCATAACGTTCTGGCCAGCATCGTTTTTAAAGAAGTACGCGACCAGTTATTTCACCAACCCATAAAGCACACCAAACTGGCAGTTTTTGTGGATGTAAAGGTGTCTCAACATACATCTCCAAATACTGTGTTTTTTTTATTAACGTATCCATTCAACCAAAAGTGAGCTTCATCGCTAAACAAAATTCGCTTATGAAATTTGCACAATTTGGTTGCGTTGGTTAGCCGTCAGTCTATTCAGGTTGAAATGTCAAACCAAACTTAATAATATCACTTGACACCTGACAAAATGGCCGCCAGTTTAAATAGTGCTGCCAACTTAAAGTTCTATCTTCTATACCTCTAAAAAAAAAACACCCTTTAGAATCTTCAGCATGCAATTTGAACAACTACATCCTACTTGAAACTTCCGAGAGTCAACCCGTTTAAGGACACTCGGCGAAGGAAAAAAACAAACGATTAATGAATTTTGAATCCAAATTTTCGCGGTAGTATTTATAACAAACAAGGACACAATGGACCCAACTGATGGTCTAGTCCAGCGATGGCGAACCAATGGCACTTAGGCATTAGTGGCACGCGACGCAATATTATTGGCACTTCACCAATTGAGAAATCCGAACGCACCTTTGAGCGACAGCATTAGCTGTCTACACCGAGTAAAGTTCTTTCCTGTTTTGCCTCTCATTCGATCCAAATTCTGTAATTTTTAAATTCTCTTTTTGACTTAAAATGACAAAATAGTTAGTTTCATTCAAATTAATTAATATGTTTACAAATAAAATGATGAGCAGTGTAAAATTAATTATTTTTGTTCCTAGTAGTCACTACAAAACTAGATCAATGTTCTATGATGGCACGCCAAAATCACTTCAAATTATTTATTTTTTTTAAATGGCACGATGCTCTCAAAAGGTCTAGTCGAAGCTGTGGCTACTGCTAACTGCCATATAACAAACTAAACTGAATTTAAACAACTGGTTGATATTAATCTTGGAACTTAGTTGATAACAACTAATAAAGTGCGTTTTTTTTTTTGAACAGTGGGTATGCATTTCAACCTTTCATCTATTTACGAAAACTCGTTGTTTCTTCCACAGAGACGTAGTTAGTTTTAACCAATTTAACGAGCCAACATCGCACTCGTTTAGAGCTTATTTTGAGCGTGTTTCGAGCAGTAAGCTGTTGAAGGCAATCTTACATTAAAAAATTCAACAATTGTTATAGCTCTACCCGTCTAGATCAAGACCGGAAGTTAGAAAAAAAAAAAACAAGCACAAATGTATTTCATTTATTTTTACTGCGATCGTAAATTAAACTACAAACAGTTTCGTAAGTTACTATAACGCTCCATCTATCTATTGGACAGGAGCAGAGCACACATCCATCCAACTGTCATTCAATACCAGTGTTGTCCTTCTAACTATAAACACAGTTGTGCATGCGACAAGTGTAGGCACACACAACTACCCCAATCAAAGCTAATATTGAAACGTCGATTAAGTGACAATGACTTCATTAAATTGTCACCGGATAGCCAAATATTATATTAGAATCTCATTTTCAGTTTAATCGACTGCACCATTAAATCGTGGGAGGGCATTTTAAATGCTTAGCCGAGCATTGGCATCGTTTACGCCTACACGTCAATGGCATTTGCTGCCTATGCGGATTATAATGACCACTAAGCAGTTGCGGAAAGTACTCGTATATGCGTTGCTATTGCTTTTCAGGGATATGAGCACGAACATTAGGGTACCTACGCAACAAGTGGAATGATTCAAATTAACACATCCTAGCATCATTGAGCAGGGTATCGGTGTCGACACTAATTACACATATCCAATGCGTTTGCGTATTCATTATTATTTAATGCTGCGGCACTTGAATTAGATGGAATAGATTTGCAGGAAGGAAAGTCAAATAGACCTGTTATGGCGAACCATCATTATGCTTTGAAAAACCGTAAAAAAGGATGTCGGACAATACGGCAGCTGGGCACTCATTTCAAGGTGCTTAGTAGGAAACTATTCAACTTGGTTCAATTGATATCAAACAATGAACTCATTATGATTGGTTTTGCTGATGGTAAATGATATATGAAAGTCAGTTAGGAAATATTCTTTTATATGATAAGTACCCCTAGACTGAGATATTACATGGACATGGTAGTGTTCGGACTTCATCGCTAGAGTTGTACTAAGGGCGTCTCCCCGAAGCCTTATTTGATCAGTGGAACTCACTACAAGGTGCATTTTTGTTTCGATGAGCCTTGATGGCATCGGTCAATTTTGCCTTCGTATGGCTATCACTGACAGGTCACCTCTTTTGAGATCTGTTCACAAAGATTTGCAGCAGCTTGCTAGTGATAGAGTATAGCAGCGAACCAGTCGCAGCTTGGTTTTCAATTTATTAACATTGTTTTTCCAAGTCTACACAGCTTTCCCAATTCAGCTGCCCACATTAAATTTGGTGCAACCATCAGACTTTGCCACTTTAAAATCCACTTTGTTTGTATCAGCTTCCATTTCTTAAGCAATTGACAGCCTTCGGGTGTCGTCATTATAGTTACAATGACTTTAATCTTCCAAAGGGGTTTTTATCCAAATAAGCCCGAAACACGTCGCTTGAGTACTAACTAGCAACATCAAAGGCGAAAGCATGCAGCCCTGCGGTAGTCCACTTTGGATTTATAATTCCTCTGACACCTCTTTACTGGCATTTAGCATCACAGGTTTATAAAGTACCTATTCCACCGCGAAGCGTTAAGAAGCCAGCCTCTCAGTTGAAACTGTCACAGGCGTTTACGAAATCCACAGTAGAAGTAGCAGTGACATTTGTTTAACGCACGGCTCAATAATTAAGTAGAGTCCAAAGAACGGCTGGAATTGGAATCACAGGAGCCCTTCGATCAAGTCCGACCGAGGCGCTCAACGTGATTCTCAATCTTCTGCCAGTGGATCTGCATATAAAAAACATTGCCACGTGTAGTGCTGTTAGATTGAAGGAATCTAAATGTTGGTTCGAAAGGCCTTATGGCCATATACCAGCATCGTACTTTCCCTTCCTGACGGCATAGGTCGTATATATGTGGACTACATTGTACCCCAGCTCAACTTCCATCAAAACTTCTCTGTAAGATTCCCCTCTAGATCAGAATGGGAGGAAAATGCGGTCGTTAATGAAATCGAAACACCTATATCTTCACAGATGGTTCCAAGATGATATAGTGTGACTGTATTTTCAATGTTTTACATTTTATATGTTCAAGTGTTGCACAGTGCCGATACTACATATACTTTCTTAATTTTGAATATTTTCTTTTTTTTAAGATTATTTTTACGTTCAGTTCAGAACCATTTCTTTTCAGTTTGCCAATCATTCCTTGCCTCTTTACCAGCACCATATCTCCATATAAAATTCTCGTGTCACGGGGTGCGTAATTGAACTCCTCCGAAACGGCTATACCGATTTTCGTGAATCTTTGCAAAGATATCGGCTAGGGTGGAGAATCGGACAACATCTATTTTTCATCCCCCTAAAGGGTGATTCACCCTTAAATTTTTTTTTTATTTTTTTAAGACAACATTTTTTATTTTTATTGTTTTATGATACATCATACTCAAATACATACAACCCTAAGTTTTCACCCCTCTATGATCAACCCTTATTTTTTATTTGTTAATTACAAACTTAAACTTTTTTAGCAAGAATTTTTTTTTAATTTGATATCCCGCGCTCGCCGGTCGATAACTGATCAACTATCAATCGATCAGTTATCACTCATCCAGCAAACATCACGGAGTAGGGGTGACGACGAAGCCGGTCTCCTGTCTTACTCACTATACATTTTCCAGCCACTTTTATATTTGTTTATCAATCGTAGCAGTGACTGTTATACCTATTATTTTAATTTTTCTGTGCAACTCTCATGTTAATTTTACTGTCATCGTAAATTTATCATTAATTTATTTACAATTTATTAATCTGACAAAGACAGCTTTAACTCTCAGTTAATGATTGTTGGATTTAAACGATTTTGGGCTCGACAGTTTCGTTTTGGACTAAGGAAGGACATAGGCTACGTTTTGTAGCGAAAACAAAAAGAGGTTATGAAAGTTTGTATGGGGAAATGCACTTTGAAAAAAAATAAACAGGGTAGAAATCGAGTAGTGACACTTCAAATACAAAAAAAAAAAAAATGTATTTTAAATTTCAAAGGTAATTGTTGTTGTCAATTGTTTTAATTATTTTCCAAGTAAATTGTTGTTGTCAACAATTTTGAAATTTCTTTTTTTTAAATACACCTAATAAGATTGCTTATGTTTACTATGTCACATTAAGTAGCTTTTTGAAATGGAGTAGATACTTCGATTTGTTTGATGGTGTTTGAATGCATCATTTTTGTTTGCCAAGTAGTTTCAGGATCATTGCATTAGTATGAGTGAGTAAGTTGAAATGTTTGAGATGACGATGATGACAGTCAACAGGAGTTGTTGAGCGTTTTGAGTTTTTACGTGCATAACTCGAGACAGGATGGTTAGTTTTTAAAGATTTTTAGCTTGATAGTTTCGATTAGGCCCAAGGAAGGCCATAATTATGCTACTTTATGTCTCGAAAACAAAGCTTTGACAGGATGATATAGGGGATGAAAGTTTGTGTGGGACTCGGCGATTCCAAGACAAATTTGATCGTGCCGCCAGTAAGAAGGTCAAACGTTTCACGTCGCAGAAAATCAGGACGAACAGTCAGATCGGAATATTAACAATCGATAGAATATTTCGGAACTTCAGGAAAGAATACCATGCAGTCGTCCATACTGGAGACCGAAATAGACAACAACACAATTGTCATCAGCATAGCGTCATGTTTCTCACATGGTCAATTGTATGTGGCGTGCTCACGTCTCGGCAAACCTCTCGCTTTGTACGTGTACGCACCAGTAAATGGAACGAAAAATGCTATGTACCATAAAGCACTTCAGTAAAAAAGCGGTAGGTTGGCCGACAATTGTATTTCGCCGGACCAGCTGAATCTGAGTCCTGAATATTTCTTTTGCGCGTGGTATTTGTAGTTAAACAGATTTTTGTTAAAATATTTTGCACTCGGGTACGAAGATATGTTATTATTAAATTCACATTATATTACCTCAATTACCATTTTCATGTTCGTTTAGGTACCTTAGCATCCCCATTGAAGAGGGAAGGTTGTGTGCTTACGTTTTATATTGGTACCAGTATTTCTATTTCACATTTTCTTTTTCGTGCGAAACCAACTTACAAACACATGAAAACTAAAATTCGGGAACATTCCGGTAACAAGTCATATTCAAAATACCATTATGTGTTTCGGGAAATAGTAATTTTATAAGCTAAAACTTTTTTCTCACTTTGGCCAACGTTCCATTCTGCACTGGAAATAGTAAGCACTCTGATACACTATGCTCTATGCACACTGTTATCTACCGTTACGGAAACATGTCAGAACTCAGAAATGAAGGAACATCGCTTACACTATAATCAACAATTTCCACTTGGGTTATGGACCCGATAGGTGGTGCTGTCGTCGATCTCCGAAACCACACAACTCTTTTCAAAGAAATTTTGTGCATGTTTTTTTGCAAAATTTGATAAATTTCTAAATATATATTTGCTGTTCTGCATCAGAAAAATTAGGGCGAGCCTCGAAGAAGGGGGCGTGGAACTTCCCATACCAAATGGCTTAAAAAACCCTATATGGTCCCGCATAAAACTTAATAAATCGAAGCACATTGTATTTACGAAGACGTTTCCAAAATAAAGGCGGATTTATGAAAGGAGGCGTGGCGTCACTCATGTCAACACTAGCTTCTACAATTTTAAATTGGAATAGATTTACTTGTATTCTCTTATGTTTTCTTTACTATATTAGTATACGACATAAAACAGCTAAACTGTTTTAAGTAATGAAATAGTAAAATATATACTGAAAATCTGTAAAACACTATATACGTGCTGAAGCTTTACTTTCGCGAGTTGTTTGAATGGATGTACCTAAATAAATATTGTCTGTTGACAGCTTTAAAAAAAAATGTGGCCAAGGTCGGACTACAGGGTGTGGCACTTCTTACACAACAAAATATATTTAAAAGGCTATACATGACATCTAAATACCATGCTTTTGTAGCATGCGTGGCACGTTTCATAGGGGCGGAAATAGGAAAAGCATTTCTTATAAACTTATTAATGAGGTGTCTTTTTTTTTTTTGTAGAGATAGACGCCTCGATATACGAAGGGGGGAGAGACGCCCAATTACCCCAAAATCTGTCTTTAGACGTGTACATCTCTAGTAGGAGTTCTTGCTGCGAGCAAAGACAATTTTTTTGGCACGAGTGGACAATCCGCGGTACTAATAATCATTTTTAGTATCCAGACTAAATTTTTCGAACTCACAATGGCGAAGTTTTCCATACAAAATTGCATATTGTGACCTAGGAAATGTTTAGTGTGAAGGTTAAAAATGATTATCAGTAATTGTTATTGTTACAAATAACAATCTGCGGGAAATATTTGCCCCAGAGGTATAAGAAATATTTCACAGTCTCGAAAATGTCTTCTTCAGCGGAGGTTCATTAAGGCCATCATTAGGTCAGTTGGAGAAGAGTTTTCTTTGATTTATGTGTTTAAGGACAAGTGAAAGTGCGAAAGGTTTAGTCGCAAAATGCCTATATACTCATGCTTTGCGTGCGTAGCCAAATCTTATACGAGGCGTGTTAGATTTCGTTGTAAATGTGCTAGCTTTACGACAGATTCATTTCACTTTAAGCTCATTTGTGCAATCTGATTAGCTCTGTGGAAGGAACTATAGAGAAGGTCTTAACTTTTTTTCTAAAAACTGTAAGCACCATCAGTGAAGATTTAAAAGCACGTTTTGTAAATAGTTGCATTCAGGAGAGGCTGCGGACATATAAATCTGTTCAACAGAGCTCTTCAATTTAGTAGTACCACACCACTTTTAGCCCAATTTAAAGAATAACGATTTCCGGCAATTGTTCTGCGTGACTTGGACTTGC
This sequence comes from Cheilosia vernalis, assembly GCA_949126925.1. Classification (NCBI taxonomy): domain Eukaryota; kingdom Metazoa; phylum Arthropoda; class Insecta; order Diptera; family Syrphidae; genus Cheilosia; species Cheilosia vernalis. The sequence continues at coordinate 13,143,102 of OX421361.1, read as the reverse complement.
AGTACTTAAATTGCTCCAAAGCTTCCCTGAAACCGCAAGAGGGCAATTTATCTAGCGCATTTCGTTCATTTCTACTGATTTGCAGTTCAATTTCAACTGATTGTTGGTTTCTTGGCTGTAAAAAAATATGTTCATTCTCATCGGTCATCAACTCAAGTTTGACCACCATTGTCAACAAAGTCATATAAAAAGCGAACAGAACTTCAAACTACAACGACGACAACAACGAATTGAAAAGTTTTCTAAAAAAATAAGTAGGTACTTTATGAACGTTAACAACGTTCTTTTTAGAATTGCGCCGCCTTTAAGCCTTCAACGTGTAGATAGTTTTAAATTCCATTGAGTCCTTTAAAAAATCCCATCATATCTAAAAGGTCAAAGTTGGAGTAGAAACTTTGTTCTCTTTCTGAATATTCCAATTCAATATGAATACCTTAAAGGCCGCCCTCATCCAATACCCCAAAGGCGGACAAACAACTGCATTGAAAGCCTGCACCATCACGCCCAAAGTAAGCCCACAAATCGCTCTTCGAAACGAATCCTAATTACCGGCAAACAGAAAAAACAGTCCCTTAATCTGCAGGTGGACGATACAACAATTTACCCATCCATCCATTGCCCTCCACATCACTTATGCGTAGGGAAATTCGACTACAAATCAAAAAAGAACAACCATCCCCTTTGGCAGCAACGCAACCCAAGAAGACCCGCCTCCGAATAATTTGCGTAGGAGTTAGAAATCGCGCTGAAAAAAAAAAACAAACGACAGGAGTATGAGAAAACTTTAATCCTAGCCACAAACCACTTAACAGTCATTCGAAAAAGCTCCCGCTTTTGCACTACTGTCAACTTTCGTCACTTCCGCCTACGAATAAATGTCATTTCCATAGTCCGGTGGTTGTCTCCATACTAACTAGACACGCTAAGGATATTCCCATTTCCACCCCATTTACAGGAGGAAATCGTATAAATACTCGTTGCGTTTGAAAGCTGCATCGCATTACGTTTTGACTAACGTATCCGAACGGTCGACTGGTGAACACAGTTTTTAAAACATTCCTCTAACAAGTGGTATCTTTGCTCTTCAAAAGATTTATCGACATAAAAATTTAAATACAAAAAAAAAAAATATCATCTGTGAGTGATTATTTTCCGGTGGAGAAGAAAATTCAATTTTGTGAGAAATAGAAAGAAAATTTTAAAAATCACAGTTTAAAATAGTGAAGTGGTTGCTTTCTGTTCTTTGTGAATACTTGCAAGTGAAGTTTGTTAACCCCCGAGGATTCTCTTCGTTATATCAAAGGTAAGTGCAGGAGATTTTTTTTGTGGAGATTTCCAAGTGTGGTTTACTGTTTTGAGGTTTTGAAAACTCTGAGTTTCGGACACTCATTTTCTATGCACACTTAATCAAAGGTTGGTTTTAGTGAGCCATTTCATAAGCAAATTGATTAATGAGATATATTTTTGCGAATTAATTGCTGCACTTACTAATTAATGCCGGCAAACTTTGAGCCTGTTACTCCACAAGTTTGGTAGCCTATTCTGTTGATTGGGGTTGCATTTCTGAAATAAATTAATTGTTTTCAAACTTGGTTATTATTGTATGTTTAACAAAAAATTACTCTTTAATAGAGCTGTCTAAAAAGTGATTTTTTTAGTCAGTGATTTACAATTAAACAACTAACTTTGTAGTAAACATGATTTCTTCAAAAGATCAAACTAAAACTGCAGCTAAATTATCTTTACAAAAAACAGTCCAGCGGATTTCATAAAGGTCGAAATGAGTGTTTTAGAATTGTTTTTTAATAGTTTCAGACCTAAGTTCTTTGGAATAGTCTGTCCCCTTGCGGGCTCAAACGAGATAGATAATTTTCCCAATCTTAAAAAGCCGGCACTGCTGCATGTTTCATTTAAGTTGGGGATGATTTTTGAAAACTCCGTAACACGAGCAAAACTTTTTTATTTGCTGCCAAGCTTGAGATGTTGACAAGTTTTTCGTATTGGTTATCAATGACGAACTCAAAAGTTTTAATTTTACTTCAAGCTTTTTGTCGGCTTTTTGGGGATTATTACAAAAAAAAACCAATACCTACTCAAATTCTAAAAAAGTGGCACCAAGAAAATTTAGGAATCCAAAACTTCCTACACGTCTCTAAGAATTTTCGAAAACTTAACCAATCCTAAACGTAAATACTATTATTTTTTTTACAACAAGGGTATTCACTTAAACGCGTAAAACTTAAAATGTAACCACCTCGTAAATGAACTGTCAGATTTTGTATGGAGAATAGTTTACGCAGGCCTCATAATTTTCTGCGACCAATTAGGATCGGAAAATGACTGCGGAAGGTTACGCAAATTTACAAATGTCAAATTGTGACAAGCGATTGTATGAATTGCTTTTCAATTTTTCAAAGCTGCTGCAATGACGGTAAAAGTTCAAATAAACGGATAGTTATTCTATTGCTTTGTCGCTATTTGCAGCGAATTACGAAATGACATTTCCGAGAGGGATGTTCACTTAAAGCTCCTCAGAAATTTATGATTTTATGAACTGTATAAAATCATGAGATTAAGTGAATACCATTAACGTTTTCACAAAACTTACATCTTTTCTTAAATAATTAAAGACGAAAAATTTACAACTTGTTAGCTTATTTTTCACCTGTATTCAAACACCAAGTGTACGCCTCAGAGTTTAGTTTTAGTGCATTACACTGCTAGGCGGGATTTTGAACTCCCAGTAAAAATACAACATACTGCACCATGTCCTTACAATATCAATTCGAACTTATTCGAAAGAATATAGAAGTCACTTTCTTGAGTTCAAAGATTTAAGGACTAACAACTAAGTCCGCATCCGTTCATTTCTTGGTTTTCCATGATTTCAAAATCATTTTTGAGAGAGAACTATAGGCACAATGCTGATTGACTGGTATTAATTGTTAGAATCCATTTGGTTTAACAAAGATAATTCTAAGAAAAATATAAATAAAAACCTGGGCCCTGTTAAAAATCCTAAAAGTTACTATATTCATTATGCACGTTTCTTATAAATATTTTTAAAAAGTTTAAATTCTAAAAAAATTTCAAAGAACAAAGACATTTGATATAAAAATTCCCACCAAAAATTTCCCTTTTTTTTACACACTATTTTATAAATTTCGTGTAATGTTTCCATCCATCATAAACAACTGAAATTAAATTAAACTAGCTGACCCGGCCCAAATATCCATTTCCATATCCAAATATCCAGTCTATTTTTTTTTCAAAGTATGGTTCCCCATATACAAAGTTCTATCCCCAAAATCATACCCTCAAACTTGGTTTTTCGTTGGGCCAATACAAATCCACCAAGCCCAAAATCTTAATAATTTAAATCGATTGATCCATTCTCAAGTTATAAGTGCACATACGGACGTCAGCCTCTGCCATCCAATCGGTTCCAAAACTATCCTATCTTTCAAACTGGAGCCAACCATACCCATTCATAAAATTCAAATCGGTTGACTGGTTTCGGAGGATAGACCGTCAGCGAACCTACCCAATTCCCACGCAAATTTTGGAAATAAAATTCTTTCTTATCTATGAATGTGTTAAGGTTAAGAGTCATAAGAGCATTATGTTTTCACAACTCTTGAGCTTGACTGTAACTCTCTTCGGCCGTCGACTCTCTTTCGTGACGTCGTTTTTAGTTTGTATATAATGTAGTAAATAAATTTCAAGTTTTTCAATTGTTAATATTTAAAAAAAAAGTAAAAATGCAAAGATCCGCATGAGGTAAAAATACAATACAGAAATAATGTAGAGGGGATTTTTGTTAACATGAGCAAGTAAAAAGTTTATCACATTTTTCACTGCAAAGGAGGTCGTAATTAATTGCGTGAAAAATTATTTATACGAGTATACGAAGAGCCGGATAGTATAATTTAAATTTTCTGTAGCGTGATAAATTCACCAAGTCAACTGTCGTACATTTTAAACTACTTGCGTATTTGGTGAGAATGATCATTTATAAAAGGTGTTAACGAATTTTTTTAATTTTCCATTTAAAATTTGATCTTACAAAAGCACAACCGAAGTTTGTTATTCAATAAAACAGAAACCTCATTGTTTCTTCATCTTCATCTCACTTAAATACTGAAAATTCAATTATAAAGGTTAAATTCCTACGATCTGTTATCACTGTTCCAGGCATTATTTAATTTGGCAAAACGTCTGCTCTTGTAATAAATTAATTCTATGAATCCAGTTGCTGATATTGGCTCTGCTAAAGGCTTCTATGCTTATTCAAGGCAAGCAAATGAAAGAGGTCCTACCTGTTTAAAATTATTTCTTAATTTATAAATTTATGGACCGATTTTAACTAAATGTGGACCGATTCAGAGAGTGTATAAAATATTGCAACATTTTAAAACAAACAACATTATTTTTACACATAAATTTCCTTTAAATTTCTTTCGGTATTTCCCAAAAGATAAACAAACATAAAAAAATATAAATATTGTCCTTTAAAATGTAAACTCCAATAAACTTTTTGTTTTCTGAAAAATAGTTGAATTTAAGAAGCAGACATATTTTTCCATAAATAGGCGAAGGCAAATAGTTAACAACCAATTTCAATGCCTTAAAACAGCCTGCCATACTAATAATCAATTTTAGTGTCCAGGATATAAATTCCATATTGATGATGAATAGCAAGGCCCATCATATTCGTTTGCTTTTTTTGGGAATTTTGCTAATTATATTATGTTGTGAAACAAATAAACATTTGTTTTAGGCGGCAAAGAATTAACTCAAAAAAGGAAAAATTCAAGGACTTCAGCAGACTTGGTAAGTTCCCAGGAATAATAATAAAATAAATAGATGGTGGTCGCAACAGGTCAGTAGACTGAGCTTCCCGCAATCATTATTTGTGTATGAGTTTTTTTTTAATTTTTGGGACGAACGGAAGGGATCTACAATTTTATGCAGAGTCCAAATAGCTAAGATCTTTCAAGACATTTGATTTAAATTTAACAAGTCGAAGGGACCTGCAATTTAATACCAAACTCAGGCGCCTTAAGTGAGAAGCTTCTTTCGGACAATTATTCTCTCTTAGATATATGTTGGTCGGCCACAACGTTTAGTCAAAAAAATACTTAAGACGAAATAGATTAGATATTGTGTTTTTCAGGGTATAGAAGATAGAACCTAAGAACCCTTACTCAAAAGCACAGGCCGCTTAAGCATTGTGAGTCTAGCTTTGGGTAGATAGGCAATAGACATATTTAAAAATATGTTTAAAGAGCATCTACATTTTTCGATATATTTTTTGGCATTACCCTCTCAATGGCAACTGATTGCAGAAAGGCTTTCGACAAGACATCGCCTCAATTGCTCCTTTTCAAACTGTCTCCCCTAGGCTTTGAACTTATATAATTGTCTTATATCCAGTTTGAGCCTTTTTTTACCTTTTTTTGAAATTCCGCCGAGCTAAATATTAAGAAACATTTATCGCAGTTCATGCGATGAATCTGTAACAATAAGATTTCTTGCATAAATTTTGCAATGGGCTTTACTAATAATCATTAGTAACTAACATTAGTAGCTAACTCAACCTTTTATATTTTGTAGGTCACACTATGCAATTTTGTATGGACAATTTTTCCATTGTAAGTTCAGAAAAGAACACTCAAAATTTTATTATTAGTATCGCGGAATACGTACTAAGTTGGAAAGTCATTTGTATAGCTCTTTTCAAGTCCTTTTTGAACCTCTCTTGGCCACAAGGTTCCTCAAGATAGCCATCTGTGGAGTTCCATAAGGTAGCCATCTAGGTCCACTTCTCTTCGTCGAAACAACGAACGATTTTAGCACTACACCATTTCTCTCTAGGTACGTTTTTATCTCCTGGTAGTTCTAAAATTCGCTTGAGCTTAATATAACCCAATACCAACCTCTTACTTACAATATCACGTAAGAGCAACAAGTTCCATCTTCTAGTTCAAATGCTCTAAGCGACCTCTTATCGAATAGATCCAACGCCATATTTCTGAGTTTAGAAGTTTGTTTTTTGTAGTTAAAAGTAGAAATTTATACGATTGGCCATTTCTAGTTTCGACTCTAAATTATAGTAGTTCCCAGTATTCAAATTTTCCAAACAAATTTCGCAGCTGTGAGCCTCCGTCAATTTAAAGACAAGATTAAAAATTTGTTGCAATTTAAATTCTGAAAAAACCCTTTGCTCGTAAAATTGCTAGACTTTTGCGTCTTCAGGGTTATACCGAATATCAAAAAATACCAACCGACCAAGCGACCTATTTATTAAGCTTTAGCTAAAATTAACTAACCTGTAATAAAATGCTACTATCACAAGACATATAAATTCAATTAGGTACACCCATTGTGTGTTATTATCAAGTGACAACAATTATGCAAACGCAAGGAGCAATAAAAAAAATAAAAAAATGTAGGTATTCAAAGGCAACCACGTACGTTGCGTATTTTATTTCCAATTTAAAACAAGGAGCAACAAGTGTCGAGAGGGTTTTCATTCATTTCGTCACGCAATCCATTTACCATGCGGAATTCGGACAGAAAAAAATTCTCGAATGAAGGTCGACAGACAATTATATCAACCCAATGGTCTAAGTTTTTTATTGCCGGCACCAAGTCACACTGCAATAGAGAGCAACAACTTTTATTCCCTTTGCTTTAATCTCGTCAATAGAAACGCCTTTTGTTCCTCGAAAGTCGCATCCTTCTTACTGAACGAATATTGAGGTAATTCAACTTAAGAAATGTTTTTGTAAAGCAGATATAAAGTAGGCAAGGTAAAGACTGCCAAAAGGGATTAAGTGGTCTAGTCTTGTATAAAATTATTCCGTTCTCCCTTAGATAAGATAAACCTGAGCTGCTGTGAGGACGACGAAAATACTTGAGAATAAAACGAAGAGGAAAATAAACTCCTTTAGAAACAAATTCCAAACATCAGTGTAACCAACTGATTTACGGGGCGATTTAAAGTGTAATAAATCAGATTTTGACTAATGTATACGAGCGTGGCCTAAAGCAGGAGAATAAAAATGTAATTAACCAGAAAAGCTTTTGCAAGCACCTGGAAATACACACACACGGTATAGGATTTTATATCAGATAGGTTCTTGCAGGATTAATATGCTATATGGAAATCAGAGATAAACATACAAGAACAGAGGTTATGTCAAACAGACCCACAACAGAGAGCCTGAAAGCCCACATGGATATAATTGATACCACGTTTTGGGCATTAAAAATATTGTGCACAAAAAGGAATAGAGGAGTGTCAGCTTACAAAACGATATATGTCGGTGTACGAAGGATCAAGTATTTTAATTTCTTATCACCTGGCTTGGGTCGCGTGTACGGTTCTTTTAGGTGGTCGGATTTTATCCTAGGAAAAGACACTGCGCCGTACTAATAATCAATTTTAGTATCGACTTTTAAATCACGGAAGCTCACAATAACGAAATTTGTATGGAAAATATAGCCACTGTGAACTACTAAAATGTAAAGTCGAAACTAAAAATGTTTATTGGTAAGGCCCACTGGTTGCCAACTGAGCCACTAGCAACGGCTAGAGGAGGGAATTGAAGTTTGAGGTAGGCTTACGGCAAATGAAACAGGATACGTATTTCGTATATTCCTGTCAACATTCAGTCGATTCTGGTAACTTGAGTATACCTCAACCTCTACTTCGCATTCAGAAAGTTTCTGCACACCTAAGAGAAGTCACGGACAATTTTTCGTCAAAATCCTATTGAAAGGATCAAAGGTAAAAGCCCGGTGAAAGAAATACAAAATTTCATGGCCATTAACAGACATGCAAACATGTGTACACAGAAAAATTTGCTTTCAACAAAAGCATCCGTATTGGCATCACTACCGCATCTCATCAATTTCGAAATTAACTCCCAAGAGGCTCTAAACTCTGTTCAACCAATATGTTGGAGATCCTTGCTCGCTAAATATGCGATTCGAAGGTGGGTTTTTTTTTCGAAGAGGGCATCGACCAAACCGAAGAGATATCGGTCGTCAGTGCCTCATTAGGGCTTTTTCAATACCACCACTCAGAAATGCTACAGTATGCACTGAAAGTTAGGTAACGATTTGAAAATAATAATCTGGACAATATCGTGACAACAGATTAATCAACCTGCTCAGTATATCGTTGGCCTGAGTTAAATGCAATGAAAAGAACTATACGTGGCTTTTCAAACTAATGAACAACTTGATCAACTCACTTCAAGATCAACGAGTGACGTAGCTTTCAGCCGTGAGTTGAATATGACACATTGTTCAATGTTTTATGTTTCGTATAGTGCATCAACGTGTTGCTCAGTTTGCACTCAAGGTAATCGATTACACCGGCATATTTAACTATTGAATGAGTTGACCAAATGGTTTTTCAAGGCAATTCAACTATAGATCAATTATTTAAACGACTCTTTAGCAATGAAATCAGTTGATCGGAGAGGAATTAAGAGTATCCAATTAGATTTAGGAGCTTTTTCAATAAATACATGAATTGATTAATTTGGTACATCAGGCTCGTCAATAATTCAATCCGTTGATCAACTGGTTAATGGTGTGAAAAAACCATTGAATAGGCCCATCAATCAGTTGTACAATAGAATAAAATAAAATAGAATTAACTTTATTTATATAAGGCCTACAATGACTTTTGTTTGGCAAGTCTTTTATTACTTGGTTTAAAAAACCATCAGTCAGTTGTGCAATAAACGAGGTTACCCTAAAGTTGATTATCAGTATTCAATAATTGAATGTGTTGTTCAATAGTTGAATGCAACAATTGAATGCGTTGGTCATTCGGAACTAAGAACGATCACAAGAAAAAAACAGTTGTAACTAGATAAAAAAAATACTTTGCACAACAAATCCGTAAGGAACTAGGCCCAGCTTCTCGCAGTTGATCAACTTAAAAAAAACGTACTTCCTTAGTTTAAATCACGAAACTTGGTCCATTAGGTATGATTATGTATGATTATTTTTAGGAAGTGAAAGAGGTCAACAACGTAGTTGACGAGGCTTTCAATAATAAAACGAGTTGATCTACTAGCTCTCTAAGACTATTTGAACAATTGAACAACTAGGTTCAAGCAAATCAACAAATTCCTGAATTGATCAACAAGATATACAATGAATGAGGCCATTCAACAAAATAAGTAATTGATCAAAATTGACAAAAATAACGTATTGATCAAAAAAGTCTACGAAACCAGACATGAAACGAGTTTTACAAGAAAGGAAAGGACAACAACAAAATAAATACAAAGAAAAAAAGAAATGGTTGACGCAACAGGTCCACAGACGACCCTTGAGCTAGCTTCTCTGTGTTGATAACTCCTGAGAAACTTTACCTTTTCGTGGGAATTTCGATGATTAGAAACAGTCTCGTGGAAAAAGGGAATAAGTACAGTTTTGTGGGAAATTCGTTTAACCTACAAAAAAACAAAAGTGTTCTTTAACATCAACCTAAGATCATATTTCTACTATCTTATTGAGTGTTTACAGAACAAGGCTACCTAAATTGCTTGTTATTTAATAAATCTACAGCAAACAAATTATTTTATTGCTCTAATTAAAATTTGTTATAGAATATTTTTTGCCTTTTTTAGTACTAAATAATTTGTTGTTCATAAAAATATTGAAAATAAGGTGTATGTTGTTTTTTCTTCAAAATTACTAATGTGGAAAAATTGTGGGAGTTTTGACTAGATGCGGAAGGGAAAAATGGAAAAAAAATTATCTGTCCGAGGGCAAAAGGTGCCTCAGTGGAAGAAACATTAATATTAATAAAATGATGTAATTTGTGTTGTTTCGTATTTAAAACAACATTATTGAACAATATGCAGAACCATCCAGAAATCATCTCCAATGTACGGCAATATAGTCACAGATTGATTGATCGCATCTCTGGCCCCTCTAAAAGAAAGGAAATTACTGCTGGCCCTTCGCAGGGTTGCGTACTAGGACACACTGGGTAGAGCATTTTTCACATTCAAGTTTCACGAATGGTAATGCCCAAATATTTCGTATTATATAGACAACATTGCGGCCCTATTTTCAGCGCAAGATGCAGAAGATGTGAAATTTTTGTACATCATAATATTAAAAATAATAGAAATGTGAAACAATCAATTAATCAGGGAATATATCGATCAACGTAATTCTGATCGGTGAAAATTGTGAACAACCGCACGACGAATATGGTTATACATTAAACCCAAGACCATCGTTTTTGTTTCCCTTTCCATTCAAAAACTGTTCCCAAAAGTTTCTACATCTACGAGTACGTCTTCAATAAATATCCACGTTAAATAATAACAATAACTAATGCACTGGCCGGCATTCAACAACCAACATCATACAAACTCGAACAAAAACGTGTCCCAAATTCAAATAAGGGAAAAAGTTCAACAAATATTTTCTCCTTTGAATTCACGCCTACAACTTTAGGGTGAACGTCACAAATCGAGTTACTTTGTTGCGGAACTTTTGTTCTGTTTGGAATTACTAGTCCTTTTGATAGAACGTTAGCCAAAACTATTCAATGCCGCAATAATTTTTTCTTCTCTTCTGTATACTGGACCCTTTTCACCCATTGATTCACTTCTACGATTAGCAAAGGTAAGGGAGAACCATCAAATTTAAGCAGACCATTGGGAATAAGACCTAGTTAATAACATATTCAGCACAGCCAAATTGCAAATATCTTATACACAGATACACCTACGTGTTGTATTGATTGTCTCCCCGCAGTTGGCCGCGGATGTTTATTATCCCATCGCTCCTGGGACGCACCTACATGATACTCGTATACCTAGCAGTTCTTAGGCGAATGCGACATATTAAGCAATTTCTTCCGTAAGAGTGAATAATTTAAAAAAAGATTGTCGAATCCATTTCTCGTCCTTTTACAGCGACCGAAGGTTACTTAAATCAGATTATCCAGTTTTCGATACAAATCAATTGATATGAATTGTCAATGATCTGTTGCGCTGAGCGCATCCCTTGACATGGCTACGAGTATTTTATGATTTTTATTTTCTGTGAAATGTATTCAGTCTGCTGCGACTGGGGAAACAGTGTCTGTGTGGTACTATACACACACAGTTGGCTATACGGAAAATGATGAGGTCAGGTCAGTGCAGATAAGTAAAATAGAAATTAAAAATAAAACCACACAATTCCACATACTCGTATAGACACAAGTCGGTATAAGGATATTGATTTTCGAGGATGTGGCAAGCCAAAATGAAACCATGTGTAAAACGGTTCTCTATCTGAAGATAAACGGTTTAGGTCATCAAAGTGTGGTCGGTCGATGTATTCAAAGATGATAAGCGTTCGATAAAAAGGACTCACAGTAGCTAGTGGTTTCAATTTATTTTTATCAAAAAGCTGTAGAAACAAAAAAGAAAATTACCACCACTGTTCTGGTGGTTTCCACAATGTACAGTTAGTAAATTGGAATGAGTTCATTTAGCGATTAGTTTTTGGTTGCGACTCAGTTGAGAGTTGTCAATCGATATGTGAAATTTTCTGTTGGCACCTACTAAATTAGGTATTGATTGCATTTGGAATGGTGATTTTTCTTTTTATTTATTGTCGCATTTGTTTGTTTTTCAGAGAGGGAAAATATTCAGAAAAGCTTTGTCTGAGGTAGTGAAAAATGATAACTAGTTTCGAATGATGCAGAACTATGTACTGTCATCGCTTACTAGTTCAGTGGTTCCTGGGCTGTACTACTAAACAAGCCAGCTTACTCCTTAAGAGCTCTTCCACTGCACCACTTCTGGTGAGCGTTTATTAAGAATCTATAAATATAACTGCCCATTCGTCCCAAAATTAAAAATATGATACAAACTGTTTCTTAGAAGGTAGACGGACATGTTGCGCCCTCTATTTGTTTATATATACTCAACCGATTGGAATAAATACATATCGTTGCTCTTACATCCAAATCAAAAACCGATTAGATTATCCCACTTGAAAGGTTATCGCGGAGCAAATACTGTCGAATTAAACCAACAACATGGTAAACAAATATTGATGGTAAACAAGCAAGTTAAACAAGTACACTATATCCACCACATGGCAGTGATAACCGTTAATTAGAAAAACCTGCCCCCAAGTGAAGTAGCCTATTTCAAATAGCCGTGTCCGTACTATACCTCCCGAAGCGTTTCATATTCATATTCGTATATTGATTTCCTTTTCCCCTCCTGCACCACCATCATCAACGTTTCCATATTGTGAAGGTCGATGCGGTAGGCAGTGGCAGTTTTCGAAATTAATTATTTAAAATAAAACACAACGTTGCAATGGCATACTTATGATGACATGAAAATCCATTTATCGACGGACATCAGAAGCAAAATTTATATCCTGAGATATTTGCAATTCGTACATATGTATACGTTATACGAGTATTGTAACGAATACCGTTTACGTTTAGTTAAATGATCCGACCTGAGGCTGAGAGGTTTTTGGGTTAATGTGGAATTTATATGGTGGCTTCATAGAAAAATCTCATTTCAGACTGGAGATGAATGATTTTGAGTATCAGATTCTTAATCGAAGTCGCACAATAAACGAGCCTTTTGGGCAACGTATACGATTACGTGCAGGGAGTGAAAGTTAGTCCCACGGTCTCTTAATGATGAAGCAGCTGATTGTTTTCCCATTTTTATCCCACTCACATTAAAATTTAATAATGTAATGATGCGAGAGAATTTTGGAAGTGATTGATGGAAATATTGAGCCCTTCAAAAACAATGATTCAGTTTCAAATCGGCTATTGTGATCTAAAATTTAATTAAGCCGTATAGGTTTAAAGTGATTATTTCAACATACACAGTTCGACTCATATCCACATTCCACATATAGTATAACCTCACATTGCGAAAAGCGTATGGCACTTGAAACTATTGTGAACTAAATAAAACGAAAGCTAAAAATAAAAATTGAATAACGCTAAAAGTTATAAGCAAATCCGTTAAAAACTATCTTCGATACTAATAGTCAGCATAAGTGTCTAGGTTAAATTCTAATTCTTCAAAATCACAATGGCGAAATTTTACATACAACATTGAATATTTTGACTTACAAAATATATAAGGTGAAGATTGAAAATGATTATTAGTAAGATCATTTGACTCTCTTTCGTGTCTATTTTTAGTTTCGTTTTATAATTTGAGGAGTTCACAATAGCTAAATCTGCAACTTTGAGCTTTCATTAAGTGAAAAGCAGAATTACTTATAAGCTACATTCTAGACATTTGAACATAATAGTTAAATTCAAAATTAGATTGAAAACATTTGCAAACTTTTTCCTATTATGTTGAAATAAAAACAATTCACTACTACTACTTACTTAGCTACATTAATTTCACGAAATCACAAAAGTGAACTTTTTCATATTAATGTTGATATTGTGACTTGCAAATTGTTTATGGTGAATAGTGAATACTAAACATGATTTTAAGTATATTACCTGAGGTTCATTTTGCGGTTCCAATAACCATTTTTAACGTCCAGCTTTATTTTCACAAATTCACAATAGCGAAAGCCTACAAGTTATTCAAGGCGAGTATTAACAACATTTATTAGTTCATAACGCGGTCTGATAATAGTCATTTTTAACGTTCAGATTGAGCTCTATGAATTCACAATAGCTACATTTTCTACACACAATATTGGCTATTGTGACCTATGAAATATTTAAACATTGAAGAAAGAATGATAGTTAGGCTGTTTCGGTTTTTACCGAATTTGATTCGACTCCTATCCATAGCTATCGTGACCTCAAGCCCACATCTGCGAAATTCGTATGAAAAATGGAGCTATTGTGAACTTATTACGATTTGATTTAAGAACCAAAATACAAAAGAAGGCACACAGCATTTGAGCCAAGATATTCAAGGACAATGTCGGTCAAAATTTCGATTTACTCAATGTGAAGTATCATTCACAATGTTAGTATTTCATTTGATTAAGGCATAGTTAAACTCCGTCGACTGATTCCCATTCCCATGAACGATTTTCCGGAGAGACCATCTTCCGATGATTGATTTTCAGTAGCAATTCCCTGCATTTGCATAATCAGATTTTTCAGACAGATTTTGGCTTGAAAGCGTGGTTGAATGGGTGCGTACAACAAGATGAAAAAATAAGTTTCTGCCGGACTTCAGACGGTTATATGTTTTTAAAATCGATAAATTGCAATCGGCATTGCTTTTGTCGATTACAGAAAAGCACATCAAACTACAAGTTGGAAAGATATTTTTTTTCGAGTTGTGATGTTTTGTTTGCCAAGATGTTTTGTTTGCTTGGAATTTGTCGAATCGCACTTGAAAGTTGTAAGAGGAGTCGATAACAATTTACTTAGAAGCATCAAAAGGTAGGAGGTTAATACAATACTCCATCTCAGTAATCTTGTTAGTGGGAAATAGCTACCGTGAGTGACAAATTTCATTTGCTAGATATCAGTACCTGTTAATGAACAAAAAACAATAAAGCCTCTTTTAGGGCGATGAGAAAGCCCTTAAAAAATTCCTCTGATTATCGCTGCACTTTTGTTCGATAGTATTCACAAGCGCAGTACGACGATGGGTATCAATTTCAAACTTAAAAACGAGAACCCGTTCTAAAAATAAAAACCATGTTCAGCGAGTCTTTATTTTCGAAATATTTTTTAAGAACTTACGATTAGAAACGAGGGGGCTAAAAGGTATTTCTACGCAATGGCGCCCAGTATTGTTACAATAATTAGTTGAGACTCTATTTAATCAACAAGTAAGTAGGAAGGTGTTAAAAGACCGCGTCTTACCGCGACTTGAAGCTATTTCAAGCACACGCTAAAATTGGCTGCTACAGGCATTTTCGTACGTCGTCAATATCGCTATTAAAACGGCATAAAGCAAAAGCCAAAGAAGCTATGGAATACAGGTGCTGAAAGTGATGCAACAAGACCGGGCCTAATTCTCTGCGATTTTTGGAAACGTATCATTAGCTGATTTTTTCCGTATTATTATACTTCGTCAAATGATGACTAGCGACCTTACGAATTGAGTTCTTGGGCTAGGAAATAAAAGTTTTTCAGCCAAATGTCGGTGTGCACGTAGATGACTAGATAGTGCGTTCTAGGCGGGCCATAACACTCCAAGGCTTTTCTGCTAAGATCTCTGCTTTGGACAGCGGATAACTTTAAAACATACCTTCTAATCATCGGTTCGAAGGTGGTTGGATCTACTGAAGTGTTGATAGCTTGTGGTATTCGGGTTGCAATCAGACCGGCTCCTTCGTTTGCAATCCCTTAAACTGCAGCATAAACTACGTCTGTCGAGAGGGTGACGCCTTCAAAGCAAAACTGGTATGCAACCTTTTTTGGCTTCGTGGTAAGAGTGCTAATAGTACTAAAGTTTAACCCGGACTTGCTGAAATTTTGACGGTTTAAATAGTACTTTTCTGAATCTAGAATTTAAACTGCACTTCGCTGGGTCGATTTCGAAGTTGTACCAAAATGTTGCTAGCCCGGGTCATCAAGTTTCTATCAGCACTCTGCTTGGCGGGTTGAGGGCATAACACATTTAATCATTGTTAAAAAGTTTGACATTCAGGAAAAAATATAACGAATACAGGACGTTTTCCACCGAAACAACATTTGGTTCTTCTTTGGGGGCAACCCCGGACACGGTCGGTTTGCCTCACAGGCTTTTAAAAAATATATTAAAGATTTTCCACAACTAAATGCAACAAAATTACATTCCAACGATAACAAATTCTGTAAAAAATATGGGCTTCTTTATGAGCTTTTGAAGCTAAAAAAAAATTATTTAAAGTATGCCAACATGTTCGAACAGTATCAATTTCAATTAATAACCAAGTCGGTTTGTTTCCACACAATAAGGATATCGATTCTCCAAATTCCAAGGCCACATTAAAGAAAACTTGTTGCCGTTGTAAGTTCCCAGTTCTCAACACAACTCAAGCATAAATCGTAAGGATCTCGCAATTGCACTAGGTACCTAGTACATGGCACACCACAATATGACCCAATTAAAGTGCACATTTCCCTACCTAGTCCACCGCAAAAATTAGAAATTCCATTTATGTCATCACTTATGCACTGCAATGACCTTCTCGCATGTGGCATTGCCTGTCCGGTCACATTTAGTTCCACACATCTCCTTGGATGGGAAATAAATTGAAATTATTCCACCGGCTGGGACACCTGTTGAATGCGACTCCACACTCCTGTCCAACATGCCGCCCATGTACTCGTAGTCGGTTTTATGGTCAAAGCATACCATATCGACCGTATCATCTCCATCTAGACACAGAGCGATACCATTTTGTGCACAATAATACGAAGCAAAAGCTAATTAAGCGCTTGACACTATTTTCACACAAAATTAGCTGCTGCAATGTATAATGTTGGCGAATTTGTAACATTAGTGCGTAATTTTGGTCCTGGCCAAATTACATCGCCGCAGCTCACCTGACAGTTTATGTTAATTAAAGGCCAGCAGACAAAAAAGAAAAAAAAGAAAACCTTGCCGGGCATTTTGATTAAATATTTCTTGCTAGTCAATATTTGATACTGATAGCTTGGAGACATATTTACTATATTCGCTTTTGGCCTGGATGACGTACTATATACTATATACTGTATACACGTGTATGAGTGTGCGTGGTAATTAAATCTCTGGGGAAATTACAAACGCCGAAAGGAACGACGAACAGAAAAAAGTCTTTTCTGTCCGTCAATTTGTAATGGGTCAAACAGACCGCCACATGAGTGTCAGGTAGTCGTATAATTAAAAGTGTTAACGTCGTCGCCCTAATGGTAGTTTTTGGTAGTTGGCTGTAAACAAACAGCAGTTATCTCCTATTTTAGTCCTAATGGCGGTGGGTGTTGGGGTGAAAAAGTTTTCAACTAATGTTGCTATTTGTGTATGATTTCTCGGTCACACGGGTGATTGGTAATTAGCTGATGTTGGACACGTTTTTACATCATATATCGAGTGTGAGGTGCTGCTTCCATTTTTAACTTTCTCCATTAGTAAGAGAAAGATATTGTTTTCGTACAAAATTTCGAACTCGAGATGTTAATCAATTCTGACATTACGATGATAGATAAACTCAAAAAAGGGGGTCGCAAAATTCTGTCCGTCAATCCGTCCTTCCACAGGAATACAACCTAAACGGCTGCCTGCCCGGATTTCGTTCAAACATTTTTTGTTGATACTAAAAAATGTTTTTGCTTCCGTTTATTTTTGTGTTTTGCTTTATTCCCTGGACTATTTTTATTTTTTATACATTAAATTGTGATTTTATTTAATTTTACCTAATTCATAATAACGTGCTTTGAAAAAAACTGCGTGGTGTTTTCTCCGAATTAAGTGAAACGAAAGAGAAGTATGCAACGTGAATGTCTATGAAATCAACAGCGACAATGTGAATGTGTTTCTGAGGAAATGCGCAGCTGGCTGATGACGTGCGCTGATGGACGTACATATGGTGGTGTATATAGACATTGAGTTCAAGGTCCTTGTTAGTACCTACATTAAAGAATTGAAAAATTCAAGAAGGAAAGACGATATAGGTGAATTATGTTGTTTAATTTAGTGTTGGTGTGGACACAAATGTTTTGATATATTATACCTTCGTTGATACCTACAGTAAGGAAGTGGAACTTTAGTATAGTTATGCTGTTGAATTAAATTTTCTTAAATTGGTGTTTTAGGTAAATAGATTTTTTTGATTTATTGTTTCACATTGACAATGTTCACCGCTTTGTTTTAGCTAGACTGTTAATTTTATACAAATATGCCGTCGAGAAAACGGTCAAATCTTTCTCGGAAATGAGACGAGTTAGATCACAGACAACGGATGAAAAATATCAGGCCCCATCGTTACAAAGAAACACATATACTCCGTGGGTAAATTAAATCAGAAGTGGATTTTATTACACCAAAGAATTTAATTATGCCGAATTTGCTGGTATCGGTGGTGTAACTCAGGGACTCAGGCCTGTGACGTTGTGCACCGCGGGTGTAGACCTCACCAACGACTATTACTCTCACTGTCAATTATACGTGTCTCTTTCCCGAGTCAGCGAAAGTAAAAATGCATACGTGTATGTTCCAGGCAACAGAACCTCAAATATTGTACAGTCCACGACAGATATAAGAAGCCTATAAAATACAAAAAAAATGTTCCTTATATCCGAGGTTTTCTTATATGAGAAAACTTATAGAAGAAACAAACGCGTTTCCACACGCGTTTCTTATAAGCGAAGTGTCCTTATACGAGTGTTTCCGTCGTAGACTGTATTTCAGGAAGCTTTGTAAAAAAATTATCATAAAAAATACAATTATCTCATATATTGAAACTTAACTATAATTGTCTCTTTTATTTGAAATTACACAGTCTCACGCCGCGTACGAAGTTGCGGGCACAGCTAGTTGCATAATATAAACGTATTTTTGAAACAACTCCCAGGGTATCTGAATGAATTCTGCTGTCCAAAATACTATTAAAAAAAAACTGAAATGTGAATGGATGTTTTTTTATTGAAACATTGTCATCCGACTATTGGTAGTATTCACAGACAGGGAAAAAATAGCGTGCGAGAGAGGGCCGTCATCCAAAATTTGGGAAATCGGGAACGTATACAAAAGTTGACAGTATAGACAACTGATTTGAAAGCTAATAGCTCAATCTAAATCGTACTCAGTTCGGTTTGCCATTCCACCTTGAGCATACACTTACGTTCGCCGTAAGTAAGAAATGGCCGAAAATAATTCTTCCAGTGGGTTATGCTGAAGTACCCGATTGGGTGATTTTGCTCAAGTATTTTAGCTTTGGCTTAATCCTCGGAGCCAAAGATAAAAGACTCACATTTGTCTCAAGACTTAAGCTAAGATTATACTGTATGCCAATTAAGCATATGAATGCCAAAAGGCAAATGAACAAAATGCCACAATTATCAAAGCTGTATATTAGAGATTAGACTATATGACCAAAATTACCAAAATGGTCATATTTGCCTTGATGATCATTTAAGGCATTTGTTATTTATTACCCAATGTTGTAGAAGGGTAATGCTGTAAAGAAAAAGAAAGCAAAAAAGTTGAAGTTGGAAATTTATAAGTAGCACAAAACAACAGGAATAAAGTATGTACACAACCACAATTACTGGAAAGGTACAAGACCACTAATTAAACTTAAAAAAAATTGCAAAGAAAAGACAAGTAAATAATTTACGCAAATGATGGATTCAATGATCCACAAAAAAGGAGAAAAAAAATTAAAACAAATCCCAATCCTACGAACTCATCAAACACCGATGACAACAAAATAAGAGATACCTTCTCATTCCATCAAAAATGCCAGCAATGCCATAACGAAATTTTAAGAAAGTGCATATGAGCATATAGGGCCTTATGCTGTAATTCGTGCTTATTGACCCATTACACTATATGCTATTTGGGCATTTTTATCTGTCAAAATCAGCCTGGTCATGTGTGGCATTCAGGTCATTAGAGCATATGAGATATGCCCATTACACTGTATGACCATGTTTTGACAGGAGAACTGTCAGAAATTTACATTTTATGACCACTTGGCATACAGTCTAATCTCTTACCTTAAACAACACATGCATAAAAGAAAAATGTTGAAAAATAATTTTAAAAAACATAATCAGGAAGGGGCCAGATTCTGTGAGGCGAAACGATCAAACGTTTTCGTGCGCACGAATAATTGGCCCGATGTTACACAAGCAAATTTCTTCGTGCACACGAAAACGTGTGAAAGTTCCGCCTTACACAATAACGACCCAGAATTTACTCGACTGAAAGCCGTCACAAAAGCAAAAGCTGGTTAAAAGGTTAACCCATAATTTTTGTATTTTCTTTTTTACGAGATTACAAAAAACTCCCTCCACCTTGTCGTTTAACTAATGCGGCGCAAACATGTGTGGAGGAGCTTATTTGAATAATGTTTAATGAACATTGTAAGGACATAAAATTGTCTCTCTTAAAAATGAACTTTAAGGTCATTACCATGATTTGTATGGGTTTAATTAAATTTAAAAGTTCTCTACCTCTAAAAGAAACATTATACATTTTTCAATACATATTCCCTCAGTAGTTGCGCTTGATCGAGAGGTCTCAGGTTCGATCTACGGATTTAACCCTTTTAGGCCCATTTTATTCACTCGAAGTTGAACACAACTTGGGGATTTTTATATGGGAAACTTCCCAAGTTGTGTTCAACTTCGAGTGAATAAAATGGGCCTTAGTCCCACAAATGGAACATCGACACAAAACGAAAGGTTGTAAGAACGAGTGATTGAAGTTTGACATTATGTGAACCATTAATCTAGAAAAAAGATTTAAATTTGTCGGAATCTGTTTGGAAAGCAAATTCAATCCAGCGTTAACTACAATTTTCAAGTAGCTACGTCGGCAAAACCCAAGTACAACCTTACTTACAACGAAACTAGTTTAGGGCTTTAAGGACCGATTGTCGAGTTTTCTCCTTACGGCAGTGTGATGTAATGTTAATAATTAGTCAATTGCAGTCGATTAAACACCTACTACAATCTGGTTTGACACCAACGCTTCTGTCTGTAGTTACTCCGGTCAAAGGTTAGCAGACTAAAACCTAATGCGAGGTACTAATAATCATTTTTATGGTCCAGACGATATTTTACCAACTCAGAATGACGACATTTTCTAAATAAAATTAGCTATGACCTACAAAACAGCACAATCTCAGCGAAATAAGTAACCCTTGCGACAGGTTCTTTCTGACCATGTTCACAGTGATTGAAGGGGTCGCTGTGACAGAAGCACATTCTACCTTCCTACATCCTTATAAAACGCTCCCATGCGTTGCTCCATGAACCCGACTGATAATATAAAAAAGTGTCAAACTACCGAGTCATATGCAACAATGTCGCCGACAACTTCCATTTGCTACCCCTATATAATGTACCCTCCACTAACTTCCAAAGATATACCCAATTTTCCCTCTCATACACACAGTGTCAACATTTAATTAAACAAGCATTCTGCAAGGGAATATTTGCGGCTATCATTATCATCATCAATTAGTAAAAGCAAAGTCGTGTCTCGTGTACCTCGCTAGAGATTCTCCGAGTGGGCGTGAAAAAAATATTCAACTCCAAGCCAACTTTTCCAATTACAACCAACGGCAGCTACAAAAAAGAAATATAAACAACAAACTCGCATCACTAAAATTAAAAACGAAAGTAGGTACCTACACACTCCGTACAAGCTCATTCGTAATAACCCAGTGATATAGCGCACATGAGATGGCTCCTTCCACACCACAGTGTACACAAGTAGAGAGTCGAGTGTGCATATTATTTATGACCCCCAAATTTGGTTTTGAGGTTTTACACTGCACAACACGATAATAATTATTGTCATATGCCGCAAGACTGTTTTGTTACACCGATATTCACTGGCTGGTGGTGGCGGCGGTCGGTGGTTAGTTGGTGGCACAACACACACCATTATCATCATTGTTCGGTGGGGACACGCACGCCCTAGTACTTGACAGATAATTTCACTTTGACCTAATCGGTGCCCCCCCAACCAGCAGCAGCATAATTCAATTGGTAATTATTGATCTGTTTGGGATGGTGCGTCGAATTATTATCGCATGGACAGGGACACACATGCCAGTGCATTAGGAGGCACTTTTGAAAGTAACTCAATTTTGGAATTAATTGATGTACAGAAGAGAGTTTCGACAATCACGATATAATATGTATCAACCGTTTTTTCGCCTGACCCTTATTACTATAATTAGTTATAAATAGCTGCTTAATCACTGTTGAAGGGATGTTTGTAATTTATTTATGGCGGACATTTTTGGAAAGAACGATGGTCCCGAACTTTAAGTCAACCGGATGTTGCTACTTGCAAAATTTTATAAGGGAGAGGGCTTGTGGAAAAATAACTTTTCTTCCGAGAGATTATTTCTATAACTCTGGGATTATTAGACTAAAGGGGGTAGTAGGTTTCTTAAATTAGCGATAAATCAGTAACTTGCTATTTCATTAATAAGTCGGAAGCGTTGTTCATTGATGATGCGATCTTCCATTAGTACCTGAAATTGAGTAGGGAAGCCACTTATAAATATCTTGAAGAATACCGTATTCCAAATATATAACGCACATTTCTAAAGATGGCCTTGCGAGTCTATTGATGGTAACGGCGAATGCAAGGTGAACAAGGAATTGAAGCCGCTTAAATTCGCCATTGGGTTGCAAGGAATCAAAACTTCTCAGCCTTAGAATAGTGCCTAATACGCAATCCACAGCCGTTTTTACGGACGGATCTAAAATGGAAACCGGGACGGTGTCAGGTGTCTTCTCCGAGTCGTTGGGTATCTCAAAATCGATACGCCTTCCCGGCCACATCAGTGTCTTCCAAGCAGGGGTCCTTGCAGTGATTACAGCAGCCCATGTGTCTGTGGTAAGGGCAATACCAGCTGAAGGCATTACCTTGTACCTTCTTTATCGACATCCATCAGGCACCAATAAAAGCATTAACTGCAATAGCAATTTAATCAAAGCTTGTGAAATGCTGTCGCGAAGAACTCAGGGCTCTTGGCACTCAGCATAAGGTATTGCTCTGCTGGGTTCCGGGACATGAAGGCATTCCAGCCAACGAGGAAGCAGGCGAATTAGCTAGACTAGGTTCGGCAGCTGTATCAGAACAAGCTGATCCCCCTGTGAATACCCCGCCTACCTCACTCAAGCTTGAAGCAAGAAGAAAAGCCACAAGAGAGGCAAACGCTAGATGGACTGCACTAGAAACTTGTCATACCACAAGAATGCTATGGCCAAACTTTAATGAAGCAAGAACCGAGAGTCTCATACGAAGGGCTAGGAAATCTCTTTCCACCCTCGTAGAAATCTTAACGGGACATAACGGACGGTAACGGATAAAGAACTTTGTAAAGGCTTCGGCGATGAGGAATCTCTTGAGGACACAACACACTTCCTATACAACTGCCCAAGTCTCCAACACAATAGACACATATTTTCCTAGGGAGATACTTCTTCCACGACCTAGATGAGTTTTCCAGCACACCAGTAGACAAGATAATGTGCTTTGTCAAATCCACAAGATGGTTTGCATACAACAGCACAGTGAGTAATTAACTGCAATTTCTTATAGACAGGATTATAATAGGTAAGGGACAACCTTTCCCCCATGGGCATCACAATGGGTCAATGTTGACCTGAGTGTGGCACGAAGTACTCCACGTCAGCCCACATTCCTAACCTAGAATTTCCATTCAAAATTATTATTGCTTCTGTTGGAGAGAGTACGATAACTTTGGCGGCAAAAATTGATAACGGTTTTTTATAGAAGGGTTAAATACAAACATTTTTTACTATGTGAAGGGCTCTCTCGGTTCGCGATTGAGGGGTGATATAAGAAAAAATTTAAAATGAATAGGTACCTAAAATTACAATAAAGTACTTTACCATTTTTGAAATAGAGGAACCAGTTCTTTAAAAATATTCTTTAACCAAGTAATTGCTGTTATTAGTTTAAGGAATTTTTTTTTTTTTTTTTAATGTTGAATGCTTATTTTTTTTTAAATGTTGTGTCTTTGTTCACAGACATTAAATTTGTTTCTAGTGTTTACCGGCCGTAGTAATTCTTTATCGAACACTGAAAGCCAGATTGATTTATGTGGGTACCTATTCTAGTTCTTGAGAAAATTCATTTCTAATTATTATTGTAGCCTATGGTGAAACAAAATTGAATCACAATAGCTCGCAGAAGTTGACTTTTATTAAATTTGTGGAGTTTAGAGTTCACTAGCAACAGCGGACTTTAGAGTCGGATTTTAAGGGCGTAAATCTATAAATATAATAAACTAGTTGACCCATCGAACTTCGTTCCGAGAATGCATGCTTTATGTAATTCGGTCAATTCAAGTTCTTTATTTAGAAGCTAAACTGAAGTACCTATAACAATGTCGATGTTCACGACATTCCGCTTTTTCATTGAACAGGGTAGTTCGCGACAACGGTAGTGTCAAATAAGAAGATGAAAATACCATTGACAGCTAAAAAAAAAATTGTAGGAAAACAAAACAGATTTTAAATGGATGCAGCAGAATTATGTTAAAAAATTTCTGAAAAGTTTAAAATAAAGTTTAAAAAAAAAAAATAAATAAAAGCTTGTAGAATTGAAAAATTATGTTTTTCAAATGTATAAGTTAAAAGCCGTGAAGTTAAAGTAATTCGAATAGTGCGCTTTTCAACAATATTTGAACAAAACACTACTCTGGCCATTAAAACTGGCTTTTTTTATTCAAAGACGCATGGGAAAGTTAAGGCGTTGAAATACAAATGTCAAATCTAACGGGAAAAGCAGAATCCGTGAAATATCTTATATTTTATGCATTTTTACATACTTTTAAGAATTCTTACGAAAAATTATTAAACAAATCTTAAAAGAGAGTGCGCCATAGAGAACGCAATTTTTTACCCCTCCACTGAGAATCTTACTCAACAAATTTCTGGGTGTAAGAATTAGAAAAGCTGTAACTCAGTTGACAATTAACCCATATGTTTTTAAATTTCTCATTCTATTTGGCATACGCGTGAAATAAATTATAACACAACAAGAATTTTTCGTATAGGCTTTTATTGCTACGTATTATTTCTTGTTTACTTAGACTAACGGTCGCTGTCTTCACAGGGCTGCACCGTTTTTACTTCTACTCTACACTAACTCTTATTGTCCAAGAATGCCATTGAATTTGCTTGCATTCACCTTATTTTCCCCCCGTCAGCCGAATGCATTGGGTTTATTTATTTCTCAATAGGTTAACCCAGTGCATTGGCTTATTCGTTTTCGGTGTGGCGTAATTCGTTCGTCATCACTTTTGTGTGTCGACGCAAAAGTGATGACGATAACAACTTCCGTGTTACGCCAATATAGGTGAATGCAAGCAAACATTTTTGATGGAGTATGGTCTGATAATTATTTTCATGACCAATACTTAACTCGTGCATATCATGCGTCCTTTTTCAAAAATCTACCATCTTCGCCTTCGAATTTTCCCCTTAAAATCGTGGCTTCGATTTTGATTTTAAGTTCCTCAAAATCAAACGCTTTTCACTACAAAGTTTCGGTGGATTGATGTTGCACAACAAAATTATAACTGAGCCGACTTTCAATTTCATATTTTGTGGCCAAATACCCAAATCCAATTGAATTGTGAAAAAGTAACGAACGATCCGTTTTTAAGTTATGCGCACGAACTTCATTCTCTTTTATATACAAGGTGGGCCAAAAGAAGTCATCCGATGTTGTTTGGCTCTCAATTTTTTCTAAATGAAAAACTTCGATTCTGCTTTTTGATTATTTTGAACCTTTAAACCTTTAGAATTTTATTGGTCACGTCGAGAATGATGGGTGCCGTCACAATTGATTGCCATACGGGCTCGTTGTATGGCTTTTTTAATCAATTCGGCGAGAACTTCGGGCGCCAGATTCTCGCAATCGTGTCGAATGTTGTCCTTAAGGGCTTCTAGAGTCTCGGGCTTGTTAACGTAAACTTCAAAAAACCCCACAAAAAAAGTCTGGAACGGTAAAATCGGGCGATCTTGCGGGCCAGTGCAAATCGCCAAAACAAGACCCGGGAACGCCGCCCTTTGAATATCGGTTATGGCTAGCGCATTGTGTGCCGTAGCTCCGTCCGGTTGGAACCACATGTCCTCCAGTCCTAATTTGTCCAATTGCGGTAGAAAAAAAATCGGCTTACATGGTCCTATAGCGCGCACCGTCCACTGTTGTCGTTTAATCAGCGGCGTTCTCAAAAAAAAATGGCCCGTTGACACCTCCAGCGTGAACAGTTTTGCTTGTTCACGTACCCGCTAAGGTGGAAATGAGCCTCATAGCTCATTATGATTTTGGTCGAAAAATCGTCCACTTCGTCCTCAAGATTGAGGATGGCGTGGGCGTAAGTTACACGCGTTTGGCGGTCGATATGCAGCAGTTAATGCACGGACTGGACTTTGTACGGGAACATACACAAGTCTTTGACCAAAAGTCTTTGGCTAATTGCGAGGCACGGCGTCTGGTCGATTTGACATTGGCGGCCATTTGCAAAAATAAGAGCATCTTCCAATAGGGTGATCTCTTTTGGCCCACCTTTAGAAATAGGCGAAGGAATATAGTTAGTAACTACTTTCGCTGCCTTAAACACAACATATGCGCTTGAAAAGATTGTCAAAAGACGCACTGCTGACTGTAATAAATTTTCCAATATAATGGTATAATTTCTTCCAGTGGGCGAGCTCTAGTTTAGTTAAGTTTGTGTTTACGGCAGATGTGGTTGTTCGCTTATCATCGAATTAAAATCCCCAATAACTTTACCTTGTTTAAAGCCGACTTCATTTCAACCCGCCCTTGTAGATGCTATGGCCAATTTAAAGAAATAGGGTGACAAATGCAAAAAACCCATTTATTACCATAAAGCGTCTTATAAACATTTGACAGTCGTTGTTTGTTAAAAGTTTTGCAGGCATTTTCATTCGAATATGTACTTCGAAAATAATTTAAACAAAACCGAAAACAGATGCCAAACTCTTGCAAGTGTGCTCCTCTCCAAAAGAACGCTACACAACGAACCACTTGTCCATCAGTTCAAACGAAATAAGGACATCTACCCGATACTCAGAAGAACGCAAGGCAAAATTCGATTTCTTAAAATATGCCTACCATTCTTTAAAAGTTGGTACCCCGCACTCGCATGGAATGCAAAGTCAAATTTGTGTCGTAGTACGCATTTGCTAGAAGAAATTTTACCAACAGAAAGTCTGCTTTAGACGGTTCTACCCCAAACGTAAGCAAACTCACATGCAGATGCAGATGCACAACATTAATCTATTGTTGCCGTGTCCTTGTGCATTGGTCGTCGGCTTAATCTGTGTATTTTCTTCTCTGCGGGGAGAAAAAAAACATTCACTACAACTTGTTAACTATACAAATATTAATTATTATCTTCGCATAAAAATAAAAGCCCCCGTATGCAAAACAATGTTCACACTGTGTACAATAGAACGTGTGCCCCTTCTGTAAAAACAATCCAATCAATTTCGTTGCTCAGGGATTTAATTGAAATTGTATACACAGACCATCGCTCGGCATGAAAGAGATTAAACAACTTTGTGAGCACTTTAATAAAATATCACTGTTCCATAATTCCAATAAAAGCATAATCGCAAATTGACTGTTATCCACACTGGTGCCTGACGGTATCAATCAGAAATTTCAGGGTATATTGTTTTTACCTGTGTTTCTACAAGAAATAAATATTATCAATCTTGCAACAATGCCTCGGAGTGGTTAACACGATTTAATCGGTGCGCTGGTGGTGTGTTGGGTGGGACAATCTATTTTTAATATTTCAGAAAACGACACTGGATATGGCGCTCTAAAAATAGTCCTCTTGAACAAGGTCAGAGGTGTGTTCTATAACGATAAGGATTTTTCCACTGGACTTGATTAATGCTCCACATATGGCCCGCCGATTAGCGAAAAGTAAAACTGAGTTGTGGAATTTGTCCGGGGCTCACCAAAAATGTAAATTTAATTACAGCACTTTGAATGGCAGTGGGCAATTGATTGTTTGCTTATTTATTTACAAAAGCCCCCAGTTGTTCGGTGTTCAATTCAATATTGGCGGATGGGATTTCAATTAACTTATACTCAAATGTAATTAGCTTGGACAGTTTGGTCGGAAAATAGCCCGCAGGGATGGTGGCAAATACATCCAGTTTAATAATGTGTCCAGAAGTCTGCTTGGTAATTAACAACGCATACACCTTCATCGGTATCTCTTCCATACCCAACCCTCTGGGGTAACAACTCGTATGTCCTGACAACATGTGGCAGTCAGTCACTTTGCTCAGTCTCTTCATGTGATTCGTCTTAATTGGCCGAGTTGGGTCATTGCTGAGCTGGCTGTCACTGTGAGAGTGGGAGACAACTAGACTTAAGGTGAAAGTGGTTATATCGTTATATGCATCCCGAGACAATTCCAATTCTGGATGCGTTTGAATACCTCACAAGTAGATATATCATTTAAGGGAAATTTCATACATAGCGAGCCACTGTCGATTTTAAATTGGGTTTCTCAGGATTCTTCTAAGGCATGACATGCTGTCTTAAACGGTCATCTCTGTTGAGTAGTTTACCCTCTGCTCTTAAGCTTATGAATGGCGGCATTGAACAATTAGAATTACACATCGTATAGTATCAATGGTGTTTTTTGACAAGGGCTTACTACTCCATTGCCTTTCAATGCCAAAGATCGACCTGATTTCTAATGTGCAGTCATTTTCGGACTCCGGGTAGGCGGTCGTTCCAAACGCCTTTGATAATGGGGAATATACCCACACCCAGACAACAAATCCACCGGCCACTTTCCATCATCTAGCTGTCGACGCTCAATTGTAGGGTGCGCGTCGAAATGCTGCTTTCAAAATTCAGTTTTTTTTCAGTTCTGTTTTACAAAATTCAGTTTTTCAATTTTTAAGCAATCAAATTCAGCTCATTCTGCTATTTGCCAAAATAAACGAAAGTAAAAAAAAATAAAAAACAATTTTAAATTTATAAAAAAAAAAAATTAAATTTAATTCAAATTAATTAAAACAAAAATAAAAGTTTAATTACAAAAATAAAATTCAACTGAAAAAATTAAGAATTAAGTATGAGAAGTTAAAAATTTTAACAACAAAAAAACAATTTAATAAAAGTGCAAACTAGGAAAGAAAAATAGAAAATTTTCTCTACATCTCTGCTCAGTTTTTTATTGTTTGCAGAGTTTTGTATCCACCCTTCCAGAATTTCGACCCCAATCTTCATTTGTATCCATATCCTGCCTGGATCGAAATTCTCTCGTCTATTAAATAACACCCATCCACACAACTCGTCACCACCTCGCAGCCATTATCCTTTTCATTTTCAATTAAGTGTCAATAAACGCTTTAAAATCAATCGAAAGACTCCTCGTAATGGCTACTTATCTAACACGATACTTGACCGCACAATTTATCATACACTGCACCCTCCTCTTCGAAGAAAAGGCCAAAGGATATACAATATATATGGATACATGGTCTTGGATCCGGATAAGTGTCGAGTCAAAACACTCATAAATGCTTCATCGATTGTGATAAATCCGAAGGAGGAACATGTATCCGTAAAAGGAATGCAATTGAATCTTCAACGGGAAATAATTTAGACATTAACACGAAGAACAATTTATTGAGGCGGACAAGATGAACCATGCGATTCCTTATGTCATAATTTGGTGAGGAATTTATTTTCGAAAACAGATTCTCATAAAAAATGTAGGGACTTTTGTTGGAGAGGAAATTTCAGAGGGTTTCTTGCGTAAAACAATTTATGTCCCACATGAGCTATGAATATTAAAATTAAGCACAGACGATGACGAGCAACATAAAAATATGTGTGTCCCTGTGAATTGAAAAACAATTTTGGCTGTAATATTGGAGATAAAAATTTGGTATGCTTGTGAAAGCCTGGACAAATATTGCTCCAAGTCAGAACTGGGGTTTTGTGGGACGGACCAGTATGAAGAATACTTGGGGGAGGGAGCAAGTTCGGGAGTTAATGACTTGGTTTGAGACAATATTCCAAATGGAAATAACATTTATGCTTGCGATAAATACAAACAATCATGAATGACGTTTATATTTTTTTAAGGTTCTTAAGTCATTTTTTTATAGATCTGGTCATTTGAATGTAAGAGTTCTTGAAAATTACAATATACGTGGTAATCACTTGCATCAAGTAACTGTTCCTAGTTTTCGCACCACAGCCTTTAAGAATTTTTATACAATTGCATCGCGCCGTCTTTTTAATCAGCTTCCTCTTTGGATCAGGACTCTTTGTCCAATTAATAGATTTATGAATCACGTAAAACATTGGCTTCTAGCTCATGATGTTACAAGCTTAGAATCCGTTATAAGTTCTCGTTTATAGCTTGATGTTATGGTGTCTCGTTATTTCATATAAAGAACTCGAATCGCTAATATAATATTTTGAATTGTATTCCTTTTCTTCAATTAGGTAAATGAAGTATTATTTTGCTAAAGTTCAATGAATTTGTTGTTTTTAATTTTGAATTATAAAGATATTTAATCTCTAAGGGTCACCCCAACCATTTATTTATTTCTTGTAATTAGTTTCTAAACGTGGCATTTAATACTATTTCTGTTTCAGAAATATGGAATGTCACTATTTTCTCTAGTTTAAATTACTTATTATAATTAAGCTAAATATATTTTGAAATACTGTAATTAATTATATAACTAGTGAAAATAAACTTTTATACTACTAAAAAACTAAAAAAAAAAACAAAAACGTTGGGTGCAATGGTCCTTACAGTCAAATGTTTTCCATGTTGTATTAAAACAAGAATGAGAGCTTTTTGAATATGTTGTAATACGGATGGAAAGATAGATTTAGCGCCATCTATTGAATACTAGAGAGAGAATGTTAGGCGAAATCAGAATAATTGAATTGATTTGCGATGGCTGAATTTTGTTGATTTTTATTGCAAATTAGCTGGCCCGGCGAACTTAGTTCCGCCGCAATTCGTTAATGTAATGAAAATAATAGTTCCGAGCATGCACATTGCACATGCCTCTTTATGCAATTCGGTCAATTCAAATTCTTTATTCAAAAGTAATATTAAATACTCTATGACACTTAAAAAGAAAAGAAAAATAACAAAGTTCGGTCCTTAAGTCCACTTTTTCTCTAAATTAACAAAAATCAACTTCTGCTAGCTATTGTGACTGAATTTTGTTGTTTCACTTGAGGCGAACTTCAAGTTGCTGATGATGTGAACTAAACAAAAAACAATTTTATGATTTAACAGATAAAGCAAGAGGAAATTCGCAAAAACGTGACAAATGAGACTTTATATTTGACTTAGTCAGTGATGTTAATTCCGATACTTGAGGAATATAGTTTTTAGAAAATAGGCATCATTTTTTTTGTGAACTGTTTGAACTGTTTTACAATCAATATTTTGTTAATTCTTTTTTTAGAATCAATTCACACAAATACATTTTGAAGTTGGTAAATCTGGTACATTCTTTAATCAAATTCGCATTACAAATTTTACTTTACAACTGGGCGTCGTGCTTATTTTCCAATAACTTACTCACCAAATCAACCTTGGATTATAGAGATAAAAAAAGATAGAATTGCCTATCAATCGACCAACATTCTGATAACAATCTCTTGAATCACCTTGTAGGTTAGTTGCAGTGCCTTTGTAATATGCAATTTTTATCTTTTTTTACCAAAAAGGCATGATTTTTCGAAAAAGGCATAATTTTTTAAGGGTTCAGACATGAAAACTTAGATCCGGCTTTGCATCACTGGCGGTGACTCCAATCTAACTATTTCTTAACTTAAAGTCAAATTTAATGCTTTATTTCTTCTAATTTCGACAAAAAGTTAATTTTTTGCCAAAAGTCGCGTCTTAAATGTTTTATTGCTAAGGGCCAATAGAAATAACTGAAGTATATCAATATCGATGTGTGTCAATCAAATCGCAATGATTGACTTGCCACCTATCGGGTCCAAAAGTATCCTATCCTTCAAACTGGAACCAACCATACGCAACAACAAATTTACATGGAAATCGCCTGAGTGGCTTTGGAGATCGAAAACATTACCTATTGAGTCTAAAAGAATGTTATCTTTTAAGTCTTGCTAAACCTTAAATACGTCAATACGGACAAAACCAAAAAGTTTCATGAAAATTGGCCCATCAGTTATTGAGATATAAAGTCATCGATTTTCACACTGAAGGAATTATATTTATAAATTATTGTTATTGTATTATTATATTTTTGAAGTTAATTGAATTTAAGTTAAAAACGAAACGTGTGCCTACAGCGCCACCTGTTGAGAATTGTATGATTTTTTATAAACCATCTCTGATTCAAGACGAACAAAACAAAACAAAAATCATTCAAATCTAACTAACGCACATATCTATTTCCTTTTACATTTAGAGACACAGAATCTCAATTTTGACTTAGGTGAAAGGGTTGTAGGGTCAACAAAGCAAGGCAAGGTTTCAGCCTGTGCTTAGCTCGTCGGTGGAGTGGGATCTTCTGCTTGGCTTACAGACTACCGTACTTTTACATGCCTGAATTTTGATGGGAAAATTTTAAAATTTGTTAGCATTAAAGGGATAGGAAGAACATTGGGAAAGGATTAACTCTAAACGAAATATTTGTAACTTGAATAGCCAAGAAGAACACTAACCACACCTATCAACTTGGTTGGTAAGCCTTCTCCCTTCTCTCTCCACACCAGTACCGAAGGTGTTATGGTATCTTTCAGCTGCCCTCCCCATAATCATACTCACGAATGAGCAGAGTACCATGATTGTGAACACTCAAAACGCTCAACAACTCCTGTTGCCTGTTATCATTGTCCTCGTCATCTCAATCACCCCTACATTTCAACTTACTCACACATCAAACAAATTAACGTATCTACTCCATTTCAAAAAGTCACTGAATGTAACATAGTAAACATAAACAAATAAAAAAAAAATTCAAAATTGTTGACAACAACAATTTGCTTAGAAAATAATTAAAATATTTGACAACAACAATTGCTTTTAAAATTTAAAATACATTTTTTTTTGTTTTGGAAGTATTTATCTAGATTTTTATCTAGTTAATTTTTTTTCAAAGTGCTTTTCCTCATGAAAATCGAAATGTGTGCCTGCAACGCCACCTGTTGAGAATTTTCCGACTTTTCTTTTTTCCTAAACCATCCCTGATTCAAGAAGAACAAAATGAAACAAAAATCATTCAAATCGGTTTAGCAGTTCTCGAGCCTTTACCCGACTAACACACAACGATTGATTTTTATATAATAGAATATGCAATAAAATCGATATTTTTTTAATAACACAAGAATCATTTGTGTAGGATCACCCTGTACGAATCGATCATCTACCAAAACCCAACGAAGGTATCAACGAGCAATCAATCCAGTGGGCACTGACCACTGAGAAACAGAGTCAGAAGAGAACCGCCCAGCCGAGTAGTTCATTATACCATTTCTTCCTTTTTAATTTCTTTAATAAACGTGAATTCAACTATTAATTGTATTTACGCAAATGCCTTTTAATCCCACATTTGTATGATTGCCAATATATTTAACGTAGACAGAAGGATTGCAGAAAATTTAAACAAATTGAACTCAACAGTGTCAATCAACATTTTTACAAAAAACAAAATTCAACACCTTCCATAATTTTGTTTACGATTTAAATGGCTTGTGTCAAATTCCTGACTTACTTTGATATTTATAACTACTCCTTATAAAATTATTAACACAGTATTAACACATAACATGTATTTTCTTTTCTAATTTCAGGTAAGCCACTGTCGGTCTACATTTTTTATATCAAACACCGTCCAAGTAAGTTTTGGCATTGAATTTATATTTCACAGTGAAAGAAGTGACACAAAAACTAGCAGACTGTCAAAGAGAGTCTTCCTTAAAAAAGGATGTATAATGCGCCGTACTAATAACACATTTTAGTCTCGACTTAAAATTTGCGGAAGCTCACAATTGCAAAATTTGCATGGAAAATATAGCCAGTGTGAACTACTTAAATTTAAAGTCGAAACTAAAAATCTTTATTGGTAAGGCCCAATGACATCGAGACAATTGTAGTCCCACATAATTTACGGCAGGGTTGAATGAGACTTGAACGTAAATTTGTACAATCCACGACGGATATTAACAATTTCTAAAATCAAAAAATTGTTAATAATTAAAATATGTACACACGAATTTAAGAATTTATTTCTTTTTTATTTATTTACTTTGTTCTGTTACTTTTACTAATGAAAATGTAACAACAGTCATGCGTTAATGACAATTAACCACTATGGCAAGACCGAAGTACTAATAATCGTTTTTAGTATCCAAGCTAAGTTTCACGAATTCACAATGACGAAATTTTCTACATAAAATTACCCATTGTGACCTAGAAAATATTTGGTGTGAATGTTAAAAATGTTAATTAGTAAGGACCATGGTGTTTCGACATGCGTTTGTAGGTCATAATTTACAATTTTGTATGTCGATTTTCATTTCATTGTGATTTCCAAAAATTTAGCCTAGACACTAAAAATGATTATTAGTATCGCGGGATGTGTTTTTATACCTATGAGTGTTTTTTTTTTCTGTCGTGGATTGTAATGAATTCGAGCGGGAACCTGTAAGATGAAAAAGTTCAACGAAACAAATGTGTTTTTCAATATATTTTATAAAAGGTTCAAAACATTGAAATTTTTATTCAAGTGTAAAACGATTTATGGCGATTTTCCATATTTAACTTTAAGGATATGTAAAATTTTGACGGAAGTTCTTTCCGTTATGTAATTGGTAGCTGATTCTTTCAGACATAGAGCGAGAGACAGCGAGAGAGAAAGAGGGATAGATAGATGTACATACAAATAGAGGGAGAGCTAGATAGATAGAGAGAGCGAGACAAATAGAACAAGTAATAGAAAGAAACCTGTTAACTGACACAAATTCTAAAATTTTTCCTTCTTTCTTGGGCATATAAAAAAAGATTTTTCTGTAATGTGAAGAATCGTGAAATAAATATTTTTAGTGGAGTTAAGTCAAAGCCGTGAACATTTGAACCTACAAAAATGTTTTTTTTCTGTCGTGGTGATTGTGCACATCCGTAGACGCCTAGACGGTAGTTAATATCAGCTACAAGTTTTCCAAAGCCTTACAGCTTGATATTTTGGCATAGGTCCCCTTCCAACTGTGCCCGCCACGCAAATGAGGTTGGTCGCTTTCTATCGCCTTATCCCTATGGAGAAGAGTTGTAAGTTTTCCGGAACTGATGTCCATGCGAACTTGTCTCGCTTGTGATCGAAAATCGAGCCTACCTTTTAAAAGCCTTATTAGTTTCATTCGATTGCTTTTATAATAAACTAGGGGCCCGGCGCACTTCCTCCCGCCTCACATGGACTTAAAAAAAAAAAAAATTGTAAGCGGCTTTTTGGCACTCATGTGTACTGTACTACTGTGTAGTGAATTGGAAATAAGTTTGTATTATGGTCGTGGTCTGGAATGGGGGGGGGGGGGGTTCTTTTTAATGCAGCATTATGGAATGGCAAGTGTCCCATGGTAGATGGTAGTCGCATACTGTTTATGGCGATACTCGTATCTTTATGCATTTTTTTATGAAGTAGATCTGTTCTTGTTGTTGCTGAAGTTTGGCTAGATCTTTCTGAATACGTCTGTAAGGCTTATATGTTAAATATGTTAAAGGTTTGCTTTAAAAAAAAAGCAGACATTTTGAGTGGATTTTCCTCTTGACTACTAAACAGCGGACCGTAGATTAGTTCTTCAATTAAGGTAGCCATACCGATACCGGCTGAAATCCAAAAACTTTTAAATGTTTTCAGAGGTGTTGGCCTTAAAAGAATTTGTCGAAGCAGCAGACTCTTAAAATTTCCAACTATGCGGATCCAAATCGGCAAACTTAACTTTGCTTTCTCGTGTATATATCAATTATATGAAGCACCGCAAAAGACCGTCAATAGGAAGTTTCAGTATCTGTATCGGTGCGACATTCAACGTGTACAATATTCAAGTTTTTTTCTCCTTACTTTCCGAGATTCCCTGAAGTTAGTCCCCAGAAGTCAGCCACTAAAATGCCGAAGAAGGTAGAGGGGCCGTGTACAAGTGTGATTTGAAGAGGTTGAATTTTCTTGTCGAGAGCATTCGTTTTATATTGCTATATTCGTCGCTCAATCATAACCATTGACAGCTCGTCGCGTTCTTTCACCTTTGTCAATGTCATTGATGTAGACTGTATGCGAGTAATGGATAACATATTTGAAAGAGTGGACCGCCGGGGTAGGCTTGCGACTTTTGAACACTTTTCTCATCCCCTCAAGTTTCACGAAATTATGCAATGAAAACAAAGGCAGCCACGGCAAGAACAAGTAGCAACAATCAGGGCTCCTTTCGGTCTCATAAAAAGAAACACATCCACACTATTGGGGTAACAAAAAAGCGAACAGTTTACTCCCTTTAAAGTTATGGGACATATGAATGTCAGCTCCACTTGGATCACTTTTACAGTGACAGGCGCAATTTACAAACGACTAAAATTACTTAATTAAAATAAGTATTGATTTCTAAAATCCTTGTCGAAATACCGCATCCACAAGGAAGTTATACGTCACGGAATTCTGTCGATTTTACATGCAAAACAAATCAGATCCGCTGTAGCATTAGTAGAACAGCTTTGTCCAATCGGTCCAATTAGTAGCCCCAGCTATGCAATTACCGTCCACCCAAGACAAGGCATCAATTACAACATAGCCGGACACCGCAAAGGTCAAACACACACAATAATTTCTGTTTTATTTTTTTGTCTCGCTCTCTGCAACCAACCTTATAACTAATTAAAATCCTTTCATAAATTTTCAAGTCCATTTGATATTTGCTTAGAGTCCTTACAAATGTTTCAATCGATTTTTTATGTGTGTGTATATTTTTTTCCCCCATTCAACCACTCTTTCCATGTCGATGTCCGACCATCCTTTCCGGCGGACTGTGGTTTTGTATCATGTAACATTTTAAATTCTCCAAGTGGTTTTCAAATTACCCTCTTGTACAAAGAATATTCCATCTGCATGCATGTGTATTGCACAATTAGAATGCAAACACACACAGACACTCGTTCATGGTGCCCGATGTATACTATTGAAAGACCGAAAACTACTAACGCCCACCGCAGCGCCGCCTGCACTCGAACTCCCCCGAGAATCGTGTGAAAATTTCAATTAAAACGCAACGCGCATACAATTTTTGAACCACCCAAGGATAGTGTTTCAGTGCTGGAGCACATGAAATTAATTTCCACAAAGTCAAGTCAATTTGAGATGCGTCGAAAGTAAAATTTACAGCGCTGCCCTCAAAACAAGTCACAAGTTATTGGGTAGCCGTAGCGATAGTGTAGACCGGTCTTGGCTGTTTCCGTGCGGAAGGGAATTCGCTGATAAAAATAACAAAACAACCCCAACAAACTGAGCGAATTACGAAAAATTAAATTCCATTCCGTCAATTTAACTTGGTCTGTATCACTTAGAATTTGCGCGCGCCCCATTCGATTACCCAGCCAAGTACAACGAACCAAAAACCAACTTGTTGTGGGAGCTGCATCGAGTGGAAGGGGAATTTGTGTGCGGACGGCTTCCTGCACATCCTTGTGGCTATGGGCTAAGTTGTGCTTCATGAAATTACAAACTTTGTCTGTGTGAATACGATGATCTATCAATAAATAATGATAGTTGCAAGTGATACTCGTCCCGGGGGGGCATGAGAAGAACTTGTTCATTTCTGGAGGCGAAGTTGATGTCTGGCAAGAGTCAAGTGCGTTACTTTCCATGTACAGGATTGCAGGGTTTTGGTGGGAGGTGTCATGTCGAATTGTGGCTAAAATGCATGTTGAATACTTAATGGGGTCGGATAATCGATTTTCTTTTTGTTCTATAATTTCACTTTGTTATGGAAATTCCTTAAGTAGCCAATTTGGATGTCGGGGTGAATAGAAGCAGCAACAACTGTGGTTCACTTAAAGGATTAAGACGGTAATAGAAGTGTTGGTTTGGGCACTGAAGTCGACCTTCCCATCGAATGACTATGGTAATTTCGAAAAACAAATCAGGTATGCCGTCTTAACCGGGTCAGCTTGCCGCTATGAATATTGGAGACGTTTGGGTAGCTAGGTTATGACAAACGTCAACCACTTACATTTATCTGGACTAGGTATACGAAGGCGTTCAATGGCCATCTTGAATTGCTTTTTTATTCTAGGGGTTATTTTGTATGTTCACACTTCGAAAGTGGGTATATGCAGACAGGATTTGCCTGACTAGAATCGAGGCAATATATGTCAACTGATAAAACTAGTCACGTGAGCAATCGGGCCAATAAAAAATTAAATTGATGTCAGTCGGCTGTCAAACTTACTAAGCTAGAATTCCAAACGCCCCCATTAATTTTAGGTATATGTGCGGAAGGTATAAATTATCCCTTTTGTCACTCCCATGTTGCAGTGAACCAGGAAGTGTAATAAATAATCTATTACAATACTCTGTCTTCGGTATGACATTTTTGGTGACATGATATTTAGTGTTTAAGCTAGATTTTAATGGCGAAATGTTCCATATGAAATCACCCATTGTAACCTAGGAAATAGGTAGGCGCAGTGGTTAGTGAATTGGGCTACTAAGCGAATTCCACAAAAATCCAAACTCCAACTCAGGGTTTTTTTCACTGCGCCACCTCTCGCGAACGTCTGACAAACATCCGAGAGTATAACTGTCTAGAAAGAGTTTCGCAGTCGGCCGTTTGGAATCGACATAAAACTGTAGATCCCTTATGTCGTTTTCCATTGGGACCAAAAATCTATCTTTTTTTTTGATCTAAATCACTTTTCATGTTCCATTGGGACCAAAAATCAATCTTTTTTTCGATTCAGAGCACTTTTTGCAGATCTCGATATTTTTTTCAGATCTACACACACTCCCACAATACCAGTATACTTTGCACAGCTGTTTGACGTCATTTTAAGAAGTTTGCTTTGAAGACAAATGGGGGTAGTTTCGTGAAAACCAAAATAACGAAATACATTAATAGCCACGGATATAATTCAGGAGGAAATATTATCTTCATAGTTTTCCTCGTCATCTGAAGACTACGAATCATCAAATATACTCCATTTGTATGTGCAATAGGGGAAACATTTTTCAAGTCGATATCCATTTGTGATTTTTGCAAAAACAAATGCAATTTGAACAGCTGATATTGCTGTCATATAACACACTAATCCATTTACAAAAGCAGACCAACTTCGTTGCATGTTCCATTCACCACGTAAAATCTGAGATCTGAAAAAGATTTCTGGTGGTCCCAATGGAAAACGACATTACATTCGTTCCCAAAATGAAAAACGCACACAAAACGAATGGTTGCGAGAAGCAATGCCTAGGGTCCCTACAGACCTGTTGCGCCAACTATTATAATTATTTTTTATTATTGACCTGGAAAATATTTAGGTTAAAAATGATTATTAGTAAGACCCAAGGTTTATAAGGTAAAACTTATGCCCTATTAGATAACACCCCAATCGAGAAGGTATCTTTTCTCCAGACTTGAATGGGCACTAGGCTTGAAACGGTTGTGGAATACACCGAGGGGAACGTTTCATTCAAATTCAATACTTTGCATCCTAGAATACACTCGAAGTGAAAGATTCACCAGTCGGTAAGGTGGACGCGTTTAACACCATCATAAAAAATGATCGAAGCGAAACTCCCCATACAAACTTTGGCATTTTAAATACGCAGGTAGTTTATTGCGTATCCCTATCGTTTGTTGTGCGGTTTCGTTGTGTTTTCCAAAAAAATTTTAAGTTCGAAACATCAAAAACTTACAAATGTTGCTTTAATTAAACGTAAAATAAATTTTAAATTGCTTTGCTCTATCTCTGCTGCCATTTACCGCAAAACAGCTCATTTTCGAACCAACTTTGAATGAAAATATCTGCCGATAAGGAAGTCTTTCCCGATGTATATGGAAAGCGAAAGTGAATCGAGCATGCGAAGTAAATTTCAAATACGCCGTATTCCACAATAGGTGTGAATAAGAATCATCATTTGCATCACTAACTAACATGGAATAAATGTTTGACAAAGTGTCATAAGAGAGTCATTTAGGCAGGGACTTCCTATTCGCTTCAAAAAAAAAAAAAAAAAAACTCATACAAAGCGAAGCCGAACGATAGACTGTTTGGCCAAATATTTAATTTTTGTAATACTCATCGATTATACAGTAAGCTAATGGAAATATTGTTCTGGTAATGTCGAAAAAAATTAAAGAGATGGTTCCCGCTGAAGATGAATTCATTCGCACCTGGAGGTATGGGAAAGAAAAAGTTCGTCAATTGAGTTTGCTTTAAATTATCACGATAGAGTAAGAAATTTGTATTTTCAAGGTTAGGTATTTTATTAGTTATTTTCTCTACATTTTCGTTAAAGAATTAATTTTGTCTGAGAAGATGTGAGAGACATGTGGCTTAAATAGAAAATTTTCCAAATATTGTATAGAGCTCCACACAGGATATATAAATTTATCTTTCTGGAAGAAAAGTTTGACGGGCTTAAAATTTTTATTTTTCATCCAATATCATACAAGGTCATTCATTTTGTGGTTTCAAGTTGGTAGCACTGGCATTTGACACCTGTGAAACTCAGCTGTCATTTCAAGTATCATAATAATCGCCATTTACGATGGTTGATCTCTTAACAATCTCTCAAACACCCAAATGGACTATTTTGTTATTCTTAGTCGACGTCTCTACATGGCTTTTATTGTTTTTCGTAACTCAGTACCGGAATCTAATGTCTCATAATAATCTTTAGCTTCTTCATCACAACTTAAAAGGCTCCATTAGAACTGCGACTACTGAAGTCATAGACCTTAAACTTTGACATACAATTTGCGGACGTTATATTTTAAGCTGAGTAACCCGACAAAAGTCCGGCCTTATTAAGAAAATTAACTATTTGCTGTCTGGTTTCAATTTAGCTCTTTTGTGAAACCGGATTATTCGTTTCTGGTTAAAAATATGTGATATAAAATTTAAAAAAAAAATACATACTTTTCCCTTCTATGAAAAGTTCCCTTTCACCTGATCAATAATTCAATATAAAGCCGAAATCTACATGACTTAAATTTGGACCAATGGTCTGACTCGATCATCATGATTTCATCATTTTAAAAATAGTCGAAGGCAAAATATAAAGGATCGTTTTAACCGCCATAAAGCAACACATAAGAAACATAGTCGCTTGATTTTGTTTCATTTTTTTTTTTTTTGTTGGGAACATTGTCCCCATATACATTTTTAACATTATCCAATACGTACTCGTAGTAAGAGAAAGATATTGCGTTCGTACAATTTTGAACTCGAGATGTTAATCAATTCTGACATTAAACGATGATAGAGGATCGCAAAATTCTGTCCGTCTGCCCGTCCTTCCACAGGCCTACAGCCTAAACGGTTGCCCGGATCTCGTTCAAACTTCGAATTTGGAGTTTGTGGGCTTAGAGTTCGGGCCGTTTTTTTTTGCAAGCTAAACTAAATATTAATGGTAACTCGAAAACCTCATCTTCGATTT
Source organism: Cheilosia vernalis (assembly GCA_949126925.1). Classification (NCBI taxonomy): domain Eukaryota; kingdom Metazoa; phylum Arthropoda; class Insecta; order Diptera; family Syrphidae; genus Cheilosia; species Cheilosia vernalis. The sequence goes on along the minus strand of OX421361.1, from coordinate 13,101,683 downwards.
ACATAAAACTTTAAAAACGTAGTAATGCATACATCCCGAACAATAACTTATGATCGGTTTCCAGCCAAATAGTCAAGCAATAGTATTTTTCAAAATAAACATACAATATTTGATACTGTTTTGTCTGCCAAATTTTACAAAAACCGCTCAAACGATTTTGATCAAAATACATATTTGGGATAATAAAATAACACTAATTAAGATCCCATACTTATCTTTTCTCTAAAAAATCGAATAAACAAGTTTTGTAATTATTTCTCAAAAATGACCATACACAAAAGCCGATCTGTGTTCATACATCCCTTTAAAATTCAATACCGCACTTACATTGAAAATGCAATAACAGCGACGTAAAACTTATTTTTAGCCACTATGACGCACTTCTTCTTTTCAACCATATTGAATATGCAGCTTAAAATAATTCCAAACACTTGGTGCCTTTCACAATCAGAAACTCCCACTACGTTTTCATCGGCATATTCGGTTTATAACTTATAATGCAAATTCAAAAACAAACCTCTTAAATCTTAAATGTAGGTATATCTATGTAAAGATATCGATGTAATACGAATCCTACTTTCAATCATAGACACCTTAAACCAGCGTTATTATGATTTTCACAGCAAGCAAAAAACCGTGCTTTCCTCGAAAACTCGTCAATGTATTCACACCGACCACCAACTCGTTTTCGTTTGACGTTTCAATCAGCTGTGAGACACTAGTCGTTAAACTTCGGTGCAAACTTATGTGGTTACAAATTTTGATCGCATTAATTAACAAACAAAATGAATTTAGTGCATTTGAAAACAATATTAGACCATTAATTAACTGTGAAAAATGATTTTAAGTTGTGAGTTGTGACATTTGTTCGGTCAGCCATTTTGCTGAACATTGCAAAAGGTGTGTTTGTTTCTACAACCCAACGATTGGACGTCGTTTTCGTGGTGTTTTCGTGGAAAACGAGTGCAAACTGATATATATATGGGAAAACCGATTTTGGGCTTGGTGTGAAAAGCCTATTACTAAAATATTCGAGTCAAAAATAAAAACATTCCATTGCCGATCAGAAAAAAATGCTCCGACTACACTTTGCCTTGCACTCAAAAATCTTATAAACTGTAGGAGCATAAAATAGTATAGTAGGCGGCTAGGCGCTTATAACTCTCTACCCAGAACATGCAATAATTGTCTGTTACTGAGAGCTTCAACTTTTAAAAACTAACATCGTTTTGATAATACTGACATATCAGATGAATAACGCAAACGTGAATTTTATTTAACACTATTCCTTTTTCTCTATTTTATGAACCCTTGATTTTATCTAGCATTGCTTTCCTACCCTTCCGCAGGGTTCTCCCTGCTCTACTCACCCGTTTACCTAACCTACCTAGTAAAATAAGAAAATAACCAATCAAACTGTTGATCAACAAGAAAGTTTCGTTCGACCCAGTCGTGCACTTTATTTTTATTTACCACGTGTCTCATACTTTTTGTATGGTACCGCAGTGTTCCCAGGCCTTGAAGACTGTCTTCCACTTTTTTATGAGCAAAATCATTAGTTTTCCCCTAAATTCGAAAAATATGTTTCCCCTTTCTCCCAGGGTGAAAATAGCATTTATTTTCATATGAAAAAAAAAAAAAAAAATTAATTAAAATTTTCCTCAATCTGGGATTACTGCTCTCCCGTCTAAGCTAGATAAACGAAAGCCACCAGCCAAACGTGAAATGACAGACAAAATTTCGTGCGACGTAGTCGTGAACTTTCCGATTGTTAAAACTGCACATCTTCAACTATTTCAATTAAAAAGGTGTAATTTTTTGTCATTTCTAGCCAAGCGTTTGCCTTTCCATGTGCTTCGATTTATGAACCAAGTTGCGTTCTCAAGACTCCCTTCCAATCCCATTGAAATCCAAATGTCGAGCATGGGGAATATTTGATTACCTAATGAAAATTTAGCACTCGACTAGCTTCCAATTTAAATTATAACACCCACCTTGTTACAAATTTATTTGTTAAAATGGTAGAAATAGTCCCGTCGTAGTGCCTAGCAACTAACACCTCAAGCCTGCATGTAAAATGCAGGTTGCCAGGCTCATCTCCAACCAATCAAATAAATTCACATTGCGAATTTATCAGCTGAACGATTCCACATCGCAACAGAGAGCAGAGAGGGCGAGTGGAAGCGCCAAATGATTACATTAATGAGTCCTTTAATGACATAAATTCCAATTATGAGAAACTCCTTGAAGACTCCCTAATTTCAAAATTACCTTAAGGGGTCGGCTTACGTAGCAGGCTATTTCTGTTCATTGTTCCGCTTTTCTGATCATCTTTTAAGTTGTTTCAAATTATCTTACATTTTATTGTGATTACACCTTTCGCGGTTGAGCACATTTTTAGGGATATTTTTAGAAGTTACCAATTTTGTTGTCCGGGCATCCTAAACCCTAACACTGTTCATAATTAAAAGCTGTTTAGAAATGTAAGTCCCAATTAATGGTGCAACTAAATATGGTTTCATCTCCGAGCCATTTGTTTGGACGCTCACTGCCATTAATGACTATCACCCGTCCTCATTGTGAATGCATTTTCCTTTCGGTCAGTGGAGCACGAAACAAAAGAATATTAAAGCGAATGACATACATGGAAGGATACATGAGGGAAATGTGGGTGGAAGTGGAACGGTGGTTGTGTGGTTTTTTTTTTTTTTTTTTGGTAACACATAAATGAAAGGGAATTTTTCAAATGAAAACGCGTAGGTGTAGGAACGATATATAGGCTTTGACGGTGTACTCCCTTGGGCAGTTATTCCTGTGCGACAAAGTTACGGCGAAAAGTTTTACAGCGTCCGCTTGAAAATATCGCCTACAACTATCAGCGTACTGAATGAAAGAAAATATTTTATAACAGCTATTTATGTAGAAGGGAAACAGTTTGCGCTTATCGAACACACTTCTCATCTTGATTGTAGTTTATTGGGGATATGTGACTGGGTTACGAAGATCTCCGAAAATGGCAAATTGGAGAGGGTAGGAAGCAAACGAACGGATATTGGGTTGGGTTGCTCTTTGCGAAATAGAAAATGTTTGGGTGATATTTTTGATGGCACACTATTTCTGGATGAAGGACATTCGTATTTGTAGATGTTTTGGGAAATGGAATTTGGCAAAAGATGTGCTCAAATTTGTGTTGGCTGATTTGTGATGGTGCTAACTGAAATGTATTCACATCAAATTGTTCAAAGTGGCCATCATGTTTAATTTAATACATTTGTCTATCGTGTTCAGATGAATCAGTGCGTTGCATGTCTTCAATCAGTTGGCAGTGCAAAACAAAGACTCTTTAAGAAAGCAGGAACAAAGTGATTAAATCCCCACAGAGGCAAGCGACATCTTTTGCGAAGAAAAAAACTCTTTTGGCAGGGGTCAGAAAAAGATATTTGATAGTTACGCATATGGAAAAATGATTTATGTACCTACTAGAGTTGTAAGTTATTTAGCAAAAACTCGAAAAATATCCTTTAACCCCGGGAAGAGATAACAAGCTTCGTCCGTCTTCTAGGTCGCAGCTAGATATATTTCTACTACGGCCACCTTTCTTTTTGGATCGCTGCTGCTGCTAAAGCTCTGTTCAGTACGGTTGCCAGATCTGACAGTATTGTGAGGCCTGAAATGAAAAAAATTGTCCCACATGTCTGCAAACCGTGTGAACTGGCGTTTCATTGTCTGACCATTGCCAGATGCTTAGAATATTTAGAGACACATTTGCTTTTGACAGATGTGGTGTGGTGACGACATCTGGAAATTTCTTATTTTTTTATGATTTAAAAGAACAGTATTATTTTCTTTGCATTTTTCAGTAGATTGGTGCAAAATGTGTGAATTAAATAATTTGAAATATTGTTGCGTTAAAATTAACGCCCAAAACGTTTTTTTTTTTCGCCTTTCGTACCATTTTTTTCTGGTATCTTCCGGGGGCTTCCCTTTCGCCCAGGAGGATGACAAAAACAGGTTGTCTTAGAGGCCGGGCGGACGGTCGGGAATATCTTAATGGATGGACGGACGGTCCCCAATCAATAACTGATGACGACGATCAATCGCTCAAAGGCCGCCTGGGCCCATCCTAAATACAATTGGTAACCAAATAGTATTGTAAACGATAACTTCCAAGTTCCAACTACTTGGGTTCTGTTAGTTTACCCTTTCTGCGCGGAAACTCACTCGACATTAGCTTGCGGGTCGCGAATTATACATATCCTTCAACTCTAGTCTGGTAGGGGTTGGTAAAAGCGAACCTATGCAGCCACCGAAATGTGTAATCGAACAGGGCGAGATCGCTAGAATGAATGTGGATCATAGTGGGAGAAGAAGCTATCAGAGCTCGGGATGCGAATAGCTGTCAGCGCTGCTGATAGACAAGACGCAAGCGCCTGATAGACAAGGAGCAAGAAAAGTTTTAAAACAGAATATAAAGGAAACCTATACGAGAGTAAAATTCACGGTATACTGTTAGTCTGCAGTGGAAGTATTTTAAATTTGTACAGTGGTTGTAGCGGGGAGTTTTTGTCAACGCCATTCCCCAGTACAAAGGACATTGAGGAGTTTCCTTAGGAGAAGAGGAAGAAAACAAAAACAGATAAGTAGGGTGTTTAGGTTTAGGTTTAGGTTGTTCATAGCCGGTTGATTTTGATAAATTCGAAAAATATTGGTTGACTTAGGTTTCGATCGGTTTTTTAACCGTAGCCATTAACGGCCGGTTAATAATTTCGCGACCCTCTGTGCCGTTTTGAGACCGTCTTTCGTGACCGTTAGCCATGGAACCGTATGGTAATCGGAAGTTATCCGTTGGCCTAAAACCGCAAACTTGTTTCATATAGCGCAACAAAAAACAGTTGTGTAAAGCGATACGAGAGCTTCCAGCTCTGTGATGTTTTTCTAAAACAATTACTGGCCATGTCCCAATTGTAAATCTGATAGAAACACTAAACTTGTGAAACTCCCCGTTGTGGGAAAATAATTAAGATCTTGTATTTCATTGTTCGTTCATTATTTCACATTAAAAAATCGTTGTACCAAAGGTTTCGCAATCTCCATTTTTCAAAGACTGCGTGGCGCTCTTAGATCAAGTTATCGAAGACTCCTCTTTTATTACGTCAGTAATCAAAAATTCTACTGTGATCGAACCCACACCCAGCTGACTAGCCAAAACTTTACGACTTGTAACCTCTTGCGCAGCTGCGGCTGCATTTGTTTACCCGATTTCTGTACGTTCTAGAATCGTTTTCCCCATAACTTAAAGTGCAACAATATTTACGTGGACGTCAATATAACAACGAAAAGGATCTATTAAACTTTATAACCCTTTAGAAATATTTATTATCCTTTCTATTCGCTTTTTGTTTTAAGTATATTTTATATTTTCCGTTTTATGATGCTTTTAAAAGTATCTGGAAATGCTTATTACTTTTTGTTTTGTCATTTGTGTTCTTCCTTTTATGACCCTTGCAAAAGGCACTAGAAAAATCCTTTGTACAATGCATTTTGGAAATTGCTAAAGTCGTAAATTTGGTAGCAACAGAATTCCAGGCCTCTGGTGTTCTCGTCTTCTAAAACTCAAATTGTGCTTTGTAATGAAATAATTTATTTATCCACGAGCACTTTGTAGATTGCATCCGGCGATCTTTGCCCCCGGAGTATTCCATTCGGAGGACTGTTTCTCGACGTTTTCAATGGTTTCTTAGTATGTGACCAATCCAGAGAGCCTTTTCGAGACTGACCACTGGATCTAAGACTCCGCATTGAATCAATAGTTGTGACGTTTTTTTTTTTCAATATTAATCACTACGGGTATAGGTGTAACATCGTAAGACTTTGCAAGGCGTATGGCACTCGCAGCTCTATCTGTTTCAAACTTAACGCTTAGTTGAATATGACAGCCTATTTGTTTAGTCGAATACGACAGCCTGCCTTTAATGGTCGAATCCGAGCAACTTAAGTTGTGATCGCCTAAAACTTTATGAGTGGATGGGGGGGCTCTTACAAGTTTTATGAACGCTTCTAAGCTTCTCTCGAAAGTAGCGACTGAAATACACTCTCCATTATGCCAATTTTGTAGCCTTAAAAAGAGTCTGAGCTAGCTCTTTTTTCAACATTTTTTTTAACGCTTTAATCAAAATTTTTAACACTAAAAACTCGGTATATAGGTATACCAAAGAGTGTACTTCAGTAGCCATCCTCGGATTTTAAAATCTTGGATTTAATTTCACAAAATAAATAAATTTTAAGCTAGTTACTTCAACTCAGTCGTCTTTTCCAGCCGAAAATTCTATAGCATTCTTCTCTCAGAAAAAAAAACCTTTCAGTAGTCTACCCGTTTATTTATAAAATCTCTAAATAACTCACCACGCCAATTTAGCAGTCTGATTGGAACGCCAAGCGGATTACGCCGACAGTTCAATCGGATCGGAATGTTTTGCTCTTTCAAAAGCTTAATAAATTAAAAAAAAAAATTAAACAACTGCCCTGACTTGACGAAATCAGTTTAATAAATAACCAACTACTCGCGGCCATCAATCTGCCCATTCCAAAGCCTGCCTATGGACATTGGACCACCCTCAAATTGGCACATGTATCGAATTTCGAGATTAATAAAGTTTCCATCGGAGAGTAGCTCTTTCCCTTCCAAAAAAAAAAAAAAGTGTTGATGAACCTGTGCCCTGCAAAACGTTACAATCAAATTTGAGCCGATAACAGATTTACCAACGTAATGGAGTCGATCTTTCGGGCCAACGATACCCTATACCCAAAGGCCAATTGATTTTAAGCAAGTGTCCATGACATCATGCAAGCTGAGCCGGAAATTTGAAGTTACTTGACGACTGTATACGAAATACAAGTACTAGAGTAAGGGTACGAGTCGCAATGCAATTACGGACACTCGCAAAGGGTAATGGAGGGAACCCAATTTAAACTGAGTTAAACCACCTGCAATACCGAAGGGCCACAGTAAACATTACCGGCTTAAAAACGTCGTTCGTTCTCAATCTCAATTATATAAGTGCCGAGCGATTTGAATATCCAATTTGTTTATCCGTTCTATTGTCTTTGGAATAAAGGTTATAGGTCGCCGTGCCGACATTCTGAATGTATGTGAAATAATCAAATTTTCCTGACTGCCGCATGGCAATTCCTTCAAAGTATCGATCACATTACCTCCATGGGATAACTATTAAATATGCCGACAAGAATGGTTATGCGCGTATGAAATTTGTCGAGCCAGATATGTACTTTGGAATTCAAATTACCGGCGAAATTATCTCCTAACGATGATGTGTTACACATTTGATGCTGATGTGATGGGGATGGTCTCATTAAAATAAAATCGTGCACAACGGCACATGTGGCATTGTTTGAACAGAGTTGCGTGCACCGGGGGAGGAGGGACGAAAATTATGACAAATGAAAAGTGCCCTCATGTTGGGTCGGGGTCTTGTTAAAATTTGGCGACAGAAACAGGCCTTTGTTTGCCTTTTGAAATTTGAATAACTCACCCCCTTGAAATGGATGTCGACAGGTAGCTGAAACGAAAAAAAGAAAATGGCGGTCAAATTAAAGGGTCAAAGTAAAAACGAAAAGATTCGTCAACAAATATTACGGAGAGCCGCTGTTAATTAGTATACCTAATTCCTTCATAATAATAATATTCTAGTACTTTTATCAGCTGTGTTACCTTTTTTTAGAGTTTTTTGTTTGGTATCATTGTTTTACGAGTATGTTATCGAAGTTTAATGTCAAAAATCATAAAATTTCAAAATTGCCAAACTGTCAAAATGTACTCTGTCATAGATGCATGGATATATCAAAAAATTGTTATTAAAAAATCGATCTTTTATAACGTAAGGTTCGTTTTTACTTTTCCTAACTCAAATTTTCAAGAAAGTAAATTGTAAGTGACGTCGTATTTATACAGCCGCTGTTGAACAACGTTTGGTGCTGATATACATATTTGGCTGTGAAATTTCTGAACTGAACTGTGTTAATTCAACAATTATTGTTACGTACGACAACGTTCATCCAAAAACAACAATTTTTCACAATTAGAAAAAAACTTACTTACTTACTTGCTCACTTTCAACAGCTACGAAAACAAAATTAATGGATGAATTTATCTGAAATTTTGACAGTTGTTGTGTGACAGAAGACACTAAGTAATGACACACAGATTTTTTATCAATGCCGTTATCAGCCATAGTAAGCATAGGCACATACTTAACCTAACAAAGTTATAATTGAAAATAAGTAGTGACACTTTTATTAGAAAGTAAAAAAAGTAACAATGTCACTTTATAAATAATAACATTAAGAAGTGTTAAAGCAATAAATTCCAAAATAAAACAAAAAAGCGAGGAGAGAAAGAAGAGAAATCCAAATGAAGAGAAGTTAAACAAATCAAACACAGCAACAAAACTTGTAATTTCCTCATGATCGAAACTAAGAAGCCAGATTTTATGTTTAGGCTCGTTCGTGTACTTTCAGCATACAAAAATGAAAAATGTCAAATGTCAGAAATCGAGAGAGAAATCTCTCAATTTCAAGAGAAATACCTGACCGGTTTTCTTGCAAAAAAATTGAAAAATGTCATTTAGACATTTCATAAGGTTATCTTCAAATACAGCATCTACAAAATAAGTAGGGATTCAATTTTTCATAAGCTAAATACCTATTAAGCTTCGTTTGAGTGCGCTGATATGTTCTAGGAGGACATTTAATTACAACTTCTTCCTTCAACATCGTTGAATACGAAAATAAAAAGAGTTTTACTCGTCAAACTGTTGAGCTGTCACTTAGTTGACATTTTTCATTTTTCAGACGAAATTCGGCGAGTAGAAAATTACGAAAATATGAAAAGAAATAGATTTCTCTCGCATTTTTGTAATTTTCTCAGTTCGTGGTCGCATTAGCACAGTTTCTTAGCAAATTTTAAATAATTTTACGTTTGCAAAGAAGAACCCGAATGAACCTTTTGTCTACAAGTTCGGGTGAGGATCTAATTGCACGAATATTCATAGGAAAACTATTAAACAGTTTACGGGACACAACGGAGTAGAAACTACAAAATCACTCAAAGCCCGTGTGTTACCCTTTATAAAAAAAATTTAAAACTGATGCAAATGTTTTAGGGGTCGAATTTTCTGATTAAAACAATTTTCGATAGGTTGAGAAATATGCAATCAATAAAGGCTACGCCAGTTTATTCTGATCGCAAGCATCATCCACCCTATTTCTTCATTTCTCGTAGCTTGGCAATGATTCGAGACTATGCTAACAGCTCGGCACTTGAGGAATGCCTTGCATCACATCGATAGCAACATGATCAATTTGACTGACTATTCGATTTTTTTCATTATGACAACTGATGTGAGGAAATCGTGATGCAGCAAAGTCAATTGGTTGTTGTATAGGATACGCCTTCCGTACTATCAAAAACTTCCACCTTGTCCCTTCTAAACCCAGAAAAATGTTTACATCGTACCCAGGATATTGCTGATATGTGAGAGTCGAGGAGCTCGTAGAAAAACTCGTCAGTATAGCATCGTCTTTACCTTCAGTGGGGGTGTCAACCAATTGTAGTCGGCGAGTCTAGTCTTTTGGCTGTCGCTTACAATGAATCCGCATCCAAACAGCAGCTGCTGCTTTTGGCTCCTGTAGCAATCATCGTAGTAAGTGTCACTGTTTTTGTCCTTCTTTTGACCGATCCACCCCAAAGCACTTGCGGTGATATCTGTTTTGCAGCACAGTCGCTTCCTATTTGGTAGCAAGCGGCCTATTCATGGTTTGAAGACTTCATGCGGAGATCCAAAGGTATATCTATTGCTATCAACAGTGCATATATCTTTTGCGAGGCTTGTAGTTCTTATTTCGATGCAGAACTGAAACAGTTCCTTATTATACCTAAGACGAAGAACACTGACGAAATCTCGACAACGCTCTCCAAATTTTAGCTCCAAACGTTCCAAATTGTTTGCGCTCCGACTCGAAATACTCGCATCAACACTTGAGAGTTTTAAAATTGGTGAATACGAAGATAAGTTTTGTGAATGGGCTTATCGCCTCAGTCCCAGTTCCCAGTCAGCAGCGACTTTCTGCCCAGTGCCCGGGTAGCTCAGTCGGTAGAGCGTTGGACTTTTAATCCAACGGTCCAGGGTTCAAGTCCCTGCTCGGGCGGACACTTTTTTTAATTTTTATTTATTTTTTGCACATTTGTTTGTATTAAATTTGCAACTTTTGTTGGTTTACTAAAAATGCTGCTAAAATAAAAGAAAATGCACGCAGAGCTGAAAACTCTGTTGACAGTAGCCGCTGGTAAATTTTCAGCCCAACACAAATTTCGTACACACCAGTGGCCATCAAGACAACTCCTTCGACCCCACTGTCTGTGTTGGCGTGCGACGATTCTACTTCCGTGAAATCTTATCATTCGCTAATTTGCACAATTATCGCTGCCTACTGTTGTATTCATACAAAGAGACAGGACAAGGACGAAGGGGTGGAAATGGAAAAACATAATTATTTCTATTCGTTGTATTTATTAACTGAAGCTATTAAAACACCCGTTACAATCACCAAATGGCGTCGGAAGTGGCATGAGGCCGAGACATAGAAAGAAGTTCTTTTTCCCTTATGGCGGAAGGTACCACCCAGATAAGGCTGACTTATTGAATCGAAATTAAGGATACACGTGACAACAAGAGAGCAAAATAGGGGCATGATTTTGGGAGTTAATTACATTGATACCGGAATAGTTTTGGATCGCAAAAATTATTCTTCGCAGTGGCACAAAAGGATTTTCTAGATCAAAGATAGCACTTCAACAGATTGCATTTGCAAAAATCATTAACGTAATTAAAGGTAAAGTTTTCAAATGGATGGACAATTAAAGTGCCCGTGGAGGAACATGGCGCAACTGGGATTTTTCGACCAATTGGGATCTAAACGGGAGATTATGTGAGTCTGTAAGGGATTACGTATCCGGACTAGGTTTGAGAACTCCTACTACCTTTCAGCTCTTAGCCATGGACGGTTTTTATTTATTTTTGAATTGAAGACGCGAGCACGAGTTTAGGTATTTAGAAAATATGCGTTCCATTTTTATGGGTGAACATTTCGTTTTAATCGTCCCATTGGCACCAGCTTATGTGTCAAACAACAATGCCTAAGAATAGCTTCAAGCAAACCCGCCTCACTAAATCTAGTTCAGAACATAATATCCTTCCAGCATGTGGTGAATATTTTACGCAGATGCATCATTACCGCCCCCAAAAACCTGTTACATTGCATTATAATATTTCCCCATCATATTTTAATTACTATCGTGCCTTGCATTGTGTCTAAGAACAATTGAAAAACTTGAACTTTCTCTTTTGCGACAACCTCTTGCGTATGCAAATGTTCCACTGTTTTACAGAAACACCAGCAGAATATATTAACTTCCTCCAACTTGTATACTCATTCATAGAGAGGAAGTTTTTTTTCACCAACATAGTTCTTTTTGTCCTTTTGTTGTTTTCTTTCGCTTAAAGTTGAAAATTTATTTATTTTAAATATTTTTCCCAGCCGTTTCATACTTTGCGTCTCCTGGCGAAAAGTAGGTGAAATTTCGGAATTTATTTTTTTTACTTCTTTGTTTCCATACTTTGCCCCTATTAGGCAAGTTATGAGCTTGTGAAAGAACTTTTAGATAAATTAAAAAGGCAAACAATCTCGTTCAGCTGCAAAACTGATAAAATAATAATAAAAAAAAAAACACAGAAAAGACATCAAAACGGGAGAAAATTGTGTTAAGAAGGTTCGCTCTATGCGGTTTGCCGGCAGGTTGGCTTATTCATTAGTGAGTGAGAGAGTTTTCACCCTAATTACCGTTAAATAATAGTGAAATGCAGACAGGAAGCTTCTGATCTAAGGATTTATCAGCCGCGGGTCAAGTGTGTTTCATTTTGTTGTTAAATTTATATATAAGTGGAGTAGGGGAAAAATAAGCACGAGCAAAGGGCTTAGACGTGTACCCAAAATGGTGGGTGAATCTCATGGGCACTGTCATGGGATTAGCCCTTTTAGTGATTCGTACTTCAAGGTGGTAATTGAATTCCAGAGGTGCAAACAAAAATAGAAATGGGGACGATGTAGTAACTGTCAGCAAGGGTAATAGTACTTATGAGCTTGCTTTGTTTCAAAATAAATGACAACAATGTCGGTAATGCAGATACCGGATGGGTCGGTGAACACGGTCGGTCATACAGCGAAATCACATATCATTATTATGTATAGCTGACATTATTTCCATTCAACAACGACTATCTGCATTATCGACATTGTCTGCATAGCCATGTCATCTGTATTATCGACATAATTATAATAATTAGTCAACATTAATATAGTGTTATTGACACGATTTCTATGTTTCGGCAGCAATCAGTAAGACATACATCGTTTCAATTTAGCAACGCCGGTCTGTGCTACCGACTTTGTTCCAATTAATCAACGTTAATAGTGTATTCTCTATTATCGTCAAGATTGTAATGTTTAATATCAACCTGCATAACCAGAATCATCAAAATACGTCTGTATTACCGACACTGTTCATATTAATCAATATTAATAGTGTGTTGTCGACACTATTTCTATGTTTTGACATCATCAGACATCGTCGTTATCAACGTCGGTCTGTATTACCGATACAGATCTCATTAATCAATATTAATATTTTATCCTGTATTATCATCACGATTTCCATTTTTAAAAACAACCTGTATAACTAGCAACATTTGATTTGCATTAATCAACATCAATCTGTATTACCGGCATTGATCTCATTAATCAACATTAATAAGTTGTCGTCGATACGATTTGTATGTTTTGACATCAACAGACATCGTGCCAATTTATCAACACCGGTCTGCGTTACCGACATTGTTATAATTAGTATTCTGTAGCGTATTCTGTATTACCGCCAAGATTTTAATGTTTAACATCAACCAGCATCATTTGTTTTACATTAATCAACATCAATCTGTATTACCGACATTGATCTCATGAATCAACATTACTATTGCCGACACTACTTCCATATTTCAACATCAATATGTACGACCGACATCGTTTCCATTTATAACCATTATTCTGTATTACCGACCTTTAAAAAATGCATACCGACGTTCAAACAAAAACGATAGCTGAAGATTTCCTGGAGCTACCAAAATGTAAGATTGCATCTTTCTTTGCTGCTTTATTGAGCAGAGGGTTTCATGTTCATCGCCTGGAAAAACACACTTCAACATCTGTCAAAAGATCCGCCAGCCTAAATGTCACGAGAAAGCTTCTTAATTCAGCCGTTTCGATTGTTGCCACCTTGCATTTCAGAAATAATCTTCACGCAAACGACTGATCATTAGAAGCTGCGCCTAGGGTCCTGTTTTATTTTTCTCCTGTCATAATTTAAACGAGAGAAATGTGTAAATTAAAACAACTAAAAACGTGAATGGTGATTATCTGCAACCCTGCCGAGCCCCATTCAAAGTTAATCCTTCAGCCAGTTGAAACGGATATCCCCGATAACTCCGACCAATTACCATTGAATTACATTTAATTAATTGCGCACATCTTTCGTGCATAATATTATAATTTTTACAAAGCCATTAGTTGTATTTTTTTGCTCTGTTCAACAAGTGGAGACAGGCGCAGGAGCACGGAAGCACAGCATCCCTCCACACTTAACTCATTTAATTGTTTCAGGTTCACTTTGGCAATGATGTATAGATCCGGCGCGCGGCCGAAAAAAAAAACTCATTTTATTCGTCAAACAATAGGCGCACATCCAAGTCTTGAGTTCAGCCATCCATGCGGACATAGACAAACGGATGGAACTCGTAACATCTGTCATTAATTTGCGAAATTTCATTCCGCACAACAATGCTCGACAAAGTCACGGACCAATGGATGGCGGCGCGCAAGCACTCCCTGATATTGTTGTGAATTTTATACAGCTAAATTGGATTGTTTTGTTATAAACTGGACAATGTACTCGTACAAGTGCGATTCGAATGAGTTGAATGTCAATTGTTGGTGATTTTCGAAAGTGACAGTGGCTGCCTGCCTATGGGGGGGCAGTCTGAATGCCAATTCAGTTAATGCACGTGCCCAGGTGTACGATGATGATCCGACTATCGGCATTAAGGGATAATTGAATTAGTGTTGCATTTTCGAATGCAATTGACTGTTGAGGATTATATAAAATTGTCAGATTGTATATATTCGCCGAGAGCATAGTTGTGATACGAATCGAACATGAATGTTGAATAGGTAACGATTAACGAGGGAATTTTAAACATTAAAATTTTGGAAATTTATTTGCATCTCAATAAACAAAAACCCCGACGTTAATTTGTTGTCTTTGTTAACGATTTATCAGAGCATGTTGACCGGCCCACACAAATCCTATCTGCGGTCACTTTATCAAAATGATTGCCATGTTCGTGAGAAGGCCCAATTACAAACGTTGGGAAAAATTATTCGCATAATTATTCTTCGTGTGTTCAGCAAAAGTGCCATTAATCAGAATCCAGAGCCTTCAGCATCAATTCAATAGTGCCATGCGTTCTTTGACCAATTTTAATGAGCTTACCAGTGTGAATGGCAGTAAATCTGTCAAGTAAAACCGAGCGGACAAAGACGAGACAAGGGGAACAATAAATTGTCTCAGACGCGAATCAATAACCCAAGTGGATAAATAAATTGGATGAATATTAACATACAGCTTGCCTAACCGAGACAGCCAGTGGGGTTAGGGTCAGGGAGCAACAGCTCCACAGATGGTCAAGCGAAAGACAATAATTATTAATAATACGATGATTTATGGTCAATCGTGTGCTGCCCCGAAGCGGAAAATATCCTCCGATTGATCGATATCCATGGATGTAAACACGGCGGCTAAGCAGTTTTGTCAATCATCCACTGTGGGGACTGCTTGCAAGCGGCGTTATTATTTCTCCCCACGCACATGTTTGTTTTAGGGAAATTCGAACAAACACAAACCTGGGTCTCATAAAGTTAAGTGAGACCCGGACAATGACATCGATGTCATCAGTGGTAGCATGGTAGCGAAGCGGTAAGTGAAATTTAAAGCATCAGATATCTGGGTGTAGACATTTTGGAGTGCGACACGGAAGTCTCCCTCACAATGTTTGCTTGTGTTTGTTGTTCTCCGTCCAGGGCATAACACTTAATTAAACAATCGATTATTATTGCTCCAGTCCGTCCCTGGTTGTGTTTTTAAGCATGTGCGTTGTGTGTGAGAACGATTATGTCCTTATCGATGTCGATGTGGGACTTTGATTTGGTCGAATGGTAACTTATTTAGGAGTCAATGGCAGTGGGCCAGCCATTTAAGATGTGGCAATTAGTGTGTGTCAGAGGGAAGTGTAGCATGAAAGTGAATGTGACCAGCAGTGGCTTTTGTTTAATGCCGAATTTGCATTGAGGGATGAAGTATATTTAAATTTTCACTCTCAAACTGAAGCGTTTAGGTAGATAGTTGCTGTGAATATCTAGACAGAGCCTTAATTTTCAATGCAGAAGGAGGGGTCTGAATAAAAAAATAAATAGTTGGCGCAACGTGCCTTCATATCCGGTTCGAAGGACCACTGTTTGTTATTGAATCTACCCTGTGTACTTGGGAAAAGAACAGCGGTTTATTTAAGCAACTTTTAAATAAAATCATTTCACAGTTGTCACTATTTTTTGGAAATTATTTTCCCTGACTATCAATGACAGTCCCTGGGGAATTTTTAAGTTTTTCCACATTTTTTAGATATGAACAAAGCAAAATATAGTTTTATTCATGCATGTATTATACACACTGTAGGAACGTCATAACATAGGTGTGCTTTTGAAATATGGTGGTCTAAAGCAAGCCAAAAGGTAGCATTCATAAAACTTACAAGGGTACAACGTCTTGATTTGGTCTCTTTAGAGCCATGCAAACCTGACCCAGAGCTGCCATAGAAGTAATACATATCCATAAGTTTGGCATAAACGATAAACGAATGAGATAAGTCGTTGTTAAAACCTAGTTCTGGGCTCTGACGTTGTTCCCCGAAATTGCAAAACTTACCAAAGACTTTGTTATTAAAAAAAAAACATTTATTTTAGAGATCTTTAACAGAGATGCATGAGCCAGCAATATGGTTCTAAAATGGAATCAGATGTACAGGGTCATTCTTTTCGTGCTTTCAAGTTGGTAGCGCTTTCATTTGACACCTGTCAAACTCAGCTGCCATTTGAAGTGTCATTATATTAGTTGAATGTTTGCTATTTACGATAGTAGATGGCTTAACAATCGAACAATGCGTTAAAAATATTGAAACTTACTACAAAAGTGATCCAATCGTAGCCACTTTTTGCGTCAATGATTATGGTCGTCATAATCGACCAACTACGCAAGCAATTGGTAAAATTGTGAAGAAATTTTAAGAGAGTGAAAGCGTAAGGCCTGTGCATGCACATTGTGCGTCATCGCAGTGCTTGCTTAGTCGAAAATATTGCTGCTGCAAGTGCAAGTGTTGCTGATGATCGGAATTTATTGATTTCCCGGCTTTCGCAGCAATTGAAACATTTTTTTTTTTTTTTGTCAGGCAATTGAAGATCATGACCTGGACCCTGGATGTTATGGGTCATGTGTCGAGGCAACAAGCCACACAACAAGACCAATTATGGCTTTATTGGGTGAGAAGTTTAATGGTCGCGTAATTTCGAGTTTTGGCGACGTCAATTGACCACCAAGATCATACGATTTGACCACGTTAGATTTTATTTCGGTGGGGCTACGCAAAAGACCGTGCTTACGCGAATAATCCCAACAACCAACATTACTCAACTTTTGGCCGAGATAATAATAATAATAATAATAGTTGGCGCAACAGGTCTGTAGGGACCCTGGGCCTAGCTTCTCGCAACCATTCGTTTTGTGTGAATCTTCCCGAATTTGAATAATATTCTTTTTCACACTTAATGGCAAAGTCCAAACTTTATAATGAAATACCATTTTCATCAAAAATATATCGTGTGTTTTATTTAGCTTTACTTTCGAAACCCAAAAAGTAATGACCCTTTATGAGCCCGTTTTCATAAGACCACCCATGGCGTCACGAACGATACAATAGTTTTCCCTCACAAACAAAATTTAACTGAACTATTTAAAGACAAAACATCGAAAATGCATCGATTGTCCTATGTAAAAATATTCATATTCAGCAAAATAACCGACTTCGAATTTTCGTCGAAATTGCTTGCTGTGACACCGAACTCGTAACAAAAGATGGAGTTAACTCAAATCAGTTTTCATTTATACGAAGTTTTGCAAATGATTCGATTTAAAATGTTTTTTTTTGAACATAACTAGAAAGCAGTTCCTAAAGTTTTATCGAAATCGAAGATGGGGTTTTTGAGGTATGAACAGTTTTTAAAATTAGCGTTTTCGGTGCTTCGAATTAAAAATTAAGGACACCATACTCTTGAAAACATAAATTTGACTCAAAGTTTGTATTTTGGTTAAAATCGTTATTACCGTTTTCAGGTAAACTATATACAAAACTAAATTTAAAAAAAAATACTATTTTCAAAAATTTACTGTACGATAATATAGAGAAAAACTGAGTTTGCTATCAAGTTATAAATGACGACGTTACCTTAGAAATGATTTTTTTTTACAATCGTATGAACCGTTTTCGAGATGTGTCGAAATTTCAAAAGTACCGCTATTCGAATTTTTAGCCAAAAACTGGGTATGCAGTCATGGTAACCTCAACCACTTAATCTTAAATATCTATTTAGGTTGAAATCTTTGTAGCCGTTTTCGATCAAATCAAACTGGTACGAACATTTTATATGGGAGGTACCAATAATATTGAGATTACCTTGCAAAAATAAGACGCTCCCGAACTGTAAGCCCACAAACTACAAATCTGAAGTTCGAACGAAATCCGCGCAGCTATTAAGGCTGTGCTCCAGACGGGCAGACAGACAGACAGACAGACAGACCAGACAGACTTTTGAGACCCACTTTGTTGAGTTTCTCAATCATCGTAATGTCAGAATTGATTAACATATCGAGTTCAAAATTTTGTACGAAAGCAATATCCTTTCTCTTACTAGGTAATGGAAAAAGTTAAAAATAAGACAGTTCGAATTTTCCCTGACCTCTTTAAAAATTCCCTGACTTTCTCTGACCAAATTTTCGTTCCCTGACTTCTCCCGACATTGCCTGACTTTCTAGACCAGTGGCAACTATGAATTTGGGAACAAGACAGGTTAATGGATAGCAACCGAAGGTGCCTATTGGGCAGAATAACCTGAAATTTTGTTAAGTAGTCTTTTATGGTTTTGGTTTCAAGTACTATTCTCTTCATTTCACCATCAGCTTTTTTTGAGCTTGGGCGTGTCCTACCTCGGTTTTTAGAATCTGTCTATCCGCAAGCCATCTGATACATTCGGAGTCGTCATACTGATATGCGGTGAAAGAAAGTCAATCCGCATTGCCGCCGATCCGTTTTGATGTTTGGAGGTTAAAGTCCACCTTCCTCTGGTCTATTTTTTTGTCAGCGATGGCTGTTTAGGTTGCCGCTGTTTCTCTCATACAAATTCTTTCGTTAGAAGGTCGAAAGGGACTACTCGTGCGACCACGAGAGCGACTGGCTCTGACATTATTCGATAGGAGCTCGCCATCCCGAGACTTCCTTTTCGGGGTATCGCTGCCTTTTGGTTCGACCCAGGACTTACACTCTCATACAGAATATAAGAATGCGTGTCCATAGGGAGTTTTTGGCCAACTTTCCTTTGGCCCTCTTGAGTCTGCCTTTACTCTGTTGCGGTGTTAAGTTAGGTTAGGTCCGGGCAGCAGGACACATCAAGTGCAGCCTCACTTAGGCCACTTGGCGGAGTTAAAAGAGTTTACTACGTCTACGGTTGTTAGCATGACGAATTCTAATGGATGGCTATTACTGCGCTGGAAAATAATTTTCTCGACTTGTGTGGCTTACGATTGCTTTCTAATGCCTTTCTAAAAATGTTCCATCTGGTTTAGTGATCTTCTTAAAGCTTTCAACGTTTGTTGTAGACCCGACTGTTTTATTCAATGATTGTTGGCCCAGATATCATCGAACAGTTGCAATCACTTCGTCAGCTGACAGCGCATCGAAGTGCACGAACACTTCCTGACAGCGGAAGCACAATAATAGGCGTTTTTCTTTTTTAGTTCAGAGCACAACCTGAACTGTTATACAAAAAGTTCGTGTTTCTTTTTTAGCTCAGACACTTCATAGCTCGAATTTGTGTATCTTTTTTCGCTCACTGCCTGAGCATCCTAAGTAAAAAGCTCGAACTCAGCTCAGTTCTCGGCTCTGAACTAAAAAGAAAAACGCCTAATGTATACTTTCGGAGAATTGAAAGACGGAATTCATTTCTTTAATCACTTGAAGGAGTCTGATGGTCAGTTTGGAAAATCCAAACTTTAACCCAAACAACGTATCAAAAACAAATGCCTTTAGTTGCGACCAAGCGCGTAGTGCTGTCAATAACAAGGGATATTCAAGGACGCACAGTGCTAATCGGTAAGAGTGAACTGATTTTTTGCTACTAAATTTGAACTGGAAAACCACAAGTGGGAAGAAAACAAATCATACAAAATGAGAAACGCAAAAAAAATAAACTCCGAACGACTGACTTAATCAGGCAGATGTCGAAGTATCTACTCCCAATAAAAAAATTGGTTTGGCCAAACAAAAAAAATACAACTTACGTACCTTTATTTTGTGAAAGGTGCGTCCGAATCTTATTTAAGACATAAACCCAAGTGGATTACGATGACGACCATCGACATGTCGATATAATTTCTGAAAAAAATTTTGTCTGACTATTCTGGGATTACTGCTATAAAGGCAATCCACTGAGTGACATAATTCCCTATTGTGTAGGTTGGCTACAAAAAAAAATAAACAAAATTTCAATCAGAAAAAGGGTCATATTTTAAAATGACACATGTCCACCATTGTGGTTTAAGAAATCCCCATTTCCCGGTATTGATCCTAAGGGTTATTGTGGCTTTATTGTCTTGCTCATATCAAATCAAAGGAATCTCATTAGAGGTTGTTTTTTTTTCCTGTTTTCATATTGTTTTTGTATATAAATGTCGATGACAGTGACATATTGATTGTCTTAAAGCATTTAAAGCCGACGCATGTAAAATTGTTTTCTTGTACGCCTTCAGGACCTGAGGCTTAGGTCATGTTTGAAAAGCGGTTAAATTGAATTTTTGAATTATTCATGTTAGTTGGAGGTTTGCAGTGCAACAGGCTGTTGCGAAATATTCACCAAGAGGTGATGCAATGAGTAAGTAAAATAATTTGCATATTTCCTCCGACCAGAATATGAATAGAAGGAGAGATTCGACAGTTTTTTTTTAAGCAATACAACTGAGGCGTAGTTTAGGGAGAGGTTAAGGATGGGAAAATTATATTTCTCCTATTCGTTCAATTTGCACCCGATTTAGGAATGATTTAGAATTTTGTTGGACTGTGTGGTGTCTTTAACTTGCACCTAAAGTTGGACATCTTCATCCGTGTTGGCTGGCTAACGTGCATTCTTTTGCGTCATAGGAGCACTACTGAGAGGACAGGGTCTTATAGCGTAGCCTTATTGTGCCTTGCCAAGGCTACATAACCGCAATTGTTCAAATTTAAGGATCGTCAACAAAAAAAAACATTTTCGTTGCTTCCTACGTATCCGCGGCAGGGCTGCTGCTGTAAATTTACGAAAAGAGAGAAAGAGTAGTCCGAGCCAAAAAAATAAGAAAATACTAAATATAGCAAAACCAAAAAAAAAAAAAAAATAAAGTGCATGACTGGGTCGAAACTTTCTGGTTCATCAAAAGTGTGGTTGGTAGTTTTCCTATTTTATTAGGTAGGTAGTTAAAAATCTGAGGAGCGATACTAGATAAAAGAAAATAAAATTCTCTTTTGGATATTCATCTCATATGCCAGTTATATCAAATAACAGTACATCAATCGGATAATACGCATATGAAAAAAAAAACTTTCTATTAAGCTAGAAATGACTATATTACCTTGGAAATAAATTTTTGTTGCAATCGAATGGACCATTTTCGAGATGTGTCCAAATTTAAAAAGCATCGTTATTCGATTTTTGAGGTAAAAACTGGGTATGCAGACATGGTAACAACTTTTGCATAACCTGAAATAACAATTTTGGTTCAAACTGGAACTACCATTAACAAACTCCAAATCCGAAGATTGAACCAAATCCGGTCAGCAACGGCACAGACATACTGACGGGATTTTTGAGTTCATCTGTCATCGTTTATTGTCAAAATTGATTAACATCTCGAGTTCGAAATTTTGTATAAAAACAATGTCTTTCTCTTACTGCCGTAATGGAGAAAGTTAAAAACAAAAAAAACATAGCAGCAAAATCAATTATTTCTAACAAAAGTAATGTATTCATTACTAAAAAAATTATTTTTTAAATAAATTCCATTCCTTTTAATTCAATGGACACTAGAGAATAAAATCACAACTGAAAATTTGCCCATTTTGAGCATTTTTCAAAAAGTGGGAGCAACGAGTCTTGAGTCTCCCCATAAACGGGGTCAAACCGCAAAGCTGATCCGTGGTATTCGGCGTATCTAATGCAAGGTATGACTTCGTCCTCAACGGTCCTTTGATTAGATCTAATGACCCGCCCTATACTACCTCCTACTAAGGAGACTTTTGGGACTCATGCAGCCAGTCATTTGTATTTCATTTTATCTACTGTTGCTTTTTTGTTTAGCTTTCTAAGCGGATCGCAGTTTCAAATTTCAGTTGTCAAACCTGCCTGTCTGTCAAGTGGTCTTCGAAGTCTATTACCACAGCACCTTGTCATCTTTCTTCTGACCATACCAGTTGTTCCTATCGAGCCGATCTGCCTCATTGTGCGGTACGTCTTCATTTCCCTGCTAATTTGTTATTCCAAGACAATCTGGTCTAAGGGCATCCTCTTGATATTTCCACTGACCCACATTCCAAGGACTTGTCGATTAGCCTTTAACTTTCTCTGCAGCACCCTTCAAAGTTATGCAAATGTATAACCGCACTTTAAATTCCGGCGACACAATTTTCTGCTGCCACACGGGAATGTTTAAGGATAATCTTATAAAGTAGGAGCAAAAAAAAGGGATCGCCAATGTTAAATAGTGCCACTTGAAGTTGAACCAAAAATAGGATGCTTTTGCCATTTTTTTTGTTTGCGCTCTCCCTCATACAAGCAGTTTTTTTTTTGTGAGGGGGGGATCCACCGGTTTTGTTGTTGGCCACTTTGCGTTTACACGCAATGAAACTGTATTAGGTATTAAATGGATTTTTGGGATGTGATTTGGAATTTGAACATATGCGTGACTCCTTGGGGAACTTGGAGGAGTCGTCAATTCGCTGAGCAAATCCCAGGATAACCATCGGATAATTGCGGACGATTGTCCCAATGAATTCGGTTTGACATCTGGTATTAAAGTAGGCTAACTTTAGGAGTTGTCCCTCACAGGTGGTGCTGACTTTATGCCAGGACATTAGTTACCTTCAGTAGTAAGACTGTGACAGCATTTGGTCTATGTAATCGAGAAACAGTATTTATTGCCCTACTTTGCTGCACTGATGGCCATCGGGCGGTCGGTGGATGGATTTGCTAAACAAACACTAAATCTACATAAACGTGTTTATCCTTGGCTGTGTTTGTATTTACTTTTCTTGTTCTTGGAAGTTTTCTTTTTAGTCAGAGGCAGAAGTTTTTTTTTCCTGTTTTTTTTGTTCTCCTTCAATGGTCGCCTACTTTAAGCAGTTGCTTATGTCTTGGATGAAGAGCTGGATATTGGATTTTCTTTTTTCTGGCCGCACCTGACGGATGACTTATCTGTGTCTCTTTGGCTACAGTGGTTTTATTTTTTTTGGCGATAAGAAATTCGTCTTAGAAATGTTCATTCAAAGAGAGATGCTGTTGTTGGGAGGCTTTGATGGCATAGTGATTACTTCCCTTCACAGGCGATTGGGTACAATTAGAGGACGTGAATTCATGACACAATTTGCAGACAATGTGCTGTGGGTAATCTTAGGTTTAACGTACTTAAGCTGAGCTGCAGTTAGGTGTAAGCCAGGACTTAACGAACAAACCTCTTCAGTCAGCCCGATTATTGCCCACTTGCCACCAAGTTGGTTGAAGTCATTGTTTATACTGGTGGGCGCCAAATTATGTGAGGTGTTCCTTTGATCCGTTAACCTGCATGGTATGAATAAGAGACGATTGTATACACAGTGTTTTAGGAGACCCATTGAGTATATTATAGGACATATGACGCAATTGCTAGTTTGCTGGACTTCTGAGCGATGGGGGTCAGGTTTGAACCCCAGAAAAACGCTAATATCATTTCATGCTTTTTTTTACAGTGCGCAAATATTTGTCTGGGGATCTGATCGAGTTATCTTTGAAAGGTCGCCACAGCTGAGGTAGAACCATGCTCCCATTCAAAACTCGTGGAGCCGCTCTTCATTGGGAGACACAAACATCATATGATATCAACTTTGATGTGGCTCGCTACCAATATACCAACTTCTTGACTCTTCAAACCATTGCCATATTGCACGTTGTCAAATACAAAATGCCACTTTCATACAAACTTTACTAAGGAATGGTGGTTACATATCAGGCGCCATTCATGTACAACGGCAAAAAATTGTACTATTTCTTTTCTTACAAACTACAGCGGAACAGGATCAATATAAATCAAAAATAAATACAAATCGATAAAGTCCATGGATGTTAGTATGTTGACTGTGCGAGGTACTTTGCGAATTGTGGGCGGTGTTCAAAGGGGGCGTGGCGTACCCCATCAAAAAAATTCAGTTAAAAACTATATCTTAGGATTTATGGCAGTAAATGGATGTATATTGTCTTTGAAAAATATTTTGAAAAATGTGTCGTGACAACTATTTGCAACAAAAATATTTAAGGCACCCTGCATTATCAGCCGCTTTATGAAATGTGGGCTGGATTCAATCTGGCGCGTCTCACATTGCAAAACTTCGTCGAAATTCGTAAGATTTCTCTGGCCCATCATCCGCGATAGTGGCCAAGACCATAGAAGAGAAAAGAAAGGTGCACTCGACTTTTAAAAATTCAGCACTTGGAAACTTTAACTGTCTGTTCATTTATTTTTGATAAACATTAAATAAACTCTGTCGCAAACCCTCGTCGTATTTAAAACCAATCAATTATCCTCTGTGTCAAACTGTTTGTTGGTTCCCAACACAAAACACAAAAACCATAATTCACCGATCCACATCAGATCACATCAACCAAAAAAGCAATTTGTTAATCGACCAAATTTGTAAATATGTAATTTGTAACCGATTTGCACACTTGACACTGATGTATCAAAATCGGCGTATTTAACTATTCATTTGGATATTGCTTTATATACAGTATAATCCAAATGATTAGTTTTAATACGCACGATTAAAAGAATCACCCGCGTTAAACTTTTCACGCATTTTATTTAATTAAAATCGGGATGAAAAAGAACCGACCGAACACGCGACGAGATAAAAACACGGAACTAAGTGTCAAATGTGCAATTATGATTATACAATGCATTTTCCCTCTCTCACATGTGATAATTCAAGGGGAGCACAATGTCTATCCCCCTTTATAAACATACACAACCAAATGATATGGAGATAAGGATAGAGAATGCATTGTATGATCACTTCTAACCCCCAAGCCAAATATGGGGCATTAATGTTAAAATGTTATACTCGAAAATACACAATGTAATCACACACAGTTCCCATGATACAATTATGATAATGTTTGTGTGGTGAATTCAAAAAGTCAAATTCAAATAAAGAGTCAATGACCGCCTAATAACTATAATAAATTCCGTAAATGCTATGAATGTACAGTAGTGCCTGACGGCGAGGTATCATGGGGACTAGCGTGAACAATTGCAATCACTTGTCCATTATCACTCCAACGACAAAGTAATAAATATATCATCATTATAACGTATCTCGGCCTTTTTCTCATTGTTTCAAGACTGCATCTTGAAAAATTTAATTCTGAGCACATCAAAGCTTAGAACACTGTTTGTTAAGACCCTATACAAATGTGTTTGGCCTTAAAGAGACACTTCAGTCGAATTCTAATCCTGCTGCTATTCAAATGAGGCAATATAAATGTGTCGTGTTGGTACTTTCAATCGACATCCGTTTATTCAGTATAAACCACTCGACTGCCAATGTGCAGATTTATGTTGGCCACGAGTGTTCAAGCTTGTGTACAATTTGCATTGAAATTGAAACGAGCAAACATTAAATACATATTTCATAAATCTTGTGTCAGTTTATTATTTAAATAAATGCGCCTATAGATGTGCGTATTCAGTGTGGAAATGTTAATGAAGTCAACTATCATTATGGTCTACAAGATACTTTTCATAAAATTACATTGACCGTGAAGTGTTTTGAGTTCAAATTTAAGTAACCAACTTCAGTTGAATGAAGTCATAAAAATATTCAGAAAATGTGTTTTTTTGTCAAGCGTGAAAAGTACTCAGTAATCACACAGGCAAATGGTTGAGAGGCTCAATATTTTTTTCTTAGTCAGTCTTCGACCGAAGATGGGAATAAGGTAATGAATAACTTTTAAACAGATTTCCATAAGTGAGGTATAATTTTTATTAAATTTGATCCTTTACAACTAATTTGGACTTGTTTTTGAATGTAACATCAACCAAGTGGGCCCGTTTCTATTCAACGAAAAATCTGCCACTTTTGCTGCGTTTGCCATCACTTTTTCGATCATCTCTTTTGATGGCGTACACTTTGCTTTCCAAATTAACCCACAAAAAGAAGTCCGTATGCTTTAAATTTAGAGATCTGGGGTGGCCAGGCAATGTCGCCATTTTTGACAGCACTTGTTTAGGTTAGGTTAGGTTTATGGGTGGGTCCGTCAGAACGAGTCCTGCCGCACCCCACTTAGGTCCATGTGGACCCATTGTGATGCCCACAGCACTTGTTTAGGGAGTTTGCGTTCCAGAAACTGCATTGTTCGATTTACAGTGTTACGTACCGTCTTGTTGAAACCAGACTTTTCACACATTTGTGAACACTGGACAGTCACTAACATCTACCGATATCGACAACGAGTAGTGTTGTCAGGCGGTGTTTGTTGGCCACGATATTTTCGACGAAACGCACTTCGAGTTAAAACAACTGAATGACTATTTTCAATGTACAGCAACACTATGGCGGCATTGTTACGATGTGAAATGATTCATGGTTAACATTTTGCTGAACTGACGTTTCAAAAATATGCCTACTCAAGTCAATCGGTTGATAAGTGTCAAAGTTATTCAATGTTTTAATACCGACATAATAGATGGCGCACCCTGTATATGACACACTTTTCGGTGGAAAATATTCTACTAGGCTGTCACTGCGTTTAAATAAGATAAAGGGCATCTACTATGTGGCATACCAAACATGTCCTTTAACATTTTTTTTTTTTTTTATTTAAAATTTTGGAAACCGTTCAACGCACTTATAGACCCAGAGAAATAAAATATACAACACCAGTTTGCATACGTCCCAATTATATCCTTCCGTGTGCTGTTTACAAATGGAAACGCATTAGATCAACGACGATAACTTCGTAAGAAGTAATCTTGAAAATATGTAAATAGCCGCTTAAGATTAAATTGGTTTTGCATGATAAGAGGGACAAGTGTTATTTTATATGTCTAATATTTAAATACGGTTTGAAAAGTAATAATGGCGGTCCCTTTTTTCATGACCTAAAGTTGTGTGTGGGTTTTAGTAAAGTCGACATGTAGAGACATCCGAGACAGCTATACAGTGAAATTTGTTCCTCAGAGGGAACTTTATCTGGCAACCATCTTAAACGTGGGCCTTTTCCCAAGCTGCATATTTTCCGAATATGTTTCGGACACTGCCGCAGAATGTACAGCACGAATGTATAATAATTATTTTCAGTGTCCAGGCTATAAATTTTACGAACTGACAATGATGAAATTTTCCATAACAAATTATCTATTGTGACCTACAAAATATTTGAAGTGTTAGAAATGATTATAAGTTAGGCCCGGTGACTTTATAGCCTATCGTGCATGGTTCAGAGAAGTTTCCTTACGAGAAACAGCTCATATCTCGAAAACGCCATTAACTATTTGGATACAACTTTAAAAACCAAGTTATGCTTACATCCCGAATTTAACTTTTACTCAGTTGTCAAATAGATAAGCAATAGTATTTTTCCAACTAAACATTGCAATATTTGGTACTGTTTTGTGTGCATAATTTTACAAAAAAACCGTATTTTGTCCAAATTACGTCTTAAAGATGATATAAGTATTCTAAATAAGATCCCGCACTTAGTTTTTATCCAAAAAATCGAATAAATCGGTTTTTTTAATTATTTCTCAAAAAATACTACAGAATTCTCGAGCTATGCACATATCTACGGTAAATTTTTGTAATGATTTTAATGGCCCACTTCTAATAAAAAGGCAATTACAGATACGCAAGACTTATTTTTAGCAAATGCAACACACTTCTTAATTTTTCAACAAAAATGTTGTCCCCACTAAAATTTAAATCAAATTAAACTAAATATGCACCTTACAATAATGGAAACCATTTGGGGCTCAAACAATCAGAAAATCAACTTCGTATGCGCCAAACACGCGAACATCGGGATATTCAATTTAAAACTATTAATTTAAATTATAAAACAAATGCCTAAATTCTAACAAATATATTTATGTATCAATTAGTACAGTAGACGCTTCTTACTCTCTAACCAGAACTTGCGGCAATTGCCTTTGCTGAGAGCTACAAGCTTCAACTATTAAAAACTCATATTGTTATTTGATATAACTGCCATATGAGATAAATATCCAAAAGAGGATTTTATTTTTTTATATCTAGTATCGCTCCTCACATTTTTAACTACCTAACTAATAAAATAAGAAAACAGCCAACCACACTTTTGCTGAACGAAAAAGTTTCGTTCGACCCAGTGGTGCACTTTATTTTTTTTTAACAAACGAAAATATCCCTTCGGGCGGAGAACTCTTCTAAAGACATTCGTTCCATTTTTGGATTTGGGTATTCTGGACAATTCAAAACCACCCTACATAGCTACATCGAACTAGTAAAACAACTGCGAAACGATTCACTGGCGATGGTTGGAACGTGTAGACCGAATTGATAACAACGCAATGGCACAGTGAGTTTTCCATTCTAACGCAGTAGAAGAACAACTTGGTTAATGTTAAGGAATATCTACCAACTGGAGGTAGTCTCCAAAAAACATGCCTTGATTACCAAGGTTCTGGTTCTTCCCGAAATGTATCCTAAATAGGTTAATTACTTCAAAATTGGTCCAAAAGTCGGTTCCATTTATGGAACTGTTTCCTCTCCCTCTCGTAATACTTATTTTCATTAAAAAAAAATCCCACTGGAAGAAACCTCAAAAAGTAAGAAGAAAAGTGAAAAACACGAGATAAATACCAATAAAAAAAACAAAATCACATGAAAGTGTTCCTCGAAATGGCTTCAATTTCAATCCAGCAACAGTGTTTGTGTTTCTGCTGTTTTATGTGCATTTCCAGACAGAAATTATATCAACTCAGAATCGCTATTAGGTTAGGTTGACGGGTTGGTTGGTAGAGCGGGGTGAACCCTACTGTACCACACTTGGGTCCTTGTGGAGTCATTGCGGCGCCCTTTCTGGAGGGTTAACCGTTGGTGTTAGAGATGGAGAGAAAAAGAGGGAGAAGAAGAGGAAGAAAAATAAGAATAAGAAGAATGAGAATAAGAAAAAGACGAATCGCTTACCCACCACAAGATATCGTTGTCAGAAAATTATCATATTTTTTTTCGCAAAACAAAATGTTACGCAAGAAAAAAAATTCGCCCTAAATTCGAATGCAATTCATTAGGCTATCTTTATAGACACTAATCCAACTATCTGTCATTGCCGTGCTATATTCCGAGAGCCACAATTAATCCATAAACCACACATCGAGTTGCATGAAATAAAAAAAAAATACTTCCAAGCGTCACATGCCTTGCTTTGGGCTTTCATTTTCTTTTACAGCCCCATCAGAAGATAATTGCTCTCTCGTTACACTTTTTATACACGAAACTAATTAATATTCATAATGAATTGTACGTCACAGCGTATGCTCACCTTCAACCCAATTGAACACATAACAAAGTTAGCTCCACTCGTGAGTGAGCACACTGCAGAATGACTGAGTATGCAGTGCTATAAAATCAGAAAAGTTTTTTCATTAAACATTTTACAATAATTAACATTTTGCCATCCTCCCGCCATTCCGCGGTAGGTTTGAGCACAATTTCCAAACTGAATTTCTCAGTTCATATTCACATGTGCAAGTTGCCCTTCATGGCGGGAACAAAGACGGAAGTTATTTCAAGCAGCCTCAAGTCGAAGAATAGAGAAAATATATAATTTCCAAGAAACCGAAATGCCACAGAGTTCCTCTGGCGACCTGCTGGCAAACTATACAAACAACGCGCATAGTTGTGGACAACAAGTGTAACAAGTATATCTCAATTCTATGGTGTTATTGTTTCTTTTTTATTTCTGGTTGGTCTGCCCAACGTGGGGGGTTGTTCGCTCCGAAAACAATTGCGGATTAAAGGGCTCTCGCATTGGGGAGTCACTACCAACCGATAGTGAAGAGGAGAGATTTTTTCCCAAACACCCTCACACAAGACACAACATGGCGGTTGATGGATAGTACAAATTAGAGGGCGGGAGGGATATAATTTGCTTGCTGTTGGCGCTGTCCCGTTGAGAGGGTTACTATTTGACTTCTATTTGGGTTACATGGCGTTGTACGCACGGTTGCCACTTTGGTAATATTTTACCAAATTTGGTAATTTTTTTTTTGCTTTGTGATTTTTGGTAGTTTGGTAATTTTTATCGGGTTTTAGTAACTTTTTGAACAAGAGCACCAAACATACGAGTTCGATATCACCACATGTAAATGCTGCTTTACTGTTTCTGAGTGAACGCATTACACATGTTCCACTCATGTAAACATGTTTTATTCAAACAATTACATAATGCAACTTGACTAATGTACCTAAATGAATTACAACCTTATGTTTTAAAAACATATTTTATAAATAAAAATTAAATGATGTGAACTATACGCTTTTCTTAAAACTAAGCTTGTGTATACATTTTTCCACTGCTGTTAAATGTTTGCGTATTAAGTTCGTTAATTTGAAAAAAACTCTAAAATTTTATTCATATTGGCTCAAGAAGATAGGGTATGTATTTTTGTCTCTTTCGGTGTGTTTTATCAAATTTCGAGATTTTTGGTAACTTTTAACTTGGCGTGGTAACTTTTTTTTTCAATTTTGGTCGCTAATTTTTTTTGCAAGTGGCAACCGTGGTTGTACGAGTTGCGGAAGTAACGAGCAAGAGGGTGTCGCTGAACAAGTTGTTGACACATGGTACACCTAATTAAAAGGTTTGTTGTATTAGAAGACCATAATCGGGTTTCGGGTAACCTGTGACGTTGAGGTGGGTTTTTTTTACAAAGTAGTGGTAAAGTCTGGAGTTAGATCGATGGTAATAATGTGATGACAGTACTCTTGGCTGTTTTTTTCTATTTTCGAAGTCAGCTTTAAGTGGTGTGTTGAAAAAATTCCATAATAATCCACTTCGACGTAGACATAGTTACAGACGGTCTCTTGCACTGCACAAGTTGATAAAGAGAAATCGATTAGCTGACAGTTGAAGTTGGGTGGGATTTCGTCTCGACGGAGGCTGTTAGTTCAAATGAAATTATTTACTAAATAACTAGTGAGGGCGAGACTGGACGAGTGATAGTGGGCGATAAGGATTGATAGTAATTGTCGGGGCGTTGTTGGTTTGATGATTTAAATTTGTTCCCAACGCAGTTTGCTTGGATTTATTCTAAAGGGCGGATATATACGCAGTTTGCAGTTGCTAATTCAACAGCGTATCATCTCCTCGTGGGTTTAGATGACGATGGCGAAAATATTTATAAATGTTTCCAATGAATCCTGTGATTCATACAAGATACCCACCAGGGTTTTCTGAGACTTTCTAAAATAGATGTCACAAATTGGAATCTTCGTATGTGTTATATGTTCGACTGTGGAAATTTGTGGTGTCTGAAGCTTTCAAAGTGTGTAATAAAGATTCCTATTTTGGCAGCTTTGTGTGTCGTAGGCCAATTCACGAATAGCAATGGACATTCCAGGACTGTTGAATTTTAGATTTAAATTCTCGACATTCACCTTTTCCTTCGATACACCAGTAGTCGCTGTTTATTTCTCAATATTTTGAAAGGCTCCTTTCCACAGTCAGTGGCTGTAGTACATGTTCCATAATAATCCACTTAGACGTAGACGTACATAGTTACAGACGGTGTCTTGCACTGCACAAGTTGATAAAGAGAAATCGATTAGCTGACAGTTGAAGTCGGAGGCTGTTACTGTTAGTAGCACGAGTTCCGGACGGATTGTAGCTCATCACCACCTTATCAAAGAGCGACTTTATTTGTGCTGTGAGTCCTCACTTCGTTCAATAACTTTTTCTTTGGAAATTTATTCTCTAAATAAGAATGTTGGGACAAATATACCCAGAGCGGGTAGCCGGTTGTAAAAGCTCAAAAGAATTCTGGAGGTTGGTAAAATATTTGAACTGTAAAAACTTTACTATCCATTGTAAGCTAAGCGCGAATCTTCTATTTAATTTACTGAATCCTTTTCAGGAAAAAGTTAATTTCCACTATGCACCTCCTCGGTTTACCAACAAAGCTCTGGATGCTGACATCACTCAACAGGAGGTAATCTCAGCGGTGGCAAGGTTAAAGGATGGCAAAGCAGCAGGTTCGAATGGGATATCAGCTGAGTTTAATACGTACGGAGGTGATTAACATTAATATACAGCAACATATTGAAAACTGGGTTTATACACCAAGAATTCAGAGAATCTGTAATTTTTCCAATTCATAAAAAATGAAGCTGTTCAGGACAGAGACAGAGGTATTTCGTTTTTAGACGCTTCATATAAAATATTCACCTTAATCTTGCAAAGATGACTAAATAAATGGATTGATGATAATAAGCTATTAAAGAAATACCAGGTAGATTTTAGACCAGGCTATTCAACGATTGACCACATCTTTTTTTTTAAGTTACGAACTCTTTTCTCTATAAAGGGTTGTACACGTTATTTGTCGACTTTAAGGCAGCATTTGATACAGTGGGTAGACAAGTTCTTATCTATAAGCTCTATGGTATCGGAATGTCACGGAGATTTGGAAGGGTTATAAAAACCATTATATGGACACATTTGCGTCAGTTTGGAATGGTGAAGAGATGTCTAGTTGGTTTAGAACGCAATCAGGAGTCAGACAAGGTTGTACAATGAGCCCAAGTCTGTTTGCTTTATTTATTTATGACCTGGTGGACTTCCTACCAATAAAGGCATTGTCTTTCGCTGATGACTATGTTATTTTCGCATCAACACCTGAATCATTACAGCTCATGATTAATTGGCTGTATCAAAATTGTAACCTTTGGAAGTTGATAGTTAATCTAGAAAAATCTAAAATTTTGATCTTCAAGAACGGAGGAGGCAGACACGACTCCATGAAACTATGCCCCAATGAAAAATGACTCCAACAAAAAATGAAAGATGGCCCCAAAAAATGGGGTCATATTTCAGAATGCAAAATGACCCCATTAAATATATTGCCCCAAATAAATGCAGAATGGGCCCAAATTGTTAGCATATAAAATGAAAAATTACCCTAAAATAATGCATGGCAAGCAACAACAAAAACGATGACAAAATTGGGGAGTGTATTCATTGTTTTGGGGTCTTGTTGCATATTTTTAGGGCAATTCTTCATTTTCTTATTTTGGTATCAAAACAAAATTCTACTAGAAGAAAAGCGAAGTATACCGTTTTTACAACAGCGTCAATCGTTTCAAGGACAAAATAAAATATATTTTAATAGATGCAACTTTTAAGTTTGTTCCGAAGGGATGTTTTAAACAACTTCTCGTCATACATGTCGAATATTTTGAAAAGGTAAATCTTTACCTGAGCTGACTTTAAGCTTTAGAAAATAAAAAACAAAATTAAGATTTAATTCGAGCTATTTTTTTGCTTTTATTTTCTCAAATTTTCTAAAGTTAAAATGTAAAGTTATTTGAAAAAATTCGCGCGAATTTTTAACTTTTATTTTCTCAAATTTTCTAAAGTTTAAATTTAATGTTATTTGAAAACCTGAGCTGACTTTAAGCTGAATTTTTTCTTGTAATTTGGAGCTCTGTACATTGAATTTGGGGCCATTTTTCATTACTTTGGGTTGATATTTCATCTATGGCAAACAATTTTTTTCCTGCATTTTAAAAATGATTCTGTTAATATTACTGTTACTTTATTGAAAGCTAGGCGAGAACTGCTTTATTCGGTGAATGCAAAGTGTACAATAAGTAACAAAGTGTACATAGGTGATTGTATAATCATAGAAATATATAGACTACGAGTAACACATACACATACTGTAACATCTCTCTTTCTTTACAAAAAGGTATAAATTACTCCAAATATTTTAGATTTCATTAATATTAGAGTAGGTAGGTATATATAAATATACTGAAATGATTTAGAAACATTATTTTAAATTCATATTTAGAAGCTTAATTCAATTTGTAATTCAAATTCAAACATATATATTTTAATAATTAAAGGTCTCATCTGGTTAATGGTACATCAAACGATCAGGCTGTCTCTTTTCACGTGTTGAACGTCTAACATCGGGCTTATCTTGAACATGTGTCTCCTCTATTTCATTTCCTTCAGAAACCGGGGTACTAGATGTCTCGATACTGGGTTGTGATTCTGTTGTTTCGGCGGAGTGTGGCAAAGTTGCTGACATGCGCTGTTGATTGCTTTCCGGGTATTTTAACTCACCATCGCTATATGATTTGATATGCTGTCTGTTCCGCAGGTAGTCTTGTCCATTAACACGAATGAGAGCATTTCGATCCGATGGCACATCCATTACTTCGCCCCGACTCCACTGTGCGTTACGATCCTTAGGCCTCAGTTGTACATAAACATCCTGTCCGAACTGTAATGCTGGTAGATCTCGTGCACCTCTATCATGATATTTTTTACTGAGCTGTCGTTGTTTTTCGATTTTGTGTTGAACATCACTGGGAACTTGTGGTTTTAGTTGATCGATTGTAACTGGAATAGCTGACCGCAGGCGCCTACTCATCAGTCTTTGAGCCGGACTTGAATCCATCTTATTTGCTGTTGTCCGCCACTCCAGCAGATATTTCCAAAAATTATTTTTTGCGTATTTGGCTTTGTTGAACAACCTTTTGACGATCTTAACAGCTGCTTCGGCTTTACCGTTTCCTTGTTGGTGATATGGTGTACTGCGTGTGTGGCGAAATTCCCATTCTTTTGCAAAGCTTCGGAAATCCTCATTCACAAACGGAGTCCCACCGTCAGTAACTACGATTTCTGGAATACCATACCGACTAAAATTCTTTTTGTCTCAGAATCATTCCTTTGTTTTTTTTTTCTTCTCCTATCTGGGCTACATACAAAATTTCTTCTTCTTCACTTTCGGTTTCCGCTAGATTATTTACTGCTTTCCCTTTTTTGCATACTTTTCTGAAGTGATTTCTTCTGTTACATAGGTGACATGTTTTTCCATATGCTGGACAGTTACCTTTCTTGTGTGCATTACCACAGTAATCACAGCTGTTGTCGTATGACTTGCTATCTACGTGTTGCAGTTTTCTATTTTGTCTTGCTCGATCTTTTGTTCTGTCTTCTCGGTAATCGCGTTTGAGCATATATGTCTCATTGTCGCTGTATTCCCGTACGTTGCTATTTGTTGTGTGTGTGATAGTTCGCATTCTTTCTGCTGTTTGTTGAGCTAATGAGCATAATTTCTGTGCTTTGTCTAATGTGAGCTCTTCCTCCATCAATAATCTCCTTCGCATGTCATTGCACTTAATTCCTGGTATGAGCCGATCGCATATATAGTCGTCTTCGTATTCTGCTGGATAACCGCAAGTTTTAATAAGATCTCTTAATCTGCATATGTATGTTTCGACACTCTCAGACTCTTGCTGTATGGCTGTATTAAATATATAACGCTCATATCGTATATTTTTTGTGGGTGCAAAGAATTTTTCCAGGGCGTTTAGGATTCCTTTCGTAGTTCGTTCATCTTCCGCTGATAATTTGAGTTTATCTAAGATCCTAAAACATTCGTCCCCTATG
Source organism: Cheilosia vernalis (assembly GCA_949126925.1). Taxonomy (NCBI): domain Eukaryota; kingdom Metazoa; phylum Arthropoda; class Insecta; order Diptera; family Syrphidae; genus Cheilosia; species Cheilosia vernalis. Next base: position 13,066,181 of record OX421361.1, on the reverse strand, counting down.
CATGCTTTTAATATAGCTACTCTTACCCCATCCGTTCGTTTGTTGAGTTCTGCCGCTATTTCGTAGTTTTCCCATTGTTTTTTAAACAGTTTGAAATGTTCCAAAGCGTTTTCTCGGACAATAATTGAACGAGGAGGCGGAATATTAAAAAATGACGCGTTTTGTGACGCGTTTTGTGAAGTTATGCCTTCACCACTACTGGTTGCCATTTTCGCGTGAACCTATTTTCGCTTTCTACTAAAATTTAAAGAGGCACTTCTGACACCATGTTACTTTATTGAAAGCTAGGCGAGAACTGCTTTATTCGGTGAATGCAAAGTGTACAATAAGTAACAAAGTGTACATAGGTGATTGTATAATCATAGAAATATATAGACTACGAGTAACACATACACATACTGTAACAATTACATTGGTTATACCCCAAATATAAATTAATTTTTACCTCAAATTATCAATGACAAGAGAACCCAAAATAATGAAAAATCAGTTACGTGGAGAACTCATGCAGTTAAACTTTATTCCACATAGAGAGGATTTGCTCTTCACTTTAGGGGAAAATGTCCTATTTTAAAAGAGCTTAGGAAGAACATATTTGGAAGCGATTTTTTGACGGAAAACCAAGTTATATAACTGCTTAACGATATGCAAGCTGAAAAACTATTCCAATACTGTAATTTGGCGCTAGGCTATAGAGAGCGGATTATTAGTGAAAGCTTTGAAGGAAAAAAATGATTAAAGATCATATGACATGAAAACATAATTTTGTTTTGCCAACTAGGTAGACGGCTAAAAGCCATTTTTTTTTTGTAAACTTCGTAAGCACTATTCTAACAATTGAAATCAAATAAAAATTCTATCCATCTATCCATACCCAGAACGTTCTAAATTTTTAGAAAGTCCGCAATCGAAATCCACCCTTTGGGCAGGCACCGCAAGACTAATTTGTGTCTTAGACACCAGGGCTCAGTGTTGTAACATTATTATATGGCACGACAAGAAAACGATTTTAGAGGGACGAGAGGACATTCGTATGTTGGCCATAGTGAAAGAAGGAAGCGAAAGAAATTTTCACGTAAATAAATTATTAGAAAAAAAAGTCGTTGTGCCTCGTATTTAATTTAACAGTGTTAACAGCGTGTTGTTTCTTTTATGTCTCATGCTCTTATGCTTTCCTTTGGAAATTCTACTTGGTACGAAAGGTTGCTGTCTACAGAATGTCTAAGAATTTGTCCTTTTTGGAGATAGACAGAGTGACGCCTATACCGACTGGCACTGGCACTTCTACCTCTGGTATCTTCAGATTTGATTTAATTTGGACATTTTGTCTTCGCCACACCAGTGAGTTAATATTTTTAAATTCGAACAAGATGCATAAAAGTGTCGTGAGCTTGCCGTATTTATTGCATTGTGTTAAACGACGAGATCGATCGTATGAGATAGAGAGCAGGAAAATACTTCCTGCTCTATTAGGTAGCATAAACTAGGCTGCGAAACGCAGCACGGTGGATGTGGCAGTCAAATTGGGGGAGATCACTTTTTGCATCTGACCAGGAAGGCCGTCTTATCGAGTTCGCGTCCACGTAAATAGTTTCGGTACTAGGGTTTGCTTAGTGAGTTTTACAATTGTCGCACCTACAAAGTTCCAAATCTGGTCTACTTTCACTTCGATGTTATTCAAGCGCTTGAATTGCATTTTACTCTCTTTGCCGTTCTTAGCCAATACATGAATGTACGCTCTTGTACATTTCAGTAGCTTCCCAGTTCCCTATAGTAAATGCCTTTCGACTGCTGATACCAGGTTCCACCACAAGGCCAACCAATCCATCAATTAGGACTTATGACGGTGGAATTGACACTAAAACTAATTTCCCATGCAACACCTTCAAATCGAAAGCTCTTTCACTGCCAAATGCCAATGGTCCGATTCCCATGCAAGACCATTCATTTCCCTCAAAAATCCATTCAAATCGTAACCATCAATATCTGCCCGATCATTAAAACAAACCAACGAAATGAAAAAAAAAGTTCCACATACGCCCGAGTGCATCGTTAATTCTAAAAAAAAAAAAATGTCACATGATATTCCCATTTCTGGTCGAAACAGAATTGATTTCTCTTCAGTTGTCACATGAGGAAGGGAAATTAATCATCATCTGCATTATCATCCACAACAATGCGTCACAATAAAGTCATCATCGCGAATCCATACAAAGCTCTATCGAAGAAACTGAATACGTCCCTTTTGGCCGTCTTAAGTGATTCGCTATACCACCCTCTATATCGTCGCAGTATAAAATTTCATCTAAACACCATTCGACCTCTGGCCAAATCTAATTAAAAGTTCAATTCAAAACAGACGCATTACCAAATAAAATCGAATCTAATCGATACCAAACTGCGTGCGGCATTTTCGATTCTTATATTGACAGAGCCAATATTGAAACGGACCTTTGGGCAAGGACTGCAATAGCGAAAAGGGATGATAAATCGGTTCTAGGAAACAACAACAAAAAAAAAATCTATTTGTACTGATAAATGGAATGATAATAGATGGCGCTCACGAAAGCGAAAAAAAAAACGACACCGCAACCAACTTTTCTATCGAGTGGAGTTCTGAAAACCGATCTGTGGGGAAATTCGCATCGGCAATCACGTGTGGGAAATCAGTCATCGTGTGTTTGATACAAGTAGAAAAAAATAAAAGAATTTTATTTTAAAAACACAGTTATCAATAGTGAATTTTGCGAAAGCCTTAGCTTAGCCTGGGTGTTTGTTAATGGAAATGTAAGCACACCTACGGCGCTTGGATATTCATGCGAATTGTTTACGAAATAAATTGAGCTGGTATTTACGTTGTGACTGCTCGGAAATTAATCAAAATGGTGGAAAAACATAAATCAGCTTAGTGCTTGTTGAATGTGAAATACAGAAACAAAACTGGCTTAACGGCCATCCTTACTATGGAATTTCTCAATTCTCTAATTGTGTTTGCATGCCCTTTGCCGCCACAGATTATGTCCGATGCCTCAAACCAGTCACACGATGAATAGTGCAATTTCCTCTACTGAATTCGGATGGTGTCCTTCGTGAGCCTGAACATACAGAGGGTACGAGTATCATGTATGAGATTGGGGTGGCACTATAGTTCAAACGGCTGTGTGAGAAACTTTCCATATCAGGTTTGGTAATAATTCGCACGGTTGCTTACTAAAGATACTTGAACCAGCTAAATGGCAAAGGATGAACACTTAGCCCTATCCGTTTGGGTGGAACTGTCCCGTTTGCCGTTGAACAAAAGGAGCTGATAGTGGCTTTTACCTTTGGGTAACAAAGTTGAAGATACACTGTTGGCAAGACAATTTCTCATGTTCATGCTCAATGGGGGTGTAGAGTTGCAAAGGAAAGACTGACAAAGAGGGACTGCAATGAGATAATAACTTAAATCGAAGAACTTGAACAATCCATCGATATCACTTTCGAATTTGAAAACAGACTTTTTGGGGACTCCTGGGGAATGTGCAATTGAAACAAATAAAGTTGTAGTACTCGGTGGATGCGATGTCGATGGGTGCCTGCCTGATAGCAGATGTTATTCAAATTTTAGAATTTTCTTCTATCTGGGTCAAAAATTCAAAATTTCATCTACTGGTTTTTTTTTCCATAGCCTGGTCAAAAATAAAAAAATGCGTTCCAAAATATTCAAAATCTATTCACACCAGGCTGAAAATGGAAAAACTGTATACCAGGGTTAAATTTAGTTTTTGAGCTCTTTTTACATATATCCTGGTCGAAAAAAAGCAATATGTCTAAAATTCAATTTCAGGTGAAAAAAAAATTGTGTCTCGAGTCCGAAAATTTTAAACATACTGTTCAAAAATTCTAAATTTCATCTCCCGGTCAAGTTTTTTCCATAACCCGGTCAAAAATAAAAAAAAATCATTGTAAAATATTCAAAATCTATTAACACTAGGTTTTAAATGGAATTGCATGCCGGTTAAATTTCGTTTTTGAGCTCTATTTTTATCCGGGTCGAAAATAAAAAAAAAATCCATGTGTCCGAAATTAAATTCCAGGTGAAAAAAAAAAATTGATATGAAAGAAAACTAATAAAAAAATGTATCTAGGGTCCGAAAATTTCCGGCCAAATTTTTTACTTTTTCCATAGCCTGGTCATAAATAAAAAAACTACCTACTCGCAAAATATTCAGAATCAATTTTTTCCGCTATTTTTATATCCGGGTCGAAAATACAAAAATTCAGGTGTCCGAAATTAAATTCCAGGTGAAAAAGAATTGATATGAAAGCTAATAAAAAAAAAATTATCTTGAGTCCGAAAATTTTGAACATACCTACGGTTCAAAAATTCAAAATTTCATCTCCCGGTCAAATTTTTGATTTTTTCCATAGCATGGTAATAAATAAAAATAAAAATTATTTTCTGGGCAAAATTTTTAAAATCAATTTTTTTCCGCTCTTTTTATATCCGGGTCGAAAATAAGAAAACATCCGATGGGAACAAATTAGCACGCATTTTTTACCAAAGTCAAATGCGCGATTATTCATACCAGAATCGGGTCATATATTTCTTCTATTCGGTTCGTAAATAAAAAATTCCACATACTGTAAGATTTTTGATTTCTTCCATATCCTTGTCAAACTAATTAAATCATTTGCTGCACCAAATATTTGAAATTTATTCACATCAGGTTCGAAATTCAAAAATTACATGCAAATTGTTGGTGGCTCTGTTTTATATTTGGGTCGAAAATAAAAAAAATGCATGTAGGTCCAATTTTGGTTGTTTAAAAATTTCCTATCCGGGTCAAATTTTAGACTTCTCTTCTTCTATCCGGGTGAAATATATAAAAAAATAGTTCGGGCTAGATTTTATTGGAAGGTATTGTTTTCATAATCATGAATAAAAATTAAAAAATTCTATCTCGAATCGAAAATTTTTTACAACCGGCTCAAAAATTTAGAATTTAATGTCGAAGAATATTTTTCATAACAGAATCAGGTCATATTTTACTTCTATTCGGTTCGTAAACAAAGATTTGCACACACGGTAAAATTTTCGATTTCATCCATATCCTTGTCCAACTACAAGAAAATCATTTCCTGCCCCAAATATTTGAAATTTATTCAATAGAATGGGAGAAGGGAACCGAAAGAGATTGGGTAACGTAAGAGGTGCGACACTATCCCAGAAACAGTCTTGGGGGTCTTAGGGTGAGTATGGAAGGCATGCGTGGGATGCAATACTTTAGACCCGGGTGTAGGGACTTAAAGTGATAACAGACTTCGTATGCGTATGGCGAGTTCTCATAACAAATCAGAAGGCAATTAGCTAGATTATCCCTGGCACGCGTCATCAATCCTGCTGTATTGGGTATTTATCCAGTTCATCTAGTGTTTCTAGTGTTTCGACTGTGTGGTTTAATTTCCTGTAATCTATGTTAATAACTCTCTTTTTGCCTATTTATCGAATATCACTTCTATTCTCCAGCTTTCTAACTCGACCATTTATTTTTTCCGGGTTGGCGCAACAGTTCCGTAGCGACCCTAGGCCCAGTTTCTCACAGCCGTTGGTTTTATGCGAGGACTGGAAAACTAATCGACGCTATTTGCTGAAAATTCAACAACTTCTTGTTCTTAGTGTCGGCAGTGTTTAGAGGGTAGTTTCAATAAAATCCGACAGGTGGCGCTCTTGTTTCTCATCAGGTTGCCTTGTTTTTCTATAACCATGGGTCTGTTTAGACATTTCTAAAGCGTTTTATAATTTTATTGCTTAAATCATTGCATAGTGATAAATAAATTTCCATTTTCTGGTGCAATATTTGCTCAAAAAAACTCGGCTTTTAAATGCTTTTAAATTAATTAACGATTATCCCATACGTTTATGCCATACGTATTAAATCCAGTCGTTAAGTGCGCTCATTGTTCAAACAGAGCATTGATTTCATCTATTTAATAACACTGAACCACCGATGCGCATTTGCTTTGCCAATTAATTAAAACGTCAAAATTAATGGAAATAAAATAATAAAAAATACCTGCACAAAACGACTGTCACCAAAACGTTGCTGAACAAGTATCTCTGGCCGGAAGGGACGTCGCTCATTAACTCGCCATCCAAATTAATGACACAAAACATGTGTTTCCTGCCGCCAACCGGAACAAGTGGACATGTTTATTCATTGTTGATCCATTGTCTGACTTTTTGATTTTTTTTTTTTTTTTGCTTTCGCTAATTACCATGGAGGAGTAGGAAAACTTGCTACTTTTTGACTTTCCACTGACGTAAACAATTACTTAACAGCCGCAATAAACCAGATGCGACAGTGAATTATATTTAGCTCACAAAAAAAAAATGATGCTTTTGGTGTAAAACAAATGTTCAATTCCTATACACTTGATGATCTAATTGAGAAGTACTAAAATCCCTAATGCGAGCAGCATGATGGTGGCAGTTAGTCATCGTCATCATCAACATCATCGTCGTAGTGTTTATTTTGAGCAAATAGAATCCTTCTGTAAACTGAAACCACACTTTAGCGCTCATGTTCGATATAGTCATGTGGTTTTGTTGGCTCCGACTTGTGTTTCGCTATTCAATAGCAGGAGCGTCATAATACCCGACATAAGCTTCGTTTACGGTTCATGGATAAACACAGTCGTTCGTTCGCATTGTTTTCAAATAATTAATCCCTTTCGTACTTATGGCCCAGAGAGGCGGTGGTTTTAATTGATACAGGGTACGGTTCCGGTTCGGATGTGGTGTGTATAGCGAAAACGGGTTGGATACACCTATGAGTAGATTTATTTGATTTCAAGTGTCATTGCTGTCGAAAGGGTTTACGTTTCCCCATTAGCAGGCCGGCAGCCTGTTGGTATTTGAAGTAGACTTGGCGAAATTGTCTCATAAACTTGTTGTGAATTGTTTCAGGTGATTAATGAACTTTCCCTCTGAGTCCTGGATTTAATAAGATAATCGATAGAGGTACGTTATATACTTGTAGCTTTAACTGAAATTAGGGGATTCATTGGGGCAGAGTCACATTATTTTGCGACCCACATGAACCGCATAGATAAATAACTTATACCAACTTGATCTACAATAAGGGATACAACATGTAATTATGAGCGTAGTTATGCCAATTGCAGCGATTCATGCGTTACGCATGCTGAGATGTTCCATTACGGAAGGAGCTAATTAACTGGGGTAATGAGGCATTCGGTTGGTAATCTGCAGATGTTTGTTTAGCACAATATTCGTATGTGTGATGACTTAATGGATGACAGAATAATATTCGTCTGCTAGGGTATTTAAAGGTTTAACCAATTGTAAGTTTGAAATCAGTACGACTTAACATTGACTCCCTAAAAGGGCAGGGGAGGTTATTTCGAAAAATCCACTACATTGAGCACCTCAAAATATTAGATCTGGCATAGGCCAAAATTTGATTTATTACCACAAATAGCTACTCTGGGATTGTATGTGCAGTTTCCTTCGGGAAAGATCGATTAAAATTATAGTGGGTATGAATGAATTGATTTGCTATAAACGGAGGAGTCTATAGTTTTTCAAACTCTATTTCTTCTTCATTTCCATATCCATGCCAAAAAATGCAAAACAGCTTCGCCACATGGGACATTTAATTTAAAACCACTGGCGCCCAAAACCTGATATCCGATCTGTGCCTATAGTATAGGTACAAAGAAACTTACCAGACTACTAAAACACATCATCCTACCAAACAACAACTCAAAAACCACTTTTCCAAAACTTCTTAGTAGCAAACTTAAAAATGCACCTCCAGAAGACATTTGCAGAGGTCTAGAAACTTGTAAGAAACCTGCTGTGTGAGATGTTGAGTCGTCGGACGGTTGAAGATAAAAACCTTCATAACACCACCGTGCGAAAGAAACAATTGGTAGGAAAAAGAAAGTCTGAGAAGCGCTGGAGTGACCTCGCGTTTCCTATAAAATTGTACGTGCGTTTACGCACCCTTACCTCAATGGGCAACCATTTTTTTTTTAAGTCCAAATCTGACATCTATGTTGACGCCTATCCACACTTAAACTTAATCATTTTGAATTTTTCTCCCGAATTTAAAACAATAAAAACTCAAAACTTTTACTTGTATATATGAAATTTTTCAATTTTGACCCGAATAGACGAAAAATATGACCCGAAATAATCTTCGACATGAAATTGTAAATTTTTTAACCGGTTGTAAAAAATGTTCGACCCCAAGATAGAATTTATAATTTTTGTTCAGGATATGAAAACAAAACCTTCCAATAAAATCTATTCCGCACTATTTTCCTAGAAGCCTAAAATTTGAACCGGATAGAAAATTTTTAAACTTTTTAAGAAGTTTAAAAATTTGACTCAATTTTTTTATAATTTCGACTCAGAGTGGTTACCTTCTCCCATTACCTGTCGCTCTTCCGATTCATAGTAGATCAATAGTAGGATACGGTTACAACCGAAACAAAACGAAAAACACTTACGCATTCTAAAAAAAACGTTTTCGTCTTCCTATTCCTAAAATAACGATTAAACGAAAGCGAAGATTTGGGTCACGAAACTCGTATCGTTTTCGTCTTCCTATTTCAAATTTGAAAAAACGATTTTGCGAAAGCGGAAGTTTCTTTCGTTTTCGTCTTCCTATTTCACATTTAAAACAAAAACGAAAGCGTAATTTTGATTCACTTTCTAGTTCAATCTAAATTGCATAGTTCTAGGATAATTTTCAATGCGATGAGCCGTACTAATCACAAATTTTAGTCACGACTTTAAATTTACGGAACATCACAATTGCAAAATTTGCATAAAGAATTTTATAGCTTTTTTTTTTTTCAATTACAAAAATTTTAAGTCAAAACCAAAATGCTGTTTTTGTAAGGCTCAATGAGTTTTAGTTTTCAAAGTTAAATGAAGCAAAACGTTCGTGCAAGCGAAAACGATTGAACGTTTTCATCTCACCGAATCCCTCTTTAAAATGAATGCGAAGAAGTTCCACCTCGAAAACTATAAAAGAGGGCTGCCCTGCTGTCTAAAAAAAAAAATCTTACTGGCAGCTTCCAGCGCGGTTCTATGAAAGTGACATTTGGCAGTAAACGCCAGCCAATTTTCCGAAACGGTCCCCTCGAGTTTCGAGCCATTGTGGTTCGCTGCATGCATTCCCTTTGGAAATTACTTGACAACTTGTACTATACTCGATTTTGCCCTCGTATCGCTTCATGGAACAATCAATAGATTTTTACAAGTTGTAAAGAACTAACTTTCGCATTTTACATGTAGCCAACAGTGTTTTGTGTCCCCACCCTGCATCCAGTTGATGAATACATACCTCTGCTCACTCAAAGGACCAACTTTCAATTCTACAAACAACTAAAATTTTAATTGCGTGTGTGCATGTAAACACGACTGTTTGACTTCCGAAAATTACATCGATTGGTGTTTTAACATGTACGTAATATACAGAAATTATATTTTCCCTTTCCTCTAATGTCTGCAAATAGACTGTCTCTCTAAAAGATTTTTACATTTTCCGCGGACCGGAATTGGCACCCCACAAATTTAATTTTCAAATATACATAGCTTCCCGGAGGATTTCAATCCGCATTCGTATCCTGTTATTTTCCCAATTGCTCCTCGCCAGATGGAAAGGAAAGACACTTAAATTGTTCTTGTCACATTCGTGTAGTTCCTGCAAATGCTTCCGGCAACCTTCAGTCAAATAAAAAAAAAAGAGAAGAAAAACATCAAATCACAGTTACAAAGTATTTTCCGGCCAACACGTGGTTTCTGCGTTTGGTTTGGTTGCAAGGCTCCCCTGAGCCCCCTTTAGAAAACATTCAACAACAGAAATAGTTACACTCGGAAGTTGCAAAAAACAAAATGGCCCACAGTTGATTTTCTTATTCTTGGGATAAAACTTGGTCTAGGACATCTGTTTGCGGTTAACCTGCATGACATCAGAGATCGGAGTTTGAAATTGTTGCATGTTTGAGAGGAGAGTCCCAGGATGCGTAATCACATTTCAAGTTCAGGTCAAGATGTGGAGGAAACTTTGGAAACATGTCTTTTTTTCCACATTCCCAAAAGTGAGATTTGATTATTGTATCTGAGGACTTTCACCTAGATATGTACCATGAATAAAAAAATTCTATGTTGGGAGAATTTTTCTTTACCTAACGAAGTCGAATCAAAGTTAGTAAAGGAAAGTAGTAGGCGGAAGTACGACGGAAGATCTCTCTCATGACTGAAAGGTTGAAAAGTGGATTGGGAATTTCGAAAAGTTGTATAATCGTAGACATCGCGTAACTGAATTGTTGACAGGATTCGTGAAAATTGCATGTGATAAAAAGTTTCGAGGACAGCAAACATTTTTTTTTCCTGTTTCTCTAAGAACAACAGTTGAGTTGGAGTTTGATTTTTGTGGAATCGTCAAAAAAAATCACAGTTATTTTTTGCTACTAATTTCGACATGTTTAATACATGCCAAAAGTTTGCTTCTATTTACTTTGTCGATTTAAGGGGAACGATGAATTTTGATTAAAGGAGCAAGCTATATTTATGCCTGTTGATTGTGCAATAGCAGACGTAATTGTGGACTTGTTTTGAATAACTCAGATGAGCAGATGACAGCTGTAGTCCAGTGATGGGGGAAGGGGAGGGCGAGGGATACTTTCTACAGTATTTGTTTGCAAATTGTGTCGATTATGATGTAGAATTGAGGGGGTGAAAGAAGTGGTATGGTATGTTTTATCCTTGAAGGAATTTTACTGTGGAAAAGTGGCGTTGGTGCGATTAAAACAAACCCACAAGCGCTCAGAGGAAAAAAAATCTATGCTACCAGAAATATTTTTTTAAGGAGTTCCTCGACAAAATTAATGAGCAATGGTCTAGGTACGTACGAAGTTAAAGCCGTCCTCGATGATTCAAATGCTGGAATAGACAGGGGGACATGTTTTGGTAGTCCAATACGACCCCACGCCTTTCAAAAGGGTTTTCAATAAGGACTGGTCGATGTTGAAGTGGAATAAAATAAGAAGGTATTAACAATATTCTTCCAATTCCAAACATGGGGCCCGCTCAGAAGCGCTTCGAAGCAGAGAACCAATGGCGTTGTCTATGGTCATTAAATCAGTTCGATTTCGTACGGGTGTAGGCCCAAGTCCCGAAGCAAAATTGAAGTAATAGTCGAGCCAACTTTTTTTTCTTTGTGCATTTCGCATTTTACCTGTAGTTCACACTTTTCTATCCCCACTATGCATCCAGTCGATGAATAAATATCTCTGCTCACTCAAGGGCCGTGAACCGGGCCATAGAACATCCAACCGAGTCTGGTTCTAGCTGCTATCGGTCCTGAACTTGTAGAAGCACGAGGCGTTTCAATCGGCACTGTTAAAAAGGCGTGATTCAAGTTCAGAATAAATGTTGGTTGTATATTGTGATAATCAATCGACAGCAGTCCAACGAGGTGCGAGTTCCCATCCATCAATTTTAATTCCCCACACTTTAAACTTTGAATTGGCAACGCAAGATTAGCAGTAGTGTACACATTTGACAGATGGTATTTCTCAGCATTTTGATAAACTCCACTGATGGTTAAATCTATTAACTCGGTTTGTTGTCTTACACTTTGATTGTTGAGCCATTGTAGCTCTAAAAACTCAAGCTTCCCTTGTATTTGGAGTTGCTTTGCTAAATCCTGGTCTATCATGCTCACATTGGCACCATCGTCCACGAACGCGTAGGTGCTTACAATTCAATTTCTTTACCAACGAATTTCACCGGCAAAATTTGGAAGAGTACTACATCGTTGTGGTAGCTGTCTGCATGACAGCTCCTCCATTCGTGTGTTCTAGTTTTAGATGTTTCGTTGATGTTGGATTCTGGCGGCGGTGGGTCATGGCTCTTTCGTGCTTCCTGTGATTGTTGGTCAGGATTGCTTCTGTCTGCGCAGTTGGATTGGAATGCAGCATGCGGTGGTGGATTTTCAAGCATCCGTTTTTTCCACATCTTTAACAAGCTTTCATCTGCTTCAATTTTTCCCATCGTCTATCGATCGAAAGCTGTAAAAAAAAGAATGACATTCGGTTAAATTGTTACATGTACCATCGAAAAAAGGACATTTCCCTCGGGAAACGCTGACACATGCGAAGCGCTTGATGTTTTGTGTATTATGTTTGGAGTTCTGTCTGCGATTGATATTCTTTGAGCTGAGAGACGTGGACGGAAGTGAGTCCGTTACCAGATTCGCGAGACGTCGCAAGCCATTCAACTACCTGCTTAAATCCACTATGTTTGGCGATCGTTCAAGTGGTAGACATTTTTCTGCCCATTGCATTTGTGTTCGCGTTGGCAACTTCGCAACCCATTCGCACAGCAAAGTGGGGTTGGAAAGATGACGCTCGCAACGTGCATGTAGCCATGTTATTAATTTTATTGGCAAAATAGACCAGCCTTCTCAATTTGACTCTTAATCAGCTGTTCCGGTCGACCAAATGTTTCCTCAATAGTTTCCATAATGTATGTAACGTTTTTGGAATTGGCTAGTAGGGAATCCACAGTATCCCTTGCCCGACCTTTAAGCGAATCACGAAGGATAGATTTTTTTTTTGACGTGTGAACGAAGACTGCGGACTGTGTGGGCAAGGGTCGAATTGTCGGTGGCATTGGTTGAGGCATGGCTGCTGGCTGGGAAAACGGCTGTTGTGAAAAGGTTGACTCTGAATTTTCTGCAGGTTGTTACAAGAGGGACGATGGGACTGGTACTGGATGAGACGTTAGCGTCGGCTGAAAATAAGATGCATGTTGAAACTGAAGCATCGATGTTGAACATGACTTATCTGTCATCTGCAGCAAGAGCTGAGGCTGAGGTTGTACTGGCGGCTGCGTCATAAGCTGTGATATCGGATGTGACGTCGGCTGTGACGTCGGCTGTGATATCGGCTGTGAACTGTTGTTTAGCTGCGATGACTGTTGGGGAGGTTTGTTATGGATTTTTCTAGATTTTCTCTGAGACATAGTTCCATTGCAACAATTTCTGCTTGAAATACGGAGTTGCACTTGTCCATGCTTTTGTAGATGAACGTTTTTGTGCTGACCCCGTTTTCGATCCATCTGTGTACCATACATGAGAATTGTTAGCAAATGTGGGCTTATTCTGTTCCCAGTTCTGTCGATTTGGGAATGTAACTTTGAAGTTTCGGCTGAAGTTGAATCTTGGTAGACAGTTGTCTATTATGGTAATTCCAAGTATTTAATCTTTTTGTAGTTCCATAACGTTTGGAGTTTTCGGTGTTATAGCTTCTTTCTGTATCTGAAGATGGAGAGGTGGAAGGTTTAGAATAACTTCCAACGCCGCAGTGGGAGTTGTTCTCATAACACTTGTAGTGCAAACACAAGCTAGTCTTTGGAGTTTATTGAGCCTGACTTTTGTTGACTTTTGTTTCGTTTTTTGCCACCATGCTGGAGCTGCAAAAATGCAAATTCAAAAAAAGTTTTAACTTCAAAAATACGTTAAAAGATAATGTTGCGAAAGCCGACATTAGGTTGGTTTTCCGAATGATTGTTCAAAATCAATCCTTTAATTCCATGGCTCAAATTTTCAATTTCAGCGCATCTATTTATCCGGACTGAGAATTTACCTTATACTTCATGCCTTATTTTCAAATTAAATCATATTTAGGTAACCTGCGGGAGAACAAAAGCTAAGCAAATAGCAGATTTTTTGGGAGAATGCGGCAACAAAATGGCGTTGTTGGTCTTCTTAAAGAACGTTTTCCCGCCAAATTTTACTTAGGTTGCACTAGCCATGCGTGCAACGTTTGTAGAATATCCGTATCGCCGTATAAGCGCAATATTATATGGCAGTAAAAGGGCGATCAAGGTCACCGCTACTCCCTCCGCTGGTGAAGTTGCTCGTGGGCAATTAAATGTGCACTTTCAATAAGGCTAGCTTCTTCGTCCTATTTCTGGTCTTAAATAGTTTTCGGGACATAAATTTCACCCCTAACTTTATTATTGGGAAGGTCGCGACTTCAAAATGCGATTGCCGCTGACCGCCAAAATTCAAATATTCGGTGTTGGTCAGTGATACAATGCAGCCGCCCCGATATATTTTGTGTATGAGTTTTCACTGCCTTTCACCGAAAGGACTTTATAAAAAATAAAACTGGAAATTTACTGCACACTATAAAATTAATTTTATGGCAGCTTTTCATGTGCCTCTGGTGTTTGTCACCGTGAGAATAACTTGTGGGAAAATTCAACAGCTTCGTTGAAGTGGGTGGTGTGACATGCATTTCTAATACCCCATACCGGTTAATTTTTGAATTTTTGTTTTTGTACCCGTTAATTTTGAGAGCAAAACTTTGTGCATTTGTCTTCACTTTCTTTTTTGTATGATGTGGGACTTTTTTTCAAATAAAATTCCTTTAGTCGGGATGACAACCACCTACTCCTACAACAACAGGGAACAAATTCGTAACGAACAGATCGACAACTGACATTTACGACACGATGACATTTTACACCCAAAACACATTTTCGATATGGCAGGGTAGGTTGGCTGATTTATTTTTCTGTTTTAATTAATTAGTTTTATGAATTTATGGTGGTCGCAGTGGCTTAGTGGTTAGTGTGTTGGACTACTAAGGTATCCAGGTTCGAATCCCGCAAAAACCCAAATTCCAACTCAGGGTTTTTTTCACTGCGCCACCTCTCGCGAACGTCTGACAAACATCCGAGAGTATAACTGCCATGAAAGAGCTTCTCAATCGGCCCGTTTGGAACCGGCATAAAATTGTAGATCCCTTCCATTCGTTCCAAAAATTAAAAACTCACACAAAACGAATCGTTGCGAGAAGCTAGGCCCTAGGTCCCTTCAGACCTGTTGCGCCAACTGTTATTATTATTATTATTATTATGAATTTCAGGCGACCATAACAACATGTACCATCGCAAACAGGAGATTTCCCCCGGGAAACGCTGACGCATGCGAAGCGCTTGATGTTTTATGTATTATGGTTGGAGTTCAGTCTGCGATTGGTATTCTTTGAATTTTCTGCAGGTTGTCGCAAGAGGGACGATGGGACTGGTACCGGTTGTGACGTTAGCGTCGGCTGAAAATAAGAAGCATGTTGCAACTGAAGCATCGATGTTGAACATGGCTTATCTGTCATCTGCAGCAAGAGCTGAGGCTGAGGTTGTACTGGCGGCTGCGTCATAAGCTGTGATATCGGCTGTGAACTATTGTTTAGCTGCGATGACTGTTGGGGAGGTTTATGTATTTCGCTTTGGAGCTGAAGCAGGGACTCCATAAGTAGCTGGTTATTGGTGTTGAATGTGGCCTGCATAGCACTCATCTGCCGAGCAAACTCATTCATCATGGTGGCAAGTTTCGCATCAAATTCATGCATCATGTTTGCCAACTCATGATACGGGACTTAGTGATGAGTCCTAGTATATCTTTGAGTGTGCTGTCAGATATGTTCTCTGCCTCAAGGTAAAGTTTTCCTAGATGGTGTTGACGTAATCTGAATAGACATACACAGTGACACAGTATGTGTTCTGCTTGTCTGTTACCTTTAATGTTGGTCCAGTAATGGTTTGCCATGGATTGGATTAGCTTGGAGTTTTCGGGGTTATCAGATATTAGCATGAAGGCATTTGTCATAGCTTCTTTCTGTATCTGAAAATGGAGAGGTGGAAGGTTTAGAATAACTTCCAACGCCGCAGTGGGAGTTGTTCTCATAACGCTCGTAGTGCAAACACAAGCTAGTCTTTGGAGTTTATTGAGCCTGACTTGTGTTGACTTTTGTTTCGTTTTTTGCCACCATGCTGGAGCTGCAAAAATGCAAATTCAAAAAAAGTTTTACCTTCAAAAATACGTTAAAAGATGATGTTGCGAAAGCCGACATTACGTTGGTTTTCCGAATGATTGTTCAAAATCAATCCTTTAATTCAATTTGAACTTGCCACACCATTGACCTTATAAACAATGCTGCTGCAAAATGCAAGCAGTATCGAAGAAATGTGTAGGGATTTATAATAATTATTTTAAGTTGGTTCAAGGATTTTTAAAATTTGCAAAACTTGTTTCATGTTCCGGACCACAAAATTCTGTAATCAAATTGAACCCGTTGGCTTTCTTTTGATGGGGCCACGAAAAGAATAACTGAGCAATGGGCATTTTTTCCTAAGTGCAGGGATTGAAGAAGGCTCGATAAAAGGAACTGCGAAAATTTCAAAAATTCAGGATTCATTAAATAGTGTAAATCTTATTTAACTTAATTTTCTTTCATATATTTTAAGCGTCATGAATACGCCGAATACAAATTTTCAAACCGAGTCATCACAAATCATTAACCATGTTTCATTGGTTAAATATATACTTTCATTAGTTTTTCAAAGTTTTGTTAAAAAAAAATTCATTTCGAATATTGAGGTCCGTACAGTACAAGAACTTTTCACATATTTAAAACTTAAATTATATCTTCTTTCTATTATATAAAAATCAATCGTTGTGTGTTAGTCGGGTAAAGGCTCGAGAACTGCTAAACCGATTTGAATAATTTTTGTTTCATTTTGTTCGTCTTGAATCAGGGATGGTTTAGGAAAAAAGAAAAGTCGGAAAATTCTCAACAGGTGGCGTTGCAGGCACACATTTCGATTTTCATGGGGAAAAGCACTTTGAAAAAAAATGAACTGGATATAAATCGAGTAGTGAAACTTCCAAAACAAAAAAATTTTAAAAGCAATTGTTGTTGTCAAATATTTTAATTATTTTCTAAGCAAATTGTTGTTGTCAACAATTTTGAATTTTTTTTTCTTAAATATACCTAATAAGTAGTTTACTATGTTACATTAAGTGACATTTTGAAATGGAGTAGATACGTTGATTTGTTTGATTTTGTTGCAATCCATCATTTTTGTCTAGCATTTTCAGGATCCTTGCGTTAGGATGTGTGAGTAAGTTGAAATGTAACGGGTGATTTTTTAGCTGGTTTGGTTTTGGCAACACTGGTTTTGACAGCTGACGTGTGTTTAGTACCTTGTGTCACTGTCAAACAGCTTCAGTTTGGTTTGCAATTTAACCATGGATCGTCTTACGAATGAACAACGCTTGCAGATTATTGAATTTTACTATCAAAATTCGTGCTCGGTTCGAAATGTTCATCGCGCGCTTTATCGAAAAATTGTGTTCAGCGATGAGGCTCATTTTTGGTTGAATGGGTACGTACATAAGCAAAATTGCCGCATTTGGAGTGAAGATCAGCCAGAAGCATTGCAACAGCTACCAATGCATCCCGAAAAAGCCACTGTTTGGTGCGGTTTATGGGCCGGCGGCATTATTGGGCCATATTTCTTCAAAGATGATGCGAATCGCAGCGTTACTGTCAATGGTGAACGCTACCGAGCGATGATAACAAACTTTTTTTTGCCCGAAATGGAAGTTCTTGACTTGCATGATATGTGGTTTCAACAAGACGGTGCCACATGCCACACAGCACGCGAAACAATAGCGCAATTGCGAGGCGAGTTTGGTGAACAGATAATTTCACGTTTCGGGCCGGTCAATTGGCCGCCTAGATCGTGCGATTTGACAACATTAGATTATTTTTTGTGGGGGTATGTCAAGGCTAATGTGTATAGGGACAAGCCCGCTTCGATTGACGCACTGGAAGCCAACATCCATGCATTCATTCGTGAGATACCGGCCGATATGTGTGAAAGAGTATGCCAAAATTGGACTCAGCGGATGGGCTACCTGAGACGCAGCCGCGGTCAACATTTGCATGAAATTATCTTTAAACATTAAATTGCAAGGTTCAAACTATCGATTCAAATAAATATTTCATTCATTTTTTCGAATTTTTTGTGTTTTTTTTTTTAAAGTTCTAAACCTCTTAAAAAATCACCCGTTATATGTGATTGAGATGACGAGGACAATGATGACAGGCAACAGGAGTAGTTGAGCGTTTTGAGTGTTCACGTATACAGAAGGGAGAAGGCTTACCAACCAAGTTGATAGGTTTGTTTAGTTTTCTTCTTAGCTCTTAAAGTAGCAAATATTTCTTTTAGAGTTAATCCTTTCCCTATTTTCTTCCTATCACTTTAATGCCAACAAATTTAAAATTTTCGCATCAAAATTCAGGCATGTAAAAGTACGGTAGTCCGCAAGCCAAGCAGAAGATCCCACTCCACCGACGAGCTAAGCACAGGCTTAAACAAGCATGCCTGCCTTATTTTGTTGGCCCTACAACCCTTTCACCGAAGTCAAAATTGAGATTCCTGTGTCTCTAAATGTATTGAGCTCTGAGTGCAACCATACACAACGTTCACGTTTAGCTTTGCTCCTTATTGTTATTTAATACAATAATTTACACCTTTGCCTAAAATTCAACTTGTGAAGTGCTCGAGAATTATTGAATTTTTCCCTTCATCGCATCATTTCCGCGAGTTGTAGTTTTACTTGTAATAGTGTAAAATCTAATTAAAAAGTTTCTGAAATTTAATCAGAAGAACTTATTTGAGTGGTTCTCTATAACCCGCATTAAATTGCCATATATGTTTGTTTCTTCTTACATTGGCCGTTAAATAAGTATTTTGACACATTCTCCCCGGTGAGTTCTTTTAGTGTGTGTTCTGCATACTTGAAGCAATTGAGTCTACACGAATATATTGTGTTCTCTGTTTCACGCTTTCAACAATACGAAATACGACCTAATCGTTGAGTGCGGCTATGCATCTCTATTTCACAAGAAGTGCAGTTCAACATCTCTGACAAACATTGGCGATCTCACTCCCTCTTACGTGTGAGTACAATATTTAGTGCATGTTCTGCCGTTCTAGCAAAGCGATCCTACTCAATTATTTTTGTTTTGGTTTTTTCTGACTCATTGCATGTTGCAACCATCGAGTACCCAGTACTGAAACCTTAACCAACAAATACCAAGCCACTTTTATTTACCTAATACATCAACCGTATCTTTCGGAAATTAATTATTGGATTATGAGTACCCCTAAAAGTACCCTACATTGTTATATTTGTGGAAAAGACACAAATGATATAAATTTATCGTGCGGTATTTGCCTTGATACGGCGCATGCTAAATGCCTAGGCCTAAAAGGAAAGGATGTAGATAAGATTATCTCTACTCCCGGTATTTGCTTTTATTGTGTTAAGCACCGAAATATTTCAACTGATGCATTGCACTGGAAAATCATCAAACTTCAAAAGGCGTTTAATACCATGTCAACGCTGTTTTCTGAAATACAGGATGTGTTTAACTTCAATGTCAGCAGCGGCACCAAACTGATTGAAGGGTTTTCGAGCATGGATCGGATCTTACAGCATCAGGA
Organism: Cheilosia vernalis; assembly: GCA_949126925.1. Taxonomy (NCBI): domain Eukaryota; kingdom Metazoa; phylum Arthropoda; class Insecta; order Diptera; family Syrphidae; genus Cheilosia; species Cheilosia vernalis. The sequence goes on along the minus strand of OX421361.1, from coordinate 13,046,791 downwards.
ACTCCAATCACCTGGACCAAGCCCTAATTTCATCCAAGCGCAACCGAACCTCGAAAGCCCAGCACTGCATTCACCGCTGCAACCACCGAATGTAGTTATAACACCGACTTTGATGGAACCAGCCTTGCATCTTCAACCTCAACCTCGTAGTCAGATTCCTCAAAGTGGTGCCAATTCTAATCCATCGGAAGGATCTAAACGCCCGTTTCAGGAAGTTCTACAAGATCCTATTTTACAACTCCAACTACCTTTGGCGAAAAGAACTCTTCGATCCAATTCGCAAGGTAAATCGCCATCAGGGAGTATCATACCTATTGGAGTTAACGATAACAACAATACTGCCTCAATTCCGATTGACAAACCATCTACTAGTAGGGAGGCCTTGAATTCCCACCAACGATTAATCGGTGTTCCGAGTACGGACTGTACTCTTAGAGTGGTAACACCCCACTTTGCAGTATTTTTGTCACGGCTTGAATATGGTACCAAAAGCAGTGAAATTGTAAGCTACATTGCTGGGAAAGGCATTGATACCAGCAATATAAAATGCCACAGCCTGACAGCGGATAACCTTACAGGTCGCTTGACATCGTCATTCAAACTTTTAACGACTGAACCAACTGGAAAACTACTCATCAACCCGAACTTTTGGCCTAAGGATATTTTTGTAAAGGAATTCGTGAGCCGACCTAGCTCCAAGAAGACTCAACCAAAAAACCTTCCAAAAAACTCCAATCAAATAGTTTAGATCCTTCAGCCTTTAGTCTCTACTACCAAAATGCTGGTGGCCTGAGAACTAAACTCCAAGATGTCTTGCTTTTCTCTTCATCTGGTCAATATGACATTATTGTTTTCACTGAGACGTGGCTTACTCAGAACCATCACAACGAAGAACTGTTCAACAAGGACCAGTACGAGGTTTTCCGCAAGAACCGTTGCTCCGTTGTAACCGATTGTGAGAGAGGTGGTGGAGTATTGGTTTCAGTTCGGTCCTCTTTGCGCAGTGTCGAAATAAATCTCCCTCCAACAGCAGCTGATTTAGATGTTGACCAAGTGGCAGTCTCAATAAAATTAATTTCTGGAACTGAAGTTATTGTTATTGTAAGTTATATACCACCACGGAGTCCTTACATATTATATAAAGCACATATAGATAATTGTTCCTTTATCTTAAATAATTTAAAAGATCATCAGCACGTTATCGTTCTTGGGGACTTTAATTTACCTAACTTAATTTGGTCATTTGATTGCGATGATTCTAAACTTCTTCCATTTAATGTTAACTTTGATTATGAACGTGAAGTCGTTGATACTCTTGCCCAGCTTGACCTTCGTCAGATAAATAATTTTCCTAATGAATTCAATAATATCCTCGATTTGGTATTTGTTGATTCCGAACTCGACATAAGTATCAACAACTCCACGATCCCACTCTTTCGTAATTCTGTTTTTCATGTAGCATTATCCATGCAGTTCGAATTTTATGAATTTTTTAAACCAGGCTCTGGTGACACTAATTTTAAATATAACTATGTTGAAGCCAATTTCAGCAACATTTCAAACTATTTAGATAGCATGAATTGGTTAGATATATTTAGTAATGGTAATTTAGATAATTCTTTTAATTTATTTATGAATACTGTAAAAATGGCAATTGATTTAAACACACCTAAAATGAAGTCTGTCAAGGGTAATAAACCCATTTGGTTTAATGATAGAATCACAAATTTAAATAATAGGAAGAATAAAGCCCATAAGCGGTTCCGTAACAGCAATAACGACATAGAGCTTTTGAAAGTTTATCGGATGCTCCAAAAACAATTTAATGTTTTAAATAAGTTTCTCTACAGACAATATGTTCTTTCTGTCGAATCTAATTTAAAGACAAATAGTAAGCGCTTTTGGACTTTTATTAACAACAAAAAGCAGTCTAATGGTATTCCTAATTGTATGCGTCTTAATAACGTATCTTCGTCTGATCTTTCAACCATCTGTAATATGTTCGCCAACCACTTTCAGTCTGTATATTCTTGTGGTACTACCACACCCATAGTTTCTAGTAATACCTCAATGTCCTGTGATTTCTTAAATATTGGCAATTTAGAGTGTTCAATCCCTGATGTTCAAGTTGCCCTTTCTTTATTAAATTTAGATAAAAATCCTGGTATAGATGGCATTCCGCCAATTTTACTTCATAAGTGCTCCTCCGCGTTTTCTGTACCTCTGTGTTTAGTTTTTAATTTGTCTCTCCGGTCTGGAAATTTTTTGGAAAATTGGAAGAGCTCATTTTTAACGCCCATATATAAGTCTGGATCGAGACATGATATTATTAACTATCGCCCAATCTCTCAATTTTCTGTAATTCTACCTTGAATTTCCTCGAGAATGGCTTACAATGTGATGTAATATATACGGACTTTGCTAAAGCATTTGATCGCGTTAACCACAATATATTGATCTCTAAACTAACTGATTTAGGGCTCCACTCCAATTTCCTAAAGTGGATTCATTCCTACTTAACGGATCGTATCCAGTATGTTCGTATAAATGACACGTTCTCGTCACCAATTTATGTTACCTCTGGAGTACCTCAAGGTAGTCATTTAGGCCCTCTGCTTTTCCTTTTATTTATAAATGACATTCCTGACTTGTTTTTGAGTTCCTAATGTCTTATGTTTGCCGACGATTTGAAGTTGTTTCGACCTGTACGGTCAGTTCACGATTGTACAAGAGGATCTCGAACGACTTTCCATATGGTGTCACAATAATGATCTTCATCTCAATGTCTCTAAATGTCAAAGCCTTTCTTTTTATCGTAACCTCTCTCCAATACACTTTACATACGCAATCCATAATACCCCTCTGTCCATTATCTCATCCAAAAAAGATCTTGGAGTAATTTTTGACGCTAAACTTAGCTTTTGCAAGCAAATTGAGTCCCTGGTTGCCAAAGGTAATCAGATGTTAGGATTCATATTGCGTAACTCGAAAGACTTTCAAGATCCACATACCCTTAAATGTTTATTTTTTGCATTTGTCCGATCTCATCTTGAGTACTGCAGTATAGTATGGAATCCATATTATGAAGTACATTCTATTAGATTAGAAAAAATCCAAAATCGTCTTACTAGAGTAGCCTTTCGTAGACTGCGATGGAACATTGAAATGCCACCTTACGAGACGAGGTGCAAATTATTTGGTATCTTACCTCTTTTTAAACGTAGGCAATATTTTTCAATTATGTTTATTCGTGATTTGACAACTGGTCATATCGATTGCCATTTCCTATTATCATTAATTGGATTTTATGCTCCATCGAGAGCTCTTAGAAACCGTCTTTTATTTTATGTACCTTATCATAGAGTTAATTATGGATACAATGAACCAATTTCTAGATGTCTTAGGGAATCTAATAGATATGCTAGTATATTTGATTTTCATCTTGGTAGGGATTCATTTAGAAATAAATTAATTCTGATGTTAGGCTTTGGTGGTCGTTTTTAAGTATATTTTTGTATTAAGTAATCTAGCGAGAACAGTAGATGTACTCATTTGATTGAAAAAATAAAATAAAATAAAATAAAATAAAATAGAAGGAAATAGATATGTGCGTTAGTTAGATTTGAATGATTTTTGATTTTGTTTTGTTCGTGTTGAATCAGAGATGGTTTATAAAAAATCATAAAATTCTCAACGTGTGCCTACGTTTCGTTTTTAACTTAAATTCAATTAACTTCTAAAATATAATAATACAATAACAATAATTTATAAATATAATTCCTTCGGTGTGAAACTCGATGACTTTATATCTCCATAACTGATGAGCCAATTTTCATGAAACTTTTTAACGTATTTAAGGTTTAGCAAGACTTAAAAGATAACGTTCTTTTAGACTCAATAGGTAATGTTTTCGATCACCAAAGCCACTCAGACGATTTCCATGTAAATTTGTTGTTGCGAATGGTTGGTTCCAGTTTGAAGGATAGGATACTTTTGGACCCGATAGGTGTCACGTCAATCATTGCGGTTTGATTGACACACATCGATATTGATATACTTAAGTTATTTCTTTTGGCCCTTAGCAATAAAAAAATTGTAGACGCGACTTTTTGCCACAAATTAACTTTTAGTCTAAATTAGAAGAAATAAAGCATTAAATTTGACTTTAAGTTGAGAAATAGTTAGATTGGAGTCACCGCCAGTGATGCAAAGCCGGATCTAAGTTTTCATGTCTGAACCCTTAGAAAAGTATGCCTTTTTCGAAAAATCATGCCTTTTTGGTAAAAAAGATAAAAATTGCATATCTTACAACGGAACTGCAACTAGCCTACAAGGTGATTCAAGAAATTGTTATCAGAATGTTGGTCGATTGATAGGCAATTCTATCTTTTTTTTATCTCTATAATCCAAGGTTTTGATTTGGTGAGTAAGTCAAGTAGGTTGTTGGAAAATAAGCACGACGCACAGTTGTAAATTAAAATGTTTAATGCGACTTTGATTAAAGAATATACCAGATTTACCAACTTCAAAATGTATTTATGTGAATTGATTGTAAAAGAAGAATTCACAAAAAAATTATTGCAAAACAGTTCATAAAAAAATGATGCCTATTATCTAAAAACTATTCCTCAAGTATCGGAATCAACATCACTGACTAAGTCAAATATAAAGTCTCATTTGTCACGAGAGTTTTTTCGAATTTCCTCTTGCTTTATCTGTTAAATCACAACAATTTTTTTTTATTTAATTCGCATCATCAACAACTTGAAGTTTGCCTCAAGTGAAACAACAAAATTCAGTCACAATAGCTAGCAGAAGTTGATTTTTGTTAATTTAGAGCAATATTGGACTTAAGGATCGAACTTTGTTCTTTTCCTTTTCTTTTTAAGTGTCATAGAGTATTTAATATAACTTTTGAATAAAGAATTTGAATTGACCGAATTGCATAAAGAGGCATGTGTAATGTGCATGCTCGGAATTATTATTTTCATTACATTAACGAATTGGGGCGGAACTAAGTTCGCCGGGCCAGCTAGTCTATATTAAAAAAGAAATTATTTCTGAGGATGAGTTATAAATGCTATTAAAAGCAATGCTCTTAAATGTTATAAAATATTAACCTCGCGCATTAACGTCAACGATCCTAAGCTAACAGATTTAAATTATCCGAACAACAGATTTGAGTATCCGAATTCCGTAACTTTACTCTTCATCCAGAAAAAGTTATCGAAGATAATAAACTGCTGGAAATTAAAGCCCTTGATTATCGTTTTAAAATTTTGTTTTGAAATCAAGGACGTTGCAAAGTTTTAGTTCGAAATCCGCAATTTGAAAAACCATTAGGATGAATATTTGTAATCAAAATTTTCATTTTGCCCGATAGTAGCGCGTGTGCTGAGAGGCTATTTTCCAAATTGGTTGTGACAAAAAAAATACCAACCGATTTATGGTAGAATCTTGTCAGTCAATGTTTTCGGCGCTCAACGTACTAGAGAATTAGCAACTATAACACTGGGTTCCTGACTCGAATTTAATTCAGCATTACAAAAACAAAATTCCAAATAACCAATAACTTATGTAATTTTTTTTTGTGTCACCGTTTTATTTATTTATTATTGTTATTTATTTTTTTAAAATGAACAGATTTTTGTTCTTTACCTGAATTCGCAATATAATTATAACGTATCTATATAAATAATGGCGTTTTTTAATCATAATAAGGGTATTCAAACTTGAAGGTCGAAGTTCATTGAGCGTGCAATAAGAAAGCTAAGATCGAAATGGGACTCTGGTATTAAGTTGGGACTATTTTTGGACTATTTATTCAAATTTCAGGTAACGCTGCTATAACTCTGACATCTACCGTCTAAGTGAGTTGACCGGTAGCTATGAAATTAAAACAAAAAACTGTTTCTTATTTATTATGTATATATTGCTGGTAAACCTATGCGCGGATTTGATTTGATAATTTTTGACAGAAGAAATACATTCTCTCTAAGATTGTCTATTTTGAGTGATGATAATCCTCAAGTGTATCTTGAGACACCATTACATCCACAAAAACTGACTGTTTATTGTTCTTTATGGGTTGGTGGAATAACTTGTCCTTACTTCTTTAAAAACGATGCTGGCCCAGAACGTTACAGTCAATGGTGACTGCTATAGAGCCATGATTACTGAAATTTTCGTTAATCAATTGAACAACCATGATGTGAGGAGCTGTGGTTTCAACAAGACGGCGCAACATGTCACACAGCTCGTGCCACAATTCATTTATTAACGTTTGGCAACCGTATAGTTTCTCGTTGCGGACCCGTGAATTAGCCTCCAATATTGTGCGAGTTAACGCCGTTTGACTATTACCTATTGGCTTAGGTTAGAGTAGGGGGTCCTTGGGAGGGACTGGGCCAGCCAACATGTAAGTGCTACCGAGACTCGACCGTAGCTTATGGCCTCGATCGACTCTCGGCGGCACGGATGAACCCTTGTTGGCGGCTGTCAGGCGCCCACGGACGCGATCAGGATATTGACCAATCCATAAGATTGCTCACCACCCTGATTATAATTAATTTAGGTTAAGTAGCTTTGGTAGTTTTAAGTAGTTCTAAATAAAAGAACATAAATAAAGAATTCAAGTTTTCTAAAGTTTCTTGAAGAATAAAAAACAAAACAAATTAAATATAGATAGATTTAAGGCCGAAAGGCAATAATTTTAAGGATATAGTTAAGTTTAGAGCGCTCGCTATGAGCCGGTAAGCTAGAATTAAGATAAATGTTAGCTTTAAATTAGATGTACCTAATCGTTTTTTGTCTAGGATATAAGTTTAATGAATGATACCAATAAAAATGAATTTAAAAGTAAAGTAAAGCCATTTGACTATTTTCTGTGGGGATATGTGAAGTCGCTAGTTTATCGATAAGCCCGAAACGATTGACCACTTGGAGGACAACATTCGCCGCGTTATTGGCGATATACGGCCACAAATGTTGGAAAAAGTCATCGAAAATTGGACCTCCAGATTGGACTACGTTCGAGCCAGCCGTGAAATCAATGCCAGAAGATTATCTTCCGAATAAAGTAAATTGCATGTAAATTTAAAAAAATCATCTTTGTTTTATTCCATTTGAAAATTCTGTACCCTTTACATTCTCTCTCCGACTGTTCTGTATTTTACATAGTCAATTAGGTTAAATAAAACTATAACGAAATAAAATTAGGTTTTTTGACATAATAATATTCACCCCTATCGAGGTATCCGTTCTGATACGACTTTCGGAAAACTTCTCCGATGACATATCGTCGGCTGAGTTCTTAAGTGTTCAATCTACCAAAGTTTAAAATGTTCAGCAGACGACTTTTTGTCTTAATTTAGCTTGTAAGTTTTTGCCTAAATATGCAATCGTCTTCAAACAAAAAAAGAGAGAACAACTATATATTTGTTGATCCTAATAGTAGCAGAAAGAACTTTAAATGTCTTACAATAATTTAAAAAAAAAATACATTTTTATAGATCATCCAAAAAGGAGATTAAACAAGCCCCCATACATATACTAAACCTTTGAGAAAAGTAGTGGAGATTGAACATTTTTTTGGATATTGAACAAACAAGAACACAGAGCACTCTTCCTGAAGCAACATGAATATGTATGGACTTACACCTTAGAAAAGAAAACTCAAGAATTTATTTTATTATTTGAATAATTCAGTCTTTTCAAATTCAGGTGTGGAGGTAGTTCAGTTTTAAAAAGTAAATAACAAAATTCAATCAACTTAAAAAAACTTAAAAAGAGGATAAATAAAGAAACTCTTAAAGTTATTCTAATAAGTTAATAATGTAGAATTCAAGGTCACATAATGGCATCCAAGGGAGCATTGATTTTATATCAGTATTTTTCTCTTTAGAAAATAAGTTTAACACTTTCGTTGTGTTTTGCACTTTTGGCAGATCACGTTTTATATCATTTAATGTATTTAATCTCTCTTTCTGTTTAATAAGTTGTGGCATAATTGAAACACTAATGTCGTTTTCAGTTGGGCAAACAGATCAATCTTTTTTTGCATACATGCCACAAAAATCTTCTTTTTTTGTATCTCAGATCACTTGAAAAATCTCAGATTTTACATAAACGTTCACCAACACCAATGTTTATGACTCACGGCGTCGGTTACGAATTGTTAATCGGTATGGGATCGAGTTTTTATTATTTCGCAATGCATTACTATAAATGTGTGAAAATCAATTGAAACGGATTTCGAGTGCAAGTGCAACAATATTTTATTTTTGCTGACAATTTAATGCCACAAAAACCAATAAAATTAAGATTTCATGTTCGGTTTGCCTGCAGAAATCTGAAATCTCAGATCAAAATGGGAAAAGCCAAATCGAAAACGACGTACCTAAGTATATTAGCTTCTTCACCGTAACTAATTTTCCTAGATGGTACTGGGATGAATTGTAGGCCGTTAGTAGCTGCGCTATAGTTAAAAAAACTTTTGCCGCGCACTGCATAATTTTTAAGGACACATTTGCGTAATTCATGTCCTTGAGTTCACGAATAAGTAACAAAGGGTGTGAATATCGGTACGGAAAAGCGTTGTTCAATGTGGATTTTCTTTCGGGAATTTGAATATTGCCAATGATGTTATTCGATTTATGTTTTTCCGGAATACAGGAGTCCGACCAGTAAATAATACCAGTTATATCTGGATTGACCACCACTACAGCTTTCAGTATTTTGTTTAGTGCACTAGCTATGTCGTTACCACTACATCTGCTTTGAAATTCATACGAAGCACCACAGTAAGTTATTTTATATGGAGATTAAACAAATGTGAATTATTTAGACGTTTTGACATTTTCCATGTGAATTTGTTCAAACGGACACGAAAGTGGCACTTTGAACATTTAAGAACTAATCGGTGGACTAAAAAACGCGTATTTTTGGCCTATTGAACAAAATGTGAAAAAATTATTTTCCAAACTATTAACGATAGACAATTTCTGATTGCACCAATCGAAAGAGTGTCCCCAAAAACCTAAGAACCAATAATAATCTCAATTTCGGAAAAATTGGAGATTGAACAGTTAAGAACTCAGCCGACGATATAGCGCACCTTGTCACATTGTGTGGAACCGCGTTATAACACTTACTTTTGACAGCTACACGGCACATTTTTTCCGAAGCTCTCCGACAACTAATTGCTGCGGAATATTTGAATGCGAAATGAACGCGTTTATATGCTTCTTCTATTTTTTTCCGAAACGGATACTTCGAACGCAATTTTAGTTCCGATCGGATTTGACTTTCGTATCGGAATTTTTTCCGAACGGATACCTCGATAGGGGTAATTAAGGCCAATGTTTCCTCAGAGGAACCCACGCGGATTGGGTGAATATAGTCTTAATATGTTGCGTTTTCAAGTCCACAAGCAAATCATTTTCTTAGTCTGGCACATTTCGAGAGTGAACAGAGAAAAACTCACCACCAGATCGGCCTCTTCGACTACTAATATAAATCCCACTTAAAGAGGATTACTGACAGTTTAAATGTCACTTATGAGTCCACATCTGCATGCGTACTTTCTAAATTGAGCAAAACCCAATCTGATCAAATTTACTTCTGCTAATTGCAAAAGTTTTCCTGTTTTTTTTTTTTTTTTGGGAGAAAAAACCCCGCAACTTTTGAAATTATTGTTCCGGTGAGTGTGTTCGTTAACCAATTAATCAAAAAGTAATCAAAATGAGTCAAAGCACACAAAGAATCGGGTTAATTAACCTTTAAAATCCGTGAGCAGAACCGAAAAATCTCGGATCCATAACCTCAACGAAACGCCACGAAAGTCGTACTCCGTTCATAAATAAGTTCGTAAACAAATTTGCCAGCTCATTGTGAAGCACAACTCAAATATTAACGATCCGAAGGATGCCCTTTCAACCTTAAACTTAAAATTCCAGTTGTCATTCCCATCAAAAGATTGCAAATTCCACTTGTGTGCCTGCATTATGAGAATGTCATATTTCCCCATCAAAAAATATTTTCAATTTTACTTTTTTTTTTTTGTAAAATATGATCCTCCATTCATCCGGGCATTTCTTAGGATATGCATCTGTTCTTGCATCCGATTTCATCACATAGAATCCAGATACCATTACAATCATAGGAATGGAATTTGAACAAAGACATTACCTTCATGTTGCAGCATTCGCATGGCGTACACCTACTTGTACTTGCATTGGAAACTGACGCACGGCATGCGCTTATGCAAATGGTGCAAAAAGAAATCCTTTAGTAGGTTGGCAGCGTGTAAGAGGATTTCAATAAATGAATCGGATTTCTGGTGCTGTGCTGGCGGGCAACTTAAAACAATGATAACTTGAAATAATTGTAAACGTGCGTCGTCTATGCAAAGATGGTAAACTGAACTGAACATCAGCTTACACAAAAGGGATATTTGATGGGGCTGCTCTTGGGTTAAGTGGGGGCGTTGGATGCATTCTTTTCGACAAGAGGTCAGAAGAGAATATGACGCTGAGCTGTACTCGATTTGTGAGCACAAGAACAAAAACGAGAGAAGTTGAAGGATTCGCATAGTCGATGGCATTTTGCTGGGTGTTTTTTTTTTTTATCTTTAAGGATCTTGAAAAAGCGCATGGAAGCACTTAATAGGTTGTTTGGTTGGTTTACACTGGTGCACATTGAAAGGGGATTTTTAAAGGAGGGGAGTAGTTTTTGTCTCAATTCAGTGAGGATGGTCCGTCTATTAGGGGAGAGAGGGTTCTTAAGACAAGCATTCGAATCTGCATATAAATCGGGGGTTTATCAGAGCTTGCTGGTGCTGGATGGAAGTTTCATAAATCTTTAACAAATAAAAAATTTCGATAGGAAAATAAATTCACTCACCCTTGTGTCATATTCGATGGCATTCTGGAATGATGGAGTAGTCTCGTCTTACTAGCACTGAAGAACCGAATTGAATACAATCAAATTTAAGGGACACGCACTTGTATAACAAAAAAAAATCAAAAGGCAATTTTTTATATAAATAATGAGGATATTTAAAATTTCCACCATCATTGACACTACGATTGCAAAAATTAGACTGTTTTAGAAAAGTTAACACTAAATGTTGGCAAATGAAACTTCTGGAATTGAAAAGGAAAATATACATTCCTTCCATACGAACGCATTTGAATCTTGTACGCGTTTTAGGAAAAGGGACATTTCTTCCATATAAATACAACGAAGAAGAACAAACGCGCTTTTTTCCAAGTCATATGTAAAGATTGTCGAATATCTAACAACGCGGAACACAAATTTTCACCGAGAAATGAACGCACACTTTTAAATTGTTTTTCACTTTAGTCTCCAGCCCTTTTGAGTTTTTATTTTTTTTTTTAACCCTGCAAGAAAGGAAAGAAAATATTTCTTAAAAATATTAATATTTTTAAATGTAAGTTACAATGAGATTTAAAAATAACTACTGGAAGCTTGGTTTTATATCTGCTTTGATTAATGAACAATAAGAACAAATTGAGGTTAGTTGAAAACTTGAGGCTTGCCAGGGTTTTTATTTTTGGGACGACTATGTGTTTATGGCGAATACAAGTGTTTGAATTGAAACGCCTTCTCAGGACAATTATTCGTCCGTGGGACCCCGCGAGAGATAGCGAAATTAAAAAGAATAATTTTTTAAAATACTTTTTATTTTGTTGGGGGTTGAACCTTAGACCCCTCGCTCTGTAGTCCGACACACAAACCACTGCTTTTTCATAACTCGAAATTTTCAAAACAATTCACCCACTCTATACTCAGTTTTTGACATCGATTTTCCGACTGTGGCAGATTGGTTGGAGACGACAGCTGGTGGTCCACAAGGTTGTATCTATGGTCCCACACTTTTTGCATTTTTTATTATTACTAACCAGCTGTCAGCCTCCTCTGCATGGACCGGGGTAACTGGCTTAACTGTGGTCTCCACTGATAGAAAATTATCAGCTCACTGTTTTGACGAAATGATTTTTTATGCATGTGTCATGTCATGACTCATGAGCGACCAAACAATGATAATCTTCCCTAATTTAGAAAAGTTGAAATATTTTCTGAATAAGTCAACCGATTGTGATGAAATTTGAACTAAGTGTTGCCCCATAAAGCTGATAATGTATTTGTGGAAATTCGATTTAGGGACCAGATAAAATAATAGCTGCCACCGTGGCTTATGCAATGGTTTTTAATTGACCGATTTAGAAAGAGTACAAAAGATTACAAAAGTGTGAAAGAGATGATGTTTGTAATTCTGCTATGGGTTCATTCACCTCAGTAGATGATGATGGTTGTGTCCGGTAAGGAATGATTGAATGTAGTACTTAACAAAAGCCGCATATTATGTCAGTAAAAGCTATGCGGATTGGGTGAGTAGTTTGAAAGCGATTCGGTAACAAATCAAAATCCACATAAGAACGGAGATGAAGGAGCACTTTCATGAGACATTAGCGAAAATGTTGCCCCACCGCTTTGATATGGCGACAATTAGTATTTATGCTGACAAAACAGGGCCACTTCCGGGATGACAATAGAGACTGCATTCGTCACCATCTTCTTTAGGAAGCAACCCGACCTTCGATCTTGTATTTCTCACGATGTTTTTCCACCTCACCAAAAATGATGCTAATTATGTCTCATTACTTTTCCGTGCTCCTTCTCACCTGTAGGCTACTTTACATACCCTACATACACGCCGCTCTCACATATGCCCCCTTTGCACGCGCGATAAGGGGGTGAAGTTCTTAATCTCAGTCTTCCATTGTTTTTTCTCTGCCTATGCGCCATTTTGAGCAATGCAAATACACATCAGGTATTCAAAAAGTTACACGACGATATTAAAAACGTCATGTAGTAGGTGGTGGCGCTGCCAAACAGGCACGCCGTACTCGCACTTGTACTAAATGTTGTCTCTGAGTGTTCTTTTTCTTTTTAAGTTTCCTCATTTCAGTACTCAGCACAGTGCTACTTCAGCACTTTCGTTTAACTTGCATTCGTTGGAGTGGCTTTTTTTGCAGGAGTACTACTTCTCATTTTTTGTTAATGGAGGCGACAACTTCTCAGGCGTTATTTACACAACCCTAATGGTGGATCAAACTTGCTTTAACCAGCATCCGCTTTGTTTTTTCTTTATTGCAGAAAATGGCTTCGCAACGACTCCTGTATGGATGTGGATTAATTGTGTTGGTTTCACTTTTGTATGGCAGCAGTGTGGCAGAGATGTCGCCAGGAAGTGAGTTTTGTTCTCAGATAATCACACATCCTTGTATTTATTTATTTTGCAATTTCATTAGACGCCATTAACAACTTGTACGAGAATCTTCTTCAGCGCGAGTACGCCGGACCGATATCGTTTCCGGAGAGAGTGGAACGAAAAGCCCAACGGTCACCCTCTCTGCGGCTGAGATTCGGACGCAGCGATCCCAGCAGCGAACTGATGCCAATGGAAGAGAAACGTTGGTTCGGCGATGTCGACCAGAAACCCATTCGCTCGCCTTCCCTCCGGTTGAGATTCGGTCGTGCCGATCCCGCAATGAAGGAAAGGGAAGCCATGAACTGGGATCAGGTTTGTTAGAAAATGACTCTAGACAAAGAGTCATATTGATTTATGGAAATTTTTCGCATTTTCAGAACGAATACCAACGAATCAGCCAAGAAGAATTGATCTCCTCCATCATCAACTCGGAAAAGTTAAGGAACCTCTTGAACGACCTCCGTGCCTTGAGCGAAAACCAAATGAACTCGGCTGAGTTCCAGCGAGACATCCGCAAGCAACAGACACCACTGAGGCTGCGATGGGGTCGCAGTGCCGGCAATACCCCAAGTTCGGTAAGTCCAAAGACTCACACCTTTGACAGAGAGAAAACTTAGCCAAACACTTTAACCCCAAAGGTGCATGAACAAGAAGAGCCCATTGCGGTTGCCAATCAAAAAGCTGATGTACCTGAAGCTGCTGACAAGGCTTAAATTCATTCACCTCTAACCAAAGACGACCAACACTTCATTTCACACTAACACAGAAGAATAACATTTGATACATATATTGTCCATGAATTAAAAAAGAAGAAACTATCTTTATAAATGTAACTTACAAATTTCTAATGCGATTTTTCGTGTCTAACTGTTTGAATTTATTCCTGAGCTGTATATTTCGGAATTTATAATTTTTAATTTTTTTTAATTTAAGAACCATGTAAATAGTAAATTTCTTCTTGAAAAAATGTGCCCCCGAAAGAGAAGAAGTTAAAATATTTTCACCCGAATTGCAAAGCACTGTCTGGATCAAAAGTCACGAGTTGGAAAAGAAAGATGTTATTTTTTTGCCGCATTAAGAGCGGGTTTCTATGAATGTGCCACATCTGAAGATGAGTTGTAGGGAGATTTCAAATAGTATTTTTTTGAAGAGCAATCGGTCGTTCACGACCATCAACGGAATTGAGTGACAATTCTTTAAAAGATGTTACCTTATTGACTTCTTCTGGTCAAGCGAATTGGTCGTGTAAGTACAAATCGCTACCACACGTTTGGATACCAAGAGCTTATTAAATAGACAAATCGCAGATGGTCATGTGTACCATCATTCCATTCAAATTCGACGACTTTTGCAAGTCAAGGGTATGGGTCTTGTAGCTGTCATTCTCGGTCGTGAACTACAAAGAGTGCTGTGAACCGATTTATTGTTAAAACTATTTCCTAAGTCTGCTTCTGAATCCTGCAATTGCTAGTTCACCAGTGAACTACTAAAAAAATTAAAAGAACCTACAGCCAGCTAAGAGAATCACAACAACGACAGGGTTAGCACAGTTCCCTTAAATATCGACTATCTCATCGCATTTACCACATTTTTGCTCAGTCAAGCGACAGATAATTTGCCTGTAAAATTTTACTTTCAATTCCCTACGACTGCATTCGGAGACCACTCTTAAACGTTCTTAAAACATTCACCTGAAACGTTGTCAATTACTTACAATTGAAAACAAAATTTAAATTCCCAGTAAATTTATCTAAAATATATTACACCATGACTTTTGATCCACACTGTATAGAAAACAAAAAAAATTATATAATTTCTTTACAACACTTTTAATTTACACCATAATTTAGGCAAATAAATATTTAAAAACAAAAAAAAAAAACATAAAAATATTCTAACTATAATATATACTATACAAAACTTGTCTAAATGTTCTCTGCATTTTTTTGCAGTTAAATTTCTTAGAAAACAAAATTGTATTGAAAACAATATACCACCAAGTAAAAAAATAAAAATTAAAAAAAATATCCAAAGATATAAAACTACACTTTATCTAGAATTTCATTCATTCAAAACTTAAATGTAAATAAATTTGTGCATGTGTTATAAGGAAACAAAAATAAATAAACGATATATCATAACCTATAAATAAATATTATATATACACATACACATAAATTATATTGTATACTAATAGTTTAAAGAAAAACTCTGAATTATAAGCCTACATGAAAACCAAACGCAGTATACAGCATGACAACGTTTAAAAATATATTTCGCGAATAGATATGTCAAGTGAAAACCAGGATGGAAGCCTACATGAACAATGTAGGTGAATGTTGATTTGTTTTAAACAAATGTGTTAGGTACATTTTTTAATTAAAAACAAAGACACTATAATAATAATTTAACAAGAAAAAATGAAGGGAACTTGATCAGTATTTTCAATTATTAATTAATTTATTAAAACTAATTGTTATTATACAAAAAAAAAAACACAAATACAACTCTAGCCAATAAAGGAAAGAAAAAGGAAAGGATATTTGACTTTTTATTATTCTCGCCGATGTGATGCTATTCCTACGCCCGTAAGTGTGCGTGTAAATTGTGATTGTTTTTAACCTCAGGGAAAAGTGAAACAGCCGCCTTGTACAGCGGTTAACAAAGCCATTATCACTGCTGATTCTACGCCCACTTTGCCGGTTTTAATTCAGGTGTTTCCTAATTACCGCTGATACTGCCTTTCATGTCAAAAAGCACGAAACATTATTACTGATAAATACAATCGTGTAACGTCAACACGAGCGTGTGTTTTGTTTCGATGGAATCAAAAGGCATATTGTTTTCGCAGGATGTGTGTGTGTAAACAAAGTTCTTCGTCATAATTGTATTCATTTTGTGAGAGGTAAGCTACATGAGTTTTGGATAATGAAACAATGTTGTTCATATTAATGCAGTCCTTGGATGGATTATTCCGCTTTTCTCGCGAAGAGAAAAATTCGTTTAATTGGCGGATTCCTAGGTCGTCATCTGTTTTACAGAGAGGTATACTATTTCTCATGTAGAAGACTCATCTATTAGAAGGGTAGAAAATAATAGGCCCGTTGAAAAAAATGTAAGTTTTGCATCGGAACGGTGAAGGTGAGTGCCAGTTGGGACCGAAAAGCAACTATAATGTAAAGTACATTTATGTAAATTTGACGGACAAAATTACCCTTTAATTGACTTCGACATTTCAATCCGATAAATGATAAAAATACGTCAAATAAGCTTCGAATCTAGACAGATGGCTGAAAGACTAATAATCGATACTAATAATCGTTTTTAGTGTCCATGTCCAGGCTTAATTCTTAAAACTCACAATGGCGAAATTTTCCATACAAAATTGCATATTTCGACCTAGAAAATATTAAGTATCAAGGCTAAAAATTATAATTAGTAAGCCTCATCGGAAGGTATATTTTATGCAGACCTGATGGTGATGATTCCTATATTTCTGGATTCTAATTGGCTCTAACAGTGACGGTTGGTTGGAAACTCTTCGTGTTAAGAGAAGAGTAGCATGCTCAGGCGGGAGAGGTGATACCTATTAATTTCAGACTAAAGGACGGAATATTGGACTACATACCATTAGGACTTTAGGAGGGCGGTTACAAGGCTTAAGCTTGGAAGGTCAACGCAAGTTCTATTTTAAGTGGAGATATACTGAATCTGGAGTCGAAATACGTTGGCTTGCTTTTTTAATGTGCAAATGGCATATGCATATTAGGGACAAATTCTTCCCACACAAAGATATCCCCATATAAATTTTCTACCGTTGAAGTCGCTGATTGATCTCTTCGTCAAAAGGAGTTATACAAAAAAAATAAACACCAATACAACTCTACCCAATAAAGGAAAGAAAAAAAAAGGATATGTGACTTTTTGGACTGTGAAAACAGATCCGCAACCTCTTACAGGTCATCCGCCGTCCATCTCAGAGGTATAGGCTTACCTTTCTGGTAAGAAGGCCATCGCATCTTACGGAGATGAAGCGAGGAATTTCATGAATTGCTCTAAAAGACGTCACAGAAGATGAAAGATCTATCGTTTTGAGTGGAAAATAGTGGAAAATAGTAGGTAGAAGAAGTCACTTTTGGACTGGTAACCAAATTTAAATCTCACCCGAAAAGTATTTGCCAAGGTCTTGGAAACGCGTTGCAGAGAGGTATCTTTGACGACTTATGCGGCAGTATTTTTCACATTTTCTTTACATGTGTTGATAGCTTAAACCTTTCAGACCAATGGTCGTCTTCAAAACGCCTTATCAAGACTGCACGTTCGAGGACCGGCAATGAACTATACGTGGGGAAGTTTTAGTGTCTCGTGGTCTTATTCACGACCGATTGAAGCAGCAGTTTTCGGGCAGAATTGGTAAGATTTTGCCTGTTTGGAGACTAGGTGTCAAAGCTTAGCTATCGGTATTTAATTCAGTCTTTATTGCAACTCTGACTATAAGCCTGTTTTTTAGAGCTTCGATTTCAGCAAAGCAAAGTAGGTTTTCCTGAAGGTGCTGAAAATCCTACTTTACTTTGCTTTGCTGAGATCGAAGCTAAAAAAAAAACAAATACAAGCTGAAAGAAGATGCTGTTGCTTATATAGGGGGTGACTTACAAAAATCGTTTGTA
The DNA here is from genome assembly GCA_949126925.1 of Cheilosia vernalis. Classification (NCBI taxonomy): domain Eukaryota; kingdom Metazoa; phylum Arthropoda; class Insecta; order Diptera; family Syrphidae; genus Cheilosia; species Cheilosia vernalis. Next base: position 13,028,827 of record OX421361.1, on the reverse strand, counting down.
GGTGACACTTAAATATGTGAGGGAGTGAATCACTTAGTAGATCAGAAGCTACATTTTCCAAACGGAGAGATCCAAGCCCCTGATGATTTACTCGGACTCCAAGACGTGCTATGGAATCCGCGCTCTTAGGCAGCTGTTCTCTAAGTACAAGCCTTGCTTGAGATGGACATGTCTCCATTACCCGTATGCATGCAGACGTGTCCTCATGATTTAGAGTCGGTGGCGAAAGAAATAAAGTTTCAAAATTCAACCAAAAACTGTGTTCGGATGACAGCATCTGAGAACTTTTACACACACGAAATAGGTCCTTTGTGATTCCACATGAATGAGGGTAAGCGGAAATGGCAAGAGTAATATCTAGACCGGACATACTAGTGGGAGCCTTGTTGCTTGGTGTAGGCAGTATGGTTGCTGACGATTTTAGTTCCCGATGAGACGTTATTAGCCTGAGGATACCTACGGCCTATCTACTCAAACTGGTCAGGATAAGTACAACGATTGAAAAAGCAATAGACATATATAGGGCCTTAGGTCTTACTCCACGCCAACCATTCATTTGTGGGATTTTTGTTGGGGACCATCAATTTTATACCTTTACATGAATTAAGAAGCCTGACAGTAATGCTTTCTATTGATTGACAGACGTTCGTGAGATCTATCACTGTGAAATTTATTTTAGTGTGTGTTTGTATATTCTTCCTCCAGCTGATCCAAATTTACATCGCTGTGCGTCTTTTGGATTTTATACTATGGTCCAAACTTCGCGTTTAGCGCAAGCGCACTTGGTTCAGAATGGAATAAATTGGAAACAAATTATAAGAAGCAGATATGGAGTAGGTTTAATGGACTTAGCTTAGTACGAGGAATTTAGAAAAAAAAAACTATTAATTGCAATTAAGTGCAATTAATGGGGCAATAAATGAATTACAAATACAATTTTTTTATTAAAATGTTTTCCCATCTATTGTTAACAATTTGAACTTACTTAGCAAATCTACCAACACCCAATTGACAAATGTACAAGTTGGCCTGCGATATCTGGTGGCAAAAAAGAGAACCCTATCAGACATACAGGAATCTGTCATCGGTAAGCGGTACGCGCATTTTTGCAAAAGTAATTTATTTATTTTATAAATGAAAAACTTGTTTAATTGATATAAATGTCAGTCTAAAATCCAAGTATTGTTTATGGAAAATAAAATAACCCCGGGTCAATAAATTATGTTTGAATCGTTTAAAAGTGGAATGAAAAATTTGTGTTGGTTTCGTGTAAACAATTTTTTTTTTTTGGATTATACTCTTTTTTAACTGTTTAAAGTTCTTTAAATTATTGTTAATATTCTATTTATTGTGCAGCATTAGGTATCTATTACTGCCGAGGTTTATCTCAGACTTTCTCGATATGATCATTTTGGAAGGTTTCTGCTTGGAAATGCTACTTTGAGCAAACGCGTGCAGTATGTTTTATTATCTCTTGCAATTGGCTTTAATATATCGCCTTCTTTAAAATGTAAACTACATATTTTAAAGAACTTAGGAAATTATTTTTCCATGCGAAGAACAATTGACCCATTTTTTTTTACAAGGAATCGAGTTTTAAACTTCTTTTGGATTTTTGTACATGGTTATACCATGTTCTCTATATAAGTTGCACTGGGGTACACCAAAATGAGACACTCGATTCAACACTTTTTCTTTATTTTCCATTGCTGTAAACTATTTACAAAATTATTTGTATTTTTTAATTAACAAATGTATTTATTTTCCACAATATTTAAATATTTAATCTCGCTTAGCTTCTTTTACGTATATTTTTTCGCTGATCTGTCAAATTTGTATGTCTAGTAGGGTTCAAATTATAGCCGCTAGGGTACACCCTCCATTTCTCAATAGGTGTCTCTAGCATTTCATGGGGAAATCCAAGATGGCTGACATTTCTTTACATTTTTTATTCGCTTTGAGCCAAGAGCGGGAGTTATGTTGGCGTCAACTCTCAACAAATGTCATGCAAACCGAAATGGCCGGCCAAACAAAGCCGACGTGCGGAAAATCTAAAGCACCATGTGCAAAACAATTTTCTCGTACTCGTACCATGGAAGCTGGCTGAATGCAACCTGTTCAAATTACCTAGCGAAGTTGAATGAATGGTATGTGCACGACTTGCACTCTCTTCGTTTCCGATGCGCTGGGAATTGATGATGTGTCAACTTCCCATAGTATTAAGTATATATAAGTTAGAAATTAAACGTATCGGTGGATGAGTTGGGCTGAGGAGAGGTCAGTTCAAACAGAACAGGCAAATGAACAGTACATATATTCTAATTAGTTTTAAATCAGTAGAATTGAAGTGTGTGTCTTTAACTAATTGATTTTTGAAGTATATGTCTTTAAATAATTGATTGTAAACTTTATAAATATAAATAAATTAACTGAATGATAAACACAACCCTTTCAATTTGCATATCGCACTCTCTTGCGATTGCACGATTCGCTTTATGCAATTGCATGGATTTTATTTACATATTATTCTCATTAAGTTCTCGAGGGTATTGCGGTGAATCGGCGGAGATTCACCTTTCTACATTATTTGTTGACACGATAAACATTTCATAAAAATATATACAAAATTAATCGCCTGGTGTTCATAAATAAACTCGCTGGCGAACGAAGATCTTAACGCGTGGAACTCTGAGCTAACAAAATGTCAAGTCAGATTTACTCCGATCGCCCTTCGTTCAACGGTTTAAGGATACATTTTATGAACGTCATCTGCGTCCAATTTCATTTTTCAGTATTTAAAAAAAAAAACAACGATCAAAGTTTGTCGGTAATTCTACTATAATTATAATTTTTAAAAGAAAACTTTGTTCAAGTTAGTTTATAATTTAGCTTTACCAAATTTTGAAAGAACAAACACCGACTTTACCCATGGGTGGCAAAAATGTAGGTACAGTCTTCAGGCAGTCATCACATCACAGAGCAAAATATCTCTATTTGTTGCGATCGAATATAGAAAATAGCCTTAAATTGTCTAACATAACCAATAACTGGATATATTTAAACAGTAGATCTAATTACACTGTAACAAGATACCGGCATCCAAATCAAAAGTAGATTTAGCTTCAGGAGAAATATCGTCAATGATTTTCCGTGGTTATTCACTACTATGAGTTAAACCCACCAGAAGCTGTTGTAGAAAAAATAACTTCAGCTTTACCAAACTCCTTCTTTATTTAGTTTTTGTTTACCTAGCTGTGATACAGAAAATTAATTTCCTTAAACCACACACCCACTTTTCGTTTTCTGCAGTAATGACGTGCATGCAGGCAATATAGGGTGGCTGAGCTATAGTGAATTTTTAACAAAAGGACTTACAGAGGAGTGCGATTATCTTGCAATATGGATTATTACGAAAACGAAACAGCCAACACTATCAATAGACTTTCATCCGAAATGAGGTGTATCCTTAAGAAAAACATTGTTGTTCTGGCTTTAGAATATGTCTGCAGAAAGAATGCGCACATCTTTCCGTATACAACCAGCAGGATAATTAACGTGGTATAGACGGAGTCACTTCACCTTTCATGGTGCAGGAAGCGTGCATTCTTAGACGATATTAATTAGACCTGCTTGCGTAGGAGTTTTCGGGGGTGTCATGTGGAATCAAGAACGAATGCGGATACTAATATTCTTTAAATTTGTTGGCGTCACATACTCGCAAGCCAAATGCTCAGTGGAGTAAATCAATTCAGAGTAATTCTTGTTCCAAGTGAATCAAGGAAATATGCCAGTACCGAGAGTTACAAGCGACACAACGTCTAATTTAAGAGGACATTTGCGCGACTTTGATATATTAACCCAAAAGCTTGGAGTTGTTAGACGGTTCTGTTCGAAGTGCGGATGTTTGACAGCTGTGTCCCAGCGGTCAAAACGTTCCCAGAACATAACCATGCTCTTCAGAGGAAGTACCACTACTACAGGGCACTTATTTAACCTTCCGAGTTCCGACACCCTGAAGAGTTTTTGAAAATTATTTGTTTGCTCCTGGTGCTATAATTCTCCATAACACTTTATAAAACGGCTTCCCAACTTTCACTGGCTCACATGAATTGCATGTTGCAACTCGTTGGATAAATACCCTGTTTAGCATAGTCCCAATCCCAAGAGCTGTTTATAAACGGATAACAATTGTCACAAATGAGAAAACTTTTCATGAGTATGTGCAATACCTATAATCTCTCGGTGAACAAGGAAACGGGAGAACACATCTGAAACTTTTCCGGAAGTCACTTTGCTAAAGCAACACAAGCCTGACACAAATGTACACATTTACAATATATAGTGGACAATAATGTAGGTAATCCCAAAGTTATTACTTCGGCATAAGGAAATGCTGCGAATGAAAAAGTTTAAAGTGCCCATTGGCAATCAAATCAACTACAAGTGTTTGTGCTTTATAGTTGCTGCAGTGAGGGTGATCCTAGCGGTTTATTTTTATAGTTTTATGGGAACCATTAAATTTATGAATATTTGAGTTAATGCACAGTAATGGGTGCATATGGTTTGTTTCTTTACTTTTGTAGTAATGGAAAAAGACTGTCAAAATGGCTGTGGATAAGTTCTCTGACAGAGAGAGACAAAAAGTTAGGGGACGCTTTTCTAGTAATCTATTGCCGTTTTCCATTGGTTTCACTCGGGGATCGACATATTCTGTAGTCCAATGGAACAAGACTGCTTCTGATTGAATCCACAAGAGTGGATTTCAAAGAAAGGACAAAGGGCGGCCTGCGCGCCATCTTGTTCGTACTTCTGCAATGCGTTTGAGCTGCCTTCAACTCAGAGAGCTCGATTCCTCCTCAACTGTCCTGCGCCATGTTTTGCCTAGGTCCTCACGATCTTCTGCCTGCTTGAGTGAGCGGATTCCATTGCATGGCGTATTTCGTAATGGAGTTGTCTTCGCGGCGTAGGGTGTGTCCAACCCACTGCCACTTTCTCCCTCGCATAGTAATGTCTAAAGGTTTTTGGCCCGTTCTTATATAAAGTTGTACGTTGGAGATCCGGATCGGCCAAAAAATCCTCAAGATATTTCTTAAACAATTATTTACGAAGACTTGCAGCCTGCGTGCCTTAATAGTGTCCACCTTCCAGGTACTGCACCCATACAGCAGTACCAGCAGTACAGCAGCAGCTTGCATTACATTACTTTTCCAGATCGTGGATAGCATACCGAATGCAGCTTTGGCCTTCCCGATTCTACTGCGTACCTCCAGTTCGGTGCCACTGCGATCAGTCAAGACCACACTTCCTAAATATAGAAAGTTGTCAACTCCTTCGGCTTCCTGTCCCGCAATGTTTAGTTGAGCGTTAGTGTTGTAATTGCTGAGGGCTTTTGTTTTGGCCGTATTTATTTTTAGCCCTATTTTGTTTGCCTCGGTTTCTAGATTATGGGCCATTAGGTGAAGGTCCATTATCCGATGTGACAATAGACAAACATCGTCAGCGTAGTCTAGGTGTTTAAGGTAAGATGTCATAGTCCAGCGAATTCCATTGTTTCCTTCCGTCAGTGCTGCACGGAGTACCTACATCGCTGATAACCACCAAGAACAGTAGTGGTGACAGTTCGCTTCCTTGACGTTCTCCACTTTGGATATTAAATTCCTCTGATACGTTACCGTTGTGTAAGCCGTGAGACTTACCGCCCTCGTATGTAGCCTTGATAATAACAATAAGCTTTTCCGGGATGCCTCTCCTGCGCAAGACCATCCAAATAGCAATTTCAAATAGCATATCGATTAAAGCTCTCGAAAGCCTTCTCGAAGTCGATAAACAACAGATATAGAGGGGACCTGTACTCAAATAGGAACAGACCTATTGAGTAAAAATTCATAAGATTTAAAAGTAAAGGAACAGACATAATTTTGTTGCTTGTTCCATGAGCAGTGTAAAATACTACTCCCAACATTTTGAGGATTTAGACTTGTTCCATTAACAGAAATTGCTCCCTGGTCACACTTCACGGCGTTAGGTCTTATCGCCCAAAACCATAACGCCCAAATTGAAAGATGTCATAACGCCCAAAACATCACTAGGCAATTTTTTTGGTGGAAAATTCATGTAAATTTGGGTGATATGACATTGATTTTGGGCGTAATAACATTATTTTTGCTTAAGGTAGCGTTGGGTCTTATCGCCCAAGGTTAAAGAACCCAAGTAAATAAATGTCACAATGCCAAAAATCCGTCACATCGCCCAAAATATTGAGAAAGAAAACGTCAAAAAGCCCAAATGTATGGACAAATCGCCCAAAAAAATTGCAGAAAAATATATACTTTTAATCCCAAATTCTGACTGCTGTAATTTAAATAAAGTGCACGACTGGGTCGAACGAAACTTTCTCGATACTAGATTAAGGAAAACAAAAAATTGGATATCTATCTCAAATGGCAGTTATATAAAATAACAATATAAGTTTTTAAAAGTTTAAGCTCTCAGTAACAGGCAATTGTCGCAAGTTCTGCCTAGAGGGCTATAAGCGGCTACTGTACTATTTTATAAGGTCTTACAAATCATAAGATATGGGGCATTAAGCCTATTATTACCGTAGATATATGTGAAAATACATAGATCGTGATTTCTGTAGCATTTTTTGATAAATAATTTAAAAAACTCGCATCTTCGATTTTTTTGAGAAAAAGAAAGTACGGGATCTTATTAATAATACTTATATTATCTTTTATATGTATAATGGTCAAAATCGTTAGAGCGGTTTTTGTAAAATTTGCCAGACAAAACAGTATATTGCAATGTTTAATTTGAAAAATACTATTGCGTAAATATTTAGGTGAAAACGATTATAAGTTATTGTTCGGTATGTAAGCATTGCTTCGTAGTTTTATCGAAATTAGCGTTTTCGGTGCTTCGAATTAAAAATTAAGGACACAATGGTTTTGAAAACATCCATTTGACTTTAAGTCTGCATTTTGGTCAGAATTTTTAAAAAAATACAATTTTCAAAATCCTTTGTACGATAATAATGAGAAAAACTGAGTTTGCTGTTGTTCTAATGGACCACATTACCTTAAAAATAAATTTTTGTTACAATCGTATAGGTAGACCGTTTTCGAGATATTTCGAAATTTCAAAAGTAGCGTTGTTCGAATTTTTAGCCAAAAACTGGGTACGCAGTCCTGGTAACTTCACCTACTTAAGCTTAAATATCAGTTTTGGTTGAAATCGTTAGAGGCGTTTTCAATCAAATCAAACTGGTACGAAAATGTTGTATGGGAAGTACCATTAATATTGAGGTTACCTTGCAAAAAAAAAAAACACCTCCCGAGCTGTAAGCCTAAAAACTCCAAATCCGAGGTTTGAACGTTATCCGGGAAGCCGTTTAGGCTGTAGGCCCGTGGAAGGACGGACAGACGGACAGACCGGACAGAATTTTGTGACCCACTTTTTTGAGTTCCTCTATCATCGTCATATCAGAATTGATTAAAATCTCGAGTTCGAAATTTTGTACGAAACCAATATCTTTCTCTTACTACGTAATGGAGAAAGTTAAAAATAGAATAAAATATTAGAAACATAATCTTGCGCGCAGCGAGGAGGCGCGGCGCAGTGCGACGCTAGGGCGGCCGGCCGCCTCCGCCTTTCGCGAGCCCATTCCACTCCCCCCCTTCCGGGCGCGGTAGGTGATAATATTACTTTACTTCGCAAAAACATTTTCAAACATTTTTCTAATGCCACTTGAAGAATTTGTATCACAGCATAATTTGTTGTACTACTTTAAGTTCATGGTACATATTTTCTGGGTCACCATGTTTATATGCTCTAAATTTTTTAATTTCGTGCAGCTACCATCCGACGTTATCCTCATGCACAGAAGTAAGTTTTCTGGTTTTAAAAATGTCATAACGCCCAAAAACTATGTCATAACGCCCAACAGTTATGTCGTAAGTCGTAACACCCAAACATTAGGTCTGTTCCCTTACTTTTGTAGTAAGAATGGAAAAGACAATTAAAATGGCAGTGGTGGGGATAAATTCTCTCACAGAGATAGACACTTACGAAAAAGTAAGGGAACGCTTTTGTAGTAAACTATGAAAAATGACAGATATGACTATTAAATAATTCCATAAATTGCAGTGGTAAAGAATATTTTCAATGCGATGGAATATTCGGGGAGAACCTTCAATATTTATTTTGCCGCCTGTTGATACCATTTTAATAGAACGCAAGAAATCAAAACAAATTCAATCGAATGTCAAATATAACAAGAAATTTCAAATCAGCTGTTAATTGTTTGGTGACAGACAGCCCTTCAAATTTCTTACACCAAGAAATTTGTTGAGTAAAAATTCGTAAGATTCTCAGTGGAGGGGTAATATCTTGCTCTCTCGACGACGCTCTCTTTTACCAATTTTTCGAGTTAAAGGCTGGTACGCAGTTCAAGTGAAATCCAATTTTTCATACAAATTTTTCACTGCGAAACGTCAAAATGAATTTTCCAAATGAAAATTTCACTAGGCGGTACGCAGTTCGAGTGGAAAATATCGCTTCCAAAACTGAGTCGTAGGTGGCGATACTAAAATCTCTCCGCAGCTATTTCACTTGGTTTTTATTGTCCGTCGCATTAATTTTTTGACATTTCAGCGTGAAAAATGATTTGTAGGGTGCGGTTTAGAATTTTTTTGGAATTTCAGATGTTTCCTTAAGAGAATAATAAGTGTTTCGCACGTATAAAATTGTTTTTTCATTGAATATAGTGCAATAATGTACAAATGTGTACAAATATTTGCTGGCATGGATGACCTTTTCCATAAGCAGGGTGCCTCAAGAATATTTTTCTACCCAGTTTTGTTCAAGCAATACCAGCAGATGATCTTTGAAAATATGTGTAATTTCCATGCACTGTTAATTATTTAAATTTGACGACTGTCCTGTCTATGTTACAAATCAGGCATTATTTGCCAAATTGAAAACTATTAAAATTGTCATGAACAAAATACGAACCATTTTTTTTTTGTGTTTTTAGAGGTTCGCTGGTAGGGAAAATCATCGAAAGTCATTCGAGAACTAGCAGGTAGCGAGAGATGCTTCGACAATAGGGAAGGCCTTTCAGCCGATCTAAAACACCTCCCGAGAGCAATGACTTTTGCCAACCGAATGTGAATGTGCCTAGCCATTCGACATTGTTAAAAAATATATTGACTTATGTCGTTTTCGATTTGGCTTTTCAGATTTTGATCTGAGATTTCAGATTTCTGCTGCCAAATCGAACATGAAATCTGATTATATTGGTATGTGTGTGTATTGAGTTGGCGGCAAAATAAAACATTTTTGCACTTGCACTCGAAATCCATTTCAATCGATTTTCACACATTTATAGTACTGCATTTCGAAATAATTTAATACAAAAACTCAATCCCATATGCGTAAAATAAATAATTCAGTTAAAAAAGCAACCCTCCCAACGATAAACAATTCGTAACCGACGCTGTGTGTCATAAACATTGGTGTTAGTGAAAGTATGTGTAAAATCTGAGGAAAAATTGAGATTTCTCAAAAGTGATCTGAGATAAAAAAAAAGATTGATTTTTGTGGCAAATCGAACATGAAAAGCCATCTCGATCAAAAAAAAAATTGATCTTTTGCCAAATCGAAAACGACATTAGCTAATTTTTATAAATCAACATGTTTTATCCGCCTTAATCTCCTGATTACACTGCCTGTATTTATAAATTTGGTTGTTTCTAAGCTAACGTGGTTGAGAAGCGTTGTGCATTTAAGGAACTTGTTCGACTTCTTTCTATACTGATTCAATATCTAGATCAGTGTTGTGCATTGAATATGACTTTGTTCCTTTGTAATATTTTTGAAAGACCTTAATTTTTTAGAAATACGTTTGGAGCGGTACCCACAACTGGTGCCCGTAGGTCTATACTGGTTGCAGAATTTGGTTTTATGGCAATAACTTATTGTTATTGTGGTCGATCACGGATGACTGTCTTCCAATAGGTCAATACATTTTACTTTATGTATCACATTATTCACAAAAAGTGAAGTTTCCAATTTGTTTCTTCCAGCTGTTTTCTTGTCTAGTAAAATAAAAGTGCGAGAGTTGAATATTGGAGTATTCTTTATTTTATATGTAACCTAAGATCTTCTTGAACTGCGACAAAACAATTTTTTTTGAGCTCAGTCACCCTGCATAAATTTCTCCAACTAAAATCTCCAACAAAATATTTCACTTTCTATTTCACAGCACTTTTTGGAGAGGAGTGAAAATTTCACTTCACTCGAACAGCGTACCAGCCTTAAGGAACGGCATTGAGTAAAAATTCGTAAGATTTAAAAGTAAAGAAACAGACCTTTAATAACAAGAAATATTTTGGGCATTATGACATTTCTAGATTTGGGCGTTATGACATTAGATAATTACTTTGGGCGATATGTCATTCTATTTGGGCTTTGGGACGCTTTATTCCTTTAAATTTTGGGCGATGTTTTAGCTTTTGGGCGTTATGACATTTTTCAATTTGGGCGTTATGGTTTTGGGCGATAAGACCTAACGCCACACTTCACAAGTATGAACTTCTGATGTAAACTATAAAACGACCTTCAGCACGTTTACTTTAACATTTTGTATTATTCATTGAAAATTGTATCCACTAGACCAAGCACAAGCACTGACGTATTGCTCGCTCACGGATGCGGTAATTCAACCCTGCACTGAGGCAGGAAATCGTACGACCCTTCTTAAGGATTTATTTATATGCCATTTGTGTTGAAAAAGCCGACTTGATTTCATCCATCCTGAGTTGATTACTTCTGTCATGTGTGACAAAAGCAGATGCGCACCGACAATATCTGCGCCAAGTAAATGGATCTGCAGCCGCAAACCAACAGCTGCACGGTTTTCTACTAAATGACCATCAAATCCTTTTCAGAAGTCCAATAGTCTTCTGAAATCTGTTATTAGGTCGCAGATAGTCAATGCCTTTACAAAAATATCACCACGGCTCACTCCATTTCCGTGTAGCCGCAGCTTTCGTACTGAAGTAACTTATAGTTACACCGCCACATAAAATAAGGTTCAAATCTCTTTTCTATGTTGACTTCAGGCAAAGGTACTTGGTTCATTTTTGTTACCCTTTTCTTGAGCGAGCTCATCTCACAAAATATCCGTTTAATACGTAATTTGACTTCGTTGGCGAATGCATTTAGGCCCATTTTACTCACTGAGTGAATAAAATGGGTCTTAGTTGTGTTACAACTTACGATAGTTTGCCAACTTTTGCACAAGTAAAATTCCGTTCAATTTGTAAGCGGTGTGTGCAATATCCGCAGCCTGAATTGTTGATAGTCGGTTTCTTATCAGTATTATTGTTGAAGGTGATGTCACCGTCTCAGTTTGTACTGCAGCCAAATGCCCGATAACCTAAGTGCAGTCAAGAATACCACCCAAAGCAACTTACATACTTACGCCACACAATTTCTTGCTGAAATCAAACGCAAGCATATTTTTCCAGCTAAAACCAGCTCTGATTTTCTTGTTTGGTTTATTTAAAGACTAAAGTGAGTTACAAAGTGTGATACACAAAAAAAAATGGGTAAAGAAAAAGTGAAATGACAAAAATGTGGTGACACCCTGTCCCTTAAGCTATAGTATCTGACGAATGCTGAAATCCTTCAAATCTGTCTGTGGTATCAGCCTCAAGTTAAGATCGTTGGCTAAGTGTAACATGGAATAGAACGCCACTGACGGTGACAAGGCCTCGGTCATACTAGGTGTGAGAACTTCCGGCAAGTGGCTGTAGATCTCCTGAAAGCTCGCCACTCCCGGGGCATACTGCTCGTCCCTCGCTATTGCCAGCTGGGGCATTTCACCGACTACCGGCTTTTGCAACTGCTCTTTTAACAGCTGAGTGCAGCACTTCTTTAAGCTCTTCATGTCGATCACCTTGGCGCGTTTGGCAAATGGTACAATGATTTTCGTAACCTTTTGCGGCGCACCATCAAAATCTGTTGCAATCTCCAAGATAGTCTGATCACCGTCTCGGGTTTCTTGTGTGCCAGAGAATGAGGGATGCATGTTGCCAGCGTCGTCGCCATCTCCTGTAAGCCTATTAAATCCATCTTCGTCAATGGCACCGTCATCACCATGGTGATCATCGCCGCCCATGTGATTCGATTCATCGTCGAATGCCGGTTCGGTCTGAAGGTCTGCACAACTCGATTCGACCGCATCTTCTTCGACTGGAATGCCTGGAGCGAATTGGAATTTAAAGAACATGTTTGGATCGATTTGCAGGTCCGTTGGGAGCTTCAGTTTGCGGGCGTCCCACTTCTTCTGGACGTTCGTCTTCCGAGATTTGAACTTATCGTCCAACTTGACAAAGAGGTCGTCGTGAAACTCGCCAAAGTTGACGTACTTCGAAACACGCTGCTTCGGTCGACCACGAGAACTTTGTGGCTTGGCCGATGGCTGGCTTAGAATCTGCTGCTTCGGGTTTTGATGCGGCGCACCCATAACACTGCTGCGAGGCCGATTCTTCTTGAATTTCCAATGCGAGGGCCCAGCCCAAAACTGACTGATCTTGTCTAGCGGTCGATACGAGTACTCCAGCTTTGATGAGGCGTCAACTGGTCGAAGATCTTCGATTAGGACTGCTGGTTTACGTAGTCCCTTGCACTGGTTGATTGCCACACGTTCGTCGCTTGTTAAGTCTTCATAGTCTGCAAAGTCCACATCAACGATGGGAGCTGTTTGTCCGGTAAGCGGAATTGGCTCCACATCTGCATTAATATCGAAGGCCATCGACATTTCGCCTTCAAATGTCGGCGATTCGATGGCATCAACCTTTTCAGCTTCGTCGTCGATGTCCTCGGGAGTGTCCGAGATCACATACGCGCTATGCATCGGACGTAATTTTAGCTCTTCAAATTTGATTTCCAGGAGCTGTTCGCACAATTTCATCGGCTCCTCGGAACAGTCAAACGGCTCGGTGTAGTCGATTGCTTCGATGGTAGTTTTATCCCAAAATTGGAAATCTAGTCGCAGACGTAGCTCCGAGTCTTTTGAAGGAAGAATGTTATTCAGTAGACGATTTGAACTGTTGATGCTGCCCACGATTGAATTGAGTTTCCCAAACACTGGGTCTGTCAGTGGAACTGTGTCCAAACGGGCGTTCAGCGATTCCTTATTCTTGGTCACCGTTGATACTTGTCTGCGGGTGCGTTTTGGTTTAGCTGGTTTTGCGGCAGCTGCATCGCCCGGCGCTTTTTCGGCTTCATCTCCGTCAGCGGGAGCTTCGTTGGCATTGCCATCTGTTCGAATGATAATAATTGGAAGAGATGTTTGGAGTTATATACTTTAGAAAAGAACGAAGGCTTATGTGACTTGATAGGTGAGTTGTGAGGTGTTTTAAATGATGGTTTAGTAGGTGATAGGTCTTCTTTCCTGAGAAACTTGAATGATTTGATTTTAGTTGCTTTCTCCAAAGTTCACCACGCTAACTGCACTAATTGTGAAAAGGAATTGGGTCCTTGGATCAATGTGTCAAGCACAGATTTCGCAGATCCATCTGTAGTCGATGGACAGTGACTTTCGGATAATGATTGTCTGCTGTCAGAAAATTAAATTGATTTACTTATTCGCCAAAGGCAAGCACTGATCTCCGCCACTGAACTGAACAGCCATTGTTGATAAAATTAGTAACTGGAGAACTTTATTAACTTGAAACAATTCACCCGGCGGATTCTGGCATTGACCAAGGGCCTGATATGTTTTTGTTAATGAGACTAAAGAAAATACGTGGGTAGAAGCTGTGGAACTTACATCATTCTGCCAAAACAAAATGAATCGAGCAAACTCTGGTTCCCGCGCATTTTAGTCCAAGACGCTAGTAATAAACAGTAAATCTAGTTGATTTACTTTCCACCTTCGGTGCAAATGGACAGATCGCTAGAAACAACTAAAAAATATTGATCTGTTTGGTTATATATTTTTAACGACTGCAAATATCGATATGGCCAAAATAAGGAGCGAAAACCTACAGAAGCGCAATCAATGTAGAAATAAGTCTACATGTCCGATTGGATGCAGAGACTCACAACAAAATATAAAGATACGAATGTACCCAAATCTGTAACTGAACCACCAACAATGAGCTACTTAGCGTGCAGATGTGATTCGGCTCGTTTTCTACTCTCCGTTAAAATAAACAACTGAATGGTTATAAAATACATATGTACATTTAGCTATGTACGTTTACTTCCTATTATGTGTAGTTCGTGTGTTCATTCATAGTTGTAGTTCCAGATTCTTATCAACTGAATCTATTATGTATATACTAAGAAACAAAGTGATTTCTCGTCTCCATTCGAAATACTTGTACTGAACCCAACCCGCCTTATCAACTATCGAAATATCCAAACATGTAATATTAAAATAAAGAACTCACCACTATCCTCATCAACAGCACGATTTGCGTATTTTTGCGCATTTAGTCCCGCCGACATTCGCAGTACGTCCGTGTGTATAGAATCCACTCGCAGACCGTACACTTTACTAGACGCCTCCAGTGACGAGCCAGCTACTTTAAAATTATTCAAAGATTTATGATGCTTGTCCAACAGAGTGGACAGTGTGTCAATAAGCGATAACGACCAAGCATTATCCTTGCTCAATTTATTGCCATTGTATATCTCTAGGCACTTCTTCAGCGTTTCACTTTCTTCCAAAGTGGACGACCCACTCGAGTCGGTGAGCATCGTCCGTCTACGGGCTTGGCGACGCTCCTCTTCGTCATCGTTAATAATAACGTTTTGTACGCCATCACGAAATACACCAGCTTCGGATCGACGTAGCGGCGAATCCGTGTGAGCTGGAGTCATTACAAGTGTCGCAATTTTGGTCTCTTTTGCAGATTCTGGAACAAAAAAGGCAATAACTTGGCAGGGGAATTCTAATGCATACAAAGATCATTAATGTACCTCAAAGGAGTTAAAATATAAAACACAAAAAGCAAACACTGTTTGTAGTTGTTTTATGTTTTTCAAATGGCAAATCGGTTTGATAAAATAAATATTTTTATTGTTAAATACTGAAAAGAAATATATATGTAAATTTTACTAAACGGTAACAAAAGCTCTTTTTTCTCAGAATGGAAAATTCAGTTGCTTTCAAACAAAAAGAAATAATAAAAATATTAACGTAGTTTTTCTTTTCATCACAAATTCTGATACGTCAAAAGTTGAATTTGTCGCTTGGGTCAACTGGTAGATGTGTTCGATTTGTAATTTTGTTGGATGTAGCATGGAAGAAAGGTGTACTCATTTGCACACAACTGAATGGCGCCAATTTTTTTTTTTTTTTTTTCAAAATATAACAGCTTATAAAACTAAATGTGATTTTGAGATTTTATTGCGAAAAACTACTTTGGTCTTATTGGGGACATTGCCTAGTTCCAATAAAGTTTAAACCTGGTGTAAACCATCAACTATATTTCCCTGGACTAGGTACACGAAGGCGTTTGGCGTTGACTAGTCAATTTGGATTGCTGTTGTATTTCGCTGTCGAATTGTCAACTGAGTATGCAACTTGACTAGGTTTGTGAGCTACCCCTCAATATATATTATACGTTCACTGAAAAAAAATATTCACGTGACGAATCTGAGCCGAGAAAACCAGAAATGCATCAAATCAGTCTCCTGTCAGTGTCAGACTGACTAAGCTCGAAATTCGAGGGTCCTCATTGCAAAGAATGCGACTGTTGTGAATTGTGATAATTATATTGTTTACTTATTGGGTATTATTTTGTTTGGCAACTGAAAGCGGCACCACTTGTGAAAAAGTTCTTACACAAATTAATTTACAATGGGCGCGTTTTATTCAACATCTGTTTCCATCTGTTTTGTGAGTGTCCGGCCCTAGCCAAAACCAGACGCAGTGCACTGGGTCATCCATTTTTTGATGACCTTTTGGCCATCCAAGGCATCCATTTCCACAGGATTATCAAATTTCTCAACTCCACAGGCTGGTTTTGAGCTCTTTTAACTTCCTTCACCTCCTTTTCATATCAGGTTCCGTTAGTTGTGGTTTCAAAACGGTGCTCAATGCGCTACTACTTGTGTTTTTCCCTCGTCGGGAAATACAGCCACCTAAACAAACCAACCAACCATTCAACATCTATTTCGGCAAAGTAAAGTAGTTTACACTGGTATATTTTGATATGACTTTTAGTTTTATTCATCTGTCTACTAAATTCCGAATACTGTGAGTGAATGGCCAAGAGAGCAGTTTCATTGACACATTTTCAAGCTGCTTTTGTCAAGTCACTTCCACTTGTGATTAACAACTAAGATGATTCTAGGAAGTGTTGAACAGGGCGTGCTTTTTGGAGCTGCGATCTCAGCAAAGCAAAGTAAAGTAGGGTTTGCAGCACGTAATTACAACAACTACGCCTACTTGACACTTCGAGACTCGCAATAGTTGTTGTAAATGCGTGCTGAAAATCCTTCTTTACTTAGCTTTGCTTAAATCGAAGTTTGAAAAATACGCCCTATTTATTTATTTATTTTTAAGTACGTAGAACCATTCAACCTAATAAACGGAGCCATATTTCTAAAAATGTACAATATTGTTAATCGGAGCCACTTCTGGCAGATGTACGGACTTTATTCTTCCGCGTCGGATTTTATGATTCGCTGGTGATCTTCCGTCATATAAACTCGCAGGATAACAAGATATTCTTCCGAGAAACTACACCCAATAGGCGTTTTTCTTTTTTAGTTCAGAGCACAACCTGAACTGTTATACAAAAAGTTCGTGTTTCTTTTTTAGCTCAGACACTTCAGAGCTCGAATTTGTGTTTCTTTTTTCGCTCAGAGCATGATCAGAGCGCGCTCATGAGCTCAGGATAAATTGACTGAGCATCCTGAGTAAAAAGCTGAGTACACATGTACATGCACACTTCCAGTCACATTTGAAGGACAAAAAAAAAAAACAGGAAAAACAAAACATCCTCTGAACGCTCTGAGCACGCATGGTTCAGAGCGCGCTCATAATGCTCGAACTCTGTTCAGTGCTCAGCTCTGAACTAAAAAAGAAAAACGCCTAATGCAACTGAACGAAACACGAATAGCAAAGTTTACTGGCCCACCGTTAACTGTTATACAGATTTTCAAATAAAACAGTTCCAGCTGCTCTGACGCCATCTATTCTTCAGCACCATCGATTATCCCAAACATTCGAACAGGTCCATTAAGGGAAACGTCATCAAGCCTAAAGTAATTTATGAACAAAAAACGAATCACCCACAATCATTTTCCCATAGTAGCAATAATGTGCCGGTGAATACAAAATTCGTGCATTAAGTTAAGTTTAAATAAGTTTAAGAGAAGAATCCCACACAGTACACGACCACAAGAACCATGAACATCAAAGTGTTTTATCTTTCATTTCTTGTAAGTTCCATGTTTGAGTAAATGAATCCTCGCCATCCTTTTACAGTACGGTCTACTCTTTACAGGTTATTTGCTCCTTATTTATATGTGCATTGACGAAACTCAACTCCAAGGATGTGGTAGTGGACAACATAAATGACTTCAAAGAATTGAAGAAACTCCTACGCACCAAAACTAACGTGCTCATCATGTTTGTGTCCGGCAACAAGGAGGCCCAGTCGAGTGTTCGCGTTTTCCGCGAAACTGCTGAAGTGGTCAAGGGTGTCGGAACAATGGTCCTCATTGACTGTTCCCAGACAGAGAAGAAGAAGGTTTGCAAGAAACTGAAGGTCTCTCCGTCGCCGGTTACACTAAAACACTACAAGGATGGTGATTTCCACAAGGAATACGATCGTCAGATGACGATCAGTAGTATGACAAATTTCATGCGAGATCCAACAGGTGAATTGCCATGGGAGGAGGACCCCAAGGGCGCCGATGTGTTTCACATTCCCGACTATACGACATTTTTAAAGTATCTCAAAAAGGACCCCAAACCGACAATGGTGATGTTCTACGTTCCATGGTGCGGATATTGCAAACGTATGAAGCCAGACTACTCAGCAGCGGCAGCAGAGCTGAAGCCAAAGTATATAATGGCCGCAATGGATGTGGAGAGAACCGAAAACGCAATGGCTAGGAAGGTGCACAACATCACTGGCTTTCCCACTTTGCTGTACTTCGAGAATGGCAAAGTAAAGTCCACCTATGAGGGCGAGAACACCAAAGCTGGTCTGATAGCATTTATGGAAAATCCCACAGCGCCGGCGGTAACCAAGCCCAAAGAAGAGGACTGGTCAGCGGATACGAGCTCGGAGATTGTCCATTTGACTACAATGGGCTTCGAGCCGGCTATCAAGGATGAAAAATCTGTTTTGATTATGTTTTACGCGCCATGGTGTGGCCACTGCAAACGCATGAAGCCAGAGTATGAAAAGGCTGCCGTTCTTATGAAGGAGCAAAAGGTTCCGGGCATACTGGCCGCCCTGGACGCCACTAAAGAAAGTGCAATCGGTCAGCAGTATGCAGTGAAAGGTTATCCCACTGTTAAGTACTTTGTGAACGGAGAATTCCAGTTTGATGTGAACGTGAGGGATGCCGAGAAGATCGTCAGCTTTATGAAGGATCCCAAGGAGCCGCCACCACCGCCGCCTCCAGAAAAACCCTGGGACGAGGAGGAATCCGATGTGCAGCACTTGAACGAGGAAACCTTTAAGCCGGTCTTGAAGAAGAAGAAGCACGCGCTGGTCATGTTCTATGCGCCATGTAAGTTCCTAATCACTTAGATATTCCAAATTCAATAGGACCCAATCGAGTAGTCGGACACACTTTCTCTGTCAAACACGTTTACAAATCGGCAGTATAAAATGCTAATGAATTGTTTGAGGAGCAATTTTGCAACCCCCTCCCTTATTGCCTATGGCAAGAAGCACATAATCAGTGAACACCTCAATCTGTGCCAATTCTGCTCTAGCTCTAACCTCCATTTCTGTTCTCAATTCCAGGGTGCGGTCACTGCAAGAAGGCAAAGCCCGAGTTCACCGCAGCCGCTGCCGCATTCCGAGAAGATCCACGCGTCACCCTAGCCGCCGTCGACTGCACCAAACACGCGGCTGTCTGCTCGGTCTACGAGGTGCGAGGCTATCCAACGATCAAATATTTTAGCTACCTAAAAACCAGCAGCGACTACAACGGCGGTCGCACTGAAATCGATTTCATCAACTTTATGCAAAATCCCATGGCGAACACCAAAGAGCCAGCTAAAGAACCCGAACCATTCGGGACATTCCCCGGAGCTGAAAACTTACTCATCCTTGGCGATGACATCGAAACAAAGGGCAAGGGAATCAAGCGACTGTTGGTGATGTTCTACGCACCATGGTGTGGCCACTGCAAGACAATGAAACCAGAATTTGCCCAAGCTGCTGCCACAGCCACCACCGATGCCTACCGTCTAGGTGTAGTCGATTGTAATATCCATCATCAGGCCGTGGAGCGATACAAAATAAAGGGATTCCCCACGTTGTTGCTCTTCGAGAATGGTAACTTGTTGGACACGTACACCGGACCGCGCAAGGCTAGTGATATGTTGCAGTATGTCAGCAAGAAGTCCAAGGACGAACTGTAGAGATGACCGGCGCTAACGCCGATAGTCTTGCATTGAAACGAACAAACGAGTAGAGGACCACATGTGGTTTTGAACACGGAATCGAAACACAAACAAAATTCTAAGTAATCTCAAATACGAACAAATCCCTAATCTCACCTTATGTCTCTCCACTCACTGACAACGGAAGTATTTTTTTACTTATTTTGTACTGTAATGTATTTTTTTTTTCTACAAGTGTAATTTTAATAAAAATAACTGTTCAAATGTTTCGTTAAAATTTAAATTTTGCGCCGGTGGTTTTAATTAAATCGAGTCAAATGATTATAGGTGTGAGGAGAGGCTAGCTCATTTGAAAAGTGACAGCCGGACCACCAGAAATGATCAATTGAAGTGTCGTCCAGGTTGTCGGTTGTCGCAGTCAATCGGAAAGTACAAATGGAACGATTCACGATTCATTACCCAATAAGTGAAGGAGTAGGAACACTACTTGTGTGTCCAACGAGAATACAATTTATTGGCGACCAGTGCCACCCTCAGTCAAAAATTTCGATGAATCAGTTTGATGCAGACTTGCAAAGATAGAACTATTCACCATACGTCAATTTCCTTTTAACGCATACGGACTCGACTCCTAGGCTACTTGGACAACCCACAACTAACTTAACACAGAAGTGCAAAAGATTCCAGAAATTCAAAAGAAAGCGCCGAGTCGCTGTAAGTGAATCGCTGAAATGTAATTTTTTAGATGTACACTCACTTTCGGGAAAACTGGCAGCGACTCAGCGCTTTCCCCGATCTTTCAGCATCGATTGTTCCTAGAACTACCATTGTGTACTAACTACGATTGGTCGGCATTTATTTACCTAAATCAACTGCCGTGTCAGCTTGCATGAGAACGCCTTGAACTGGGGCTATTTGCCTCCAAATTGAGTTCGAATGATGCAAATGATACACAAGAATCTTGAAATCCCTGCCAATGGAACAAAAGATTAGTAATTTCAACTGTCTATGCAAACGAGGATGGGTTATACTTTGCAAGTCATTTCGGCTTTAAATTGGTTAACCAATAGGTTACTACGAACCAACAACAACACTTCTAATCACACACTCCAATTGGAGGACGCGCACAAAGGAAACACAAATCATTTCTCCATACGATGGTAGCTCGCATAAATTTTACTTTTTTTTGTTTCTTTAAATTACGAGTTATTCACATAAAAAACACTTGTCCACTCAAAACGCCCCGCCTGTCTGGATAAATGCTTCTTATCGCTTGCCTCCAACCCTTGGTGCAGATTTCTGTGAAACCTTGGCGGCCTTTTGTTTGGGCGCCGACTTAGCCTTGGCTGGTGCTGGAGCTGTTGCCTTCTTGGCGGCCTTTGTTGCCCGCTTTTGTTCCTTGGCAACCTTGATGGCTTGATCGCGTTGCGCCTTGCGTACCTCTGGCTTCATGTTACGCTTGGCCATGATTTCAGCCAATGATGCGCCAACAATAGCACGTTGGAATTTCTGTGTACGACGGGTACGCTTCTTCTTTTGCTCCTCTTCGATACCCTTCTTGTGCTTGCGCCTGTAGAGGACAGTCCATGTCACTTTACGTGGATTGCGCTTCATCAAGTAGGAGCGCTCGCATTTCTTGTCGAGAAAAGTGAAGGTCTGCAAAAAAGAAAATTGTTACTCTAGGTGTTTGGGGGGGTTTTTGTAGTAGATGCTATTTACCTTTCCGTCGATCTTGACCATGGTTTTGCCATGGCCGGGGTATATTTTGTACCCACTGAATGCACACAAACCGATTCTGAAAAGTGAGAGGAAACACAAAAATTTCACATTAAATAAATGGATACTATTATTGTGGAGGGAATTTCGTAAGGATTTTGCCGAAAGTCGCAAGGATGGCGTTGGAAATTAGAAATTACAATTTTAGTAATTTGGAATACGTACTTCATCTTGCTGTTGTTGTCACTAGAAAGAAACGGAAATGGGCGAAGTTGTGACAGCTGTCAGATGGATGAATTCTTTTAATTTGATGCGGCGACATCTTGTGGCGGGTATTGGTGGTGAACGACTTTGATGAATTTTTGGAGGTGGTTTTCTAGAGGGTGGTGCAGTTGGACTTATGTGGTATTCGTTTGGGCTTTTTCAGATTTGCCCTCAGATTTCAGATTTCGTGTGCCTAATCGAACATAAAAACGTCACTTGCTCTTTTTTGTGTTGATATTTGTGCGATTTGAATATGTGTACTCTTGGACACTTTTCTAAGCGATTTCCATTCACTACATAAATTTTGTATTAAAACATTACCAATATCCATCCCGATTGATTTATAAATATTTATACATAAATAATTCACAAAAATAGATTCACCTGATGCAACGCCTTTCTTAGCTGGAGAAAAAATTCCATAAAAATGTATACAAACTCCATCAGTTGTCAAACTCAAACGCACTTGCATTGGTAAATCTGAGAAAATATCTAGATTCGCAAAAGTGCTCTGAAATCTGAAAAAGATTGCTTTTTCCTGTACCAAACGAACATAAAAAGTGCTCTGAGAGCAAAAAAAGTGCTCTGAGAGCGCCCAATCGAATACCACATTAATGTTTGAAAGCAAATTTTATTGCCGTTAAGAATAATGACTGCAAACGGATGATAGTTCTATTCTATCCGCGGTACTAAAAATCATTTTTAGTGTCCAGGCTAAATTTTCCGAACTTACAATGGCAGGTTTTCCATACAAAATTGTATATTGTGACCTTGGAAATATTTAGTGTGAAGGTTAAAAACGATAGTAGGTAGTTAAGCCGAACAGGGTGCAGTTTAAGATAAATGTTCCCAACAAATTGAAAATTGCGAATAATAGCAGAACAACTTTTTTCCGTAACCTAATTTTGGCCCATCAAGTTCATTTAGATGTAGAAAAACCGAGTAAAGGGCCCAACCCATAGAATCCGTCGCGTCCGTTGCGGCAAAGTTTTCGACTGACAGGTTGATAGAATACACACTCTCTTATGGAGGGTGTCCCATAAGCAGCGCACGTGCCGGAGCGACGGATAAAGTAAGTTTACTTTCTACTTTTCTGTCCGTCGCCTCCGTTGACAATTGGCACATCGTGAGAAGATTCCTTTTCATTGGTGGAAATATTGAGCGCGTGAGAGAGACTGTCATCGGCTCTCACTAGTGCTCTTATATTGTGGGATTTCTTCCTTTTTTGGGGGAATTTCGATGTCCGAAAAGCCTTAAGTGGGAAAAAGAAAAATCTAAAAAAACATTAAAAAAAATTCTTTTTTTCTAAATTTCATCAAAATAATAGTATCTAGATTTCACCATGATAATCAACACATGTATGTACATAAAAAATAACTTTTTTAAATCACCTTTCAGCAAGATTTTTTATATCAAAATTTTCTAGTACCAAAAATAAGTCATTATGATATTAAAAAAATGCGATTTTTATACCAAAGGTTATTTAATGTGATTATTTATCCGTATAATATAACTTTTACTTTTAAAAGTTAATTTTTTTTCATAAAAAAATACCTATCAAGGGAATTATTTGAAAGGGAATTTGACTACGTTGGAAAGGGGAAAATTCCCACGTTTCTTGGGACAAATAGGTATAGAGTACTAAAACACTGTCACTTAGCGTATGCGACGGATTCTATGGGACAGTTCGTTCCGTCAAATACGGCAATCCGTCGATGCAACGGACGCGACGGATTCTATGGGTTGGGCCCTTAAGATAGAAACGAACTCGAGAAATGGATTACATACTAGTCGCTCCTCTGAACTTTAGCAAATTTAGCCAACACATAGCTCGAAGATGGAGAAAAAACATTGTAGAGCGCTTGGTCCTAACATTTCTTATTGGCTCAGAGTGGTTACGTGAGTAGATTTTGCAGTTGACGTTTATGGAGGGGAAGTTGACAAATCTGGTCAAGAAAATCCTGCCTCAGTTGATATTTGGAAGAGTTAAATTTAAAATGAACAGAGTGGCCTCTGCAGAATTCTAAAGAGTTGTAGAAAGGGACGGTGACAGAAAAAGCAGGTGTCATTTCTGAAGCTATTCTGCAAATTTAGAATTTTTCCACGAAATTTAATAACCGTTAGTTCACATATAGCACTATAAAAAACTGTTAAAATGGAGAGCCGTGTTATATTTTAATACCTAACGTACTTAAGAGGGAACTTCCAAATTTTACCATCTTTCGAAACAAGTGTCAAATTTTGATGTTAGTCCAACAATGGTAGCGCCGACCGCGAGAATACAACAACAGTTCAAGTTGCATATTCAGCGCGTTCGGGTACATAGTACCTTTGTATATACATTCCTATAGTAGCGCCAAGAAATCTAATAAAAATGCAGTACCAGTATCCCACAGAAGCTAGTACCTACCGCCAAATGTAGTTGACGTTTTACATAAACGTATCCGAACGTCGCCAATTATTATCTATATAGGTACCTATGAATCGTGGGGAAAAAAAATCCTGTGGAAAATAATACCAACGCACTCACCCGCATTGTAAACGAGGTACCTAACTCAGCCGCTGCTTGTTAAATTTATGAATTCTTTTTTGTTTTCCTGCTGACATCTAGAGGGGAGAACGGCGGAGAAAAGCTTTAATGAACAATTATTTGAATTTCCCTCGTTAAAAAAACGTAAATTTAAAAATCACATTTAAAAACACTTTTCGAGATCGAATACTATATCAAATATTATAATATGAGCCAAATCACTCTCTCAAAAAAAACATACAACAATTTTCCGCTTTTTGAATATGATTAATTTCAGCGCATGCGTTAACTTATCCTACATCCTACATGGAAAGGACATCATGTAAATGTCAAATGTCACCAAGGATACCCCTTTTGAAAAGTATTTCTTGCGATTTGCCCACTCACTGACAAAATTTTCGCACAAGAAAAATGAAATTAACACTACGGCGCTATTCCGTTTTATTGTTTTTTCAATTTACGTTCCTCATTGCGGATTTGTTTTTAAACAGTTTCTCGTATTTAGCTCGTGGTGATAGATTCGCTATGATTTTTATGTTTCTGTAAGTAAACACAAATAGTGCAGAAATTATTGAGTTTGTTGTACCCAATATCGAGCCAATGTAAACTAACTCATTCCGATTTTCAGGACACAGGATTTGTGCTTAATATTTTCATATGCATTATTTGGATTCAGCATGTATTCGACTTATGTTTATCAGGTGAGTGCATTGAGTAGGCAAACGTACACTTTGCAATCAATTACCGTTTTGTACTTCTTGCCAATGACGTAGGTACACATGCACATGGGTCTTTTGTGTTGTAATTAGTAATAAGGGTTACTTATTACTTCTCAGACTTACAGTTGCAGTTACCAGTCATAGGCCAATAATTTTAATCTTAACATTGAACAAACTTGGACGTAATCCCGTGGCCGTGTCTCAAGTTGACCTTTGACTTTCTCTGGGAAAAGAGACGTAATCTGCGTAACTGAATAATATGACAACAAAAAACTGTTTCCTTTTAAGAAATGCCCGTTCCTAACCTTACAGGGTACCAAATTTAAAGCCTTTAAAACGAGCGAAACCACCCACTCAGCCAAACTTAAAATATACTATACCTTTGAAATTGGCCAACGACCATACCACGCTGGAAAAATCGGTTCTCGTCAGATCACTGAAATCGAGCAGAGTTGGGTGCGGTTAGTACTTAGATGGATGACCGCTTGGGAACACCGCGTGTCGTTGGCATTTCACCAGGCTGAGATGATTGCATTGTGCTGCATGCGTTGGACTGCTTGGTGGAGGGAAGAAATATCATTGCACTGGACAATCGGCGGTGATCAGACGCATGAAGCAAACATTACAACATCATTGGCACTTGTATTGGCTGGCAGAAGAATGAAGATCTTGGGACATCATTGGGTGGAGACCTAGTCGATGAAACATAAAAAAACAAATGCTAGCGGTAACACTAGGAATCGAACCCAGGGAAGAACTCTGAAGAAATTCAGAGAGTCTATCTGGGTAAAGATTTATAGTGGTAGAGAGACGAAAAGAGACCCGGCAATGGTGGTCTGATTCGAATATCTCTCGAACATATATGTATATATACCTTATTAACATTTCTTTCCCTAACCTTATCACGATAGACAGCTTATTTGGACGACATTTTACAAAAAGAATAAAGTTACAATCCTCTCATAACCGACGCTGACACACTTTTTGTTTTTCAGGCTGGTGTTGCTGATTTACTGTGCAAAAAATTCCGCCTACCTTTGGCCACCATAACCATATACTTCTTACTATCGGTAGCTCATCACTTTTGGATTGTTCTCAACCACCAAAAGCATCCGCATTCATATCAATGGCCAACCGGACTGACTGCACTATTCATTATTCAGCGCTTGTGTAAGTACCATTTGAAGATATTATGCCAAAGTTGAGAAGACCTAGGTCGCTTCCATAAGTCGCAACGATAGAAAGTCCCACTAGACCGCGCGTATTGTGTGAAACTGTTGTGATAACTTTTTATTTATTCAGCTGAAGTTGTCACGTCGGATGCTACAATTCGGCGTTTTCATGTCGATTAGATGGCTGCCCTGTGCTGACTATGGTTCTCGGTCGAAACCTGGTCGAAACTGTCTTCTACGATGATAATAGGTCTGTTCCCTTACAATAATGCATTCGAATACATTCGAATACATTAGTCAAATTTCGTTCACTTCTAACCAACTTTTGCGTAAGGGAACGAAGTTTGACTGATTTATTCGAATGCATTATCGTAAGGGAACAGAACTAACATGTCTGTTCCCTAACGCTAATGCATTCGCACACTAGTCAAACTTCGTTCCCTTACGTACAGTTGGGTAGAGGACCTATTGTTTATCGTCGCCGTTGTCGGTGCCAAATATATGGTTGCAAGTGTGTACCACGATGTCGCAACCACCGGTGGTAGACGGTGGTTTCCTAGTGGACTTCTTCGTTGACCTTGAAAAAATCAACTTCCTGAATACAGTGACTGGTTGTGGTTCTGTAAATCAGATGTTAGGTGTAGGGTGACCATCTATGCTGATGTAGTCAACGTTTGTTTGCTATATTACCTTATCCTGCCAACTGCAGGCATCTAAAAGACTTACAAAAAGTTATCCAAGCAGCTGGGGCCGAATCACCGCATCCGTGAGCAAACCACACGTCACTGAATTTTGTGGATTTAACAAACAAAACAATAACAAATTCAGTCACGTATTACTCGATCACGAATGCGGTAATTCTATCTCAGGATTAATGTAACGCCTTCACATTTTACAATATAAATGACTTTGAAACTATATTTGCATTTTAAAAACGCCTCTCTTTCTTTGCAGTCTCCCCCGTGTACTACTATCTCTACAAACGGACAGCACTGCGCATGAGCGATCCCAGATTTCACGAGAACATGGACTGGGTTGCTGAACAACTATCCATAAAGTGAACAAATTCCAAACAAATTCGTACATCAACCTTGTTCAAAATAGATGTGCACCTCTTCTAGTCTTTGTGATTTAGGCTTCGTCAACCGTTTCGTTTGATTGTTTAGATGTGTAAATACATTTGCATTGTTACAATTATTATATAGGTATATTTATTTGTTCTCTTGTTTGTCGTTTTTATCGTAAAAATTAACAAACAAACAATTGTTTTTCTATAGAAGTCATTGTGAATACATAACTAAAGAATAAAAATTTATTGTATTACTTGTTTGTTGATGTCAAGAATATTTACAGAATATAAACCGCTATACACGTGGTATTAAATCTATGAAAACATACGCTTGGCTTGTATATAAATCCTAATATCGACATGTTAGTATTACATATATGATATATATTGCTCTCCTTTCTGTTTACAGCTAGTAGTTACCCAATGGTTATGTCCACCTATATACCTTATATCAAATGGTTAATTATTGAGCAGGGGCACGCCGAAGAGCTTTTCCCACGATTGTCCGATCGCATTGAGGCAGCTCTCTGCGTTCTCTCTCGTTTCGAATGTACACTTCCAGAGCTCCGACTTGTCCTGGGTCTCGTCTAGGAAATTTATGGCAAAAGTATTTTCATCGGGGCGCTCGACGTCGACCAAATTGCTCATGTACTGTGTGAGGGCGAGTTCCATGGGAGCGTCGGAGTATTGCGTCAACCACGAGGGATTGGATGCAGTCAGAAAAACTCGAGTATCAGTGGTGAAGAGGCCCGACAGGGAAAACGTTTGAACGCTGTTGTCCGACTTGACCTCACAAACGTTCAGTAGAGAGAACATTTTCAACTGTTCCTCATCGACTGTGCTGGCCAGGCGACTGAGCACCTTCTCCGAGGGCTGATAATTCAGCTTGCATTGACTGGGCAGAGCGTCATCTGAAAAGGATTGCTTATATTACCACGAGTTACCAATAGGACTACGTCCAAACTCACCTGCGTAGTATAACAGCAGACTATCTGTTCGGAGAATATCCTGCAACAGCAACAGAAATCCACCCCAGTCACGCAGTGTGAAGGCTAGACCCACCTTCCATGGCAATAGTTGTATCGATTCCAGTCGATTCACTGTTACACTCACAATGGGGCGTAACCATTTGCTGACCTGTTCGTTTTCCGGGGCGAACGCCTCCATTACATAGCACTTGACGGTGGACATTACGACGATACCATCGCTTAGGGTTGCCGAATTTTCATTGTATATCTTGCCCTTCACTATCCACTTGAAGTGTTCACCCTCCTCTTCGAATTTGCTTTGACAGAAGTAGAACTTCAGACGATGGTCGACATCACTGAAGTCGGTGTAGTTGAATTTATACTTTGCACACTTTGCGGGCGACGACTCCGATTCGATAAAGCGCTGTGTGGTCCGAGACATCAGCATGTTTGTTGACTGCAAGAGACCTGTGGGGAGGATGCAAGTAAACGATGTGTAAAAACGGGTGCCAAATCGGACTTTGAGAGGAAAACTTCGCCTAGGGTAATGCTTGGTAGCTCCACATATAGATCCAGAATGGTTCATATAGGTATAAACCTATCACGTCTATCACAGAATCCGTCGTATTCGAAATTTTGCTACGAACCCCGAAAGATCTACCATAGAATCCGTCGTAAAGCAAACATTTTCCCCTACGACGGATTCTATGATAGTTCTCTCGGGGTTCTGAATACGACTGATTCTGTGATAGACGTCTATACGATTCTAAGAAGAAAAAGAAGACTGCAGCTACTTGTTCCTTGAATCGGAGTTCGCCACTCCGAAGTTGTCCGACAATAGAAGTGACATGACAAACATTCGCACTCACCTCCAAACATCGACGACAGCATGGATTCCTCCTTCTTGGCACTCTCCTCCGTCAACGGCTGAGCCCGCTTGGCAACATCATCCAACTCGCTGTGACCCTTGGTCGGCGTCTTCTCCCCTTGCTCGTACGACGTACACACACTGTCTGTCACCGAGCCCGATGAACTACTTTCAGTCAACTGTACATGCCCCAGCGAGGTTTTCTTCTCGTCTTCTCCCCCGTTCTTCAGTTGCACCTGCTTCGCGGCACTCTCTTCTTCCTGGTCCATGGCACTGCTCAAATAATCATCTATCGTCTCCAGATTTGGCGTTTGTGAAATACGACGATCTTCCGAGTTCTTTCTACTCGACTGCACATTGTCAAGCACCTCAATACTACTTTGACTGGGGTTACTTATTATATCGATATCACTCTCACAATTCGATCTGAAGTCATTGTCACGATCTGTGGCCGAGCTGCCCGCCACACTTTGATTCGAATCAAAGGAACTATGCGAATTGGATATTTTCGAGCACGACGACGATTCATTCAACGAATTCACCGAACCTGCGAACATAGAAATAACACAAACTCTCAATTAATCCCCAACTGTCAAGGTAGACCGACCAATATGGTATACAAAATGATATTAACTTTGATTCAAGGATTGCATCAAACTCCTACTTAATTTGTTATTAGCAGTAAGCCTTGATGGTCCTTTACCTGGGTGACGCAGGCATGCGAAGAGAAAAAAAATAAATAAAACTCGCATTAGTATCAACAAAAAAAAAACAACAACAGCAAAAAGAAAAACAAAAGAAAACCTTTTCCAAGACAGGCCACTTGGACAATTAGTAGTAAAGTGCATAAGAAAATAAAAAAAACTGAAATAGCATTAGTGCAGAGCCTCACCTATGCTACTGTGCATACTCTCGGGTTCGCCGCTCGATTCTCGTTTTTCTTCGCGTTGGGGAGGCGTAGCGGGTGTTGCATCATCTGCTGGGGCGACTTCGATTGCGGCAACTGCTGGTTCTAGCACTGTAATTGGCGGCGTAAATGGTTCCTTGTCGAGCGATTTCGGCAAGCTGTGGATTTCGGCTACGAAGGTGCTCTTGCAGTCGGGACAAGTGACATCTGGGGGAGGAGGGAAAATGGTGTGAACAGTGTTAGGCTAAAATAAGATCACTCCTACCTCGCTTGCGATAGTCGTTCAGAGTGCTTTCCTGTGAGAATTGGCAACTGCAGTTGATGCATCTGTAGATCTTCTGATTCATCTCGGAGAGGTCACGTTTCGAGAGGATCGCTCGAAGTTTTTTCTCCAGCTCCTACGAAAAGAATGAAATCTATATATATACAAGGTGGCGCAAAAGTAGTCCTCCTATCAGAAAATGCTATAAATTTTGCGATTGGCATTTGGCACCTAATGTCAGTTCTGTTTTGACATTTGTGTAGTAAACACATGCGAAATACACGTTAATAAATAATGTTACGCTACACTGCTCCAGAACGCGGAATATTGGTGACTATTCATTTGAGCAATAATCGGTCGGTGACTTTGGCACAACGTGAATTTCGTCGCAGATTTCCTAGCCGTCCAACGCCTACTGGTGAAACACTGCGACGTTTAGCTTCTGGGGCACTGAAAATCCGCGTGTAACCCACGAAGAGCCATTACACCCGCTCAAAGTCACTTTATGGTGTACTGTTTTCGTTGGAGGAGTCTTCGGACCTTTTTTCTTCGAAGACGTCGCGGGCCAAACGGTTACTGTGAATGGTGAGCGCTACAGAGCAATAATCAACGAGTCCTTTTTGCCGCAACTTGATGAATTGGGGTTGGAAAACATGTGGTTCCAACAGGACGGTGCAACGGCACACACTGCACGTGCCACAACCGATATGCTTAAGGATGCATTTCCCGGGCGCCTAATCTCCCGTTTTGGCGATTTGCACTGGCCAGCAAGATCGCCTGATTTGACCGCTCCAGACTTCTTTTTGTGGGGCTTTTTGAAGTCGCGGGTTTATGTCAACAAGCCTCAGACTCTTGCAGCTCTTAAAGACAATATCCGTCAAAAATGTGAGGACCTATCGCCGGAAGTTTTGGCCAAAGTGATGGAAAATGCCATAAAAAGGGCTCAAATGACAATCAACTGTGGCGGCGGCCATTTACATGACATCATATTCTCGACTTGATGTAAAGAAAATTAAAAAACCAAATAAAAATAATCCACAAAAGTTTTTCATTTTTTTTTTTTTTAAATTACAGCCAAAAAACATCGGAAGGTTATTTTTGCGCCACCTTGTATAAATGGTGTCAAAAATGTATAGCAAATCATCAATTGACAACGGCCGGGACGATTTGGCTCAAATGTTTGCAAAGATTTTGGGAAAACCCTCTGGAAAAATAAAAAATTGACTTTTTGTATGGAAAATTCTCCACATTTTGTGTGCAATTGTTCCGGAATGACTCTTTTGAACGGAAAAATAGAAAATTCTTAGTGGAAAACTCGGTACGGGAAAAACTAGAATTTTGTTTTCGTCGAAATTTTGCCTTTTATCGTATGTTTTGGATTTTAGACGATGTTAAGGTGGAAAATTCGTTTTGAAACTTGAACGCCAGCGCCAAATCGATCGATGCACGATGCATTCAATAGCGAATTGAAACAGGAGCAAGACTATGATCGAAAGAGCTGGCCAAAAGAGTCCGAACAAATGCGCCGCTGTTGAGTGCCGAGCAGAAGAACGTGTACGATTCGCTGAAGAAGATTGTTGACCATGCAAACGCAACAGGAGGCAACTCGATGCTCCCGGTGTGGGATAGGCGAGACATTCTTTCGTTGATTTTGACAAAAATTCGGTCAAAATCTCAAATTGCGTTGGCTGTTTCATTTTCCGGCATTGCTGCCACATTGTTGGAAGACGGTCGAATTGCACATTCCGCTTTGAAGCTGCCGATGAATCTTCTCACGGTTGACAAACCAATGTATAGAATGACCAAGAATTCGGGATGAATGCACATAAATAAGCTTTGGATGCATTTGACCGAACGATGAAGGATTTACGAGTTGATTCGAGACGATTCGTTTGGGCAAAGATATTGCTCTCCGGAGATTTTCGTCAAACGCTTCCCGTCATCCTGAAATCTACTGCTGCCGATGAACTTAATGCATGCCTGAAATCGTCGCCTTTGTTGCGGCATGTCAAGAAGTTGAAATCGACCGTAAACATGAGAGTCGCATTGGAGAACGACCCATCGGCTGCTGAATTCTCGAGACAACGGCTGGCGCTTGGCAATAACTAAATTTCTGTTGATGTTTCGATTAGATTGATATCGTTCCCGGCAAATTTTTCCGAGTTCACATCGTCGAAGGAGGAAATCATCATGGTGTCCCCGACATTGCACAAACCTACAAAAATCTCTATTGGATTAGTGCACCAGCAATACAAGCAACGAAGAATAAGGACGTGCGTCGATAGCTTGAATTTCATTATTCAAAGTCAAATCGCTGGAGAACTGCATTCGTACAAATCTGTTGACAGCGTGACCGACGAAGATGAAGCGACCAACTATCGGACGGAATTTTCAAACTCGCCTGATGTGCCAGGAACTCCGCCGCATAATTTACAGCTGGTAGTGCGATCGATCATAATCGTGTTGCGGAATCTGATTCACCCGAAATTGTGCAACGGTACGCGATTGTCGGTCAAGAAACGGATGAACAATGCAATTCAAGCGACGATCATCAAGAGCAAATTCAAATCTTCCATTGTTTTTTAATCGGATTCAGTTCCCTGTTCGATTGGCTTTGCAATGACAATCAATAAATCGCAAGGTCAATCTTTGGAAGTCTGTGGGATTAATCTTGCCTGTTTTTCGCACTGTCAGCTTTGTGTTGCCTGCTTGCGTGTTCGCAAACCATCTTCGTTGTTTGTTTTTGCGCCGGAAAACAAATCGAAAAACATTGTTTATCATTTATAGTAAATCACATTGAAATATGAACTATCTGTGTTTTATTATCACTCTGGAAGGCGTTAAATTGGGGCGAGACGAAGATCACTGGGTCCGCTAGTTAAATATAAAAAGGGCAGTCTAGTTATAGTCGAATAGTCGAACAAGAAACCTGCTAAACAGAACCCGCTCATACCTACCTATAGTCGAATCAGTTCCACAAGACAAGTCCTTTCATTTCGCAAGGTGTTTTAGTTGCGTTGATGATTGTAAGAGTAATGTGGTTTTCCATTGGGACCAAAAATCAATCTTTTTTTCGATTCAGAGCACTTTTTGCAGATCTCGATATTTTTTCAGATCTAAACACAATACCAATATACTTTGCACAGCTGTTTGACGTCCTTTTAAGAAGTTTGCTTTGAAGAGAAATGGGGGTAGTTTCGTGAAAACCAAATTAACGAAATACATTAAATAGCCATGGATATAATTCAGGAGGAAATATTATCTTAATAGTTTTCCTCGTCATCTGAAGACTACGAATCACCAAAAATACTCCATTTGTACGTGCAATAGGGGAAACATTTTTCAAGGCGATATCCATTTGTGATTTTTGCAAAAACAAATGCAATTTGAACAGCTGATATTGCTGTCATATAACGCACTAATCCATTTACAAAAGCAGATCAATTTCGTTGCATGTTCCATTCGCCACGTAAAATCTGCGATCTGAAAAAGATTTCTGGTGGTCCCAATGGAAAACGACATAAGAGTAAGCTCAGGAAGAAATGTCAAATTTCTCGGTACCAATGAGAACGAGTATCCCCCATCGACTTTTTACACGAGGACACACCTCACTTCCTCTGTCAATGCCCAATTCTCTGCCACTTGAAGAATAGAATACTTCATGTATCTGTATCTAATTTCTAAAGGTTTACGAGGGGAGTTCAATATATTCGCGGTATCGACATGAAGGAAAACACGAATTAAATTAAAAATATTTTTATTTTTCAATATAATCTTCTCTTACATTAATGCATTTATTACATCTTGAGATTAACTTTTCTATACCCTAAAAAAAATAGTTTTCATCTTTCTCTCCAAAATGTTCATTTATTGCAGTTTTGAGCTCCTCATCATCGGTAAATCGCTTACCACGAAGGTTTTTTTTAAATCTGGGAACAAAAATTATTCACTAGGGGCATGGTTCGGACATAGGCTGGATATCGAATTTTTTTCGAAACCACAATCCCGTACAACAGCCTTAGAAATCCATGCCGTGTGCACAGGAGCATTGTTAGCGATGTGAGCATTCGAGGCACCCATCTTGCACTGACTTTGGAAAGATTTAGACAGTCATGAAGAATGGTGTGTATGGTACCAATAGAAAGGTTAATCTTCATAGGTATCGTTTTAACCTTTACTCGGACATCCTCAAGTACAAGTTTCTCGACTTGTGTAATGTTTTCTTCGGTGCAGCCAGTTAGTGGGCAGCCTGAGCGAGGATCGTCTTGAATGCTCTCCCTACCTCTTTGAAATAAACTTGACCACTTTTGAACAGTTGACAACGAAGGTGCAGAATCTCGAAAAACAGCCACCATCTCTTCGTGAATATTTTTTTCAGTTTTTCCTTGTTTAGTAAGAAATATTATCACAGCTCGGTTCTCAATTTAAGTGATCATCGCGACAACAGCCATTTCACCTTCGTTCAACGCAAAACACAAAGCAAACTTATAATCACAGCCAAATGAAATTTTACAGTAAAACACTTGAAAAAAGGGGCTACTAAAATCACGAAATAATTTTTTCCCATCTTTGGAGTATCCCCCCCATACCGCGAATATATTGAACTCCCCTCGTATAAACACATCAGGATGGCTGGACAAGGTCGAGTAAACGAGAGGGAGTAATATTTTCGCCAACAACATCGGCTAACCCCCAACAACGACATCACAATGGGTCCACATGGACCTAAAAGTGGTGCGGCAGGGCTCGCTCTGCCGTATCCATCCATAAACCCAACCTAACCTAACCATCCCCCATCGATACAGTTTCGTATAAAGTAAGCTGCGACCAGAGAGATCTTACAAAACGAATGACTATGACAGGTTAAATATCCACCTGCAGACTGAGACAAATAGAAGAGATTTGTTGCCGACCTGTGCTGCTTGCGGAGAAATTGGTCTACAACTTCAGAGAGCAATATCATAGCGTGGCGTGGAAGGTATCGTGTAACCTAAATGGTGAAACAAGCCCTTAGTCACAGTTTGGTGAATCCAGGCCTTATAGTCACAAAACAAGTTCCACTCAAGTGTCACTTCCAATTGGAGACTGGAATCTGTCACCACTGAACCTTATTCTAGAACCACTTGGAACTAGCTAGAAAGTTCTCGTCAGATGGCGGAGCGGATATAAAAGGACAGCTTTTAGAAGAGGGCGAGACAGTTGATTTATATTAAGTGATTGGTTTGAAACGTTGAAGAATTGTTTAAGTAATAGTGTTCTGGTACTTTATAAGTGAAATATTAGAATAGTCGATAAAAGTGTAATAAAAGTGAATTTTATTAGAGAAGTTAAACGGAATAGTGTTTTATCTTTACGAATCCCAGCCTGAATGTAACAATAGGTTTGGCAACAATGCTGAGCTATCACAACATCCTCATCTTGTTTATTACAGCAAGCAGGGAATAAGAGGGAATCTTTTAATAGTCGCAGGTGATATATGAACAGTCTGTGCATGCTATTTTATCAATTTGGGACCCATTTCTCCACCTGACAAACTGCTTGTCCGATGACAATTCGGCTCAAATGTCAAAACTCACCTGACAAAGTCCCTCCTCCACGGTGTACACCCGCTCCTTCTTGTCCACTTTAATTGTGTCAAAGTTTATTCGCAGCGTGTTCGACTTGATGCGGTCACAGCTCTCCAAAATCTTCAAGCTCCACTTCGTTTTCGTTCTGAAATGCAAAGCAAAGCGGTTATACCTAAACCAACACGATGGACTATCGCCAACTCACTTTTGATTTGAAGTGTCCTTCTCACGGATATAGTTCGCCGATACAGTCAGGAAAATGGCTTCGTTTTTATCCTTTGTATACACAATATACGTCTCTTCGTCGTCCTCCGGCTCTGAAACTGGAATGCAGACGAAAAGAACGAATTCTCTCAGAAATCACAGAAACATCATTAGATGCACTCACATTCAGGTTCGTCCTCTGTAGTCGCGTAGATATCCTTCAAATGCGGAGCAGTATCGATCGGCTCCTCGCTGTCCCCTTTCACAGTCGCATCGGCATCCATCGACTGATATATCGTCTGATTTTCCAGATTGCTCACTGCACTCTCATAGGCTGTGTCTCTCTTAGCTGATTGATCCATATCGGAGCTTGTTTCATCTAGCGCACTGTCATTCATCGGCGTTGAGGTTCGGACTATCACATCATTGTCACGTGACGCACTGATTTCACCGAGAAAATCATCTAAGATCTGTTGGGTTGTCATTGTGTTATCAGAGTTCATCGCCGGTCCCTTTGACGGAGACAACCCCAACACACTGTGCACCATTTGAGCATTCTGGTTCTGCAGCCAGCCAGCACCGTACTTTTCGCGTAACGTCTCAATCTGTTTCTTTGTCTCCAAGTGTTCTTGGTTGGCTTCGATTGCGTTCTTGTGTTCTTTTTCTGCTCCGCTGGAAGTCGCATCCTTGATCGAATGATCTAAATTCTGAATATCAACCGTTCTCACCTTGGCGCGGCGGCTTTTCTCAGTTATCGATGAGCTCATGTCGATGCCCTCGTCCTCGCCGCCGCCGTTGAATTGAAAACTTCTCGTCGAGCCAACACTGGACGCTGGTGTGTTACTGGATGATGTCTGCCTACCCGGAGTCGATCGACTGCTTGATTTCAGATGCCTCGCAACGAACGCCGAATGGTTGTTATGCTGATGGGTGCCCGTCAGTGCTTTCTCGCTCTTCGACAGCGGTTCGTAGTCCAGAATAAACTTAACCGTGGATGTGTTTTTGTGCAAGAACTGCGACGCTGCTAGTCGATGTTTCGGGTGGCAGTACAAGGGATTTCCATACAGATTCAGGTACTTCAAGGTGCTCAACGCACTCAGCGGGCTTAGGTTGTTATGGTCAAGAAGACAATTGTCCGACAGGTCCAAGTCAGTTAGAGAGTCCAACTTCGAAATGCCAACAAGATCCTCGATGAAATTGTTACTCAGGTTCAGAAGTTGCAGCCGCTTCGACGTCTCCACATGCAAGTTGGGCACTATCGTCAGCCGATTGAAGCTCAGATCGAGAGTTTTCAGATTGGGCAGCCATTTGATCGCCTCCACGCTGACCAACTGATTGTGGCGCAAATTCAAATGTTGCAGATACTGGGCAAATTCTAGCGAACAATCGACTGTTTGTAGATTATTGTAACTAAAATCGGCAACTTTCAGCTCGTTCCAAACGAATCCGTTTGAATTATCGCCGCCGCAATGGGTGATTATGTCGACGACAGACTTTAGGCTGCGTATACATATTAGCTGCTGTAGCTGCGACCGTAACGGCTGAATGCCTATGATTTGTTTGACGTTGGTCTTTTGCACTTCTAATCGCTTCAGCGAGCGGAACTTTGATATATCGATTACCCCGTCGAAGTAATCATCGCCGGGGTAGTGGGTTATACAGAGGAGAACGGTTTTCTGCACGAAATCATGCACCAGCTGGAGGTCACGGAAGACATTCGACTTGGAGTTGTTCGGCTTGACGACCTGAAATGTCTGTGTCGAGCCGAGTTCAGACGAATCGGCGATTAAAGTGAACGAATCGTTTAGGGCGCGAAGCAAGGAACCTGCAAGGGAGAAAGAATATTAATCACGGGAACTGTAGACAAGGATTACCGGCTGC
The DNA here is from genome assembly GCA_949126925.1 of Cheilosia vernalis. Lineage (NCBI taxonomy): Eukaryota > Metazoa > Arthropoda > Insecta > Diptera > Syrphidae > Cheilosia > Cheilosia vernalis. The sequence goes on along the minus strand of OX421361.1, from coordinate 12,991,082 downwards.
TGATGGAGTAAATAAAGAAACTATCAGATATCAGCGATATCAATAGGAAACAGTAGACACTTAACCAAATAAAAACAAAATAGAAATCCGTGCTTCAACAGCAGATAGTGACGGCAAACGATGTTGTCTGTTATCATAAAACGCGAAACCGTTGATAGGTTAAATGTTCGCATGCCAAGAAGGCAAACAAGAACGTTTAGCAGACAAGACGATGGGGATAGCAATATTTTCTTTTGCATAGAAATTCGGCGTCGAGCTTGACAGAAGCTGGGTAATGTAAGGATCAATAGTAAAAACCTGCAGAATATTCGTCGGTTAGATCAAAATGGATTATTCTCCTCAAGATCCAACAATCAAATGTTCCATTTACTATACGGGTTGTTAGTTCCCCAACGCACAACAACAGTAATTGTATGAATTAACTGATTGTGTAAATGCAGTAACAGCGCAGTCCTCTTTGATGAATCAAACATTACAAGTTTTAAACAAAGAACAATCCCAGTCTGCAACAAGTGAACTAATACCGCTCAATCTGCAGACGATAATAATTATGTAGACATTGATAATCTGCAGACGATAATTATGTAGACATTGATATAAATACCTCCACGTCGATCTCTAAACTAAACATAAACACTTTAACAAGTGCTTTGTGGAGTCTATTTTTATAACCGACGCAATCGTGGGTCAGCCATCCAACTTTCACACACAAGGAATATAACCAGCCGATCGACTTCAATCGGATAGAAAACAATTTCATTAGCATAGTCCTATTGTAGTACCTACTCACCTGTTACTGTTAACTTGAATTCTGAATTTAGAACTTTATCGCCGTTGTTTCGTAATAGATTCGCAAGGTCTGTAATTTTCTGTGGATCCATTTTATTACGATGGGTGGGCCAGAAGCGAGTTCAAAGCAAAAGCTGACATTCAGAAAAAAAAAAAGAGTTTATAGTTTGGCGGATGACTTTTAACTTTTAAGTTTTCATAACATTGTTTATTAATTTTTATTTCTTTTTTTGTTTTTCCTCAAATAATGAGTCACTTTGTTTTAGAGTTCATGGCTGTTTAAATGATTTTAATTTATTCTTTCTTAGGCAAATCACGTTGCAGCGATGTTAACGTCGTTCATCTGTCGACTAATCTAATTGCGTTTTATTTGTCATACACAGCGAATGGCTTTGTATTAATTTCAAATCTAGGTGAATAAATAATAAACACCAAAAATAAGCAAAAACAACGAAGAATAATAAAAACAAATAAAATTAGTTCTTTTGTATAGTTGTTTTTCGTGCAAGTGACATTTTTCTGATGACATCAAAATGTGGTGTTGTCAAAAAACAAACAGCTGTCAGGGAGTGTTTGGAATTTGTTGAGGTTATTAATGGTGGTGGTTTGAAGCAGAGATCGAAGTTGGTTGTATGTTGAGGCGATAGATGGCATGCATGTTTTACTTGTCTTTTATAAAAATTGTTTTTGAGTGTAACGGTTTTTCTTTTTCAAGTGGTTTTCTTGATAGAGTTGTCATCTTTGATGATGTGCACGTAAGCGATGATGTTTTTTTTTGTGGGGTTAGGTCAGTTTCAGTACAAGTGCGTCATATTGCACTCTATATGGCAGGGACAAGGAAACATTTTTATGCGTCTGAAATGAGCACTGAGATAACCTTATCCACATCATCTGTCAGGGCAACAGTTCAGTGTTGGATTTTCCTTACTTTTTATAATAATTCTTTATGAATTATCGACGCCGCACTCGTATTCAAATCATTTGAATACTGATTTATGTCGTTTTCCATTGGGATTTTCGGATTTTGCTCTGAGGTTTAAGATTTTTCGTGCCCAATGGAACGTAAAACGAGATTTTTCTTCCTTCGCATTTGTAGTAGTGTGTGTTTTAAAAGTCAGTTGTTCTTAAATTGTAATTTATGCTTATAAAAAAAAAAAAAATTATGTATCCATTGCGGCAGCCAAGTGTAAATTTTTCTATTTTTTTCACAGACTTGTCTTTCAAATACGGAATTGAAACACACTTTAAAGTTTGACAAATGACGAATATTTTGGTGTTAGTGTAAGGATATCGAGATTCGCAAAATTTTTTTTTGCGCCCAATGGAACATGAAATTTGACAGGCAGCTGCGATTTCGAGAGCAGAAAAGCTGCTTTGAATCTGACAAAAAAATTTTTTTTTCTGTCACAATGGAAAACGAATTTAATCACCCCTATCGAGGTATCCGTTCGGAACGGAATTTTCTCCGATCTGTACGAAATCGGACAAATTCCATTCGAGGTATCCGTTCTGATACGACTTTCGGAAAACTTCTCCGATGACATATAGCGCACCTTGTCGCATTGCGTGGAACCGCGTTATAACACTTATGTCGTTTTCGATTTTTTTTTGATCGAGATTGCTTTTCATGTTCTATTTGCCACAAAAATCAATCTTTTTTTTAATCTCAGATCACTTTTGAGAAATCTCAATTTTTCCTCAGATTTTACACATACTTTCACTAACACCAATGTTTATGACACACAGCGTCGGTTACGAATTGTTTATCGTTGGAACGATTGCTTTTTTAACTGAATTATTTATTTAACTCGTATGGGATCGAGTTTTTATATTAAATGATTTCGAAATGCAGTACTATAAATTTGTGAAAATCAATTGAAATGGATTTCGAGTGCAAGTGCAAATATGTTTTTTTTTGCCGCCAACTCAATACACACACATACCAATATAATTCAGATTTTATGTTCGATTTGCCAGCAGAAATCTGAAATCTCAGATCAAAATCTGAAAAGCCAAATCGAAAACGACATTACTTTTGACAGCTACATGGCACATTTTTTCCGAAGCTCTCCGACAACTAATTGCTGCGGAATATTTGAATGCGAAATGAACGCGTTTATATGCTTCTTCTATTTTGTTCTGAACCGGTAATACGAACGCGGTTTTAGTTCCGATAGAATTTGACTTTCGTATCGGAATTTTTTCCGAACGGATATCTCGATAGGGGTGAATGTTAGGGCAAATGTTAAAATCTTTATATGTATTAGTTCCTTCATTGTTAAAATGACAGGTGTCAGGATTGCTTAAATATGAATGAAATTTTCAAGGGGTTTTTGGCAGCCACCATCACTTGTCAGTGTCAAATAAAACACCGCTCTTTACCGAGACAATAAATCTTAATTTATTTTTATTCCTTCTTGATCTATACGTTTGTTTAACAAATGCGAAAAATTAAATTCACAATAAACCATAATACAAAATGTGTTCCACACGTAATCAATGATTTCTACGTTACAACTCTATTGCATTTTAAATTATTAACAAATGCGAAAAATTAAGTTCACAATAAACCATAATACAAAATGTGTTCCACACGTAATCAATGATTTCTACGTTACAACTCTATTGCATTTTAAATTATTAAAAAAAAAGATGTACATATAATGAAATACTATTCAAAAAAGGACACCGATTCCAAACTGGATTCATTGGCTGTTGTTAAACTGAATAATCCGTAAAAAAGAGAATCGAAATACCATCTCATTGTCCATTCAACAGAATTAAGGATGAAGGAGTTACAAATGAAACAAAATTTAACACTAAACAATTATAATTTATATGTAAAAGTCCTCAAACACTATATTAGGTGTCTTTATGATTTGTTTTTTTTTTTTCTTTTTCCTTTTTTTTACTTTGTCCTTGTATTACAAAATTTGCATAAAAACTTAGTCCCCTATTAAATACAATATTTTACTTGTTTTCAAAATTCTATTGTGTTGGAGTTGGTGCTGGTTGAGGTTGCGGGCTCAGACGATTGACAAATGAAATGCCAGCGCGCAACACTTTCCCCACAATTGGTGGTGATCGGGCGGCCAGTGCTTCTGTTGCCATTCTGAGCTCGGCAAAGGCGTTCTTTGTGTATGGATTGCGTCGTGAACTGTATCGCATCTGCAAGAAGTGGTAGTAGACAAACGGTGTCATTAGGCCAGCTCTTCCCCTAAAACAAAAAAATTGTAGCCATAAGGTGAGTATAGTTAGGACTGACTGATAAAACATAATTGACTGATTTAAAGGAGATCCATAAAATCAAACTTACATAAACGTCAAGATGATTGCCATTGGCATGATGAATATCTCTGAGAAGGCAACACCTTTCAGGATGTTTGTTGCCTGGAATTCGACCAGAGAAATGAGGAATCTAGCTCCCCACCATGAGTTTTGTCCGATTAGCTGAAAGGAAGAAATATTTTGTTGTTTGTCTTTTCAAATGGACGAAAACAAGGAAAAATGTATGTAGCCCACTACTGTCTAGAGAATTGCATGTTGTTCGTACTTAATATTCTTATTCAGTCAGTGATGTTTTTATGAACTGCTCCTAGAAGGACTAAATGTTGTATAACTCAGTAAGGACTACGTCTGACTGGATATACACTCTTGTTAGATGGTATGTCATCTTTTTAGGTTGCTAAGTTTTCGTTTAAGTACTTTTACGAAGACAGGTTAGGTTAGGTTAGGTTGAAGTGACACACTTAGACCATTATAAGGTCCCTTGTGATACCACATGAATCTAAAATTCAATTCTTCCTACTGGTTGAACCAATTGGAGCTTCTGATGAAGCGAAGGAGATTACGAATTATGTTTTTTAGATCGTTGAGATCACTATAGTAGAAAGCTTCCAAATGGAGTTTTCGTCTTTGTGAGAGAGCCGGACAGGTGCAGAGGAGATGGAGTATGGTTTCTTCCTCCTCCTCGTCAAGACAGCTTCTGCAAAAATCGTTTGAAAATACGCCAAGCCTTGTTGCATGCCTGCCTATGAGACAGTGTCCTGTGATGACACCTATTGTAGCACTGATATCTATAGGATACCGCAGTACCTACTTCGTATAATCAAAGACTACCTCAGCGAACGAAAACTAATCTATGCCACAAAAGAAGGGCCTCGTGTTAAACAAATCACAGCAGGAGCAGCGCAAGGGTCAATCCTTGGACCCGACCTTTGGAACATATTTTATGACGAGATTCTTCGTATCGAAATGCCTAGCGACACCTTTTTGATAGGGTACGCAGACGACATCGGCGCGGTGATAACTGCGAGGGACACTGAGGAAGCACGAAGAAAGTTGAACCAGATCATGAGACGGGTCTATTTCTGGTTAGAAACCCATGGTCTTAGCCTTGCACCTGAAAAGACCGAGATTGTTCTGCTAACCAGAAAACATATCCCGACGCAAATTGAATTCCATATAGGCCCAGACGTAATCACCAGCAAAAACGCCGTAAAGTATCTTGGTGTAACTATTGACTCGAAACTCACCTTCTGGAGTCATATTAAATCAGCTTCCGAACGAGCTGCTAAAGTGACTACATTCCTTAGCAGACTCATGGCAAACGTTGGAGGACCAAGAGAGAGCAAACGAAGTCTCCTCATGACAATCACACACGCGATACTTCTATACGGATGCGAAATATGGGCAGATGCACTCAAACAGTAGAAGTAAAGGAAACAGATGGCAGCAGTACAGAGACGCGGAGCCCTTCGCATCGCAAGTTCTTACCGCACTGTATCAGAATCAGCCGCGCTAGTCATTGCAGGAGTGACACCCATTGACCTCTTAGCCGCAGAGAGAAGGCTTGTATATGAGAAGAGAGCGGAAGTAGGAGCAGAAGCGGCAACGACTGAAGCAAAACAGACCACCAAGCTTTTATGGCAGCAAAGGTGGAACTCCGAAACAAGAGGTAGATGGACCGCCAGGCTGATCAGAGACGTCGCTGAATGGACAACGCGAAAACACGGAGAAATAAACTATTATACCACGCAGTTCCTAACCGGACATGGAAATTTTAATGCATACCTCCACAGGATGCGGAAAATTGAACATCCGAGATGCCAGTACGGCGACTCACTGGTGATAGGTTATATTTCCCCCGAAAACATCATTGGGAAGATGATCGCAAGCGAACGTAGCTGGAAACGGGTATCAGCGTTCATCGAAACCGTGCTCAAAACCAAGAAGAGAGAAGAAAGCCAGAGCACACCCTCATAGAAGAACAGGACGTTTATGAGGTAGAAGGAAAATAACTGCCCCCCGAAGTAATACGAATAGTGGTTCCAGGGAGCTGTTGAAGAAAGCCAAAGGGAGAGGGGGGTTTAGTCAGTAAGAGTCTGACACACCAGGAAAGTTTAAATTTCTTGACGGTGCATGATGCATTCTTCGCCCTCCCTATAGGAAACAAAGAAAAAAAAAAAAATTTTAGCACTGATATGCTACAGCTTGACTATCCGAGAAGATACGGATATCAGTCACAGTCTTCGAACCATCTAGTGGATCGATTCATCATCCAGGAAGGCTTCCTCTTCCCAGAATGGTCTAGTGGGAATGGAGACCTGGAAGTTTTTATCGAACTGTAGTTCTGGTGTGGTGTAGTCGAAATTTTCTGGAAGGTTCTTAAAATCGTTCAGGATAGCGGCATGGCCAGTTGTTCTACCGGTCCATTGTGAGGTAGCTTTGAGGCGTACGGCTGCAGAAGATGTCAATGTGTGCCAGATAAAACAGGATGTCAAGTTCAGCAGAGGGGGTAGTACGAAGAGCCCCGCCAATGCACAAGCAAGCTTTTCTTTGGACTTTGCGAGCTTATCGCGATTGATCGCTTTGTCAAAAGCAGTCCACCAGACAACCACACCGTACGTGAGTATCGGTCTTATGACGGAGACGTATAGCCAGTGAGTGATACGAGGCTGTAAACCCCATTTGTTCCCTATGGCTTTATTGCAAGAGAAAAGTGCCACAGTGCTTTTTTTAACTCTTTCTTGGATGTTAAGCTTTCAGGTTAACTTTCTATCAAAAATAAGGCCCAAGTATTTGGCTTCATTTGAGATGGGTAAACTAGTGCCATTTATAGATGGAGGGTGAATGTGTGGAATCTTGAGTTTCCTAGAAAAAAGGACAAGTTCCGTTTTGTGAGGGTTTACACCCAACCCACATTTGTTCGCCCATTTTATTAGCTTATTGAGAGCGTGTTGTAGGAGTTCTCTTAGAGTATTTAGGTATCTTCCTGACACAGCAATAGCAACGTCGTCCGCATAGGCAATCACATTGTGACCTCCCGCTTCCAATCATATCAGCAGTTCATTCACCACTAAATTCCAGAGAAGGGGAGACAGGACGCCACCTTGCGGTGTTCCTCTGCTGACAGATCTTCTGGTAGATATCTCACTTGAGTTGATAATTGGGATATTGAGCATCAAATTAACCAGCTCGCCATGTGAGGCATCCACGTTCAGAGCTGCCAGTGCACCAGCGATCGCAGACGAGTCGGCGTTGTTGAAAGCGCCTTCTATGTCTAGGAATGCAACCATTGTATACTCCTTATGGCGGAAGGACTCCTCTATAGAGCGCGTTAGCGTGTGTAGAGTCATTTCTACTGATTTTCCCTTAGAATAGGCATGTTGCGCCGTTGACAGAATTTTTTTGTCAATGCTTTTGCGTAAATGGATTTCAATCAGTCGTTCTAAATTTTTTAGAAGAAACGATGAGAGACTAATAGGTGTGAGATCTTTCGGACTTACATGAGAGCATTTGCCTGCTTTGGGTTCCTGTTTACGAAAATAATACCAAGACAATTAGTTTGCCTTGAAAACTGTAGAGATATCTCATTTGGTTCTTGTGGTAGCTCCACATCGCAATTGCTTCACAAATTCATCCAAATACCGCAGTGCTGACTTCGCTTTCGTCTCAAATTGAATGCCAAACTTGCATCATTTAACCTACCACGAGTACACACTTCTTTCACCACAAGTTTCCCAAACCAAAACCAAACTATCATTATAAATCTGTCGCTTTCACATCTGGAGATGCATGGTTGAATAGTAATTGAAGCCTATCAACAAATGCACTCAACGAAGCACATCATATCGAGTTTCACAAACGCAAACATTTAAAAAATATTTAATTACTTACATCAACGATTTTCAGTGAGTAGCTAGCTGCATGTAACACCGCAAAGAGTACAATCGGCACCAAGATGAACAGTGTCGGCTGTACGTTGAAGAAGATCAACGAAAACATAAGGTAATGGCATGAGTCCTCAGTGAAGAGTCGTGCCAGGAATTCCCGCGACAGAGCGAATCTCGGTAGCCGCTGATGTAAGCGCAACGCATTTGTTGCCGCATTTGCCAGGAGAACTTTGTTGAAGGCGCTCTGTGAGGTTCTAAAAGAAAATAGAGATAAGAGTCCATTACCATACAGACAAATCTTGTGTGACTTACCCGAATAAAGGTAGAATATAGCCAGCGGTGAAGAGTATTGCCAGTAGCCGTGTGGCCCACATAGCCACGTCAATTTTGTTCGCCTTGAAGTGTTCGATAAGTTTCACCGACACATTTTCTTGCGGCCCTGATGTTGGTGGTGGTGATCGTCTTTCATTTTCCTGTTGCGGTTGATCTCCAGCATCGTCTGCCATTCTGATATTCTAATTAGATGCTGGAGTGAAAAAGTAGAATGGTTAAGTACAAATTGAGTACGTTGGGTGTTATTGACAAGGACTGTAACTTTCTTGGCAAAAACGCGAAAGAGGTTAGCCTCTGTTTATTTATAATGGGTGCCTGGCCAATTTATTATAAAAGCAATGACCAAGACCCATGAAGGCTGGCTTTAGATGTGCTTGCGAATGGTTACAAAAGAGGTCACTAACATTACTCAGTCAAAGTTACCTATAATCGCTTTGTGCGAGTCGATAACGTTAAACTGATAGCGCGTCTTTATTACTGACAAGTGTCTGGAATGCAATCGGCTACTACGCTGTTGAAATAGTTGTTTCAGTCTTTGTAAATGGCAAGCTAGTTACGACACAGCGCAAGTGCTCGGTTTGGGCTCCATTTCCTGACCGTTTATGTCACAATATACATTTTTTATGTGTCCTAAGGATGGTATGAAGGCAACACGCTCGCTAACTGCATCAGATATATACATTTAGTGGAGAAATCTGCTCCAAACTTATGTGTCAGATCACTGGATCGAAGATCAAACAGAAATGTTGTAACAAACTCATTTGACACTTAACTTTAGCAATGATCACACAGAGAATTGTTCATTCTTAACAGGAAAACGATTTCATACGCAAACTAATAAAATAATTTGCCACGGAAAATGAAATTGAAACAATGCAGTTTCTTCTCAATTATAAGTCGAATACTTCGGTAAGCTACCCGCAACTTCTACAATTTTTCTGAGACAAGTGCAAGTCTTTGCGATATCCTACCTACCTACCGCGACAAGTTTGTTTATTCGCTCTTAAAGTTCTTCAAGTATCTTTTTCGTTACTAAACACCTTCCGCCAAGTAAAGTGCCTATTGATATCGATGTCACTACAACTCCCTATCAGCAGATTTGATATAAAAAATCCAACATTACCGATTCACACCTTGCGCGCCCACTGTGACTCACTTTAACTCTGTATCTTGATCGACAAAATTTCAGCGACTAGACGCAGTTTTCGGCTATGGCTACGGTTACTTTGCAATCTCTCTCACTTCCCTTTCCAAAGTATGTAGCTGTAGAGAGAAATCATTTACATATATGAAAAACTCTGTCCTCATATCGCGCGTTCGTAATCTTTACGATTTCAATTAAAAAGCAAACATGTAGATAATACTAAATTATGTACCGAGGTTTTATGAAAAATTCATCAAAAAAAAAAAAAGAAGATAAAAATAAGCCAAACTGCAAAAGGTAATTGAGCGTTCACAGGTCGCCGTTTGCGACGATGTGTGTACAGAGAGATCTACAAAGCACGCACTGGTATGTGCTGCCGTCGGTTTTCCCACCGCACTTGATCGTCGGCCCTCAGTAGTCCGCAGCGGTGACGAAAGTGGTAGTAATGACAGTAACCAACTCTAGTTGGTGTAATTTTTATGCAATAACTCCATTATAAGCACAAACAGGTTTTCGAGCAATTGCAATTTTTAATTAAAAGTGAAAACACGCATAAACACAAAAAAAACGACCCCATTTACAATTATTTTCTATTGATTTCTATTTACTTCTATTCAGTATTCACCCCCAAAAGGAAATGAACCTTTGAGCTCACTTATTCATGCACTATTAACTGGGAATAAAACTTATGCGGGTTGCATTAATCAGGCGAGAAAACGGAAGGAAAAGAAAGAAAATCACTTTCTAGTAGGAGGGAAAGTGAAAATTTTCACACATTTCCCACGTCAATTGGAGAATTTTTCACCGGAAAATACCAACTTACCTCCTCGTTTTGTATGGTAATTGACCAGATTTGCTGGAATGCGGTTCGGTTCTTTTAGTTGTCAGATAGATTTACTGAACACGAATATTGAGGCAAATAATTTGATTGTGAAAAATGTTTAGTTTTTATGAAACTTGGTATTTTTTTAAATTTATAACCTTTTTTCGCTGCAGTCTTTTCAAATGTCTTCAAAATTTCTTCCACACTGACGTAGCCATGCCGTACCAACAGTAAAATAAAAATGTAGATTATAAAAAAAAGCACATGACATTTCCGAGTTATGGGAAACATAGAGCATTGCCAGAGAAATGTTTCTATGGGAACTCGATAGTTTTTGTTTTGAGCGCAGGATATCAATCATTTCAATACCTAACAAATGTTGAATTTGTTTTCGATTGGACATTCTGATTACAGCTGAGACAAGATCGTTTTTCAGCCTGGTTTTTCTGGTTTGTTTGTCAATTTTGTTTTATAGTATTGTGCCGATAATTCTGTCAAAATTGAGAAAACACACAAAATTTGTATTCTAAAATTCATCAGTGAATACAAATATCTGCAGTGATTTCCCGAAATTTATTTATTTAGAATTAAAAGTTTAAATAAATGTAGCTAATGCCATCAATTTCACTTTATGAGTCTATTTTCACTTATGAGGTTTTACAGAACCGTGGTGTTATTTTAATAATAATTGTTTTGGTATATTCATTGAAATATTCACATGAACTTAAATACGAAGAGATTAAATGAAAATAATTTTGTGAAATTTAATCAAAAATAAAAGGCATAAGTCAAACATGGTCAAAAACAAAGAACGCATCAGAAAAGTAACAGTAAACAAAGACTTGAAAACTTACCAAGTGCCTAGGTACCTATATCTGAAATAAATCTACTTTTTTCATTCCTTACCATAATGCGATTGTAACTTGACCAACTCCAATGACTTTCGTTATTGTGAATGCTCCCTCAGAGTTTGACATTTCTTTACGAATAATTTTTTTTTGCCGAGCCGAATCCATCTCTGCACTGCTTAAAATCTCCCGCAGGTGTAACAATTTTATTAAAATAACACAATTATACCCAATCTACTGAAAATTAAAGTGCATTTAAAAAAAACATTATACAAAAATGGCAACGATGGATATGGAACTAAAGAAGGTAATAATCAGTTTAAATCACAAAATGCAATCCAAACTTTCACACCTCTTTTTGTGCAGGCCTTTACGGAAGTGCAAATCAATCGAATTGAAACGTCGAAAAAAATGAACATGCTAGACATAAAGCACGACATGGTTAAGACAGGCAAACACAAGTATATCCTCACCGAAAAGGGTACCAATGATTTGCCTGAGGATGCCAGGTAGGTCGAAACGTCTTCTAATTTCTGACAAAGAAAAAAAATATTAAAACTTCGCCTTTAGGGTCTACCTATCTGTGGGTCGAATGTTCGTCCTGACCGATGTCAAGAACATGCGTACTGATCTTAAAGCAAAGCAAGAAAAATGCGAGAAGGCACTGGAATTGCTGCAGAAAAAGAAGGAATTCCTGGCAAAAAATCTGAAAGATCAAGAGGACAACCTCCGCGAATTGGTACAGCACAAAAAGGACTCTGGCATGAAGTCGGCACAATCTGAATAAAAGGCAATTCCCGTTTAATAATCTATTTATCTGTTTATTTTATAAGAGTTCGTCTAAATTAAAATTTGCATAAGAAACAAACTCGTTGCCGAGGTTTCGTTGGTGTTTTGGACGGAATTTGCATTTCTTTAGGTTGAGACACCCATGCACCCATGGTTCTACAACTTCGCCCGAGCAAAAGATAAGTTTTCCACTTGGTTTTTGCAATCGCTTTATGATGTGGGATATCTTTGTGATGCACTCTTCGGAGAGAAATGGTGGATCTGCTATAATCAGATCATAGAGGCCGGTGTGTTCGCTTAGGTAATGCGGATCTTCCCCATCGTTGAAGTCGTAAAACACAAAGTCATCAGCAAAGGCAGAAAAACGTTTATCGTACTCAAAGATTGCCACTGAAATGAGACAAGTCAGACAGCATAAGAAGTTGGTTAGCTCTCACCATTCGAGTGAATGTTCTTCATCGTCTTGTAGAGTGATGGACACGAGAGTAGTGCTATCCGGTATGCGTCACCACTGATCAGTTGTTGCACGATCTTGCCCAGATCATTCTTGGTGTCTTCACTGTACCAGAATTGACTAAGTTGCTGCAATAAGGTTGAATAATGCCGTTTCGTTTTACACATATTTCAATCATTCTACCCAGTCTTCTTCGAACATGGAATCTGTCCCTGATTTTCCGAGGACCTGCGCTTGTTCCTCCTGTTCCCGTTCGGCTTTCTCTCGAAGAAACTCATTTAAGATGTTTAGAGTATCAGTAGGTAGACCGATTTCTTCGTCGTCTATTGACTCCATTATTTATTTGGATGGTAGCTATTTAAACGGCGCTAATGTGTCTAGAATGCTATATAACCTCAACTTTGATAAAATTGACAGGAAGTTTGTGCCCCATAAAATAGGTTCTATCAGTGCTGCCACTCTTCAGATTACTGAAAAAATTCTAAATGAATTTTGTTTTTATTTTTAATCTGCTGTCATTTTACTACTGCATAAAAGAGAGCTGTTTAGGTTTGTTGATAAGACAAAATCTAATTGTTAAGATGGGAATAAATCAAAAAAAGTATTTCAGAATTTATATTGCTGTGAAGATTATTTTCGCTTTTGACACGATTTGTCGGGCTGTTGGGAATAATTAATTTGTTCCGAAACCGATTGAACAAATAAATATCAATTCATACGTACCATTGAAAGCTTTTTAACAAAATTCAACCGATTTTTTTTCTCACTTTAAAAATATATTGCGAAAAAAATACCTTGTGTTTCCACCACAAATAAAATTCAATTGGAATTATAGGAACTTTCTGCCGTATCGCAGCGTTAACAAAAAACAACAGCAAAGGAAAAAGAAAAAACAAAACACGAAATAAACAAGAAAAAAGAAGAAGAAAACACGAAGAACCAAATAATGAAATATCTACTCCGCGAATCAAATCGAAAGGGGGCCTCAAACAATTCATTGACGACCGCACACACAAACGATCCCACAAACAAAGAAAAAAACTAGCTCCCGTGGAGATTCGCAAATCGCAATTCGCATCCCTAGCACACAGAGAAATAAACTCTACTAAACATTTTTTTGTGCCGTTTTGTTCTTTGTGTTCTTCTCAGTGAAAAAAAAGTATTTTCTTTTCGTTTAAACTTATTAAAATTGTGACATATTATTGTTCGTGTTTATTCCATCTATTTGACGTAACGTCCTCAATGCATAACAACAATTTTAACCGCGATCAATAAAATAACAACCTACATTTGAAGAGAAAAAAAAACTCAACCCTCCCCTCCCGTTTGCTGTATTGGATTTTCTCTGCGAAAAAAAAAAAACGAAATCTTGTTGCCTTCCTTTGTGAAATTCCATACGAAAAGAAAATAAATAATAATTTGTCAGCTGTTTAGTAATTAATTCTCCAAAGAGGTGGTTCTTTGTTGTATCACATCATCAGTGTGTCAAAAAGGAAAATTATATTTTACTCGTGTTTTTCGTGAATCCAACAGAAACAAAACAGGAGCAACATGAGTGGATACAAAATTAATTACAATCAGGATTTCACGTAAGTGCTTTGATTTGATTTTTATTTCTTTAACAAAAAGATGTTAGGTATTTGGTTCAATATTTTTTTCAATTGTATGTACCTAGACCTACTATCAGGGTACCTACATAAAAATAGTTATAAATAATAAATAAAGCTTTAACATGCATACATGGATACATTAAAAATATTCCCATATAAAGGTACCTACCTACATAAAGTCGGTGACATCGCATAGGTAAACTAGGCTTTCAGTCCAGGTGGGCCCCCTTTCAACATTCTGATTTATGCGTGTAAATTGTAGTCAGGCGTTTGTACTGTAGAGACTACTGTTTTATTTATGACGCGTGAGGCAGTCGTCAGCGCATTTCAAGGGCAGTGGATACACATTTCATTCCACAGAACACAACTACCTACGGGATGAAGCTATTTATAGATATATTTTGGGGTAACTTCGAGATGGGCGCAAATGAACATCAACAAACACAAGTAGTTACCTACATCCTCACTCAGTATTGACATTTTCGTAGAAAACTCTCCAAGGATGTTTAGATCTGCTTTATTTTATAGCAACAACAACTGAGGAACGTGCGAACAAGTGTATAGGTACCTACCTACCCTCACCCTAGATTAGATTTAATGTATATACCAGTATTAAGTCGAATGGTAGGTTCTGTATACGTAGCTGACGTCATGGCCCCTGATATTTGATGTACCTATCTAAGGGAAGTGTGCTTTTTATTTGTAATAGGTACCTCTACCTATAGATTTATGTTTCAGCCGAAAGCCCTGGTGTCTAGTGTTGCAATATTTTGTTTATATGAATAGGTATTGTAATTTATTATTTATTAATAAAGTATATTATTATTATTATTATAACTTTATGCAGAAACCGATCGTCTTAGGCTGGTCTTGAGCTTAGTACGCTGCTCGAGCTAAATTTTAGCTTCCATACAAAATTCTCTCAAAAATTTAGCCGAGCTAAGTTTAAGCGAACCCATTTAGCCAAGTGGTACACTGCTCGAGCTAAAAAAATAATCTCTTGTTTCAGAATGTACATCGTGTACCTATCTGTCAAAATTAAGCGTGTCCATTTATGTCGTTTTCCATTGGTCAAAAATAAGCGTCCGAGAGAGTCTGGAATCGAAAAAATCACTTCTGAACTGTGATACCAGACTTTTCGGGCTGAATTGCCCACGACGATTACCAAAAATGCCCTTTTCGCCCATTCCGACGTTAAAAAACAACAAAATACACTTTTGAAAGGCGAAATCTCGATTTGAAGTCAAGATTCACTCATGAAGCACTCACACAAATATAGCTTATGTATTTCATACAAGTCAGCTGACAGCTGCCGTAGATTATTTTTCATTTCATTTCTTATTGGCCCAGAATGGCACACGCATAGTTTTTGCAGTTGACGTTTATGGAGGGGAAGCCGACAAATCTAGCCAAGAAAATCCTGCCTGTCTGTTGACATTTCGAAGAGTCAAATTTAAAATAAACAGAGTGAACGCTGCAGAATTCTGAACAGTCGAAAAAAGGGCCGGTGAGAGAAAAGGTGTCATTTCTAAAGCTACTCAGCAAATGTAATTTTTTCTCTATTTTTCACAGACTTGTCTTCTAAATACGTAGGATTAATAACACACTTTGTTTAAAGTTTGACAAAAATGGCAAATGTTTTGGTGTTAGTGTTAGTAGGTGTGAATCTAGCTCAGATATCGAGATTCCCAAAACTGCTTTTGGAACATGCCAATGGAACATGAAATCTGACAGCCAGCTGATTTCGAGAGCAGAAAAACTGATCTGACTCTAAAAAAGTGTTTTTTCTGTCCCAATGGAAAACTACATTAGTCAACCCCTTCGGATTCCTCGTCCCGACAAATCTAGTTGACGTTTTACATAAACTAATGTCGTTTTCCATTGGGACCACCAGAAATCTTTTTCAGATCTCAGATTTTACGTGGCGAATGGAACATGCAACGAAATTGATCTGCTTTTGTAAATGGATTAGTGTGTTATATGACAGCAATATCAGCTGTTCAAATTGCATTTGTTTTTGCAAAAATCACAAATGGATATCGCCTTGAAAAATGTTTCCCCTATTGCACATACAAATGGAGTATTTTTGGGGACTTGTAGTCTTAAGATGACGAGGAAAACTATTAAGATAATATTTCCTCCTGAATTATATCCATGGCTATTAATGTATTTCGTTATTTTGGTTTTCACGAAACTACCCCCATTTCAAACAGCTGTGCAAAGTATATTGGTATTGGGAGAGTGAGAGTGTGTGTAGATCTGAAAAAATATCGAGATCTGCAAAAAGTGCTCTGAATCGAAAAAAAAGATTGATTTTTTGTCCCAATGGAACATGAAAAGTGATTTAGATCAAAAAAAAGATTGATTTTTGGTCCCAATGGAAAACCACATAAGTATTCGAACGTTCCCATAGAGGCGGCACATTTTCTCAAGCTAAATCTTGACAGATCGTTGTGTTCTGTTGTTTTGTTGCGTTTTTGTATTACGGAGAGCGTTGAAGTAAGCAAGGAAGAGTTTTTTTTAATAAATTCCTCGACGAGAAGTACCTAGAATTGGAAAAGGCTTCAATTAGAGAGAGTTGAATTTTTGAAGTAAGCTATTTTCAAAGAACAGCGGTTTTTTGTGACATTTATCCATAGCTCTCTCTATGTCAAAATTTAGCTACGACTTTAGCTGACGTTTGGAGAGAAAAGTTGGAGTATACCAGATAAAATTTGCATTGATAAAAAAAAGGAAATAAAACATTTCCTTTTAATTACACACATTATAAATGCGCGGTATAGCTGGCACTATCTGGGATAGGAAAGCAAACTCTAGGTTTCTAGGAGATTGAATGTGTTTTAATATTTATCATGCACTCTGGTCTGTCTCAGACAAGTAACGGCTATCTAAGTACGGTTCGGTTCGTCGTTTGCATCAGCAACCGGCTCAAGTAGATGGGAGAGAGAGAGATAATGTCTCATCTATAATTAATTTTGCAATCAACAATGGACGTTAGAAATTATTAAACACACTGCACTTTTGGTTTCCCAATATCTGAACATAATCCTAAAATGTTGTGCTAAATTGGAACCAACTTATTGGATCTACTCCTCAAAAGTCGATCGATTGACCACAGCCAGCTGGGCATGTGTCATTAAAATTCCTTTTTGTTTTTGTTTTTCTTAAGTTTGTGCAGCCACCACAATAATATAAATTCACGTAAAATACAACATTTGCATCACGTACATTTATGGTACCTCTATCTGCCTAATGAACTTGAATAATTCCACATCACCTTTCAAATTGGTTCTTAAGTCAATTACGATAAGACAACGTTCATGATAACCAGCTGTGCTATACTGCTGTTGTTTACTGCTGCACTGTTCTAAGCTACGATTCATGAACAAAGCCATCAGAAATCGATAAATGCTAACCTTGAACTTGTGGTGTGGCAGCCTAATATTCTAAGGGCATTTACCTACATTGGAAAAAAAAATCGAATCGATTTCATTTAATTTTAGAACAGAGTGCGATTAAATTTGTCACTGAACTTCGGTTATGGTGAACGTAGTTATTGAGCTGGTTTAACAGCTGGTGGCCTTGGTTTAAGGAGTTGCAATTGCTCGACCTACCCCTTTTTCGGAACTGAATACTGGTTCCCAAATCAGCTCACAACACACCATCAGCATAAACTGAAACAAAGCAGACTTGCAGTTTGCTTCACCCCAGGGTCACTCACTTGTTGTTTATAATTTAGAAATGAAACTTGCAAGTGATCAGACCTGATAAAAAAAAAAAAATTGGAAAGCTTGGCCAAAACTTGTTCTTTTCGCATGACGCAACACAGAACCGTCAATTCTCATTTCCAGCCACAAACTGGATAACCAATACACCTGAACGTCAGCTGATGTTTCTTGTTTTCTTTCTGAAACAGATATACTGCAAATTATTTTAATACATGAGTCATTACGGTTGAATTGATTTAAAACAAATTACATGAATGTATTCGTGAAGGTCTTTTGTTTCCATTAGCACAGTTTTTGTTGTTGTGCGCATGTAGCTTTGTTTTGTTATCTCTTTCTTAGTGTGAATATTAGAAAAGGGAATTAAGCGAAAACAAAACGATCGTCTAATGAAGTTTCTTGGAAGTTTGTTTGTGTTTTTTTTTGTTTTTTGCGCCACTGACTTTTGGCGTAAGCTGAATAAAATGCTCGTCACACAAATAGTGATCTTTTTTTTCTTACTTAAGTTGCAATTGGCTCCCGTTTTAAATAAACAAAGAAATATGCACAGGCCAGTTAGTAAGCAGATGTCAGTTGGTAACGTCATAGAACGAGCACGTCTAGGTTTGCTCTTTTAATGGAAAGGACAACTATCAATCGAAAACGCCGTTATTAAATTTAGTATTTGATTAACTGTCGAAGGATAAACAAATCAGCAGTTAGGCGGTGGCATACTGACATGTTCAACAGTATAGGCGTGTTTGATTGACCTTTTTTTTTATCGCAGCGAAATATAGGAGATCCTAGCTTACAAAAACTTTACACTTTCTTTGACACTGATAGTTATTCACTCTAGATATTTGCCCCAAGTAGAAGTGACTTGACAACAGGAATTCATGTTGACATCATTTTGGGATGTGTTCATGACGTCGCTGCGAACTGCGAACTGTCAACTTAATACTCAGTCAACAAATTCGTAACTAGATTCATCGGCTACACGTTAACTAAAAAAGTTATTCATGTGGCCAATCTTAGCCAACCAAAACTGAGACACATTAGGTCCGTTCGTCTACTTTCAGCATAGAAAAATAAAAAAGTAAAATTTCTAAAAGTGAGAGAGAAGTCTCTCAATTTCAAGAGAAATACCTGATTGGTTTTCTTACAAAAAGTTTAAGAAATGTCATTTTGACATTATAGTAAAATGCAGCATCTATTAATCTTTCCATTTTGAATGCGCTGATAAATGTCCTGGGAGAACATTCAATTATTATAACTTGTTCCTCTGACATCGTTGAAGACGAAAAGAAATAAAGAATTTTACTTGCCGAACTTTTGAGCTGTCACTTGTAGTTGGCAGTTTTCATTTTTCAGTAAGTCGAAATTCGGCGAGTAGAAAATTACAAAAAAATTAAAAGAGGGGAAAATAATTTCTCAGTCATTTTTTAAAATTATTAGTGTAAGTAGGTGTGAGTCTCGCTCAGATATCGAGATTCGCAAAACTGTTTTTTTTTTTGCGGCCAATGAATCTGACAGCCAGCTGATTGTCTGTCCCAATGGAAAATAAAACATAAAGTCAGCCATCTGTCAGACATACTAAATAGAAACTTGAACGTCCCCAATGATCTTGACCAATCAAAAATGAGACTCATCAAGTCAGACATTTGTCACCATTCATTCTAGTAGAAATGTTAATGGTTTTATTAGGCGAGAATTTTTGCCCGCTGATTTACTCGATTTTACAAATGTCACATTTGTGTAGGCACGTTTCTGACAAACTTTATGTTTAATTTTCTGATTTTATTCTTTTATTAATATTTGCATCCAGATTTAACAATGTAAAGTTGGTTGATCATGTCAATCAGTTTCGGCGAGTTGGCTTAAGCTCTCACCCACTATATCCTTTGTCAATTGGCTGTAGTTATCCGCCTGTGTGTCGAGTTAACTGATGCTTAAAATTCAATCAGGTTATTTAAGCAACATTTGAAATCAGACAGTAAAATAAAGCAACACACATCTTGTTTTTAAAGCAAAATAACCAAACCTATCGTTCTCACGGGAAAGGAGAGGTACCTATTAATTACATTTTATAAAGATACGTTGTCAAGCATCATTAGGCACAGACGCGTTATTATGTAACCAGAAAACACGACTCACTTAGTCAAAGGTGATGAACCTATACTACGCTGAGCATTGTGTAATAATTTCGTCAATTATAGACACCTCGAGAAATAGTGTCGCTAATCGATAGAAAACGACATCTATAGTCGATGCACAATTGAAACTGACGTTCAATCATTTTCAAATTAGCGTTGTCGGGGCGGGGTAGGTATAGGTACTCGTTTTTGTACCTTGGTTTCTACTTCTACATAATATTGAACTTGAAATTGGCGTTCATTTTGTTTGCCTTCACTAAAGGCCAACATAACGCCGTCGGAATATAAATTACCGACAGTGCGCGCCCTCTATTGTGTGTGTGGGTATAGAAATCATGTGCGGCACGTGCAAGATAACATCATGGTTATGTGTGCCAAATTTTGTCGTTGCTATTGTTATTGCTATTCGCTCCATACGTTGGATTTTCTTCGTTTCGCAGTTGTTATGATTTCTTATTTACACTATCGTCGAGTTCGAGGGGCGTATGTGCTTGTATTTTGTTTGTCAAATATTTGTTTTACAATCTCTAGAGCGTTACGACGGGTATATTTAGCTGCGGTCACTTAAAGTGGGTTAAGTGTACAAAAAAATGTGCAACCATTTGTGTAAATTGGGTATTGTAACGCTTCTCGTGCATAGAGTGCAGGTACGACGATTCCATATTCCGCTTTGAGGCCAACTCGAAGTACACAGCAGTCCAATAATAACAGACACGAAGTTCATGTGTGCGATCATGATCAGAATAACACACACTTACTTAAAGCAAACTCAAAAGTCGGTGCTTGACGTTATTGAAAGTGTCATTCACGTGTTTGCATCGCTGTTTGTACTGTCATTTCACAAAGAACTGAAATCAGAATTAAATTCCCATTTACATCACCTTTGTTATCAGTTTAAAGTTTTTCTGATAAAAGGCAGAAAACGCGGTGCAATGTCCCGACAAACAAAAGCATTGCTCTGTGGCGACTTGTACAACTATAATTGAGTTGAATCACTTGACAGCTGAGGTAGAGAAGAGATAAGCCAAACACTGATAACCCCTTGGAGCTTGATAATATGTTCGTGTGCACAGAATATGACAAGGGGAGTGTCAAATTGACAACAGATAGGTAAAGACTGTAGGTCGCATGGCTGTAAAGGGGCTTTCATTTGACATTGACGTTAAAAACAAGTAAAGTAGTTTTACACGTTTTTATGGGTTTTTCTATTTTTTTTGGAGGTATTTTTGTTTATTAATATTGGTTGACGTACTTGACGTTTGCAGAAAATTTCCTGACGGTTTTATAAATGTTACAGCTTTTGACATTTACCTACTCGCAAAAGTTTTTGTCAATCATTGACATGGAAAAGGGGAAGAGGTATCTCAATCATGCGTTTCCAAATGTGCCACTTAGGTTAGGTTTGTGGGTTGTGAAGTAGTAATCTCTGTCGCACTCAGGTTAGTACTGACCCATTCTGGTAGCCGTCGGGTATCTTTATGTTGTTGAACAGAAAGGGACTTTCGGTCTTTTGATTCTATCTCGATTCACAGAAGGATGGCCATTATTTTCCGTTCGTGTCTCCTGTGGCAAGCTTTGATTTTATTACTGGAACAATTGAAGTTCATAGAACTGTTTGGCTGTGATTAAATAACTCGATACTAGAATGTTTGCTCTTATCGTAGACTCGCGGGATGCTCTTGTTACTGTCATGATTGGCTGCTTAAAAGACACTGCTATGGTCTAGAAGGGTATACTTATTGATCTTGATATGTTCAACAGTTTAGAGAAGACGTCTGACTTTAAGTGTCTATTTGTAACCCCTCCGAATAAACGGGGTTTGGGTACCTATAAGTTTATCTTTCCATTCTTCCCTGATGGGGTACGCACTCTAGAAGGGTCTTGTAAATCAAAGCATGGCGCGAGATAAACAGTCATAGGTGCATTTCCAAAGTATTTTCTTACGATCGTTGAGTGACCATCTTTATGATTATCATACCGCTTAAGCTTAGTACGCTCTTCTCGAGCTAAAAAAAATGTTATCTGGTCTCCAAATTTTCTCGCCAAACATCAGCTAAAGTCCTAGAGCGCTGTGGATAAATGTCACAAAAAACATAACTTACTTCAAAAATTCAACTCTCTCTATTTTTAAACCATTTCCGATTCTAGGTACTCCTCGTCGAGGAATTGATTAAAAAAGTTCATCCTTGCTTACTTCTACCGCTCTCCGCGATACAAAAACGCAACAAAACAACAGAACACAACGATCTGTCAAGATTTCACTTGAGAAAATTGCCGCCCCATTAAATGAGGACGCTAAATTTTGACATTCTGAAGCAAAGGCAAAAGTTTGATTTTTTAGCTCGAGCAGCGTACCACTTAGCTAAATGGGTTCGCTTAAGTTTAGCTCAGCAAAATTTTGGAGAGAATTTTGTTTGGGAGCGAAAATTTAGTTCGAGCAGCGCACTAAGCTTTATCTATTACCTATTGCCAATGATTGTACTAAGATGTCACCCCTTGACATCTTTGTACGCAGATTGAGGAAAGCCTCAAGTCCGTTGGCTGGAGTTTCTCTCATCGCGCTGCTGGCTCCGCTACAAAAGTGGGTAAATTCATTCCTCAAAAGTCATTAACATCGACATACCTATAAACAACCTTGATACTGAAAAGGTTAATCGTCCACGGAAAATAACAAATACTTAACTTCAAAAGTACTGCGTGAATTCCCCATGACAATAACACTCAACCCCTTAATGACGTTCTTCATATTACGCCTACAGGTTCTCTTTAAAAAACAAAATATTTGTTGTTTGTTACTGTCATTTTCTTGGAAACCGCGTTGATTTGAAATTTGTTTATGATTTGCTATACTTGTGTGCGCAGTTGGCCATAAAAACTACAAACTTTCTCTCATTGTTTATCAACAACAGTTTTTAAAACGGTTTCTCTAGCTTACGTCACTGATTAAGAGACGTAAATATTTTGAATGGTGTCTTGTCACAATCAGCAGTGTGAAAAAAATGACATTTAGCACCGCAAAAACGAAAACAGATAATATAGTCATTGAATATTTTAATTGAATGTCAATTCAGTCAGTGGAGCAGTAAGCATGAAACGTCATAAGATCCGTAGCTTTACGCAGTCGTCTACAATATCGAATGACACCCAGTGTAATGTAGGTAGGTAAGTGATACAATGAATGCCATCTAACATTCAAGTTATATAACATGGCTCGAAGCAGAAGCACTACAATTGCTGAAAACAAAGCTAAAGCTGTATGCCTACTCGTTTGTATCATTTCAAGTTGCGCTTGCGAGTTGTGATTGTGACGACTATAAAATATGTGCTATTTATGTGTGTGTGATCTTGGAAGATGATGTTATAAATATTATGGTGATGTGAGAAAAGTTTCAAGGCGTTTTTATTTTGCGATTTATCTTCGAACACATAATTTGTGAATTGTTGTCATAGTTTATAAAATTATACATTATGCTTAACGTTATCGTGTCGCACGTGAGCGAGCGAATTTTGTTTTGTATAATTATTGGCTGGCGTTTCCTCTACTCATTCTGATTTTACGGCGTACTTTGAATTTTTGGCTGATTTGCGTTTTGTTGTGCGTAGTTTTTGTTGTAGTAGCTGTTGGTAGGTATAAGTATTTGTCTGTCTCTTTACGGCATTTCCAAAGGCCTTATCAATTTAGCATGCTTTTTAAACCAAACAGGAAGAACAGGCGTTTCGAAAAAAGTTTGAATCGAATAAAATACGAATTTTGGTACAAAATAAACATAGGTACCTTAAGGGTTTTTTGATTGTTGGGTCTCGCCTCGACTAAGTTGTTGTCCTAGCCATTTTAGATGCGTAATTTTCGCACCATGTCAATGACGATGTACCACTAGCTACAAAACTGCTTTCCTTAACTTCCTAATAGTAGTCCAATATTAGGTTAGGTTAGGTTGAAGTGGCTTTCGGCTAGCCGACACACTAAGACCATTATATAAGGTCCCCTGTGATACCACATGAATCTATAGGTATATGTATTTAATTCTTCGTATACTCGTTGAACCAATTGGAGCTAATGATGAAGCGTATTAGGAGACTTCGGATGTCTGTGTTTTTTGGATCGTTCAGATCACTATAGTAGAACGCTCCCAAATGGGCCATGAGTTTTCGTCTTTGTGAGAGATTTATTATGAGTTTACAAGTAGCGATTGGAGTACCTGACGATTCCTTATCTGGAAGCTAGTGCAGGTCCGTGTTTGGCGAGTTCATCAGCCTTGCAATTACCTGGGATGTCCCTATGCCCCGGCACCCAATATAGGTTAATATTGAAGTGCTTTGCCATCTCTCTGAGAGACGAACGACAGTATTGGGCTGTTAAATAATTTGTAGAGACTGATTCCTAGCTTGACTAATATTAACTAATAGTAGTCTAATAAGCCTGGAGATTTTACGACCTCCTAATGACGAAACTTTCAGTATAAAATTACCTATTGTGACCTACAAATTATTTGATGTGAAGGTTAAAAACGATTATTAGTAAGCCCCTTGTCTCTGCGGCATAGAGTATTATATACAGAGCCTCCAATTGCCAATTTTGGAGCTTTTACAATGAAAATTGGAAATTAGGGGAACAGTTTTCGAATTTAGGGAAAAACTCAAGACTGCTCATAAAAAATGGGGAAAACAGTCTTCAAGTCTGAGAACACTGGTCATGACATTAATAAAATGAATGCGGTCCACACTAGAAAAATGTCTGACCCAGTCTGACTTAATTTCTTGCCGTCCCTTTAGATATAAACTTTCACTGAAATTTGACAGTTGCGCGTTTGACAGCAAAATTAAGATTGTCTTGATTGCATCGGTCAAACGGCCGGCGCTGAGGTTCCCTTTATCATTATCAGGCCAAACGTCGTCTTGTGGAGAGTGGGTGTAAGCTCTCCACCAATTTATTCCCGTTTCATTAAATACTTCACCTGGCAGGACATTTGGCCCAGCAGCCTTATCGTTGGACTAGAATTTAGACAAATCTATTCTCATCTCGTTGAGTTGTTGGGGCCAGAGAATTGTTGGATTTCACTGTCTGGATTGCATAGTTAGTTCTGCATAAAGTGCGAATTTCGAACAAGCGAACATTCGTAGCTTCCGATATTTCATTCACATGACCACTTTTTTTAGACCAAGATACCCGCGATTCAGTTTCATTTTTTAAGGTTAAGTTCGAACGAATTTTTTATTTGTATGTTTGTGGATTGCGGCTCATTATGTGGATTGTAAATAAAGTGTGACAGTTCGCTGCAAGAATTTTCAACTCATGAGAAAATTGCTGTAGGTACCGTAGAGTCGCCAGTTGCCGGCCCCCTAAGAGAATTTTGCCAGAAAGTGTATCGTAAAATATGCATTTATTAACATTTTGTAAGGCTTTTTTCAATTTTGTAATTCTTGAGGTTTTTCAAATTGATGTAATTATATTAAAACGAATATATTCATTTCGAAAAATACAATATTAAGTTTTTTGGAAAAAAACCTATATTTGCCAGTTACCGGCCACTTATATCTTAAGCCCGGCCACCAATGCTCCTATACTCGGCCATCCAAATCACGACAAGATCAATGGTATTTTATTAGTATTTAGGTACAAACAAAATATAGTATTAAATAAGAGATAACAAAATAAAACAAATGTTTATAATTAATAAAAAATAATAAATGAAATAAATTATTTAAATATACAGTAGGTAAACTTTGTAATTATTAACACTTCAACTTTTAATAATACAATTAAGGACAAACATATAAATTAAATTCATTTAAAAGGAACTTTGTTAATAAACATTAGGTCTTGAAGCATTAAAAATAAATAATAATATTTGTGTATAGGAAGACCATGGGTGAAAGCGTTTTTCCGCAGGCTGTTAATGTCAGAAGAACTGTCAGAGTTTCTTTTACATTTTCTGTTTTTATTTGATACACACTACACATAGCCTTTTGGAGCCAGTACGTTTCCAGTTCTAGGAGCCATACTAAAGCTGGTCTCATCAGCATTTAGAATTCTGGAGGGATCAAGAAGATTCAAGAACATCTTCTGCGTTTTCCTCGTTCAGATATTTCTGAAGGTCCTGGAACCACTTATTTTGGCGAATTTCGTATAGAGCGTTTGACAAATCAGGGACATTGTAGGAAATTTCTTTTAAGGTGCTCGACTCATGTCACATAATTACGTTTAAACTGTTTTAATATTAAATATATAATATATTCAGTAAAAAGTAATTTTATAAATGTTTTATTTTTTAAAAACCTCTCAAGGGGCCGATTATAGGACCCACGTTCCCAATATTCGGCCGCTTAGTTTTCACACTAAAAGAGCGGCCGAAAACTGGAGTTTATTTTAATTTAGCGGCTATTTTTGCTTGAAGATTACTCTTGTGGTTTTGTTATTGAAATTTTGCAGTTTATTCGACATCCAAAAAAAAAATGGGTTTCCTATTTTCGGCCATGGGTGGCCGAAATCAGGCAACACCTATTTTTTGTGTATCCTATCTCCGGCCCCCTTAAAATCCATAGTAATAGCAATATTTTTTCACTTTAAACAACAAATTTTATTGAAGTATAGTCTGTATTACTATTAGAAACGCTTATAAAACCCTCACCTCAATAGTTTGCACATAAATCGTTAAACCCCAAACACTTTCCACTACGGTTTACAACACTTAAAACTGGTCTGAACTTGAACCTGTCGAGGTCGCGCAACAAACGAACGTGTGTGTAGGTAATACCCGGTGTAATGTTAATAAATATCTTGACATATGATAAGAAGGAGATGCCCGATCTATTCGAGACATACGACAAAGAAGTAGGGCTATAGTTTTACTATTGCCGATGGTTTTCCTTCAGAGTGGCCGGAAACTGGAGACGGCCGGCATTAGGCGACCTTACTACCTGCAGTTCACGACCGATGTAGAAACACTCGTATAGGAACACTTCGCTTATAAGAAACGAATGTGGAAACACCTTAGAGTCTGTTTCTTGTATACCTCAGTCTTCGCATAATAAGAGCACCTTCGATAAAAAAAAAGCATTTTTTTTTGGTATTTTAGAGGTTTCTTATATCCGTCGTGGACTTTAATTGTAAATTTCGCTATTTGAATCGGTTTTTTTATACAGTCCTTTTAGATAGAACAAAAAAAAAAAAATAACTGCATTCAAATTAATATATATAATTTGTTCACAATTCGCTCTCATTTCAGTAGCGGTATTTCGGTGGTCTGTGATTTGTGTGGTTTTTCCATAACCTCAACCGTCAACACAGACTGTGACAGTTCCACAAGGTTTCCTTGGCCATCTCCACAAATTTCCAAATCATATTGAGTACTAGAGTCCATTGCTGCCATAATGGCCACACCTAGATATACGTACCTATCTATTAAATAAATAAACACACTTGCCTAGGTACCTAAAAACTACAATTGAGCCAAAAATACCCACACTTCTGATTAGCAAACATAAGCAAAGAAGTCCAAACTAAACGATTTAATTTCCAGTTTCTTGTTGAATAAACATCACGCGCCTGTAGGTAGGTACCTATAATAACAAGAAAATTGTGAAAAACAAAAGCGATTCATACAATCATACGAACGATATACCTACCTACGATAGGTTACCTCTTACGTCTGAGCTAGGGCAGAAAACTAATTCTTAACATCCGCTGGCGTTCATTAATTTTATACCTATATAGGTACCTACCTACTCCTGCCAGAGGTTGCGTTTAATAGTTTCGTCTTTGTTTGGGTAGTAAAAATGTAAATTAGATTCATGATGTAAACCGCGACACGACTATTTTTGTTCCATATTTGATAGCGCAGCCAAGTTATTTCCTTGAACTGTGCGCTAAAACCGTTGTCGATAAGAACTTACGAAGTCAATCAAACATGGATTTCATTACACATACCTAGTCATACAATTTGACTGACATATAAAAATACTCTCAATTTTGGTTAGACATTGATATGATTAATTCAATGGGTTACCTAACCTATCATGACATTCTTCATCATTCGAATCACCATCCGTTAAATCCCCTTAAATTTTTTGTACTCTTTGTATTAATTTTCGTCAAATCTACATTTTTGCACATTTCACCTACTCTCAATTCCACTGGAACACAGAAAAAAAAAAAAACAAAAATAATAACATTTTCGCTGACAACAATATTTATATTGGCTCAATGGGAGCAAGCATTCACCCGAGCAGTCGGCCCAACCCCCACGGAACCACATTGCACAAAAGTTATCTCAGCGTAGCTACACATTCGCCCGCACACCACTTTACTCATTACGCAAAGTTTAAAACACTTTGGACTGTGGATTGTGGAAGTGTGAAGTCCCATCAACCCCTCAGTTACGCAATGCACATGAGGAACTCGAATGATACGCACTCGCTTGCTATAGCAATAGCAATTCAGTTTCAGTCATCTCATACTCATATCTATACTCATGAAATGATTCACGTTATGTAGGTATGTAAACATAATTCAATGCTGCATATAAATGTATAATCTACCTACAACTACACGCCATCTAGCTACATGACATTCAGTTTCAATAATTGCTTGAAGAACCCCAGAAATGGTAGGTAGGTAGGTATGCATTTCAAATTTTAAAGTCACCCCTTAGCGTCATCATTTTGTTATGAAATTCCATTTCCAATTCCAGTTTGGTAGCGTTTCTCTGAATTTGAAAGAAGAGTACATAGACCCAACCAACATACCCCTACTCTATGCGATGACGTCTGTTAAATTGTTTCATTCGTTTTATACAGTTCACACTGTCTTTTCGATGAAGAAAAGACTAAACAGATTGTGCGATTGGTAATCGTTAGCTTTGCGCAGAGGCGATATCGTAACCAATGAGGTCCTACCGAGGTGCGATTATTGCTAGTTGAAAACTTTAACCAATACCCCGCCATGAGGACGTGAAATACCGTCCGCTACGGCAATTTTTGGAAGCCCGAGAGGGCTGATAATCATTTTTATAGAAGTAGTACTAGAGAACTAGAGTAGTAGAAGAAGTGGAAGTTTTTGTCTGTTGCTGTCTTGCTGCTTGCGCAGTTGCGCTTGCTGCACTGCACACATTAGTAGTGATTATGATTTATGATTACTTACAATAATAGCAATAGCAAGTGTGTTCTGTTTACTTTTTACTTGTGTGACACAGTGATGGGAAATAAACTTTTCAGATTATACTTTTTTCACAAGTTGAAATTGTAGCCTATAGCTATAGGTATACGTATAGCCCTATAGCGTATAATAGGACTTAAGTGTAACTTTGTCGTTGTGGAAATTCGTAGCTATATGAAAATTGAGTTAAATATGCGCACATATTTTTTACTACATATGTAACTACATATTTACTTAGCTCATGTAGGTAGGTATATATTTCGAAAACCTTATTGGTGACATACCATATGATATGACATATGACCATAATAAAAAAATGTCATTGTTTTTGAAAACAAAGGAGTTCAGTCGTTTAAGGGACAAAATAATAATAAGAGTTCTGTCTCACCTCAGGGTTTTGTTTATTAGGCTGCGTCATTCTTAACGTCATTTCTTAACAAATTCTTGGTTTCAATGCACTGAAAATTTTTAAACTGAAGTCGATCTCTGCACAAATTTGTATATGAAAAAAATCTTTCCAAACAAGCCGAAGAATGTGGTTTTGAAAGTAGGTATGCCTTGAGTTATTTCATAAACATAAAATTACCAAATTCAATTTTAGTGAGGGTAACCTCTACCTCCGTCCAAAACATTAAAATTGGTCCATTTTTTAAAGATATTAAATGCTCAAAGTCGGCTATACTATAGTATACGATACTCATTATTAACGCTATCAATTTTGAAATTTTATTATCACAAATGAAATACCTATTACCTATTTAGGTATAGGTAATATAAATGCAATTGTGTCTCTTGAAATAACATGATTTGCCGAAAAATATTCTATAGAAATAAACACTTTGTGTATGGTGATGCGATGCACAGTTTATGCTGATGAGTTGCTGATTAAATCATCACATTTCAGTGTTAAGGTGGAAGTTTTGCTCATAAAAGTTTTAGTCGATAACTATGATCGCAAAGACGATAAATTAATTTTTATTATGTATGAAGCAATAAGAAAGCGGTCGAAACGCGTGCGAACTTTAATAAGCAGATTTAAAAGAAGAAAAATTCCAACAATTAGAGACTATTTCACAGTTGTAGAAGAATATCCAGAGGATGTATTCCAAAATCATTTTAGAATGTAGCGCTTTTCTATCTCTTCCGACATTTTACTTAATATTTTTGCCGGCGAATCAACGCTTAACGTTGAAAGGGATGCTTTGTCTTCAAAATGTATTCTTAGACGGAGGTCTTCCACAAACGATATGATGTATAGCTAATATTTTCCATGTAGTTTATGATTTGGCACATTGCATATTTTAAAGAGGGATTGTAACTGCGTAACTTTTGAAGCCAAAACATGTTTGGTAAATTGTAACTTTTTTGAGTCGATTGTATCTGTGTAACTTTATTTTCTCATTCACCCCTATCGGGGACCCGGGAACATTCCCGGGGAAATATTATTCCCGATAGGGGTGATTGTATCCAAAAGATACAATTGTATCCACTTTTCTGTCACTGGTGTGACACTGATCTGCGACCCTGATCGCTGCAGAATTCTGTTCAAGTCGCAATCGCAACAAAAAGGACCAATTAGAAAAGAGAGTGTCGTTTATGATTATGCTCTGAAGGCTGAACGCTGAAGCCATTCTGGGAATTTTTACATTTCACGATTTTAAGAAGCCGCTAAATATAAACTATAATAGTGTTTGTGTTATGACTTCGAGCAGGGTTTGCAATATCAACATAAATTGAATGGATTTTTATAAACACAAATCGCAATCTAAGTAGGTAATAGCTGACTTTTAAAACACAAAAAAAAAACTGGTTATATGTTCCATTGGTGGACACGAAAAATTTGAAATCTGAGAGCGAAATCTGAAAATCCCAAATTGGGAATACCTAACAAAACAACATTAATTTTCTTTTAAATTCACTGTTATATGGATGGACATCATTGCTTCTTTACAGTTGTTGTTGTTGTTATTGTCACATTGACAATGACAGTCTGGCGGGCAAAGGCAGCGAAACAGTTGTAATTGACTCTCCCGGTTCCCGGAGTCTATCTATACTACACAGACACACTTTCTTGACAGTCGACTGATAAACTTTGCTCTCCTGTGCATGAATACTACATCCAAATTGTCATTCTATATACATTTGACTAACTTTTCCCATTTCTCCTCTCGTTGCAGGTCCATTTCAGTGCTGAGCAAAACCGGCTACCGCCTCTATTCAATCTCATCGGTTGACAAGGTCGATGAAATCTATTCCAAAGAAAATGAGAACATTCGGATTGTGGAACGACTGTTCAACAGCAGTCTGGTGGTATTGGTAACCGAAAGCAAACCGAATTGCCTGAAGATGCTACATTTTAAGAAAAAGCTTGACATCTGCAACTGTGTCTACCCATCGACAATCCTGTGCGTGCGCATGAATCGATATCGCTTGGTGGTATGCCTGGCCGAAAGTATTCACATACACGACATACGTGACATGAAGATCCTGCATTCGATCGAGAACATCTCCCCCAATGAACTGGGTCTGTGCACGCTGTCGTTAAACTCACATCTAGCATATCCGGTGTCGGCGACATCGGGCGAACTGCGAATTTTCAATGCAAACAAACTGAAACCTGGTATTACAATCAAA
Source organism: Cheilosia vernalis (assembly GCA_949126925.1). Classification (NCBI taxonomy): domain Eukaryota; kingdom Metazoa; phylum Arthropoda; class Insecta; order Diptera; family Syrphidae; genus Cheilosia; species Cheilosia vernalis. Next base: position 12,959,472 of record OX421361.1, on the reverse strand, counting down.
GCGCACGAAACTGCTCTGTCGGCGATAAGTTTCTCGCCAAATGGGATGCTCATTGCCACCGCCTCCGAGCGTGGAACTGTGATTCGAGTGTTCTGTGTGAAGAACGGTCAGCGAGTGCAGGAGTTCCGACGCGGAGTTAAGCGTTGCGTGCGGATTGCTTCGCTTGTGTTCAGCGCCAATGCTGATTTTCTCTGCGCCAGTTCAAACACCGAAACTGTACATATATTTAGAATTGACTCCAAAGCTGTTGAGTTGACCGAACGAAAGGCTGTGCTGGATGGTTCCGAGGTAATTGGAACATCGTCGCTGGAAGACATCAGTGCGGCGGCACAGGCATCGGAATCGAGTGGCGGCTGGTCGGGATATTTGTCGAAAGCAGTGTCCACGTATTTTCCAAGTCAAATGTGTGATGTGCTCAATCAGGATCGGGCATTTGCAACGGCAGTACTGTCGCAACCTGGACTGAAGCATGTCTGTGGCCTGGCGAAAGTACAAAAAGAACTGAAGCTGTTGGTGGCGTGTGAGGATGGATTTATGTACATATATGAGTTTAGTGATACGAAAGGAGGAGCTTGCAAGCTGGCACGAGTTCACGACTTGAGAAGTACCCTTGAGGGAGTGATTGGTATGCTGGGGATTGGTGGGGGCAGTTGCAGATTTGAAACTAATTTCTTAACTTTCTTTTGCAGAACTGAATCTCAGTGAGAGTATGAACAAGTTGGCGACAACGCCAGCGGTGGTGATAGAAAACGCCGAGGTGAAGAAGGACAATTCATATGCTGGAATATTGAAAGGCGAACAGGCCAACGCACTCACAGGTATTTATTTGAAATTGTCTCTGAAATAAGTCGAAAAAGCACTCATTAATAAATGAGAGAACCCTAAGGCAATATTTCTAACTACTGGCCGCCTTGCGTTCTTAAAGCTGTTCCCGATTAGATACTGTAGCCATTATGGTGCAGTTATGATAGGGCATACCACTGCTCCGATCAGTCTTTCTCTACATTTTGAAAGTAGCTGTTTGTAATCTCTTTTAAACAACCATTGACGATTATTTCCCTTTTGCATTCATTGGTACTCGCAGTGCAAAAATGCGATAACTAAACAATTGTTTAATAAAGATCCGTTTGGCCCCGATCGGTTCATTTTAATCAGTGCTTTGATTGATGTAGCATTCAGCACTTCAAAATCTCTTCGTCGTTAATTATGTCTTCTCGAAGTTTTGTTTTTGTAAGCTGATCCATTTCTGTTCGTCACGTCTTGTGTTTTCACTCCGACCTAGCGCTTATAAGAAGTTAACATATTTTTAAGTGTGGCTATGCAGTACATTGTTTCTATATACCTGTATACATGTTTGCGGCCTCTAAGCCTGCAGCAGACTTTAATCCTTGTCTGAATTTGTATATTTCGGCCAAAAAACAAACCGAACTTTTAGTCTGACATACTCTACCCTCTCAACGCGTATTCGCTTCAAAGCGGAATTTTGTTGTACGAATTTGTTTCTCTCGCGCTTTGGCATATAAAACCGTCAACGCGACAATAGGTCTGTTCATTCATTAGTCAAACTTCGTTCCCTTACGCAAAATTTGGGTAGAGGTGAACGAAGTTTGGCTAATTTTGACTAATGTGTTCGAATGCGTTTTTGTAAGGGAGCAGACCTATTGTGAATTGGGCATTATAGTAAGATGGTAAATATGGTTTGGCATTGGTTGGTATTACTAGGCCACAAAATTATTTTCTGAAATGTTTGCTGTTTAGGCAACCAATTGCGAATATATCTTTTAAGTAGCCACTGTTCTGGGCGCTAATCGCGTAAGCACAAAACGATCGAACGACATCGTCTCGACGATACTTCTACTTAGTCGGAACGATAGGACATCGTTTTTTGTTGCTGCAAACGTCAAATACCCTCGTCGAAACGATTTGACTGAACGATGGCTATTTTGCAATCGTTTCTTTGTTTTTGGTGCATTTTTTTCAGCTATTTAAAGGAAGACACTCCCTTTCTTAACCGAGTTGTAAAAGAATGCATTCTTTGCAAAAAAGAAATGGTTATTGACTTGAGTTTCATTTGTTTTATTTTTTCTTTACAATTAAGCAAATAAAAATTCTCATCTGTTCCACGAAATCTAAGAAATTTATTGGCATTTTAATTGCTTTAAGAAAAACGTATATATTTCGAAAGCCACCAAGTCTTCTTCTCTCCTACCTCTCCAGTCTCCATACATACTTCCCTCAGTTTCAATTCGAAAAGAACTTCGAATCTTACATACCCTCCAGGAGTGACTGGGAGATTGAAATAGTACCCCCTAAGGAGTCTGTCTGTTTCTATACAGATGGGTCCAAAACTGAAACAGGAGTAGGGGGGGGGGGAGGTGGTGTTTTCTCTTATGATCTAAATTGTAAAATCTCATTCAGCCTTCCTAATAACTGTAGTTGTATTTCAGGCGGAGGTCATGGCGATCAAAGAGGCCTTGTCGTGGCTTCGGTATAATGTAATATCTGTAAAGGATATCACCATCTTTACCGACAGTCAAGCCGCGATTAAATGCCTGGATTCTGTCGTCTTCAATTCAACAACTGCCCTCAATTGCCGACCATCTCTGAACGACATGGCGAAACAATTCAAAATTCACCTTATATGGGTGCCGGGCCATAGAGACATTCCAGGCAATTGCATCGCCGATGAGCTCGCCAGACAAGGCACTACTATGTCGACTCTACCAGAAAAGAAGAGGGTCTATATGCCTCTTGCTACTTGCAAGCTCCTTATTAAACAAAACGCGTTAAGCGCTACTAATCGCAGGTGGTTTAGCTGTTTAACGTGCCACACCTCGAAACAGATCTGGCCTCAGCTGGATTCCAAGCGCTCAAAAAGTCTTATTACACTGAAAAGACCCATAATAAGCACTCTAGTAGGTGTCATCACGGGACACTGCATCATAGGGAGACATGCTCTCAGATTAGGCCTCCCTTCAAATGATTTCTGCAGAAGCTGTATGTATAGACGAGGAGGAGGAGGAGACTATTCACTCAGTAGAAAACTACACCTCGGAGAATATTTCTTCGATAATCTCAGCGAACTCGCAAACATAGGTATCAACTGCCTCCATCGCTTCATTCTTAGCTCCGGCTGGTTCAACGGGTAGGTAAGGAGAAGTTATCGATCCTGTGGTAACACAATGGGCCTAATTTGGCCTAAGTGTGGCTGCACTTGAGGCGGCCAGCCACTCTAACCTAACCTAACCTACGTCTCCATACACTTTAGCATATTGTTTCAATTCCTGCTAGACGTTCGTCGACAGCTCCTCATCCAATATAATGGTTTTGAAACTTCACTGTACGTGTACACTTTCACATTTCACTCTGATTGGGCGATAAGTGTTTTCTTGCATCTTGCTAATGTATTTATACATTTCTTATTTCTTACTACAAACACATTTTTGCAATGACAACGATACATTTTTACATTGTATAGCTGTCAGAGTTTGTTTATAGGACTGTTCAAACTGTTCAAAATGAAAACGATAAACGATTCAATTGACCGAAGACTGTCGTTTCATAAATTAAGCGGTGAGAGCCCTGTTAAAGAGATCTCAACTATCTATTGCCGACAACGCTATGCATTTCCTATGTTACGACAGGCGCGCTTTTTAGGCTGATAATGAGTATTTAATATTAATTCCGACTATGCGCTTCCACACTCGAGAGTTCTCGTATCCACCAACTGTTCCCAAATTGATGTGATTCCTTCGCCCGTTCAGCTCCATGTCTTTCAAAATAGAAATTGTCTACTGGTTTCTGACACGTTCTCTCATGGAGCGTCGCGTTAGAAGTCCAATAATGCTCGAAAATTGTTGGAAGACACCGACTTACAACCGTCTCTATTGTGATAATAACATTGATTTTACCATATAACAGAACCGATACATACCAGGTAATAGTGCGCTACGGCTCACAAATATAGGGCTCTTTAAAAACAGCAGGATAGGACACAGTCAGGAATCAAAGTCTTGATACACTTGATTTTGACACACCGTACGATGTGTTGTACCCTGACAGAGAGGATTGGTATAGGAGCTTGGTCTCGAGGGTAAAACGGACCTCGTTATATGCTGACGGATCCAAGACCAGTTAGGACACAGGGTCTTGTATATTCTCCAGTGAACTGGACCTTCATTTGGCCCTGAGACTTCCGGACACCTGCAGTGTGTTCCAGGCACGAATTCTGGCCGCACTCAAAGCAGCGGAGGTACTTGAGATGAGATCGGTATCGATAAGAATATCGCGCCTAAAGCGCTAGAGTCACATACCACTAAATCTGAACTAGTCAGGAATTGCCGCACAATGCTCAAGGCATTATGTTCGCAGAACCGTGTCAGATTATTTTGGGTACCGGGGCATTGTAATATTGGAGGTAATGAAAAGGCAGACGCTCTGGCCAAGTAATACCATGATTGAGGGTATAAGAGCACCTATGGCCGTGGCTAGAAGGGTTGTTTTCGAAAAAAAAAAAATTCATAATATGGTCATAAGGCCATAATATGGTCACAACTAGAAGGTCACAGGGTCTCAAAGGCACTGTGGCCTATTTTAAACCGGAGAAAGTCTGAAGAATTAATGAATTTCAGTAGAACAAAGTCAAGATTAACGGTAGGAACACTCTCTGGACATTGCCTTCTAAGGAAGCATGTCATGAGACTAGGACTAGCTAACTCGGACCTATGCAGGTACTGTGAGGACCTAAAAGTCACGGAAGACATCTCAAACATTCTATGTGAGTGTCAAGCAATCGCTCGGAGGAGAAGGAACCACATTGGCAGGTACCTACTTCTTTAATCGCTTAGAGGAGGTTGATTCCTCAAACAATATTGAGACCATTATAAAATTCTGTAGGGAAATTTATTGTTTGGACGATTTGGCTTAGGTTTTGAGCCGTAACGGTTCACTGGGGATGGCGATGGGCCCGCTATGGTGTCTGGTCTTTTGTGACGATCTTACAACCTAACCTAACCTAACCTAACAACCCCGATTCCACATTTGAGCGGAACTAACATAGTTTTTATGTTAAGACTGGTTCCATTCTTTGTAAGATCTTAAATAACATTGAGCTGAACAATAAATTAGTTGAGCTATAGACAAGTTGATCATGAAGTCTCTTTAAGGGTCTTCTGACAAAGCTCCTCAATTTTTAGTCGTTTGCTATGCGTTTCAAGTACGCGGTAGTTAAATAAAGTGAGCTTAAAACGACACTAATTGTTGACAGTGCTTTTACAAAAATTCGTAAAGTGCGCGCAGCATTGGACAAACACAGACTGTTCTACTATACACAAAAACTATAGTCATGTGCAAAAAAAAAAAACACACACCTCAAGACCCTGTCATCAATCAACCAATTCACCATCATTCATCAATCAACTCGCACTCCACATCTAGCAACATAAGAAACTACAACCTTAACCTTTTAAACTAGACAATCTTAATTTTATTCCAGCAGAATCGGCCAAATATCGCAGCCTATGTGACGCTATAGATTCGCCAGCAAAGATCTACGACGAGATGCAGTTTCCACCAGTAGTACCAGTACGGGATTGACACCTTAAATCCGACTAGGTGCTACAACAACAGCGTAGTTTGTAGTTTAGTTAAATTCTACTAGCTGATAAGTTAACAACACGAAACAAAACAAAAATACTATATATATGACTTCTCAGCAAATTCTACCTTACACATTCTACATGAGGACAATATTATCGATAAATTTTAAATTGAATCACACACACACACACTCTTGTTCCAATAAAAGAGACACGGGCTCTCTATACCCATTTAAATGTAAACAATTTGCTTAGAGAGGTCAATTTTAATTTCTTCGTTTGTATCATTATTTTCTTTGACATTCAGGAATTTATCTATCAACAGTACCTGAAAAAAAAAATAATAAAATAATAAAAAAAAATAAAAAAATCATAAAACCTATTATAAAACCTCAACCAGACGATGGGTTGTCATCAAAAAAATGTTTATAATACATATCCGAATTCAACTATACTTAACCGCAAAAGAAAATCAAGCACTCTACCTACCAACAGTAGAACTTAAATCTTACGAAGTAAATCGCATCCTGAACATGGTCATAAGTACATTCAATATTCCGAGACCTCACTGTCTCCCCACACCAATCAAGACTAACTTCACTAATCATTCCGAGCCCACTATATAAAACTCTATGAATAATTCCACAGTCAATTGCCGAAAAAGTGCATCCTTGAACCCTTTTATTACTAAAACGGTATTAATGCTTGACATGTATAAACAAATAAATGTAGAAAGTGTGTTTCAGGTGTACATCTTGAAGGTTATTAAAAAAATACAGCAGCAAGATCTAGCCATTCATGAGCACTTTAGAATACCTATCTATATAAATATATATATGTATTTAAATGTGAAAGAAAATTCTTCTTGTGTATATTTTTGTAAAATATTATTTTAGTCTTAGCTAAGAGGTAAACCTATTTATTTATGTACACGTTATAAAGAAAATCTCAAGAAAAATAAAAAAAAGTATTAAAATAAAACGAGACAAAAAAAAAGTATAAAACAACTGAAAATGTAATAAAAACGAATAAAACCATGCAAAACGAAAATGGACAAAAAAAATAATAAAAATAAAAAGAACCCTTCGTCTAACTGGCTTTTTCTTTTTGTATATTCAAGAGTTTATATTAAAGTAGGTCTCTTTTTAAATGGTGCTGTCGAATATTTTTGTTCTTCGATAAACACTTTAAGCCCCATGTAGACGATAATTTCAGTTTCAGTTTCAGTTGAGCCATCAGTTAAGCTTTCAGTTAAACTGATGTGTGCAGTGCATTTAGACATTAGTCCGGTAATCAGTTGAGCTTTAATTTTAATCGAAAGCAGTCGAAAGTCAAAAGAAATACATTGCCTAATGAACGATGAAAGCCTAATTGCAATAGCAATAGTTTTGTACAAATATTAATATAGGATATGAAAGGTTGTAAACTAGTCCCGTCAAACTATAGGGGTATATCATTCCTAAATGCTTCCTATAAAATTTTTACTGCCGTACTGCAACGTCGACTTACATCCTGGATTGATACGTACAATTTATTGAAAGAATTTCAAGCCGGCTTCAGAACAGGATACTCTACCATTGACCATGTGTTTGTATTAAAGAGTATTGCGGAGTCCTTTCTCGCAAGGAAGAAGAAATTGTATGTCTTCTTCGTGGATCTCAAGGCAGCCTTTGACTCTGTGGACAGACACGCCTTATTCTATAAATTATACTCGATAGGCATGACAAGGAAGTTTGGGCGTGTTATTCAAAGCCTATATGATGATACCAAATCAGCAGTGTGGGATGGCGAGGCATTGACGGAATGGTTTCAGTCATTGTCGGGAGTAAGGCAAGGATGTGCTCTGAGCCCAAGCCTGTTTGGGCTCTTCATGGATAACATAATTGAGTTTCTGCCAGGAGGGGTCGATTTCGCGAGGGTGAATATCAAAGCGCTTCTCTTTGCGGATGATATTGTACTCTTAGCTTATTCGCCGGAGTCGCTGCAATTAATGATTAACCGACTGTGGGAATATTGCAAATTGTGGACTTTAACCGTTAACTTGGAAAAATCAAAAGTGATGATTTCTAAAAAAAGGAGGAGGTAGAAACTGTTTCAACGAAAAATGGCATATCCATGGTAGTGTAATAGAAGTTGTTAAGGAGTATAAATATCTTGGAGTTATAGTCACGAGTAATTTAAACATGGAGAAACACCTAAAGGCAAAACTGGCACAGTCGAAAATTGCTAGCATGGAGAAAATGCCTCAGTAATAAGTTCATTGCACACAGCAGTAAATATAGAGTATTTGAGGCGGTTTCGGAATCAATCATGTTGTATGCAGCGCAGGTATGGGGAGGAAAGGCTTATGATACAGTTGAGAAACTGTTAAGATACTATTTAAAGAGAACCTTTCACCTGCCACCCTGTACGCCAAAGTACATGCTAATGCTAGAAACCGGATTATCGCCCCTGTTCATAAAATCACTAAAGCTGCAAGTGGACTACGTGCTTAAGGTGTTGAATATGCCAGACAATAGATTGCCAAAGAAAGTGGCGCTCGAGACAATACGGAGCAGAACCGGCTGGTTTAAAATGTGGGTTGATCTCACTCAGGAATGTGATATGGAATGGAATCTGGTAGTGGATGGTGTCACTAATTGGAAGCCCTTTCTCTATAAGCTCATAGAGAAAGTGGACGAGAGGGCTAGAGTAGGGTTTTCACAGGAAGCGTCTAACTCACTACACAGATCGGTCTACAGCAAACTTAACCATAATCTGCAAACAAAGAACTACTTCGATGACAAATATAGCGTGGACGAAATATCTATGATGTTTAAGCTACGGGCTGAGTTACTTAAACTTAACTATATACCACATAGGGGGGATTTGCCTATATTCTGCAGCATGTGCAATTTGGAAGAACGGTAAGTGCCCCATCCTGCGTGAAACAAGACGACATTTCCTTGGAGTTGATGTTTTATCCGAAAATCAAATGCTCCTGCTTCTTAATGAAATGAACGTCGCTCAATTATACATCTATTGCAAAAATGCACTGTCTTATCGTACTAGGATTATGAATGAAAACCTTTAAAGGTCATAAAAATCTTCAAATCAAATCGTAATAGCCGTTTTTTTATTATTATTATTTTAGTATCTTTATTTCATTGGCTTAATATTTTTCTTTTTTTGTCAACCAGGCAGACGGCAAAGCCATGCTTACTTTTTATTGTAAATTTTGTAAAAATTATGAAGTCACCAATAACAATCTAATCTTATCTAATCTAAATATAAGCTATGAAGTTAGGTATTATAATTATTATAATTTGTTAGAATACAATGTTAAATATATATATATTACCATATTTGGTGAGCACTAGCTGCGAGGGCTTTCGGCTCTATGGTAATTTAAATCCATTCCTAAATTCTTGATGATTTCGTGGGCTGGTGTGTTAGCAGGTAGTAGACGGTTTGCGGTTGTGAATGATGGGCATTCGCTTATGCCTAATACATGGTTGATGTCGATGTTGGAGTTGCATAATTGGCACAGTGTACGTAGGTCTTTCACCCTTTAAGAGATTCTGGTGTGTAATGGCCGTATGTCCCAGTCCTAATCTAACGAAAACAGTGATCATACGTTTCGATGCAGTATTGATTTGATTGTATTTAGGTATTTAGGGATGAGTAATGTAGTCGAGAAGTTCTTTTGCTTTGAGCTTGCGATTAGCCATTCTGAGAAGGTCCAATAACTTAGTGTAGGTTTCGAATTGGTAAACAGGAGCATAATGCGCACGATTAGCAGCGTTGTCAGCGTGTTCATTTCCTTGTATCCCCATGTGACTTGGTACCCACATAAGCCTCAGTTTTCCGGATCTTTTTATAAGGCAGACCCTGATCCTGTTAATAATACTGGTGTTGTGGTTAGGATTCATAACTGCCCTTAAAAATGATAGGCTGTCGGTGCATAAGATGAATTTGCTCCGTAGTTTACCTGTTAAAGAGTTATGGTTTTTTTGTAAAGCTACGGCTTTAGCAGTAAAAAAGGATGCGTCAGTTGGTAATATGCCTATCAGGGATGGAAAATGCCATTTTAGATTTGTACTGAAAACTGTTGTAAGATTGTACTGAAATGGAGCCAAGTATTGAAAACAATTTTGCGTATAAGAAAGCGAATTCATTAACAAAACTGTACACACCTAAAAATATATCTGTGGCCACAAGCAAAAACCGCTTAAGTCTAATATTTAAATTATCGGGAAATGCACTTTCAAACTTCATTTTTGAACTGGAAAAAATGGTGCATTTAAGAAAGGAAAAGTGCACAGATTTTGAAAGAGGGTTTCAACCGTAATAATCACAATTTTTCATTTTATTTCTAACTTGTTTATTTGCAGTTTTATTGCATAAAGTATTTTTAAAGTTATTTTTCCAAAATTAATTTAACACCTTCTTGCTTACCAATGTCACTTAAGCTCTTATTGCAAACTGAAAAATGTTCTTCACGTCTTCTTAAATGATATAAGCTGTTTTTCATTGTCACTCTTTTCACTTTTATGAATTTAAGTTATTTTTTTTATTGAAACATAAGATTACAATTTTTTTTAAAAGCAGTTCACAATAACAAAAAGAAACAAAAATTTATTAAAAACAGAAAATTCGATTAATAATTCGTAAAAAAACTTAAAAATAAGAAGGGACTTAAGATTCTTCATTTTCGTCTTCATCAACTAAGTCATGATGTATATCAGCTACAGGTTGCATCTCCGTATCTAAGTTGTTATAAAATTCATGAAACGCAGGATCAATAAAAGAAAATAAACTTTTAAGATCATCTTTTTTCTTAGAACTTATTAAATTTTTGGCCGGGGCTTTGGGAATATCACTCATTTTAAGTGAGTTAACACCACGTTTTGCAACATTTAATGTTGAAAATGGCTGATTTTTATCAAGAGTTGTTTTGTATAGAATCTTGCCAAACATATTTTTATCGTATCTCAACCATCTCACTTTATTCCAAACAAATTTTGTTGGAATCTTCATCCCGCACTCTCCACATAAGTTTTGTTTTTGAAGCAGATCCAAAGTCGAGGAAATCTTGGTGGCTCATTTCGATTACACTGAATAGGTTTTTTAGATCTACGCTTCGGACAAAGTTAAACCAATCATGTGGATGATGAATCCGTACTTCTGTTCGTTTCTTTTTTCTTTCTATCAAGGCATGATCTGCGTCACACTCCATATGAGTGTGACCTGGCTCTAAGAACTTGTGATCTATGACTTCAATGCTAGAGTTGGATTGCAAAAATGTTAAAATCATTGTGCTCACAAATGGCTAATGAAGTACTTTATATGATGCTGTCGGTTCCGGGGTCGAATCTCGTTTTTATTCAAAGTCTGCGTTTTTTTATCATCTATTTCTATCAAACCACCGATGAAAAGGATTCTTTGGTTGAACGTCCCCAAAGCCCAATAACATTTGAAGATTTCTTTCTGTTTCTCGAAACCGATTTTCTCCTTACAATTTTGTCGGCAGCTGTTAAGACTTAAGAGGATTACATTTTCTTGCCGCAACCAATCCAGTTTTTCGAATGTATGATTCTCCACTGTTTCTTTTTAAAGCAATTGCTTTACTCGAATCAATTTCCAATTGATTTTCAACTGTAGTATGTTGAGAAGAATCGACCAAATTTTGCTCTAGTTGCTTTCCCATCTGCAGAAGTTCATCATGGGTAGAATCTGAGGAAATATCCAGATGTGACAGCTCGAAATTGGGATCGCGTACAGAATCGTCTGAACTGAAATCGTGTTCGAGTTCTGCGAGTCTGCGTTGCCACCAAATTCTTCGAAAAGTACATCTAGATTGTCATAGTCAACTTCATCTATAGATAATTTCGTTTCGTTGACTACGGGTTCCAAGAACAGCTTGCCATCAGATGCTAGGACAAACATTCACATACACACTCATAAATAGACCTAATGTAAAAAAAAATTACCCAAATCACTTGTTTTTTCGCAGGAAGCGTTTCTTTTCTGCCGTTGTTGATTTTTTTTGATGAGGTGTACCAAAAACACCTTTCCTAGCCATGTTTCAAATTTGCAAAGCTCGGGAACTCATATTGTTAATACTTTTTTTAACACCACTTCTCAATAACTTTCACTTTGATTATTGTATCTAAGCAACACTTAACTTTGATTAAACTTAACAAACACTATTAATTACACTAACACTGATTATTATATCTTCGCAACAATTAAATTCTTTAAGGCACTCGACTTTCCAAAGCGCTTAACTCAAATGATATTTCCCTCCCGCATTTGAAACAATGCCTTAACTCAACATAGTTCTGCAGTTCCTAGAATTTGAATTTTTTAAAAACCGCTTACCCCACATAGTCTCCTTCGATGTATCCAACTGAAATTCGCAATAACGACTTATCTCAGTTTGGCTATCACGAAAGAGCTTGGTTAAATTTTCTATAAACGCTTAAGTCGTTTTTAGAAGAATATGCTCGATGGATTTGTGAATAGTTTTTTGATTTGGAAAAGTATCTTAAATCGACATAAGTCGTTATTTTGGTACCGACTTTTTGCAGTTCCAAATTCTTTTATGACTTAAGCGGTTATTAAATATGCCGTTAGTTATGAGAATGAGTTAAGCGGTTTTTTCTTTTTGGTTTATTTCAACGAAAATTGAAGTATAAATGCCAGGGTTTTTTTGTATGGTAGAACAGAGCACGCGTATTATATAAGAAGCGAAAATCTAGTTCTTGTCTTAAGTCGACTTAAGCGGTTATCGCTTGTGGCCACAGATATATATATTTTTAATATTGACATAAGCTACTTCAACTTATTGCCACAGAAATAATGTCCAAAATCTCGAAAAACTCAAAGCTCGTCGCAATGGCAGCCATAATGAAATGCTTTATAAATTTAAAAACCACTCAGAAGTCGTTTTATCCATAAAAACCGAGCGATCATCGACGACATGTTGTTATGCGTTCAAAACGTTTAACAACAGTCAAAATCTCACGCTGCAGATAAAACGATATTCCTCGTCATCGTGGGTGCGTTTTCTTTCTGATTGCTCAAAAAGTAAATGAAGACTGACTACAGAAATGATCCTGTGAAGTATAGTCTTAACTTTTCTCCACTGACAACGTGCTACTTATGATATCCGCTACGAAATGCCAGTGTGAATCGTATAAACGAACGGTAATCAAGATAATCTATATACATACCTACATTCATATAATATTTGTACAAACGTCGCAATGTCGAAACGTATACATACAAGTACTCGTACGTCGTACCTGCTACCTATTTATACAGTGGTATACCCTACTCTTAGATCCATATTCAAAGCAAAGCAAAGTAGGTACATACACAATACACATGCTTTGTCTATGCCTACATCACTACATTAAAATATCGATTCTATTCTATCGGCCAACTATGAGTATAGTATGTATCAGTATTAAACAACGGCGTACCTATAGTTCACTCTAAAGCATTTGGGATGGGACCAGTCGCATCCAAAAATCATTTTTTTTCATGCATGTAGTTTAGTTACACCTTAGACGTTAGACCTTCCACGTCATTTGGATGGGATCGGACTTCGGACTATGCTATACCTATTGCTGTGCATAGAGCATAGCCTACCTATTTATAGAATTCGCTTCGCAGTGGCCCTCCGTCATTGCTTGAATTGCTTGGCAAGTGTGCGGCTAGTGCGAGTGCGAGTGCGAGTGCTCGTTCTATAGAATAGGTACTACTTACTGATCGCTTTAATGGGCCTAACAAATAGCATTTTTAACCTTCGCCTTACATCAATTGTGGGATCTCTTGTAGGACATCAGTATCAATTAATATTGTGCTTATTTATTGCGCCGTACTTTAAGCTTACATTTCATTTACGGAAGTTAACAATTATTATTCATGTCGATTACAGAATCCGCAAAAATTTATTCCCGGGGAGTTGACTCGATCTACACTCCATTCACATCCGCCATAAATATAATTATCAAATCCACCGGAAGAACAACATTGCCGATTCGCAACACTTCCTTTTCATTTTCGAACTTTCTTATCGATGCTGTCAGTTTTTGATTGAGAATCAGGTATGTGGAGTGTGGACGCTAAATATCCTGTAGCCATGTTCTGTAACTTATGCGAAAACTTTTCGCATCGAGAACACATGAAACGAAAAATTCAACTGTTTCTCGCCTCTGGAAAAAAAGTGATTCTATAACTTAGGTCGAAAATTTGAAAAAAATGTTCGCTTTCCAGTGGAAAAATCATGGAAAACCATTTGACATATTTTTTTTATTATATTTTTGAAGCGAACTTTGAAAATTAAAAAAAAAACATAATGTTTGGTGTAGTCCTTATTATTGCTGAAAACCGTGACGCGCGGAATATGATGAGGATTCAAAGAAGACTATTAAGAGACTCAGGGAATCCTTTTGAAATGCCAGAGGAAAGATTTCGGGAAATATACCGATTTAGTCGAATTTCAGCTAAATCATTGGTTGATGTTCTAAGCACCCATATGATTAAAGGGCAAAGAAATACTTTTGTGCCAGTCCCCAATCGCGTATGTGCCGCTCTTCATTTCTTTGCCACTGGGTCCTTTCAACGAGACATTGGCCAGGACTTTATAACACCATTGAGTAGAACCATGATCTCCCGTGCTGTACATGAAGTGGCTGAAATTCTTCAAAACAAATTGATGGCAACATGGATTCAATTTCCAAATGTTGAAGAGTATGATGCCATTAAACAAAGGTAAGGCTACTCTGTACTATGAAAATCATATGGACAATTGCTATAATGTACCTATACATTTTCTTAAGGTTTTATGAAAAAACCGGATTCCCTGGAGTCATTGGCGCAATTGATTGCACCCATGTCAAAATAAAGAGACCCAATCGTGATGTAGAATCCTGCTACTTTAATCGCAAAGGATATCATTCTAAAAACGTCCAACTGGTAAGATATCGAAGGTTTGCTTATTTAATTTTCTTCATCATTTTATTGTTGTAGATATGTGACTATAATCTAAAAATTTTGGCAGGGAATGCCAGATTTGCTGGCGCAACTCATGATGCCTATGTTTGGGAAGCTTCAAGAATAAATGCGCTTTTGGAGATGCGATATGAATCAAATAAAGAGCTTTCGGCATGGTTATTAGGTTTGTGTTAAGTAATTTTATTTACGGTGCTATTAATGATATGTACAACTTTTTTGTTACAGGTGATTCCGGATATCCTTTGCGACCTTGGGTGATGACACCATATCAATCTTCTTCTAGCAGTGATGAAAGACATTTTAATCTGCTTCACGCAAAAGCTAGGAACTGCATCGAAAGACTGAATGGAGTGCTAAAGTCTGTGTTTCGCTGTTTGCAAGTTGGTTTGCACACGTCACCTTCGGCTGCGGGTAAAATTATAAATGCATGCTGTGTTTTGCATAATATGCGCGTGAGTTACGGCTTGGTTCACCAAGATTTATTCAGTGGTGAATCAAATTCCAATGAACTGTATCTCCCCTCGGATACAATTAATTCAAGAATTCGATTGCGAGATGCCATGAGAATAAGGGACAGACTGAAAACTAATTTTGCTCGGAGGGAAAATATGTAAAAACCACCACATTCGAAAATGTTTTCAATATTTTATTTAACATAATAAACTCAAATATGTATTTTAAAAATAAAACAGTCTTTTATTGAAAATGTTATCACAATTTAATTGTTATGAAATGTAATGTAATGAAAAATATTCTTTTCCTTTATTCGTGCTTAAATTTATCAAGTTCAAGCAATATATTTAACTTAATTGTTATTTCCTGATTTTGTGCCATAATTTCGCCAACTTGTTTTTCAATGGTCTCCATCTTCTTTATGAGTGTTTCCTGCATGCTCTTGGCCTCTTCGATTGCACTATTGTAATAACATTTGCTTGTGTCGGTCCTTATCTTTTTTGGAAGAGAAGGCCCTTCATCCTGCTCCTTTTTTTCTTTTAATGGCTGCTGAACATTCATATTTGTATTTGAAGGCTGTCAAATATGGTTATTAAAATAGAATTTGTTTATTATATTAGAATTTGTATATTTACCATTGTTGCAGACACTCCTGACTCTGGGGTTGTGGAATCCCCATCAACTGCGTGAATTGTTATAATTTTAAGAACTTCCTCCTCAAAATTATTCAGTTCTCTGGGTGCATCCACGCTACTACCACCACCAGTTTTATTCATAAAACTCCTTTTTAAATTGTGTTGTTTTTTTGTGGCAGTTTTAATGTCGATCCAACACTGAAAAGCATGTACCATTAAAAATAAATAAATTCACGATAAAATAATAAACACATATACCTTTTTCCATTGTTCGACGGATTTATAGCAGCCGCCTAAGGAATTTAACTGAGAACACAATTCTTCCCATCTCAATTTGTTGTCGATGTTGGATGCTTGTCCCGAAAATTGTCCTCGGGCGAAAGATACATTTTCTGCCATATAACTCACCATTTTTTTTTTTTTTGCTCTTTCGAAACTCTATACATTTTCTATAAAAGGAAAATGAATTAAACTTATATTTTAATACATATCACATATTAGTTTGTAATTTACTTACTTTTTCCGCGTTATTTTCGCCCATTCTATTTTTTTCGCATGCCTTTGAATAAATGAGAAATTTTGACAGCAAAAGCGAAACACTTTTCGCATCTGAAAGTTGTAGAAACAGGTTTTCTCGCATTTTTCCAGTCATTTCTTTCCAAAATGTTTCATGTGAATAGTTTTTCGACATCGAGAGTTGTTACAGAAACAGATGAATGATAGAAATAGTTTTTTCATTCAATTCACAGCGTTCCGTCGAAAAATGTCTCGATGCGAGAGTTACAGAACATGGCTACTGGTTCGAGTCACGACTCACTTGTTTCGGGAAATAGTGGTTCAAATCATTACCTATGATGCGATAATGGCGACAGAAATTCCTGCAATAAATCTGGCGATTTTTTGGTCAAATTTTTCCGACTCTCTTTTCATTGCCTCCACCATCTTCTCAAATTGTGCACGAGTTGTTGTTCTTTTTCTGCTTAAAAATGAAAAATATATTCAAAAACTTAAATGTGTATGAATTAATTATGAATTTCCATTTTTGTTTACGTTGGCGTCCGCAATGACTTTGGTGCGGATTCAAAACGTTAAAAGTTATATGGAGTTCGGATGGGCTGCGTATTTCATAATCCCAAAAAAATCAAACAGCGTTACCGACATTCATGCACTTTTTTACGGCGGATTCTATAATAGCAAAAAGTGCAAAAAATTGGCGGAAGCCATCCGCAGACCATTCATCAGATTCTGTAATCGGGGTGATTATCTATTACGAAATTTCATGGAAAATGTAGGCATTGTGAACAGTGTTGTCAGTGGAGTACGGAGCCAAAAATACCTAAACTCAATAGGTAAAGAGCAAAAATGCGCATTTTCTTGTAGTAGGTAACTCTTTAATTAAAAAGCAACAGAAAGCCGTGTTGTTGGGCCTTACCAATAATCATTTTTAACCTTCACACTTAATATTTCCTAGGTCACAATATGCAATTTTGTATGGAAATGATTATTAGTACCGCGGGTTAGGTTTAGGACTCTTTCTCTTCATTTATCCCACGAAACGTAGTCATTTTTCCCATTTCACAGTCCCTTAAAATTCCCTCGATACTTTTTTTGTGAAAAATTCGAGTTTTTGACATAGGTAAGTAAACTCTGTATACCTACCTACGTACGCGGAAAAAAAAATAATTTTAAATTAACCTTTAGTAGATTGTAAACATTTCTATACCTATGATTTTTTTTTGGTGGTACCTACATAAACTTTGACAGTGAGTTTTCATTTTCATGTATATTTTGTGAGATGATTTTTCTGCTGAGATGTGCGAGTCTGTTTAAAACTGTATGAGAATAGAGTTGGTTCAATTACAAACAACTGTTTAGAAATTTTTAGTTTGGGTATATATGTTCGCAGCAATAGCAATAGATAAATATATATTTTCTTATATTCCCAAGAAGCCTACAAATCGCCAAACTTTGAATTGAATAGAGGAAATTGCGATAAATCCCAAATAAAAATTATAAAGGGTTAAATAGCCAGTGCTGGCAACACTAAATGTGAACTACTTAAGCTAATATTAGACTGTATGCCAATTAAGCATATGAATGCCAAAAGGCAAATGGCCAGATTAGCTGTCAAATGAACAAAATGCCACAGTTATCAAAACTGCATAGTTATTAGACTATATGATCGAAATTACCAATATGGTCATATTTGCCTCGATGGTCATTTAAGGCATTTGTTATTTTTTATTACCCAATGTTTTAGAAGGGTAATGATGTAGAGAAAAACAAACCAAAAAAGTTGAAGTTGGAAATTTATTAGTAGCACAAAACAAACAGAAAGCAAACAATTTTTACATAAACAAAAGTTCACAACAGCCACAATTAGGGAAAAGAACAAGACCACCAATTAAACATACAAACAATTACAAAGAAAATACAATTAAATAATTTACGCAAATGAAAGATCAATCAATAATGCACAAAAAAGATAAAGAAAACAAATCCCAATCCTACGAACTCATCAAACACCGATGACAACAAAATAATACTTGTTCCATCAAAAATAAAAAAATTCCAGCAATGCAATAACGAAATTTCAAGAAAGTGCATAGGTATGGGCATATAGGGCTTTATGCTGGCATTCGTGCTTATTGTCCCATTACACTATATGCTATTTGGGCATTTTTATCTGTCAAAATCAGCCAGGTCATGTGTGGCATTCAGGTCATTAGAGCATATGAGATATGCCCATTACACTGTATGACCATATTTTGACAGGAGAACTGTCAGAACTTGACATTTTATGACCACTTGGCGTATACAGTCTAATCTTACCTTTAGGCCCTAGTTATAGCCATACGTTGTTCTTTTGTTTTTTTTTTAAAGACTTAAACGTAGCGGTTGAACTCAATCTAGGTCTTTAAATGTTTCTTTTTAACTATAAAACTAGTTTATAAAAAACAAAAAAAAAAAAAAAAATCTTTAAATTTTGTAGAAAAATAATTGCGTCCGAAAAACTTTTTCCGATCTATTTCGCAGTCAATTCCACAACAAAAAACCAAATCATTCCACTGAAATATTTCATTTCTTTCCTGTTCCATACCTATGTCAGGAATTTTTTTTCTGATGGAATCCAATCAGTGGTGCTTGATTTGTTGTTTTCGTAGCGAACAATTTTTCTGACAGAATTTTCGCTATGACCGCCTAAACGTAAAATAACGTGCGACGAGGACGACTAACGAACAAAATCGTTCCAACACGCATACACTCACCAGCATTGTTGTTTGGCCCCTTTTTTAACCTCAAGTCCCTTGGTTCCCACTTTTTGAAGAATTATCAATTGAACGAAAAAGAATGTGTTTCGTAATGAATAAATTAGTTTTGCGTTAAAAATGTGTCTTATGTGGAGGCCCCTTTTTTTTTGGCTCGGGCTCCTTTTTGAAACTCTTCAGCGGCAACGCTGCGTCCCACACTTATTTTTAGTCATAAGCTGGGCGCTGGGCGAGGGGGAAGTAATCAGGTGTATTCAAGGAACTTTTCTGTGCGTATTCATGGTGAATCACAGTGTATCACAGTGTATTCAAACGAATTCGCATGCAATCACAAGTAGAAAATCTGTAGTCAAGGACTACGCAAAAATATTGATTACTTCCCCCTCGGCGCTGGGGGGAATTTTTTTCCTGTCGAATGCTCCATTACATGTTTGTCTTATCGCACTCATGTGAAAAAATAATATAGAATAGATAGGTTGAACAAAGTACGGAGATCACTCGTTCTGTTTCTGTCGCTTTGGCGACACATTCATCTAGAACACAGTGCGGTCGGTGGTTGGATAAGACATTAGAGACAAATTCATTGCTGTCCTGCCGTTGTGCTTTCGAATTTAAGTTCTTATAAATTACTCCGTAAAATGGCAAGAATCCTTAACTGCATTCCTCTCGCTTAGTTGATCTTCCTCCAGTGAATAAAAACAATAGCTTTGAGAGGTCTTAGTCTATTTTTATTTTACAAATACTGTCAGTATCATCAGGCTATCCGTACAAAATCTTCATTTGTGGTATCACCTCATTCTCCGTTTTCATACTCATCTCCTTAATCTCAGGATTGGTATGTTGGACGACTGTTTTGATTCCAGGTCTATGTACCAGAAACGCATTGTTCAGGATGGAGAAATCATAGTTCATTATACCGAGCAAATCCGCCTTCGATGGAAAGAGTCTCCGTTAAATAAAATTTCATACAAAACTCTACAAACTGACCTGTATCTGCTTGTCGTACTTCCCTTCCCATGTATAACGTTCGTCGAAGAACGGCTCTGAATTTGTAGTTACATAGAAGGGCTCCCAAGAGCTGTGATGTTTCACAGTCAAAAATATTTCAAGTGATGCTGTTTCCCTTGCTAGCATCCATTCGTTTAGTTTCGGGATAGCATGGCAATTCATGCAGACATTCTTATGAAAAGGTATCGCCGTAGCTCTGCTAAGCATGACTTGAAGCTCAGTCTTGCTGTTGGGAATGTGTTGGTGTTTCTCCACTTCGAACACTGCCAAAGGATAGACCCTATTGAAATGGGATATATTTTTTTTGTTTAGTAAATTTTGTTTTATTTGAAAAACACTTCACCTACTGACGTTCGGCTAGGAGCAGATCCGGGTCTCTGTGGATCATACTGAGAAAGTCCTTGACAAAGTTCCAACTGGGGTACATCTCGATGTCCGAGGGAAGGAGGTAGTGGGTTGTAGCTAAACGGCGTGCTATGTTTCGACCCACGTTGATTGGATAGAGCATATCATGGTCGTGGCGATAGGAGTCGTTGGAATCGGCTAAGAACGGAGAATTTTGCGAACAGTTGACATCAAATATTTGGAAGTCAATCTCAGTCTTGGGTATGAACGATGGCATGTGCTTAAACGGAAAGTAGATGTGAAATGTGACCAAATCGCGGATGAGACTTTTCTCGTTTGTGCAGCTGCGAAGGTAACTAATACTGTGAAGGGTTCGGTTGAAGTCATCACTTGGTGCGAAGATTGCGATGCTTACCGGTGCGCGCCATCTAGGGAAAGAGAAATTTGCACTTAGAATTGGGTTTCAAAGTATAAAAAAAAGGATTTGCTGTGGTATTGTTTCCGTGATCTTAGTAATACTCGTTGAATTTAAGTATCGTTAGTTAGTCAGTCAGATATGCAAAAAAAACTACAGCTACCTAACCTAAGCAGACCAGATCCATCATTCACTGACGATGTTTTAACAAAGCCAGTTCCGGTGTTAACATTATAGTAATTAACAAATAATCCAATTTTTGACGACTCTTCTTCGCTTTCAGTTTTTTTTTTTTGCGTAGTAACTATTTTTCAAACTGTGAGCAAACATTTGAAATTAAAAGCTGTCAGTCAGCAGTGCTGCCGTTTCATTTTAACCTTCTTTTTCAAATGGGAATCATCTGTTAGTTGTAGTGAAATGAAATAAATTTTTCTCCTAACGGTACGTAGTTGACGTAACAGTAGTATTTTTCCCAAACCAGAATGGAGAACATATCTGGTAAAAGTCGCCTTTAAAGTTTCGACGTTTCAGATCTTCCAAAGCCTGCTGTCAAAAAGAAGTGAAATCATGCGAAATATTCTTTTGTTGAACTAAATATAACCTGATCTTGAACTCCATTTCTTAAAAACTCGTTTTGTTAAAAATTTAAGGAGATTTAAAAACAGTTAAAAGCAAAAAAATAATTTGAAAGCATAAGATCCAGCCCACAATTTCCCTTCGGTTAAATTTTTGTTCTCTCATTTGACACTGACGTAGTCGCAAACTAAATTGTTGTATGTTATCTTAAGTCTACTAGCTAACTTACTTGGGCATAGTTGTTTATTAATCCTGGGGTAAATTCTTGAATATTTTTTTTTGTATTTTTCACTTTATTATAAAATCGATTTATTTTTTTACCAAGTTTCTTAGCTGTCACTATTTTTCTTCTTCTCATTTGACACTGATGTTTTCGGAACCTACTCTCTTTAATGCCGAGAATTGTTATTAGTAGATATAACCCGTATGACACTAATTTTTTTTTTTTGCATTTTTACTACAAAAATTCCCGGTAGGAGTGAGAGCGTACACTAAAACCTAATCAATGTAGAGATGTCAAAAATTAAAAAAAAAAAAAAAAAATGCATTGAAAATGGGGACGTTCGGATACCTACCTTGTTTATATAAAACGTCAACTAGATTTGTCGGTAATAGGTATCCCAACGTGTTGAGTAGGCAACTTGAATTGGTTTAGTATTCTCGTGGTCAGCGTTACCTTTGTTTGATTGTGCCCTTTTTTGTTGCATCCCACTTTTTTGTTGAAATCCCACAATATAAGAGCACTGGTGATAGCCGATGACAGGATCCCTCGCGCTTAAACACTGCCTGTCACCGTGTGCGACGGATTCTATGGGACAGGTCGTTCCGTCAATACGGCAAATCGCCGACGCGACGGATGCAACTGATTCTCGTGATGGCACGATCTATTATTTCTCTTTTGTTCTGTCTAAGACCAACCTTTCAACGATAGCCTCCAAATTATCCAAAAACATATATTCGCCATGTGTTGTGTATGTAATTGATTGAAGATAGTCAAACTGCTTGTTAGCCATAATGTAGTTCTCTAGTATAAAGAATTTTCCATTTTGTCGAATTTTTAATTTGGATGTAAGAAATTGTTCTCTGAATTTATTCAGAATTGTATTGGAGAATTTGTTTACATACGAGTACGTTATATTCTCCTCATAGTTGTGCTCGTGAGTTATACGCCACAGTGTAAATAGGAGAACACACGCGACCAAAATGACCGCACTATTTAGTAGACAATTATAGCTTTTGGAGCACATTCTACACCGAATATCATCGAATGGCGATCGAATTGATACTAAATTGAATTTGGACTGTTAAACGTCAAAAACGTACAAGGCGAGGGCATGTAGGCACACCCCAAATAATTAATCAAGCTGATTAAACAGAATGAAAACAAATAAACAAATTTTGGGATAGGCATATGTCTATTCTGTGTAAAAATGAGCGATTAATTATCTCAAAACAAATGCTACGAAATAAAGGTAGAGGTATGGAGATATATAGCAGTTAAGCTGAGTAACTAATATTATCAGTGGTTCCGATTTTCTATAAGACCGCATTATTTTTTTTTAAGTCTTTTGACAATATCATTGAGAATTATTTATTTATCGTAGAACAGCCGTGGGTATTTTTGGAGTGTTTCTGCTGACCGAACAAATGTCACAACCCACAACTTAAAATCATTTTCCATACTTAATTCTTAATTGATGGGTTAATATTATTTTTAAATGATAAATTGCAACCCTGTTGCTACATCCATATAGACAGAAATAAGTAAGAGACAAATAATGGTTAATCAATTAATGAAATAATGTTCTACAATAACATACCTACCTGGCAGCGGATTTTTTTTTTAGTTATTTTTTTTTTGTATAACAAAATTTCAAGTACATTTTGAACATTGTTTCCCGCGAAGCCATTGGCTTATCTGCAGGAGGTGAATCAAAGGAATTTTTTCTGAATTGAATTTTTAAATTGAGAACAAACTATTTTAAATTTAAAGTTTTCTAAAAAGTTTTTTTTTTTGTTTTTTCAATTTCAGTTAATTAGTTTGAAAGAAAATGTTGTTTTATTTTAAGTTTTAAGCTTTTCGAATTTCTGCTCGCTACGAGACTCCTGGGCAGCTCATTAAGAAGTTCTGGCACTACACGTTGCAGCTGATTTCTTTCGTAAAATTTGTATACAAAAGGTACTTCCAAAAGACCTTGCGCTGGTCTTCGCGTATTGACGTTATGTTGGATTGGGCTCTGGAATCGTGTGTCGTTTATGTATTCCAGTATTGACGACATCTTAAAGATTTGTTCAACAATCTGTTTTGCAATTTCTCCAAGGTTACAATATGTGATTTTTTCAGCACCTCCCCAGGATAGTATCCCATATCGAAGCTTAGATTCTACCATTGTATATAGAATTATATACAATGATTCTACCAATGCGAATAGTAGGTATACCTGTTTAAGTACCGGTGCTGGTGCATATGCCTCTTCAGATAGACCATGGCGAACAAAGCGCTTTTCAGCTGCTGGCGAATGTTGTTTATGTGTTCATTGCATCTGAAGTGACTGTCAATAGTGACACCCAAGTATTTGTATACCTCAACTTGTTCGATTCTTCGGTTATTTATTGTCTGTGGGCAGTCCTTCTTATAGTAATTGATATTGGAGTTGGTCTGTAATGAACTCCACGTATGTGCTTAGTTTTTGCAGCGTTGATTACTAGGCCATTGTCGTGACACCAATTGATTGCCTTATCGAATTCCGACTGCATTATATATTGTATATTATGTTAATTTGTAACGTCTGTTAGTTATCTGATTATGCTTGTAGATGAAAATAAATAAATAATCAATGCCCGTGGTTTGCTTGTATCTAATTTGCTAATATCTAACTTTCTGTGCCTCCATTACGGTTGCTGGTTCAATAAATATAGTGCTCACAACACTCTCATTCACATGATTTCATGTAATCCTTGGGCATTTGTAAATTATTTTTGTGGCTTCATCAGAAAAACAATCTGCAAAATCCTCAACGATATCATCTGTCCTTCGGTCACCAAAGTTCTTAGTAATTACTTGGTCTAGTGCCGCCTTTTTTCTTCCAATGAGTTCGTTGACAAGGTTCCGTGTCCTTCGCGGATCCCCTCGAGCTGCCGTAAAAATTCGCTCATAGTATTGCATTTTCCTTATTTGTATTTCTTTGTTTATTGTGTTCCTAAAGTGTTTTTACTGACTTTCGTAAGTCTTACGCATTCGATTGTTCTTCCATCTGCGATATAACTGATCACGCATCTAACATTTTTCTCTTAATTCTCGTGTTACCCACGGGAGTTCAGTTCTTCTTTTGCTTCTATCGCTGCATACTATTGCACTTTCATATATTTCTCGAATCTTTAAGCTGCAGTTGAAATATATTTCATCAATATCACCCTCTCCTAGTACCGATTCCCAGTCAACTTCTTTTATTCTATCACTGACAATGTTATTTCGATTTTTTTCAGTCAACTGTCTGTATGGTTCGGTTTCTTTTTCAGAATATGTACCATTAAATATTATATAATGATCTGATATGGTTGATTCGATGACACCTGAATACATTAACTGTGATGGGATAAAATGCTTACTAAGCGTAGTTATTTTATTAGCAGATTTAGCAATTAAACTGGGAAGCAATATAGAACTCTAACTATATGGTTGCCGCTTGCGAACTGTGACTTTCCAATGATCTACGATTTTAACATACAAAAAATTTCTTCAATATTGAAAAAATGTACCTATGCAACTGTGACCCTAACCTAAAAAGGAACAATAAATTGCAAGTTGCACCCCAGTTAAAGCCTAGCGCACAGCTGTTCCGGAACGAAAACTCCCATACAAAAGTGACGCAACTAAATCATGAACGAAAAATCTCGATCTCCTTTTCGTTTTGCAGTACACATCTGCTGCGAAACGATGGCGGAAAAGTGGGTTATTGTAGTAGATTGCTTGGTACAATTCTCCACTTTTTTTTTGACATTTGTACTGCGGTGCTGGCAGCTCTTATAAGATGTATGGGGCCAAATTGAACAATTTTGGAGCCAAAAAAAATATTTTTTTAAAAAAAAACAGTTTCACAAATTTGATTGACATACTAATTTTAATTAATAATAGTAATTAACATTTTAAATTGTATCCCACAAATCGCATAAAGCACAATACATTTTAAAATAGAACAAAAATAAGAAGCACGATTTCTAATTTACTTATAAGTAAAATCCCTTTTTCTTGAGCACAACTGACACAGACGTGCGCACTACTTCAACTACCAGGTAAATTCACAAAGAATCGTAACGCGGTTTATTTTCTCTTTACTTCGTTTTTCTCTTATAAGTAGAGATTGTAAATTTAAAAGATTCACTGTGGGACGTGAGCCACTGTGGGACAGTTTACCCTATGCGGCTCCATGAAATTATGCCCCAATGAAAAATGGCCCAAAAAAATATATAGGAAGCAACAACAACGTTTGATAGTCCGATTGGGGTGATTTTTCATTATTGTGGGGCCTCTTTTCATTAATATTTTTGGGTGAAAATTCATTTTTATTTGTGAAATTATACCCCAATGTAATATTATAAGGGTCTTTTTTAAAATGCTTTAAAAAAATAGTTTGCCATAGATGAAATATCACCCCAAAGTAATGAAAAATGACCCCAAATACAATGTACAAAGCTCCAAATTACAACAAAAATTCGCACGAATTTTAACTTTTTTTTTTTCAAAAATTTTCTAAAGTTTAAATTTAAAGTTATTTGAAAACGTGAGCTGACTTTTAATTATGTTTTTTTTTTTTAATTTTCTAAAGCTTAAAGTCAGCTCAGGTTTTCAAATAACTTTAAATTTTAACTTTAGAAAATTTGAGAAAATAAAAGTTAAAATTCGCGCGAATTGAGCTGACTCTTAGTTATTTTTTTTAATTTTCTAAAGCTTAAAGTCAGCTCATATTCGACTTATATGACGAGAAGTTGTTTGAAACATCCCTTCGGAAGAATCTTAAAAGTTGCACCTATTAAAATCCGGCGCTGACCTTCAGGAATATTTTCTTTGATAAGGTTGATATTTTTAAATGAAGAAAATATACAATATTTTGTCCTTGAAACGATTGACGCCGTTGTAAAAACGGAATACTTCCGTTTCGTCTACTAGAATTTTGTTTTGATACCAAAATACCAAAATTTCCCTAAAAATCTGTTTTGTCATCGTTTTTGTTGTTGCTTGCCATGTATTATTTTGGGGTAATTTTTCATTTTTGATGCTAACAATTTGGGCCCGTTCTGCATTTATTTGGGGCAATATTGCATAGATTGAATGGGGTCATTTTGCATTATGAAATATTACCCCATTTTTTGGGGCCATCTTTCATTTTTTTTTTGGGGCCATTTTTCATTGGGGCATAATTTCATGGAGCCGCATGTTATATACTTGGTTTTCATATTCATGCATATATTGTGAGCTAATTTTACGGCTGCGTCTGTTCTACATATAACTGTACGAAAATGGTGTTCGCATTTGAAATAGGTATGCATTTTGTTTGTAAATACCTAGCCCGATTCTACCGCTGTGAGCCTTCACAAGTCACAATCTCTTGTGATGTGTGTTGTGATTCGATAACTTTTTCCATACTCTACGATAATCGTCACAACAAAACTCACAAAAAAATTCACCTCAGCATGGTTAGGTACTTTCAAGGTCATACAGTGTGTGTAAATAGGGAACTACGACCATAGAATGCAATAATGATTGACACTTGTGAGCCGTTATGACTGGTTTTGAATTTTTTGATCAGCTCTATAGGAGATCACAAATTCGATTGTTTTTGTGAGCATCACAAGCCGTGAAAATACGAAAACTTCACACAATCATTTTCACCTCATCTTGTGGGGGCTTTACGACTTGTGAGGTTGCCAGAATCGGGCTGTAAAACTCGCCCAACTATAAAGTAAACAGCCTAAAATGACAATTTGAAGGTGCCAGTGAAAAGTTCGAGTATCCAAATCGGAGATGAATAGCCATAGCCATTAGCCAGTGCTGCTACTTGTGAAGCAGCTGGTGAAATTCTCTATATCCATTTTCCTCTGTCCATTTGGAGCCCACCGGAAAACTTCGTTCCGGAACAACTGCGTACTAGGCTTTACTATGATGCAGATTTCGACAAACATGTGGATGAAAAAAGGCCGGCAATGTTGCTGATGCGTCTAGTTTGTTGTGTCACGTCCCCTTTTCCAAGCTCATTCGGACAATGCATATTAATGTTCAATTTTTCATATTTATCACCCATGAGTGTTGAGAAATATTGTTTATAAAGTGTTTTTTTTTATGGGAGGCACCACACCCATTTTCTCAAATTAACACCCAATTTTACAGAACACTCTCTTGCCATTATCCTTATCTGTACACAATCTTTAGAAAATAATTCATACGAACGAGCTTTTGATGAGAGTTTTTAAGGTTCCGTACCCAAAGGGAAAAAACGTAACCTTATTAGTTTCGCTCGGATGTCTCTCCGTCTGTCTGTCTGTCTGTCTGTCCGAACCCACTAAGCCAGGTCTATCTCAAGAACCGATTGACATAGGAGGCTAAAATTTACACACAACATCCGGTATAACCTCTAGTTAAACGACAAATACCAATGGAAGGAATACATCGATCGGTTTTCGATTAATTAGTAATCTGGTGAAAAAAATATTTTCATTCGCCCAAAAAACGGTTTATTTCTTGATTCACAAAAAAATACATAAATTCCTTTTTTGTAGATCATGTTCTTATCTATATATGTTCTGAATACTGTTTTGCCGAAAAGTTAATAGTTTACAAGATATTTTCAAAAAAGATAATTTTACCATGTAAAATACGTTGCTCTCATAAGTTTTAATCTCTACTACGCAGTTGTGCACAATTGGCCCCATCAAGAACAGAAGAGAGTCACTGGTGGTATACCACCAGGGTTCCCGCTTGCTAATTTCGTTGGGGAGTATAATACATTTTTTTGAGGAGTACAGACAGTGGCGGATTTATGTTGGATGTCGCCCTAGGCCCCGTGAGATATGCCGCCCTTTTTGATGTTAAATTTTTAAATTTTTAAATTATTATGAATTCAAATTTATTAACTTCAATACAACATTTAATTAGTTAACATAGGTATAACTTTTCGTATAAAGTCTTAAATATAAATTATTAATTTGAATATAGGTTTTTTGAGTTCACATTTTCTTCTTTCTGGCTTTAGTTCGTGCGAAAACGTCAATTATATCATCGTAATCCAGTTCTTGTACCAACCGAGCTTCAATAGATAATAATAATGCAAGGGCATTAAGTCGGTCTTGGCCTATACTTGCACGTAAATAATTTTTTTACCCTTTTCAGAGTTGAAAAAGATCTTTCTCCAGAACAATTTGTTACTGGGATGCTCAAAAAAATTCGTATAGCAATATCACAAAGATTTTGTGAATGTAATATATTGCATATATTTTTCGCATAAATTAAGGCTGGTACACGCAGTTCAAGTGAAATCCAATTTTTCATACAAATTTTTCACTGCGTAATGTCAAAATGAATTTTCCAAATGAAAATTTCACTAGGCGGTACGCAGTTCGAGTGGAAAATATCGCTTCCAAAACTGAGTCGTAC
This sequence comes from Cheilosia vernalis, assembly GCA_949126925.1. Lineage (NCBI taxonomy): Eukaryota > Metazoa > Arthropoda > Insecta > Diptera > Syrphidae > Cheilosia > Cheilosia vernalis. The sequence goes on along the minus strand of OX421361.1, from coordinate 12,930,520 downwards.
GAGTAGGTGGCGATACTAAAATCTCTCCGCAGCTATTTCACTTATTGGTTTTTATTGTCCGTCGCATTATTTTTTTGACATTTCAGCGTGAAAAATGATTTGTAGGAAGTGGTTTAGAAATTTATTGGAATTTCAGATGTTTCTTTAAGAGGATAATAAGTTTTTCGCACTTGCAAATAGTTTTTTCATTGAATATAGTGCGATAATGTTAGATGTACAAATAGTTCGTGGCACGGATGGCCTTTTCCATAAGCAGGGTGCCTCAAGAATATTTGTCTACCCAGTTTTGTTCAAGCAATACTAGCAGATGATCTTTAAAAATATGTATTATTTACATGTTAATTGTTTAAATTTGACTGTCCTTTTTATTTTACAAATCAGACATTATTTGCCAAATTGAAAACTGTTAAAATTGTCATAAACAAAATACGAAACATTTTTTTTTTTGTGTGTTTAGAGGTTCGCTGGAAGGGAAAATCATCGAAAGTCATTCGAGAGCTAGAAGGTACGCAAGAGATGCTTCGACAATAGGGAGGACCTTTCAGCCGACCTAAAACACCTACCGGGGACACTGACTTTTGACAACCGACAGTGATTGCGCCTAGCCGTTCGACTAATCGAAAGATCAATCGTTTGTAGAATATCTGAACTTTTTTGTTAGAAAATATATTGACTATTAGCTAATTTTTATAGAGAAACATATTTTATCCGCCTTAATCTCCTGATTACACTGCCTGTATTTAATAATTCGGTTGTTTCTAAGCTAACGTGGTTGAGAAGCGTTGTGCATTTAAGGAACTTGTTCGACTTCTTTCTATACTGATCCAATATCTAGATCAGCGTTGTGCATTGAATATGACTTTGTTCCTTTGTGATATTTTTGAAAGATATTAATTTTTTATAAATACGTTTGGAGCGGTCATACCCACAACTGGTGCCCGTAGTTCCATACTGGTTGCAGAATTTGGTTTTATGGCAATAACTTATTGTTATTATGGTCGATCACGGATGAATGTCTTCAAATAGGTCAATACATTTTACTGTAGGTATCACATTATTCACAAAAAGTGAAGTTTCCAATTTGTTTCTTCCAGCTGTTTTCTTGAACTGCCACAAAACAATTTTTTTTTTTTTTTGAGCTCAGTCACCCTGCATAAATTTCTCCAACAAAATATTTGACTCTCCATTTCACAGCACTTTTTGGAGAGGAGTGAAAATTTCACTTCACTCGATCAGCGTACCAGCCTTTACCAGCACCACTGAGTTTATTTCGATATGCACTCATATTTGATTAAAAATGTATATCAGAATTGCGACAATTTTACTTGTAAATTTGAATTTGTTTTAAACAAAAATTTTGCATTCCACAATCACTTCACTGAAAAAAACTGAGAAATTCACTGCCGATTTTCACCTATCTGTACCTATCTGATATAAAGGTAAATTAATCCACAAAAGTTATCAATTTCAAATTACTGTCAAACTTGGACAACCTGGACATTTTAAATTCGAATTTTTGAAGCGAATTTTCATTTGAAAAGAAAACGAGATACTTACCTACATACACATAAAAATAATATGTAGGTTTAAGAAATTTGACTTTTTTATTACCGACATGTTTCGTTGCTGGTTGGAAGTTGTAAGTACATACATAATATGTACATACACATGCAGGCAATAATTTTATGTATGTTGTAAAAACTTATGTACCTACTACATTAATGTAAAATGTGTTAGACTTAATAAAAGCACAAAATGTGTGTGCATATGTATTTCAGATACATATTGAATTGTTTGATTGTTTTAATTTTGAGCAGCAATTTGGATAAATCGAAGTCTTGATAAGTCGAGCTTTTATTGTGGATAATAGTAGTTTGAGTTATCGAATTTTGACTGTATTCTAACATTTTACGGTTCTTGATTTTCAGGGTTATCAAAATTTTGCCGCCCCTAAAATCATGCCGCCCTAGGCCCGGGCCTTACGGGCCTAGGCGTAAATCCAGCACTGAGTACAGAACAAAATAAAAGTAATATATTTTTAGTCAATAGTTTTTAATTGGGACAGGTCGCATACAGAATGGAAAATTGGCGTGGGTTGAGTACTAGGTAATAATTAGAAAATGAAAATGTGCGAGTAATTTTTGAGAGTAAAAATATTAAGTAATTAAATTAAACTAAATTGTGATGAATTCATGAAGAGGGGAAAGATTGAATGATATAGATTTCAAATAATATCTGATGTTTTGGACTTAAGCCAAATACGGAACCTTCGGTGCGCGAGTGACACTCGCACTTGGCCGGTTTTTTTAAATATACATCAAAAATGTAAGCAATAGGTTTCCCACTTAAGTGATTATCTTCTTATATATAAAAGGCAATGAAGTCCGTGTGTGCGCGCATAGCTCGGTAACGGATTGTTGGATTTCAACGATTTTGGGCTTGACGGTTTCATTTTGGACCAAGGAAGGACATAGGCGACATTTGTCGCGAAAACAAAACTTTGAGGGGACGAAAGAGGTTATGAAAGTTTGTATGGGGAAATGCACTTTGAAAAAAAAAAAATAAACGGGGTAGAAATCGAGTATAGTATAGTGATACTTTAAATACAAAAAAAAAAATGGCGCAAAATTATAGTCGGATAAAGCCCAATTTATGATTATTTTAGTACGTGACAATGTCCGTATTAGTATTTTTCTAATTATAGTCGACAAAATACCTACTTTATAGTTATAACCTGGTATTAAATTTAAAACCACCAAAAGTACATATTATCACTTAGTATAGACTCTCAATCCTCTCCAATCTGTCATTTCTATTGAAAAATTGTAATTTCAAATTTTTTTTCTGCAAATTTTGAAAGAAATGTTTCCAGGATATTTATACTTTTTAATATCTCGAAATGTTTAAATATTTTGTGTTTCTAAGAAAAGCTAAATAAAACCCGGGCAAATCCTTTTTAAGATTTTGATTAGGAAGATTGCCTTCAAGCTACATATTCAATAAAAAAACTTTTCAACCCATTTTTGCATTTCTAATTTTTTTTTTTCTCTTTTGCTGTCATTTGATTAAAAATTGCTTAAGGAGAATTCCCCAAACTGTGTTTAGTTTCTCAAACTGTACATTTTTCGACTGTCGTCGATCTCCGAAAACACACAACTCTTTTCAATGAAATATTGTGCATGTTAATGGCTGGTTCCCGGTTGAAAGATAGGACACCATCCTAAAGGTGACACCTTGCAAACCATAAGCGGAAAACGGGTTGTGGCACCTTTCATTCAAAAATCAAATCAAACGCTATTTCTAAAGTTGTATAATTAGGTAAAATCATAAATGGACATGGTCCAAATAAAACACTTTGAGAAATCTCAGCAAGAATAAAAACGAAATGCACGGTCAAAGCCGGGTGGGTACAGCTATGTATAAAAAAGACTGACGTCCGTATGTGCACTCATAACTCGGGAACAAATCGTTAGATTTTTATGATTTTTGTTTTAAATTCTCATTGGCCCAAAAAAGATCATATTATATGATAGTGCCACCTCCAAAAAATATGAAAAATTTTAAATTCTTGAATTCTTTAAATATTCCGTGCTTAGTGCTACACAATTTGAAATTGTGAGTCGGCCCTGTTATAATTTTGTTGTGAAACATCAATGCACCGAAAGTTTGCGAATGAAACACATTGCTATACTTCAGTTATTTGTATTGCATAACTCTAAGTTTTGAATAAGGAATTTGATTTGACCGAATTACATAAAGCAGCATGTATGTGCATTGTGCACGCTCGAAATTATTATTTTCATTATACACTAAAGAAATCAGCTAGTAGATTATAGATGACGAATGTATACATCCGCTTCTCGTATACTTTTGGTTTTCCCTTTGCGGGCCTTTGGTATTACGTTCATGCACAATTGCGGCTTATCAGTCATTGGTGTAGACTTTACCCTTATCGCGTTCCTATAGAAAAATATCGCCCAATTCACAAAATCTCTTAATCTAGTACTGTAATTTCACAAAATTTAGTTTAGTTCCTCTCCCTCGTCAACTTTGTTTTTGCCAACAACATTAAACCGAAAAGAAATTACCCAACACACAAACCTTTCAACGATCGCCTCCAAATTATCCAAAAACATATATTCACCATGCGTTGTGTATGTCATCGATTCCAGGTAGCCAAATTGTTTGCTGGCAACGATATAGTTCTCGAGTATCCAAAATTCTCCATTTTGTCGAATTTGGACTTTACGCTGTTTCTCTTGCTGTTTCACACTAAATTCTTCTAGCATTGAGTGTGGGAGTCCATCTGGATACACGTCCCCCCTATACCGAGTGATATACCACAAGAAATATAACAAAACACACGCGACAAAAATCACGCAGAATTTCGGTGTATAATTGCCGGTTCTGGAGCGCATCTTACCGAATGCTTGTTTACGTTGGATATTAATAGCAGAGCACAGGTCTAGAAGCTACTAGTCTAGCAACACACATCCCGCGACATACGGCGGCTAGATAAGGTGAGGGTGATATAGAAAACTCTAAGTCGTGGTATATACCTGCCTGTGTTTATCAATGTATTCATAGTTGTAACTTGTAAGTAAAGTAAGATAAAGATAAAAAGATTGTGATAAAACACATAACCATTATAAACATACATAAATAGGTATGCGTTTAGACGGAAGTATACAGTGTATACAGTGGCGGTCAAGAGTTGCCTAAAAAAGAAGACAGCATTTTGCGGCTTCCTTTTTAAGGCTGCTAAAGGCTAAGGCCACGCGCTGAGCTGCAAGCGGCAAAAAAAAAATTCAATCATATGAAATTGTATGGTTGTGTGTGGCCACGCGGTCGCTGAGCGCCAAGCGACGTTTCGGAGCGCCAGAGCGGCGTCGCTCAGCTTTCAATTCTGTTCTATTATTTTTTATTTTAGTGTATTGCTGAGCGGAAAGAAATCATCATGGCGAAAATTAATACTGAAACTTTAATTTCAGAAGTTCAAAGCCGTCCTGCATTATGGCAGGATATATAGGCTTAAAGATTTTAGACACAAAACTGACAAACAGTGGAGTGAAGTTGGAGATAAATGTAATTTTTCAGATGAGTTTTATATTAATTATTTTAGCTTAGTACGCTGCTCGAGCTAAATTTTCGCTCCCATACAAAATTCTCTCCAAAATTTAGCTAAATTTAAGCGAACCCATTTAGCTAAGTGGTACGCTGCTCGAGCTAAAAGATCAAACTTTTGTTTCAGAATGTGCATCGTGTATCTGTCAAAATTTAGCGTGCCCATTTAATGGGGCGGCACATTTTCTCAAGCGAAATCTTGACAGATCGTTGTGTTCTATTAATGTAGAAGTAAGCAAGGATGATTTTTTTTGTGATAAATTCCTCGACGTTGTACCTAGAATCGGAAAAGGTTTAAATTATGTGGTATTCGTTTGGGCTTCTTCAGATTTGCCCTCAGATTTCAGATTTCGTGTGTGTTCGACCTTTCTAGGGAGGGCGACAAATAAGAACACGTCCTTTCGCAAATGCTTTGAATGGTTTTATTTCCTATCAGGAATTTATAAAAAACATCTTAATATGCTAGATTACAAAAGATTAAAATATAATTTACTTACACTTTTGTGTGTCCTCTCCCTTGCAAAGTCGATTTAAGAATTCAGTGTGAAACCCGAAAATGGCTGACAGCCTCAGTTCAGTGATTTAATTATTTGACGTTTGCAAGGGAGTGCGTTCACTTAGTGTTTACAATATTACCATAATACCATTCGAAATTCGGAACACTTCCCATATGCTCAGGAATCCACAACATCCCGGACCCCGTGAATCTCCAACGTCCCAGATTCACCAATATCTAATTTGGCGAGCTTGCATGCCGGTCGCTTGATGACTCCTGATTTGATTTGTACTTCTGCTGATCGCACTTGAGTGTCCTTCCCAGGGAAGGTGCGTACTATCCGGCCCATCGGCCACTTGGATCGATGTATTGAACTATCGCATACGAGAACAACGTCACCGACTGCAAGTGGTTTGACTGGTTGATACCACTTCGTCCTTCGGCACAGGTCTGGTAGATACTCTGCTATCCACTTCTTCCAGAATCGTTGCTGCATTTGCTGGACCTTACGCCACTGCTTCTTGGTCGCTCGTAGTTCCTCTTGATGTGGGTGGGGAGTCTGCTCCGAGTTGGCTGTACCTAAGAGAAAATGATTGGGAGTTAGGGGCTCACTTGCGTGAGTATCTAATGAAATGTGGGTTAGTGGGCGCGAGTTGACTATGTTTTCGGCTTCGCACATTAGGCTGTATAGGCTGTGTTCTTGAAGGTTCTCGCTGTATACGGCGTGTCCCATGGCCCTCTTGACACTTCTTACCAGACGTTCCCAGCATCCTCCTGCATGTGGATTAAGGGGACAGTTGAAGACCCACTCGATTCCTCTATTTGCGAGAACGTTCGCAACTCTTCCACGTTCGAACTCAATCTTCTGCCTCTTCAGTTCACGGTCGGCTCCCACAAAGTTTGTGCCGTTATCGGAGCGGATTCGTACTGGGTTTCCTCTTCTATTTACAAAATTCCGGATGCACATCAGACACGTATCCGTCGAGAGATCTCTTGCAACTTCTAAATGGATCGCTCGTGTCGTTAAGCACGTAAAAAGTGCAATCCATCGCTTTTCGCTACGGCGCCCAATCGTGATAAAAAATGGTCCCATATAGTCCAGACCAACGTAACTAAATGGTCTTACGTAGGGAGTAAGTCTGTCTTCGGGTAACTGTCCCATTTGGGGAGGAGCAGGCATCGCCCTTTCATTCTTGCATTTCTGGCATCTTTTAGCTGCATGTCGTACCGCTATCCTGATATTGGGAATCCAATACTTTCGACGTAGCTCGGCAATGATTGTTTCTTGATTTTGGTGCTTCCAGTTGCAGTGATAAAAGTCTATAATTAGTTCGGTTACATAGTGATCCTTCGGGAGTATTATGGGTCTTCTAGTACTAGGCGGGACTGCAATGGCTTTACTGATGCGGCCATCCAAACGAATCACACCAGCCTCATCGATGCATGGCGTCAGCTTCCATAAGCGACTGCCACTTTGAAGTCGTTCGTTCCTCTTCAGACGTTGGTACTCTTCCACATACACTTCCCTTTGAACACAACGTACAATCGATAGCTCGGCTCTTTCTAGCTCCATCACTGCTAACCACCCACACCTTCTTCTAGTGTTATTTTTTCTCGCCAAACAATTATCGCGGAAACGCAATATTAAGGCTACGATCCTTTTTAGTCTGCTGAAACTTGAGAATCTTTCGAAGATATCGTAGCTGACACGGACATGAAGAGAAGTTAATTTTGGCCGAAGTTCCTCGTTCGTGTTTCCGTGAAGCTCCGTTTTTGGCCAGCTGGCCTCATCTTCCAAAAGAAATCTCGGGCCACTTATCCAAAATGATTCGCGCTTCCTATCTTTCATACGTGTTCCGAAGTCAGCTGGGTTGAGACCACTTGGCAACCAGCGCCAATCTGACACCGTAGTGGCTTCCAAAATTTCGTTGACCCGATGAGCAACGTATGGTTTGTAGCGCCTATGATCTGATTTTATCCAGCACAAGACTGTTTTCGAATCACTCCACATTATAACTCGTACTGGCACCACGTCGTGGCTGGATAAAATCATCTTTCGTATCCTTGCGCCCAGTACGGCTGACTGGAGCTCTAGCCGAGGTATCGAAGTTAGTTTGAGTGGAGCGCACTTAGTTTTTCCAACTATGAACGCCAAACTCTTCTGTTCTTCCATTGGTCCCAGCATTCTCCAATACGCAACTGTAGCATACGCCATTTCGCTCGCGTCGGTAAATATGTGCAACTCCACTGGCTTCACTGAAAATGCAACGTTGTAACATCGAGGTACGCTTATCTTTTTCACTTCCTGAAGCATTTCTAGCCACTTTACCCAAGTTTCGGTAGCTTCGACTGGTATGGTCTCGTCCCAATCGATCTGCATCCGCCATGTTAGCTGCAACAACAGTTTTGCCATCAACGTACACTCCGCAGCTATCCCAAATGGGTCAAATACTGACATCATTATCCTCAGCAGTTCACGTTTCGTAGGCTTTCTGACTCCTTCCAATAAAACGGGATCTACCCTTCCGAAAGCCAATACAAATTTCAGTCGATCTTCTTCGGTATCCCAATGCATGCCGAGCACCTTTTGGTTACTTTCGATATCATCTTTATCCAGGCTCAAAATCGAAGGCGGCGTTCCAAGTTCATTGAACTTCTGATTGACGAGTACTGAATTTGATACGAACCTCTTCAGCTCGAAGCCGCCCTGCGCGTGGATCCAAATGATTTCCTCAGTTATTCGCACGGCTTCGCTTTCACTGGAGAAACAATGAACGTAATCGTCGACATAGTGGTTTTTTATAATCGCGTCGACAGCTTCTGGATATTCTCTTCGAAAGTCGTTTGCGTTTCGGTTTTTCACGTACTGCGCTGAGCACGGTGAACATTTTGCACCAAATGTCATCACTGCCATCGCGTATTCCTCAATCGGCCCTCGGAAATCAGCTCTCCATAAAAATCTTTGCGCCGCTTGATCATCTTTTCGAATCTTGACTTGATGAAACATCTGAACGATATCTGCGCAGACCGCTACAGGCTTCTGCCTGAACTTCATTAAAACCGTTGCCAGAGGTTCACATAGATCTGGGCCACTGAGCAGTGCCGAATTCAATGAAGTACCACCTACCTTTGCTGCAGCGTCAAACACAAGCCTTAATTTTCCTGGCTTGTTTGGGTTGTAGACGCCGAAATGTGGCAAGTACCAGATTTTTCCGGAACTCGACGCTCGCTCTTCTTCGGTTAGCTTTCTAGCGAAACCTTTGCGCTGATAATCGTTCATTATGTTTATGTACTCCTGTCGAAAATGTTCATCATGTTGAAATCTTTTCTCCAAACATAGGAATCGTTTCTTCGCCATTTCCTTGCTCTCAGGGAGTGTCACGTCATCATACTTCCATAGCAATCCTGTTTCGAAACGAGCGTCCATGCGCACAGTAGTAGCTCCCAGCAGACGCTCCGCTCTAACCAGCTCCTGTGATTCGACTTCCTTCTCCACTATGCGTACTCCTAAGCTTTCATCTGCAATATAGTTTTTCACGAGTTGCTCTAAATTTTCTTCTTTCTCCCGAACAACTTCAGCTAAGAATGCATAATTGCGTCCATCTGCGGCACGACCATTTCCAGATCCGTAAACGATCCATCCCAGCTTCGTTAAAATAGCGGCCGGTCCCTTCCATCCATCTGCAGCTGTCCTTCTCGCAACTCCCAAATGAGCATTGTCCAAGCCGATCAACAGTTCCGGAGTGGCATCAGTATAGCTAAGCGCAGAAAGCCTTTTCATATGTCGGTACTTCATCTGAAGTTCATTCATGTCGAGCGACTGAGTAGGCAGACGAAGATCTCTAACGGTCCTAACACCCTTAAATTGGAACTTTCTTGCGTTATGCCCAACTCCAGATATTACCATATCGACACGACTCGATTGTTCCCATACTGTTTTGTCCCCGAACCACTGTAATTTTAAATTCTCCTTTTTTCCTTTGAGTCCGAGGCGGTCTGCTAAGTTCTTATTCATCAGCGTAACAGCTGATCCCTCATCTAAAAGCGCGAAACAAGTAACCTCCCTACCATTTGCGAACAACTTCACTGGTAGAATTTTGAAGAGTAGACTTGTTGACTCTAAATCTGAATGGACAACCGTGTTCGTAAAAACGTGGCGTTGTTGCTGAGGCACATTCTGCCCTTCATTGGATTCGGTGTTGTCTTCGACGAAGTGCAAGAGACCGTGGAGCTTCCTTGCACAATTCCTATCATCGCACTTGTGACGCTGTTCACAGCTGTTGCTCCGATGTCTTTCGTTCAAACAGTTAAAGCACAACCTCTTCTGACGTGCCATACGCCACCGTTGTCCAATGTCCATAGCCATGAATTTTCCGCACTGCGATACGTCATGCTTCCCACGACAGACCATGCAGCATTGACCCTGTCGGTTTTCATTTGCAACATCTGCATAAAAAAATCTCGATCGACCCCCACTCCTGGCGTCCGTATGCTTCGGTTGTTCATTATAGTTAACGCAGATCGTATTCACAACACTAGCCAACTCTTGCAACCACTCACTGAAATGCTTTACTGTTGGTTCTTTACTAACTGTGTTTGCATGTCGCACCCAGTCAATTTGTCTTTGTGCCGGCAGCTTTCGCACTAGCTCGTTCATAAGTGTCGGATTAGACAAATGTTGTTTACAATTTGCTGCTTCTAAAAATGAGGCCAAATTTTGGACCTTGGTAGCAAAGGGAATTATCAGCTCGATTCGATTCTCGGTAATAGCGGCAACTGCTCTGACTTTTGCTACTTGACTGATCACAAGCTGATCTGGTCTTCCAAATTTTTCCTCGAGAGACTCCATCACATGTGTTACGTTGCTGCTGTGAATTAACATACAATCGACGGCTTCGTATGCCTTGCCTTTTAGAGCCCTTTGAAGGCGCAGCATATTTTGAGGGTCGTCGTATTGGTACTCTCTCGTTGTCATTAAAAACGCCTCTTTGAACATGGGCCAAACTTCTGGAGTTCCATCGAATACTGGAAGGTCATACAGCTTCCTTGAGTGCTCTGCACGAGGCGTTGACAGTGTGCGAGTTAATTCGCTTAAGGCTGCTGCCAATGTGACATTTGTATCGTTGGAGTTTACATAACCTGACGATGTTGACGGTTGTTCTGATAAACGGCTACTTTTTGCAACTTCGGCCCTTAGGTTTTTAATTTCTTCCATCATCTCGCCTAGCCTCAGCTCAATCGACGAAGCATGTTGCTCTTGTCCTATTTCAACATCGCGAATCGTTTCGTTTAAATCGCTATCAGTATCCTCGGCGTTTTGTGCCGCGGATCTGGTTTTTGGTGGCATGGCACGAAAACGAAGTTATTCCTGATGCTACCTGCTACTTCGCTAAACCACTCAACGCCACACCCAAGTACCCCAAGAACCAAAAAAAAACCCAATCAAAATCTCAAAGGCACTCACCTGTAATTTCGTTTGCTAATCCGGGTTGATTTAGTGATGTAACCGAGGTGGATCTTCTAGAAGCGCTGGAATCCCTCCAATGCAATGCAGTGCTGATGACGCCTCTCTTTCCAGTACTTTCCACAGCCCTCGAATTAATCCAGTAAGTCACGCAGATTTCGACAAATTAGTTCCGCAGATAGCACTACACACAACAATATATTCCAGTGCGTGCTGTGGTGAGTGGGTTCTTTCGCACGCCAATCAAGCCACTGACGATGAATGTGCTTGGTTCCACTTTCTCGATTTTCTTGCGGCCACGTGATTGTGACCGAGAAAAGTGAAATAAAAATTTGTTCGACCTTTCTAGGGAGGGCGACAAATAAGAACACGTCCTTTCGCAAATGCTTTGAATGGTTTTATTTCCTATCAGGAATTTATAAAAAACATCTTAATATGCTAGATTACAAAAGATTAAAATATAATTTACTTACACTTTTGTGTGTCCTCTCCCTTGCAAAGTCGATTTAAGAATTCAGTGTGAAACCCGAAAATGGCTGACAGCCTCAGTTCAGTGATTTAATTATTTGACGTTTGCAAGGGAGTGCGTTCACTTAGTGTTTACAATATTACCATAATACCATTCGAAATTCGGAACACTTCCCATATGCTCAGGAATCCACAACAGTGTGCCTAATCGAACATAAAAACGTCACTTGCTCTTTTTTGTGTTGATAAGTATTTGTGCGATTTGAATATGTGTAGTCTTGGACATTTTTCTAAGCGATTTCCATTCACTACTTAAATTTTGTATTAAAACATTAAAAACATCCGTCCCGATTGATTTCTAAATATTTATACATACATATTTCACAAAAATAGATTCACCCGATTCAACGCCTTTCTTAGCTGGAGGAAAAATTCCATAAAAAATAAACAAACTCCATCAGTTGTCAAACTCAAACGCACTTGTATTGGTAAATCTGAGAAAATATCTAGATTCGCAAAAGTGCTCTGAAAACTGAAATCTGAAAAAGATTGCTTTTTCCTGTACCAAACGAACAAAAATATTGCTCTGAGAGCAAAAAAAGTGCTCTGAGAGCGCCCAATCGAATACCACATTAGAGAGAGTTGAATTATGAAGGTAGCGAGAAGGATGTCGGATGAGAACAGCGTGACCGTTGTGCGACAATTTGGTACCTTTTTCGAGGACACTAATACAATTTGTTATTTCTTTGTTCCTTTTTATTAGTTCGAAAATTCACATTTTAGGACTATTCACATGAGAGCCAATTGCGAACGAACAGCGAACAAGCGAATATTTTTGACACTTCAATCATTGTTCAATGTTAACTTCGATAGAATTTTTTTATTCGTGGGTTTGTGGATCCGCGAATGTTTTATGTGGATTGTGAATAAAGTGGGACAGTTCGCTGCAAGAATTTTCAATTGCTGTAATAATTGTAAATTGAGCTAGTATAAAAATCAATTTTCAATTCATAAATACAATTACATTCATTAGTTCGCAACTCGCGCTAATGTGAATAGTACTTAAATTTTTTTTTTCAAAAACTGTGATTTCAAAATGAATATGTTAAAAAAATAACGCGTAAATAGTGTAAATACTACAAAATACTAAATTTATGTAACAGCGTCAGAAAAAGGCACACTTTTTATCGAAAGTTCAGCTGGTAAAGCAAATAGAAAGTAAGATTGTACTTAAATATACCTTTTGTTTCCTAAAAAGTGCCATCATGAAAACGCAGTCTTTATTTATTTTATTTTATATTATTTTTTCTTTTGTATTTTTTGGGTTGTTTTTTATTCTGAGGTTCTTAACAAAACTAAACTTTTTTTAATTCTCATTTCTGAATTTCTACGACAATAAAATCATTTTGTTTTCTAGAAAAGAAAAATGTAAAAAAGGATTAACAAGTAATTATTATAAGTATAAAAACTGAGTACAGATGTTGCTTTTTCATATTTTTGAAAACGTGCATCTACTGTTTCATAGAAGTAGTGTCTAGTGTCTAGCTCACAAGCGGAACAATCTAAACGACATATAATTATTGTAAAGTGATTTGGTTCAATTTGTAAAATAAAAGTTGTGTAGCGGTGTAAGAAAAAAGTTTCATTTGTAAAGATTCTCTGAAATTTAAGAATTTTCGCACAATATTTAACAATTGTAACACTATAATCGTGTTCTGATAAATAGCAGCGTTATATTTTACTAAAATTCAATTGAAAATCACAGTGGTTCTAAAAATTGCAAAGTTCCTTTTCAAACTAAGAAAAGGGATACAGTAGTAACAAATTGTATCAGGATCCTCGAAAAAAGTGCCAAATTATTGCACAACGGTCACGTTCGTCAAAGCGCGCGGCTCACTCACACATTCAAATCCGATTCGGGCCGTTCCCTAGCGACATCGCCTCAAAAACCGCACAAAATCAAGGCACAGATAAAATTTAGTTTAGCTCGAGCAGCGTACTAAGCTTTTAACGTTTTTTCCATTTTGAAATTAAATTTTTCTGTTCTGATATTTAATGCTGTTTGGCTGCATTGAAACATGTACTTGGTTCTTGGCTAACTGGAATTTCTACAGTTTCGTCATTGTTCAGTTGCATTGTGATCTGAATATAGCCAAAATTACGATCGTCATCTCGCTCTCGTACAAACTAATCGCTCAAGAATTTCCGTTTAATAATAAGCCACTTGCCGCTTGCCGCTCAGTAAGTGGCCTTAATCTACACTGAAAAAAGGTTCATCATGTTCATGAAAAATTTCATCAAATCTAGTCCAGTGAACTTTTTCATTGTTATGATGAAACGGATTTCATCAATATGACGAACGAAAGGAATTCGTCATTGATCAACTTTGTTCACTAATATTATGAAAAATTCATCAATATGATGAACCGAAATTGCCCGTTAATTTTACCAATGTGGTGAACGTATTCATCATATTGACAAATTTGTTCATCAATATGATGCACACTTTCTTCATATTGTGCTATCAATTTTTTTGCATGTGTTTGTAAGTTGGTTCACACGAAAAAGAAAATGTGAAATAGAAATACTGATACCAAATAAAACGTAAACACATAACCTTCCCTCTTTACTGGGAATGATAAAATACCTAAACGATCATAATGTCATGGAAATGGTAATGGAGGCAATATTATGTGATTTTAATAATTGAATTTCTTTGTATCCGGAAGGAAAATATTCCATCGAAAGTCAGTTTTACCACGAATGTCAATAAGTTGTGGCAAAAACTCACGCGCTCAAGAAATATTGAGGATTATAATATTGAATTTTATTTCGGAGATAGGTACCTACCTACTTTTATTTTTCCAGAAACTTTTTTTTTTTTAAAAATAACGACAGATATCGCAATTCGGATCAGAAAACGACAATTTGGTTGTCATATACATTTCTTGAGGTATGGGTAACGATCGTATCTATACTGTTTTTCGCAGTATTATACTGCTTTTGCAACTCCAAAACTGTATACTGCTTTTTCAGCCCAAAATACTGTATTTTAATACTGAGAACAAATATTAAGTTTTACCGATAAAATCACGCAATGGAGAGCCGGCCATGTTTCGAATGTGAATCGCTGGGTGGAAATATTCAATCACCTCAATAAGATCGATTGTGAATACAATGAAATGGCTACAATCGTTGAATACATTTTATGCTTGCCAGGAACCTCATCATCTGTCGAAAGAATTTTTTCTGCAGTGAACAAAACTTGGACGTCAGACAAAACTCAATTGGAAGTCGAAACATTGAAAGCAATTCTGATGGTCAAATGTAACTTGAAATATCCATGCGTTCAATTCTATCATTATCTCAAATCAAAGCCGGAATTGCTTCGTCAAATTGCTTCAAAGGACAAATACAAAACATCAACAACAGGAGAAGACATTGAAATGGAAAGCGATTTAGATGATGGAAACGAATCGCCCCGAAATGAATAGTTTTTTTTGTTGATTTTCATTGATTAAAATGTATACTGCGAAAAATACTGTATTTTTTAAATCGATTTACTGTTTTTTTTTAAATTTTTGGTCCAAATATACTGTTTTTTGTCTAAAAAAAGATACGATCGTTAGGTATGGGGTGTACAATGTGCATATGTATGTCTATATACATTTGTGTTTGAAATGTGTTTTGCGTTTTTTGTTATTTAGTCGTAATAAAAGATTTAATTGATCCAATCTCTTGAATTTTACAAGTTTTATGCATCAGAGAGCATGTACGAGGCCTTTTTGGGATAATAAGTTTTTTTCTATTTCTCAAAATAATTTCCTTTTAACTCGATACACAGCGTTTTTCCAATTTATTATTCTCTCCGAATAATAGGTTTTCTCAAAACTCTCAAAATAGCTAGGCATTTGTTTCAATGATGACCTCTTCATCAGATCATGAAAATAAAACAATACGGATCATAGACAAATTTTGTTTTCGAGTTGTAGCAACAGTTGTTTTCAAAACACGACAGATAATGTATGAGTATGACAAACTTTATATTGCCACCAGCCATATTGAAACCATTCTGTACAATTGGATGTAAAAAAGTTCTTATTGATTTTTTGTGTCTGGCAACGTGACTGTGTGACTTGGCTATCGTTTGCAACCACACCAACATTTAAGAATAAAACAAACAACGCTGCGAACAATATAGTAGAAATAATTTTTAATGGTGTACCAACTTCGTGTGTGTACACCTACAGCGTACATCATATTAACAATCTGTACATCACATTGAAGAAAACGGTAAAAGAAATTCATCAATATGATAATTATAACAATGAATTTGATTTTTGCCATCAATGTAACGAATCAGTTCATCTATAAGAAAAACGCTTCACCATCAACATACCCCATAATATAAACTGAAGTCTTATTTTTGATGAACGCGGTCATCAATATGAAAAAAAGCCGTCATCAATACGATCAACGCCGTTATCAATATGATGAAAATTCAAAAATTGGTAGTCGTACTTGAATACGATGATTCCATACATCAATAAGACGACTGGATGAACAAATAATTGAATTCATCAAAATAACTGTTTTCGTCATATTGATGAAAGGTTTTGATGAAATGATGAACGTAGTTCACAAAAAAATACGCCAAATTCTTATCAGAACCCTGGCAAGAAAAATTGATGAATGCACTTTCTTTATATTGAAAAACGGTTCATCAATTGTTGAAAAGTTTTCATGAATTTATTCATCATATTGATAAAAAGTACGTCATATCAATGAATAGCATGTTTATGAACGCCCTTCGTCAATATGACGACGAAATGCACCTCAACTTACAGGACTTAAGAATATACATTTAAAAATACAAAGGATTATATATCGCGCTACATTAGGGCAAGGACACGCGGTTTCTTCGCATATTGCAAATATGCAACCTTGAAATAATATCAAACTTTCATGACGATCATACTTACAAGGTTCCTACCTTATTTATTCAGTGTAAGGGAATTTGTTTTCTCTTGCTCCATCTACCGCCAAACTTGTGTCGAATTAGAAGAAATTTCACTCACTGATTGCCCATTGAATATTTTAGCACAAGAGGCGTGTCTACTGTTCGACAAATTCAGGGCTTTTTTGGGATTCTATCCAACGCTCCTTTCCCCTGATTCAAGCAAAGAAAACCCAAACGCTCTGGTCTGTAAGACGGGCGAAACCTCTCTCAAAGTTTGTCAGACAAAAGTGTTGCGTTATAAAACGCTACAAGACCTTGTCCCACTTCCATCCCTCCTCTCCAGTCCATATTCCTTTTTTTTACCCATTCGGTCATTCCCGTCACTTACGATGGACAAGGGGCCAAAGGGGTGTTCCTGAATTGGTTTCAATTCAGCACTCTCGCTGGTCAGGCGTCCGGAGAAAGCGACAAAGCAGGTCGAGCCCAGACGGACGGTCGGGAATCTCCCAACGATGCGTGAGGGAAGATTTGCCCCGAGGAACAATACGCTAACGTACCGATGAAGAGTGGGGGGAGGAAGATCCCTTAATCAGACACTCCAACGATAATAGTAATACGATAGTATGGTACAAATACCGAGATCTCCGCTCGCTAGGAATGCGACCTTTTAAAATCAAACAAACAAACACAACATAAACTAAAAACAAACATAAACATCGAACTTAACATATTCACTGAGTACATTGTAAGGAATTGGCACATTATCTGCGAGTCTTTTCCCCAAAATCTGCGCGGAAGTCCACGGAACAGGGTAGGGAACGCGAAATATTAAGTTAAGTTTACTCTTCGTTCTTCTCCGACTGCACTGTAAAAGAGCGAACAGAAAATCCGTCGTCCCCAAGCTATCGTCTCCATGAACCTCTCCTACACTTTTCAATATTAATTAGGTTTCGTTGTTGGGAAAGTAATAGAAAAATAATTCGGTAATATATAAAATTCTCGATTTAAGGGGACTCTAAGGCAATTTGGCCCACTGTTAAATCAATTAGAAATCGCAAGAATAGTTCTGCACTCGTCCATCGAAACGTCAGGCACCGGAAATTTCCCGGCGACCTGGCGAATTCGGATATGTATGGAATGAATGAGAGTGAGAGTATGCATTGGTGATCATTAACTGTCGTGTACCATGGCGAAAAAGCTGTGAGTAACGCTCAAAACACTGTTAATGATACCCGTTGCGGCTGAATGGTCGAATGCATGAGTGTGTGAGGTTCGAGAAAGAACAAAGGGAAATGTGGGAAAAATAATCACTTCTTGGTTGACCAGTGATTAGAGAGGAGGCAGTGTGCGAATTGCCAGTTTAGAGTTTTTTTAAATCGAGAAGTTTTTTTTTGCGTAATAAATCTTGGAGAAATTTTTAAAACAAAAAGTTGTAGTCCGAAGTGTACGGACACAATCGTATAATAGAATAAAGAGGAAAAGGAAGGAGATCAGGAGAAAGGAGAAGTAGTGGCAGGACGGGTTGAGAAACTACAAAACGCCAGGACGGCAGGGTAGAGGAGAAGAAGGAAGAGGAACAAAAAAAAAAAAAAAAGATAAGTAGAGTTCTATAAAGTGATCGTCAGTTAGGTATTTGTAAAGGAAAAAATAATTCCGTTGGCTTCCGTTACGTCAAAATCCCGGAAAAGAGCGGGACGCGCGACCCTTTCCGTTGTTATTTTAACCGTTCGGACAACGCGATAACGGGCCAATTCCAACGGCTAGAAAACCGTCATCGAAACAAAAATTCAATTTGTCGCATCCGACAATTTTCTTTTATAACGACCGTCTGGTCGCGTCGCTATCAATTCTTAAATAATTTACATCGTCAATAAATAGCCGTGCTCATATCGAGCTTTTATAACGCAAAATACCCACTTTGTCTTTGTTTTATCTTTTACCCTACAGCAATCATCGTCGGCATTTTCTTCAAAAGGTTTAACCACAGATAAGTAATATACAGATGTCTCACGCCAATGTAAAAAAATGCTGTACTTTTTGCGTTCGTCCAACAAAGATCGTCCAACAAATCGATGGTGAAAACAAAAACCCACCACACCTCATTCGAAAAGTGGTTGATTTTTTGTTTCAATGAATGCTACTTTTAGTTGAATTATGACCGCACGCAGAAAGGTATGTGCGCAGCGTGATGCTTTATTTAATTCCACACTGAACAGTGGGTTAAAGGGTAAGGAAAGAAAGGATACAAGGTAAAAGGAAAGCGGAAGGACAAATGTCGTCTTTCGTTCTTTCGTATTGTCAATGCCTTATGATTGTGCGCCGGCGGGGGGATGTGCAGTGAGGAAATATTCGGTGATGTAATGCATGATGGTTTTTGTTGGGAAGAGCAGCCGATTTGGTTTTGGATTCGTTTTGCTGAAAAAGTATCTAAAGCGATATGAACAATTTATTTCCATTTCGGCTGGGGATACAATTTTAATTTTCTTGTTTGGGTAGGTATGCATTCACATTATTTTTAGGGTTTTCGTTATGCAATGCTCGATAAAAGAAACAGTTTATAAAATATTAAAAATGAATATTGTTAAATAAAATAAAATAAATAATAAAAATCGCTTTTGGGCAGTGCATACCTACCTACATATCAATAATAACAATGCGAGTTTTTATAAGTTGAAGCAATTGAACTGTTGCAAGTTCTGGCTAGAGAGTTTTAAAAACTCTTACAGCCTTATTTATAAACTCATCGTAGAGTCTGCTTATCTCTACGCACCCTCTAAAATGTCTTTACACAGGAAAACGTTATTTATAAAGATTTTTCGAACGTTGCTTTAGGGCTGCGTAAGTTAAACGCGAAAATTTGCGTTTACAGCCTGCGTAGAGCTCACGTAAATAGGTTTTTGCATCAAATGTCATTTGGTCATCGTCGAATTGTAAACAAAACCAAAAAGTGAAATTAATTTTTGTTTATTCATTCATTTCGAATGCTGTGCAAAACTTCTGTCAAACGAGTTTCGTTGTCATATGCAATTATAAGATTGAAATTATATTTAATAAATAAAAATATATAAAATATTGTGCATTTGTGATATTATTTCTTCTACTTCAGTTTTGTTGCTTGTGGAGAATGTCTTAGGATGTGTGTGAATATGCCTACATGGCTATTATGTGGTTGGTAGAATAGAAATAAGAATAATGGATAATGAAGATACATAGATATATGATTGCAGTTTCATATTTCAGCAGTACATTCGAAGACTTTTCGGAATTGTTTTAGATAATTTGTGTAAAATGATAATTTACAAAGCTAATCGGAGCTGACGTCGCGTCGGTTTGAGGGCAAAAAGGTAATAGATTTCTTTGTTTTCTGTAGTAGTTTATCGAAATTCTTACCTATTTAGACACAAACCTCGTTTAGCAAAATTACCGTGGGAAAATGTTTTTAAATCACAATTTCATGAAAGCCACGTAGAGGCTGCGTAAATCTTTACGCGATGTTTAACTAAATAACGTCGTAGAGGCGTCGTAAGCGAATCTAATAAATACGGGAGTTACACTTTACAAGAATTTTGGCTTCAAAGCAAAGTGTAGTTCGTATTAGTCCGATATCGTTTCATAGATATTTATACCTATGTAAGGTTTTACAGATTTGTTTTTTTAATTTCCACTAGCAGTTATAGACCGAATATGCCGATGGACGTGTGTGGGGGTGCAAATGAAGTGGGAGTTTTTGTTTGTGTAACTCTCCAAGTGGTTGGAATTATCTTAAGGTCCATAATCAATTATGATTGAAAGAAAGTAGAAGTGGGAAATATTTGCTAAAAAATGCGTTTTTTGCAGTTGTCATTACATTTTTATTGGCAGTACGGTGTTGAGTTTTATAAAAATATGTATACGGAGACCGAGGGGGAAGTAATCAGGTGTATTCAAGGAACTTTTCTGTGCGTATTCATGGTGAATCACAGTGTATTCAAACGAATTCGCATGCAAACACAAGTAGAAAATCTGTAGTCAAGGACTACTCAAAAATATTGATTACTTCCCCCTCGACGGAGACAGATCGGGATTTGGGTTATCATTTTGAGAAATAAATTAAATAACCGATTTATTCGAATTTTTTTGAGAAAAAAATAATTGGAGGATCTTATTTAGGATACTTATTTAAACTTTAATATGGATTTTGATCAAAATCGTTAGAACGGTTTTTGTAAAATTTTGCAGACCAAACTGTACCTACCTACCAAATATTGCAATGCTTAGTTTGAACAATACTAATATTGCTTATTAATTTAGCTTAACATCTCCAGTTCGAAATTTTGAACGAATACAATATCTTTCTCTTACTACGTAATAGCGAAAGTTAAAAATAACGTGATTGTTTTATTATTATAATGTTAAAAGGCCTTCATGATACAAAGTCAGAGCGTTTTGATTGATTTTCAGGGATGAACAATACTATTTTTTATTCCTTTTTTTCATAGTGATTACAGGCATGTAAATGAAATAAAGTGCACGACTGGGTCAATCTAAACTTTCTCGATACTAGATAAAAGAAAACAAAATCCACTTTTGGATATTCATCTCATTTGGCAGTTATATCAGATAACAATATAAACTTTTAAAAGTTAAAGCTCTCAGTAACAGGTAATTGTCGAAAGTAAATAAATTGAATATCCCGATGCTCGTGTGTGGTTGCACCCCAAAGCTCGATTTTCTTATTGTGTGAGCCCCAAATGGTTGGCATTATTTTAAGATATACCTATTCAATATTGTTGGAAAAAGAAGAAGTGGGTTGTATTTGCTAAAACTAAGTTTGGCGTAGCTATGAGGCATTAAGCCTATTATACAAAAATATACCGTAAATATGCTAAAATACATAGATCGTGATTTCTGTTGTATTTTTTTGAGAAATAATTAAAAAACTGACTTCGACTTTTTTTGAGGAAAACTAAGTACGGGATCTTGTTTAGAATACTAACGCTATCTTCAATATGTATTTTGTTCATAATCGTTAGAGCGGTTTTTGTAAGATTGTTCAGATAAAACAGTACCAAATATTGCAATGTTTAGTTTAAGAAATAATATTGCTTAACTATTGAGCTGAAAGCTGATTATAAGTTATTGTTCGGGATGTTAGCATTACTTCGTTTTTTGAGTTTTCGCGAAATCGAAGATGGGGTTTTCGAGATATGAGTACCTAGTTTTTAAAATTAGCGTTTTCGGTTCTTCGAATTTAAAATTAATAATAATAATAATAATTTTTGGCGCAACAGGTCCGTAGGGACCCTAGGCCTATCTTCTCACAACCATTTGTTTTGTGTGAGATTTCATTTTTGGAACGAATGTCTTTCAAGACAGTTATACTCTCGGATGTTTGTCAGACGTTCGCGAGAGGTGGCGCAGTGAAAAAAACCCAGAGTTGGAATTTGGGTTTTTGCGGGATTTAAATTAAGGACACAATAATTTTGAAAACATCAATTTGACTCTAAGTTTCCATTTTGGTCAAAATCGATATTGCCGTTTTCAGGTAAACTAAACAAAACTCAATTTTCACAAAATTACTACTGTTTTCAAAAATTCATTGAACAATAAGAGAAAAATTGAGCTTGGTATTAAGTTATAAATGAACGCATTTTTTTAGGAATGAATTAGGAATGATTGTGTTACAATCGGATCGACCGTTTACGAGATATGTTGAAATTTCAAAAGTATCGTTGTTCGAATTTTTAGCCAAAAACTGGGTACGCAGACATGGTAACCTCACCTACCTAAGCTTACCTAAATATCAATTTTGGTTGAAATCGTTGGAGCCGTTTTCGATCAAATCAAACTAGTACGAAAATTTTATACGGGAAGTACCTACCTACCATTAATATTAATGTTACCATGCAAAAAAAAAACCTCCCGCACTTAAGCCCAAAAACTCCAAATCCGAGGTTTAAACGTAATCCGGGAAGCCGTTTAGGCTGTAGGCTTTGGAAGGACGGACAGACAGACAGACCGGACAGAATTTTGCGACCCACTTTTTTGAGTTCCTCTATCATCGTAATATCAGAATTGATTAATATCTTGAGTTCGAAATTTTGTAGGTACCTAGTTACATAATGTCATCTATACAGACAATCTATACGTATTTCCTACAACAGGAACTTGAAAACGCAGAATTATTTTTTCGTTATCCTACTTTCTTTATTAACAGGGAAGAAACCCCAACAGTTGTCAGTTTAAATGTTATTGATCCTACCTATTATTATTATTTGAGAGGGGTTATTGTACTGCGACCTTTTGATCTATTGTACCCCCTGCTTACGCCTCAGAGTGGTTTATTCCCTCAAAAGAGTTTCCCTCATAGTATAATTCCTTTCGAAATCATTTTAGAGGTTTTAGTACTCTTCTTTCTCCTTGGCGGAAGAAATTCGTCCTATAGCACTCTCTCCAGTCCAGTTTCCTTTAAGAATCTAAGGATGAGAGCTGGCTCTAGTGACTGTATTTCCTCATCAGATAGTTGGTACTTGCCCAAGTATTTCAGTCTTTTGTGGGTCAGTGCCCCACATGATCCCAGCAAGTGTTCTGGGATTTCACTGGACTCATCGCAGAATCTGCAGAGACCTTCTTCAGATATACCCAGTTTCCTGAGGTGTTCCTTGAGTCTACAGTGCCCCGTTAGGAAGCCCGTTAGGATACGAAGGTTATTTTTGCTCATGCCGATGCAAGCTTGGAATCTCTTCCGGTTGTATTGCCCCAGAAGTTTCTTGGCCTGCCTCATGCCCTGAGTGTTATGCCAGGTTCTTGCCCTGTTTTCTTTCTCTAGTTTCCTAAATTCTTCTTTGAGGGTGTGATCCCCTATTCCGCAGAATGGTTCAGGACCTATGAAAGTTTCTGATGCTCCCTTTCTTGCTAGGGAGTCGGCCATTTCATTCCCCTCTATTCCTAGATGGCCAGGCACCCAGCAGAGAGTTATTTTGTTTCTCCTACCAAGTTCATTAAGTTTTTTTAGGCATTCCCATACAAGTTTGGATTTAATGATGTAGGAGTTAAGTGCCATAATAGCAGCTTGGCTGTCTGACATTATAGCTATATCACAGTTGACTCTGTTTCTGTCGAGGTTAATTTGGACACACCTGTCTATGGCATAGATTTCAGCCTGAAAGATGCTGGTACTTTTGCCCATTGGTTCAGAATATTTGGTTCCAGGCCCAAATACTCCCGCTCCAGTTCCCTCATCAGTTCTCGACCCATCTGTGTACCACTTTGTTGTGTGATTGCTCAGTCTGTGAATTGTGGATTCATTGCTCCAGTTCTTCTTATTGCTGAGCTTAGTAACAAAGTTCTTTTGAAAATCAAATCTTTTGATGATATCGTCTCTAGGAAAGGCCAATAGTGGTTGTTTTTTGAGTAGTACGTCAAACTGTCTCAGTGTGATGCACTTTCCTCTTCCTATTCCTACCTAATAGGGTAGGGTTAATTAATTAATTATATTCAAAAGAAAATTATATACATAAGTCTAAAATTTGACATACAATTTGTATCGAATATAATGAAAACCCTATAATTAATGTGAATGCATAGGCATACCTACCCAAACAAGAACATTAAAATTGTATCCCCAAATTGAAATGTTTATATCGCAAAGAGGTACCTTTTCAGCAAAACGAATCCAAAACCAAATCGGCTGCTCTTCCCAACAAAAACCATCATGCATTACATCACCGAATATTTCCTCACTGCACATCCCCCCGCCGGCGCAAAATCATAAGGCATTGACAATGACAAGAAAATACGAAAGAACGAAAGACGACATTTGTCCTTCCGCTTTCCTTTTACCTTGTATCCTTTCTTTCCTTACCCTTTAACCCACTGTTCACTTGTTCAGTGTGGAATTTAATATACCTGCCCCATAAGGCATCACGCTGCGCACATGCCTTTCTGCGTGCGGTCATAATTCAACTAAAAGTAGCATTCATTGAAACAAAAAATCAACCACTTTTCGAATGAGGTGTGGTGGGTTTTTGTTTTCACCATCGATTTGTTGGACGATCTTTGTTGGACGAACGCAAAAAGTACAGCATTTTTTTACATTGGCGTGAGACATCTGTATATTACTTATCTGTGGTTTAACAATTCCTTTCAAAGATTGTTTGGCGCCCACCCTATTATATCGTTTCGATATTTTCTTTTTGGACCCACCCCAGCTGAGTGGCCGAGAGTGGCAGCGACCAACGCGCTGCTTTGTTGCACACGATTTTCCCTTTTGTTCGCCCTTCGCCATAAGATTTTTCGCCCATCCGTCATTCTCGACTTTTGACCGCCGGGTACGCAGCCGAATCTGCAATCGCGTATTTTTAATTGTTAAAAAGGGATAATTTTGCAACAAATTGGCGCCCAACGTGGGGCTAAAGTTTTAATAAATAATAATATAAAGTAATAATAGTTTAATTGATCTAAACGATCATCAAGAAGAGATCGAAATCGAAATTCATTTCTTTCTGCGAGCCGACGGTGTATTGTTGTTGCCTTCAAACCAAATTGGATTTGTTTTTGTTCATTTCGATTGTGTGCAAGTGTCAGGGAAGTTTGTGTTTTTCTTTTTATTTCTTTTACTTTGGTGTGTTTTCTTTTCCCAGGTAATATATTTCATTCGCCTACAATTGTTTTGGAATAGCATCTTGGAGTACCTGAAAAATTGGCATCGTTTTGACAGCAAAATTGCATGAGTGCAAAGTGCATGCGGGGAAGAGTACGGCAAGTACATTGTATATTCATTCGAACATATTGGTTCAAATAGGGTATTTTTCTTTTTATATATACAAATATCACTATTGTTGGCTATAGAACATTTTTGGTGGATGTTTATTGAAATTTTATTTACCTTTATACCTATATACCTATTTAAATTTTCTACATATATACATATACATATAAGTGCGATTTCGTACGGTTTGTTATATCGGCTATTACGGTGTTGTTTTGGTCTCATAATTTTTTTTCTTCGTGTTTGATTTGGTGTCATACTAGTTGCATAGGGTTGCCACGTTGCCGTGTCGTATTTTTCGTTAGATTAAAATTTTTTGTTACGAGTGTGAACTATAATTGATAATTTTGTTTGTCCATTTGAGTGTGAAAATTGGATTGTTGATTTTCTTTCTAAGCCGGTTGTTGTGAATTTTCGTCTGTTTTCTACAACAAAGTTGAGTTAATCATTTTTCTTCGTCAATAACCTTTGGGACTTTTAAGTTGATATTCGATTGTTATTTTAATTACTAGGCATTTTCGATATTTTTGTAATGGAGGTAAATAGGCTTTCAGCAGATGAGCTGGCATATGAAATGCAGTGTAGGGGCTTAGATGTAGGGACGGTGGCTGAGATGCGGAAGTCATTCCGAGCAGCCTCGAATCTAGAACGTCGGGGATCAGTCACGTCATTGAGCACTGATTATCCTTTCGAATTTAAGGAAGATAAGGAAGAAGTGGAGAGAAAAATTAGGGAAATTAAATCAATAATCGATTCGTCACCAGAACCTGATTCAGCTGAATTTAAAAAAGCTGTTGTGAAGATAGAGTGGTCTCTATCGAGGATAGGTAGATCTCGTCCAACTACGGATGAAGAGGAGAAAGATAAAATTAAGATTAGGACAGTGATCATGAATCTTTTAGGAGATTTAGAGGGGGACGAAGATGATGATTCCGAGGACGAGAATGTCAGCATTTTACCACCAAAACAGAATCCGAGGCAGACACATATAGGGCAACAGCGAACTGAAACTAGCGTAGGTCAACCGTCAACATCTTCAGTGGCATTGATGTCCGTTTCCAATGTTAACCCTGATGATCGCGTACTTATCGGTTCGGAGAAAAATGAAAATTTGTCAAAGTGGAATATCTCGTTCTCAGGAGAAAGGTGTGGGTCTTCGGTCAACTCATTTTTAGAGCGGGTCGAAGAACTAAGGGAAGCTAGGGGGATAAGCGAATCCCAACTTTTCAAGTGTTCGGTGGATCTTTTTGTAGGGAAGGCTCTTCTCTGGTTTAGGGCGGTTAGGAGGACAGTTAATTCATGGCAGGAGTTGGTGAGGGAATTAAAACTTGAGTTTCTCCCTCCCAACTATGATGATCTTCTTCTGGAAGAGATTCGACATAGGACACAGGGGAAGGATGAGTCGATAGGGATTTATGTGGCCATCATGTCTAACATGTTTGGTAGGCTATCGGAGCCATTGTCTGAAAGAAGAAAGTTAGGGATGGTTCAACGGAACTTGGCACCTTTTTATCAAACGCAATTAGGTCTGGCAGATCCTAAATCTGTTGGAGATTTAGTGGCATTGGGACGAAAATTAGAGATGGTTCGAGCCAATGTGGATTGTTTCGCACCACCTCCATCTCAACGGTCCCGTAGCTTGTTGGAACCCGACTTGGCTTATGTGGCAGTCGAGGAACCATTAGTATCGGTTGTTAGCAGGGACACTCGACCTAGTCGACGGTTGAAGTGCTTCAACTGCAACCAAGAGGGTCATTTCTCTAATACGTGTTCCGCTCCTAGGCGCTGTATAGGCTGTGGTCAAGTGGGGGTGATTAGGAAAGATTGCAGAAATTGTTCGGGAAATGGGCAACGGTCTCCGCCGACAGCAGGGCGAGAGCGCCGTTGAATTTAGATAGGTTGTCTGCTGGCAACCAGTTGGCCGGACAGAGAGAGAAGATCGTTCATTTAGGTTTCGCGCTTGAGACACAGGAAGATGATGTACGTCCATATTTAAGAGTTAGCGTTTATGGTATAGAGTTAGTAGGTCTTTTAGATTCAGGGGCATCGCGCACGATCATCTGTAGGGAAGGGTGGAAAATTTTGAAGGATTTAGGTTTAAAGTTAGGTGAGGGCAAGATTAGAAGAGTAGCTTTAGCAGATGGGGCAGGCATTGAGGTAGCGGGAGTGGTATCTTTACCAGTGGTAGTGCAGGGAAAATCGATATTGCTAGAGTGCCTTGTTATTCCGACTCTCCCACACGTCTTGATATTAGGAGCCGATTTTTGGGCACAATCGGGTATCGTCCCGGATTTGAGATCAAGCGAGTGGAGTTTTTCAAATCAAGCTACGATAGCTTCGATGTCGACGATCAAAGAGCGATCGGAGTTGGATGAGACACAGGATAGGCAGTTACAGCAATTCGTGAAAAGGATTTTCGATTCAATGCCTGAAGGTATAGGGTGCACACATTTAGTGGAGCACAAAATTAGGACGACGTCTGAACCAATCAAGCAGCGGTATTATCCGGTTTCACCTGCGGTTCAGCGTCATATAGATAAAGAATTAGAGGAAATGCTGAGGGAAGATATTATAGAAAAATCAAATAGTCCATGGGCTTCTCCCATAGTAATGATCAAAAAGAAAGACGGATCATTTAGATTTTGTGTTGATTACAGGAAGCTTAACAAAGTCACTGATCGAGATGCTTACCCTCTCCCTTACATATCGGCTACGCTAGACAAGTTGAGGAACGCCCAGTATTTATCCTCCTTGGACATTAAGTCCGCCTATTGGCAAATACCGGTAGAGGAACAGTCGCGGCAATATACCGCTTTCACGGTGCCAAATAGGGGAACCGCACGTATTCGTGTACCTGGATGACATCATCATAGTAACCAATACATTCCAACAACATCTTCAGATTTTGGAAGAAGTTTTTGTCCGATTAAGTACTGCGGGGCTGAGGGTCAGTAGCGAGAAATGTAATTTTTGCAGATCGTCTTTAAAATTTTTAGGTTATATAGTCGATAGGAATGGGTTGCACGTAGATCCAGAAAAGGTTGATAGCATGATACGAATTCCGGCACCCAGAAATGTTAAAGAGGTTAGGAGTTTTGTAGGAACGGTTTCCTGGTACAGAAGATTTGTACCAAATTTCGCGAGTTTGGTAAAACCGTTGACAGACTTACTGAAGAAGAGTAATAGGTTCGTCTGGTCAGATGAGTGCGAGGGGAGTTTCAGGAAAGCAAAAGAGTGCTTGGTAACTGCCCCGATATTGACTTGTCCGGATTTTGAGCGTCCGTTTGTGGTGCAAACAGACGCATCAGATTATGGAGTCGGAGCAGTACTCACACAGACATTCGAGGAGGGAGAAAAGGTGATTTGTTACCTAAGTAGGGCGTTGAATAGGAACGAGCGTAACTATTCAACCACAGAAAAGGAGTGCTTGGCTGTGCTGTGGGCGGTGGAGAAGTTGCGACCATATATTGAAGGTGTTCGATTTACGGTCGTAACGGATCACTATTCCCTGGTATGGTTAAGCAATCTCAAAGATCCTTGTGGTAGGTTAGCGCGTTGGGCGGTTAGGTTACAACAATTTGATTTCGAAATCGTACACCGAAAGGGAAAAGACCACGTGGTTCCGGACATGCTCTCTAGGAATGTTGCCGGTGTAGCAGGAATAGTAGAGCAGAGCTCGGATCCATGGATCCAAAAGCTGATCGCGAAAGTAGAGTCAGATCCTTTAGCTTATCCATCCTGGAGGGTAGAAAATGGGGTTTTATTTAAATATGTTAGGGCAAAACATGTAGTAGTGCACGATGGTAATTTAGAATGGAAGGAGGTAATCGCTAAAGCAGATAGGATTAGGGTTTTGAGGGAATGCCATGATAACCCATTAGCAGGGCACATGGGGGTTAGGAAAACTTTTTCAAGAGTAGGGACTAGATATTACTGGCCTAAGATGAGGTCAGACATTACCAAGTACGTTAGGAATTGCAAAGTGTGTCAAAGCGTGAAGCCGGTGAACGAAAGGCCAGCGGGGTTGATGACGGAGAGGAAAGGGGTAACCAATCCGTGGGAGATGGTATGTGTAGATTTGGTAGGTCCACTTCCTAAATCGAGTAGGGGTTATATTCACATTCTGACTGTTGTTGACTATTTCACGAAATTTCCACTTTTATTTCCCTTGAGATCAGCGACAGCCAAATCGGTCTGTAAGGAACTGGAAGATAATGTCTTTTTGCTATTTGGGGTACCAAAGATTCTGGTGTGTGATAATGGTCCACAATTCAGGAGTAGGGAACTGAAGTCCTTGTGTGAAGGTTACGGGTCGACGATAAAATATACCGCGCATTATCATCCGCAAGCAAATCCGGCTGAACGGATAAATCAGATCTTGAAGACGACACTTAGAGCGTATGTGTCCGACAATCATCGGAATTGGGATTCGCAATTGGCGAAGGTCGCGTGCAGTATTCGGACAGCCGAACATGAGGTTTTGGGGGTATCACCCTATTATGCCAATTTTGGTCGAGAGATGGTGACTTTCGGCAATACGTCCTTAACCACCATCTCGTGTGATAGGAGTGCTAATAAAGGTGATACCAGGGAACAGTTTAGGAAGCTTAGGGATGAGATAGGAAAGAAATTAGCCATGGCAACCAAGAAGGCTTCGCAATCCTATAATCTCCGAAGGCGGGATGTACAATACTTCGCTAACGAGCTTGTGTGGCGAAGAAACTTCATTCTCTCCGACGCGGCAAATTATTATACTGCTAAACTGGCCCCAAAATATGTTGGCCCATTTCGAATAGGGAAACGAGTTTCCCCTTACACATATACGCTTTTAGACAGCGATGGCAAGGAACGCGGGACGTGGAACGTCAAAGATCTAAAGCCATATAACGAGGACCCCGAAGCACCAGATTAACTAAGTCGCGCAACGAACCAGGAGGGTTGCGCTAAGAGGAACTGAGAGCATCACGCTCTGTGATGTTCATTATCGTTACCAATCGCCGTGAGCGAGATTACTAGATGTTTGTTATGTCTTGAATTGCCTATTTGTCGTGTGTTTCTCCACGATTACTCCGACTTTTCTTTCGAAAAGCCAATTTCGCCTCTTCAGGGAGGTAAGGGTGGAGTTGTTGCGTTATAAAACGCTACAAGACCTTGTCCCACTTCCATCCCTCCTCTCCAGTTCATATTCCTTTTTTTTACCCATTCGGTCATTCCCGTCACTTACGATGGACAAGGGGCCAAAGGGGTGTTCCTGAATTGGTTTCAATTCAGCACTCTCGCTGGTCAGGCGTCCGGAGAAAGCGACAAAGCAGGTCGAGCCCAGACGGACGGTCGGGAATCTCGCAACGATGCGTGAGGGAAGATTTGCCCCGAGGAACAATACGCTAACGTACCGATGAAGAGTGGGGGGAGGAAGATCCCTTAATCAGACACTCCAACGATAATAGTAATACGATAGTATGGTACAAATACCGAGATCTCCGCTCGCTAGGAATGCGACCTTTTAAAATCAAACAAACAAACACAACATAAACTAAAAACAAACATAAACATCGAACTTAACATATTCACTGAGTACATTGTAAGGAATTGGCACATTATCTGCGAGTCTTTTCCCCAAAATCTGCGCGGAAGTCCACGGAACAGGGTAGGGAACGCGAAATATTAAGTTAAGTTTACTCTTCGTTCTTCTCCGACTGCACTGTAAAAGAGCGAACAGAAAATCCGTCGTCCCCAAGCTATCGTCTCCATGAACCTCTCCTACACTTTTCAATATTAATTAGGTTTCGTTGTTGGGAAAGTAATAGAAAAATAATTCGGTAATATATAAAATTCTCGATTTAAGGGGACTCTAAGGCAATTTGGCCCACTGTTAAATCAATTAGAAATCGCAAGAATAGTTCTGCACTCGTCCATCGAAACGTCAGGCACCGGAAATTTCCCGGCGACCTGGCGAATTCGGATATGTATGGAATGAATGAGAGTGAGAGTATGCATTGGTGATCATTAACTGTCGTGTACCATGGCGAAAAAGCTGTGAGTAACGCTCAAAACACTGTTAATGATACCCGTTGCGGCTGAATGGTCGAATGCATGAGTGTGTGAGGTTCGAGAAAGAACAAAGGGAAATGTGGGAAAAATAATCACTTCTTGGTTGACCAGTGATTAGAGAGGAGGCAGTGTGCGAATTGCCAGTTTAGAGTTTTTTTAAATCGAGAAGTTTTTTTTTGCGTAATAAATCTTGGAGAAATTTTTAAAACAAAAAGTTGTAGTCCGAAGTGTACGGACACAATCGTATAATAGAATAAAGAGGAAAAGGAAGGAGATCAGGAGAAAGGAGAAGTAGTGGCAGGACGGGTTGAGAAACTACAAAACGCCAGGACGGCAGGGTAGAGGAGAAGAAGGAAGAGGAACAAAAAAAAAAAAAAAAAGATAAGTAGAGTTCTATAAAGTGATCGTCAGTTAGGTATTTGTAAAGGAAAAAATAATTCCGTTGGCTTCCGTTACGTCAAAATCCCGGAAAAGAGCGGGACGCGCGACCCTTTCCGTTGTTATTTTAACCGTTCGGACAACGCGATAACGGGCCAATTCCAACGGCTAGAAAACCGTCATCGAAACAAAAATTCAATTTGTCGCATCCGACAATTTTCTTTTATAACGACCGTCTGGTCGCGTCGCTATCAATTCTTAAATAATTTACATCGTCAATAAATAGCCGTGCTCATATCGAGCTTTTATAACGCAAAATACCCACTTTGTCTTTGTTTTATCTTTTACCCTACAGCAATCATCGTCGGCATTTTCTTCAAAAGGTTTAACAATTCCTTTCAAAGATTGTTTGGCGCCCACCCTATTATATCGTTTCGATATTTTCTTTTTGGACCCACCCCAGCTGAGTGGCCGAGAGTGGCAGCGACCAACGCGCTGCTTTGTTGCACACGATTTTCCCTTTTGTTCGCCCTTCGCCATAAGATTTTTCGCCCATCCGTCATTCTCGACTTTTGACCGCCGGGTACGCAGCCGAATCTGCAATCGCGTATTTTTAATTGTTAAAAAGGGATAATTTTGCAACAAAAGAACTAAACATCTCCTGTGTTGATTGATTATAAGTGATTATCTTTACTATTTTTAAATCTTTTTATTTTTTAAATTTAAAAATAAATTCCGATTTGGGTTAATTAACGCTAGGACTGGTAGCGGTGTACTCCTCCAAGTACTTATCTTGCTTCTCCAACTGCTGATAGCCAGCTGGCGGTGGAGACATAGCCTTAGTTCCGGCGATCAAAACACCCAAACTTTGCTGCAGCTGCCATCGCCTAGCTTCACGTATCGACTTGTTGCGACGCAGGGTCTTCGCCAGCAAAAACGCACACACCACTCCAAGTAGCTGCAAATGACACAGGTTTAAACAACCCATTTTGGACTAAGTAAAACTCTACTACCCACCTGAACGAAAGCCACGGTTGAAGCGCCAGTTGCAATTAACATTGCACTCTGTGAGATGACAAAGTCCATTCGATTCAAACATCCCGATTCATACTTGTACAGGCACTGCGATTCGTAGGAGTCAAATTCAGCACAGCATGATGGCGGCACATAGATATCCATAGGATCGGTGTTATTTTTGTTCTGACTTAGGACTGGTTTCCAGTCCGAGGGACTGTTAATGCCGCAACATTCCAACTGAAAGTGACAAGCTGCTGTAGATGAGTTGCAAAATATGTGTGTTGGGACTTACTCCTGTTTGCATGAAATCGAATCCTGTCTGAAGGTATGCATTATCTTCGTATAGATAGAGGGATTCGTTCATTGTTCGTATTAGCATTCCACGGACTTGACCCTGAAGGCAAAAGGCAGCGATGGCAGCCGCCACTTCAAGGATGAAGATCAGGAAGAGCGACACTCCATACTGTGATTGACAGAATTGCAATTATTTGGCAGAGTTTTGCGATGAAAAGCACTTACCAAATTGATGAGAAGGACACTCTCCTTGACTGCACCCCAGGCGCCCAGAGCCGCAACGAAGAACATGATGAATCCGGTCGCAATCAGAAGAGCCGGTGGCGACAGGAAGTGATCATCGATGAATTGACGGAAGTCACCGAAAATCGTTTCGATCGTGGTGCCAACCATAATCAACAGGATTGAGGTGATCTGAAATGCAAGAAAATCGTAAATGAAAGTTAGTCATGGCTTAAGTTTGGATTTTTTTATTATTTGTGTTTGTGTTTGCAGAATTCAAATTTCATAATTTGTTTCCGTGAAAAACAAGGTCAATGGTCTCTTTCACAAGGAGGATTTTATTCTTAATGAAGGAATACCTACATAAACTGCAAGTAAATGTGCCCAACAGATGTCTTTCAAAGGCTTATTTTAAGCAAAAAACAAAAGACAAAATAGGAAATGCACAACATATCCACTGATCTGTCAAATTTCATAAGCAAATCAGTAATGCCATATTCTTCGATCGGACACAATTTTTAGTACTTTTTATAGTACGCTTTCCGTTATTTTCTAATACTACTTCAAGTCTTCACGATTGCTTTATGAGTGCATTTGTGTCGTAATAAAATCCTTTGCAAATTATTCAATAAACGAAACACAGCTTATTTGAATGCTTTTGTTTATTCGTAGGCTGACAATGGCAAATAAAAACTTATTTGTGGACGAAACACCACAATTGCATCGTAAGCAAGTGAATATTTTTTTAAAATAGAAATAATAGCTGGCTCATTCATTTAAGAATAAATTAAAATCTCACGTAGGAAGCGTGTTCAGAATTTATCCTTCCGGTTTTGAAAATAAATACAATTTGACCCATAAAAAATTGCATGGCTTATATATTACTTGATTCGGAAAATTTAGAAATCGACAAAAGTTTAAATTCTCGCTGAAAAATAAAAAGCGCACATTTTTATTCACGAAAGCTGTCATGTTTCCTAATTTATGAATTCACACATTATTCTCGTTATTTTATTTCTTTAGAAGTTAATAAGTTTGTTATCTCGCGTTCATTTTGCTGAGTGCTGATGATTCTATTCTTATAACTATATTTTCCGCGAAGCGAACCTTTTCACACCAACCATCGTTTCATTTGAGATCCTCATTCTCAGTAAACAAACTCCTTTTGCAAAGAGTTTGATAAGGTTTTGTTTGCAACAAAATAGGTCTGTTCCTTTACTTTAGTTGCAAGAATGGGAATGACTGTCAAAATGGCAGTGGTGGGGATAAATTCTCTCAGGGAGAGACACTTTCGAAAAAGCTAGGGAACGCTTTTGTTGTAATCTATAAAATATGTATGAGTAAAAATTCGAAAGAAGGAAGGGTAAAATCTTGCTCTCTCGATGACGCTCTCTTACGAATTTTTCGAGTTAGGGAACGGCAATGAGTAAAAACTCGTACGAATTAGTAAAAATTCGTAAGATTTAAAAGCAAAGGAACAGACCTAATATCTACCTGAGTCGCCTATGGTACTCTAAGTATTGTTGAAAAAAGGTATGAGCCGTCCATACTTGGGTAGGAAGATATTTTATTCTGTTTGCGACAACTCTCAAGAAAGTCCTGAAAATATCCCAAACTTATATAAAATTTATTTTTTAGTAAGCATCCCTTTGTTACTTAAACTATTTGAAAAGGATAACCATTCAAAAAGCAATAACTAGCGGTTAAACAAGATAAAACAGAGAAAAACACAGAAATATATGTTTCAAGTGTTTAAAAATTTTCGGCTAGGTGTGAAAAGGCTTTAACGTTGTTGCTCCAGTCAAAAATTTGCTCATTGGACGTTCGATTCTAACCTACAACGTAAACGCACAAGAGGAAGACCACCACCAGGTTTCGCTCGTTTATTGATGACACGATAACGATTCGACTATTGTTTTGATCTGTTTGACAAGTGGAACTATAAAGGGCCATCTGGTGATTTCTTTATGAACTACATATCAATTTGACAAGATAGAAGAGACAAAGGAAGAAGCGATCTCGAGAGATCGACTAGAACATTGTAAGCAAGAACAAAAATGCCTTGCGGCCGTCAACCTCTCTTGTATTGAAAAGTGTAGAGTCGCTTCCTGAGAGGAAACAAGCTGAACTGTCTTTCCAAGTGGACTGTCACAATAATTCAACTGTCAAGTTCGACTGTCACTTAGAAAAGTGGTGTAATTTTGAAACAGCTATAGTCCAAACCTTTCGCGAACTTCTGACAAACAACCGAGAGAATAACTGTCTTCAGGGGCTTTTAACCGTTTTGACTGGGCATAAAATTGTAGATCCCTTCCATTGACCTCAAATGTTAAAAACTCACACCAAACGAAGGCTTCAGGAAATAAGGCCCCAAAAAAATAAGACCCCAAAAGAGAAAATTAAATAAGGCCCCAAAATCGTTGTTGTTGTTTCCTGTATAATTTGTTGGGGGCCTTATTTAATTTTTTTCTTGGGGCCTTATTTCATTGGGGCCTTATTTCGCAGAGCCCAAACGAATGGTTGTGAGAAGCTAGGCCATTTGCGCCAATTATTTATTTCATAATTTTTTGTAATTCAAACGAAAGTGAATTTTAACAAACTTGTTGCCGGTCGAGCCCCCAAATTTTAAGTATATAAAGCTCAAAATTGTATCGAAAATAATTTCCCAGCTGGATCACAAAGAAGGAGTTATGTATTTTCACAAGTTTTTCCAATGAATACACACCCAGTCCAATCATCATCAGAACTTTCCCTAAATACGTACGTATTACTCACAAAAAAAAAAAACCAAAAAAAAAAAAAAAAACACTACACTCTACTCTACATACACTCACTCTTGCCGTTCGTTATCTTGCGAAGCAATGTTGAAATTGATAAGACTCAACTGATAAAATTTATATGAGATACTCATACCTCAGCTATGAATAAGCCAAAGGCTCATAAAATGGGTCACGTCTGCAACCACTCTGTCACATTCAAAGTAACATCTCTTTCAAAAACTAATTTTAGCAATAATTTTACTCACCGCAAACATGAAACTGACGATCAGTAACATGTACTTGGCACATTTCATGCCAGAATTTAGCCTGTACGCATCGGTAATGGTGGCCATTTTGGATTCGAATGTTACAACTGATGAAATACAGGACACGTTGTCAGATCTAGTAACTTGATGTGGCTTGTCTGTCTCCTTTATCTTTATTCGATGCACTTAACTTTTGAAATGATTTACAAAAACTCTCTCTCGCAACTGCCGAGAGCTGACATAACCTCCTTCTTCGGTTGAGTGTGTAAGAAAACTGAGACAAAACGTAAGCTTTGAAGTGTCGGGGTTTTTTGTTTTGCTAAAATCATTATTGGGGTAAGCTTTTTCTGCTTATACACGGGGATGGTTTCATCAACAGTTTTGTTTTGTTGGGAAATGCACAGGTGAGGTGCTTATCAGTGAGGCGGATAAGGCGATAAGGTTATAACAGACGTCAAGTGATAACAAGCGTCAATAGTACTGGATCGATTGTTTGCATTTTTTTTAAAAGCAGACTGGTAATTATTTGTAGCGTAGTCTAATTTTATTTTGTGATCTTCACGTCGACTGCATATTGCGAGAGGAAGAGGGTAAAAAATAAAATGATATGTAGTTGGGAAAGTATTTGCTTGGCGGGCTGTCTAAGCTGTAGCTTTTTTATGACGAGATCGTTCTTTGTTTTTCCTGGCATACTGAAGGTAGATTAAAAAATTACACTAGTCGGCGAAAGTATTTTGACAGAAATGCAATCCGCTTTTCAAGACGATTAATTCCCAACGGCTGCGGATTAACTGTCTACAGTTTTCACTCAGTAATTGCATATGATGTGACATATGATTTTGTTTGTAAATGAGATCATTTTAAAATAATTTGTGGTTAAAGTGGGATTTTTTGATTGGCAAAAGTATATTGACAAATTAATTTTGGAGTGTTTGTTTTGCGAAAAATACAGCTATCGTTTAAATTAAAATTAAATACGATAGTTTTAATGTGTAAAAGGTCTATTTTGATTAAAATACGGATGAAACGACAGAGTTAATATGGAAGATCGAGTAGCTTTTGTAGCAAAATACGATTGCGGTCTTTCTGTTACAAAAATAGGGGATGAGTTTAAATTGTTGAAGCAAACTGTAAATATCAAAATCAGTAATCACATAAGAATGATCTCTGTGCAAAATTTACCTCTCTCGAGTGAACAACGAAAAAGTTATAGCGATAAAGGTTGAAGGATGGTAGACATATTTTGGGGAAGTTTGTTAAAAATCCCAGTTTAGGTCCCAAAATTCTCGAGCTTAATATGAAAGAATGTGCTGAAAATGTGACTATCGAAAGGATAATTCAGAGGTGCCTTGCTGAACTCGATTTGGATACATGTCCTGTAAGAAAAGTACCCTACCGTATATAACTACGAAAACAAAATAAAGAGGCTAAAATTCGCCCAAAAGTTTTAAAATTCGACCATAAGGTATAGAACCGGGTCTTATGAATAGAAGAGAGTTCATTTAAGCCTATGGATCAACGTAAGTAAGATTTGTTCGGATGCAGAAATTGTCTCGTGAAAAATACGCACCAGTCGTTTAGACCAGTTGTCATTGTTGCGGGCTTGTATGCTTTAGGGTTGTACACCGTCCAAGGGTTTTGCAGATTTGGTTCCAATCGATCGAAAAATGATCCAGCACAAACTTCAAACAATTTCGCTTACCATCTGGCGATAGATTATTCTCGCATTCATTTGTTCTCCAACAGGATAACGCTCCTTGTCAGAGACCCTAATGGTGATTTTACTTTTACCTGATATTGAACCAGAAACACACAGATGTCAACCTCGAGGCGCAAATTTAACGTTTTTGAATACGTATGAGGTTGTCTTAATGGAAAAATAACTGCTTTTCTGACATGCAGCAGAGAAGACATCGTTTTTGTAGTAACAAAGCTTTGGGATGACGTTCCTGCAGAAATGCTGCAAAAATTCCTCTAAACGGTTGCAAAACAATTACAGAATGTTATTGAGGCTTAAGCGGATAAAGTTTTGTAGTAGGTCGTTCGTGTATAGGAGGAACAGTACGGTCCCAACACACTACCTTGCGGTACTCCAGATTTGATGTTTTTCAATGCGGAGTACTCATCTTCTTGCTTAACATTAAATAATCGTTCCATTATAGGTATACGACTCTAGTATTTCATAGTACTGCTTTGCCAGATGTTTTTGTAGCACTCAGAATAATCCTTTATGCCAGACTTTATCAAAAGCCTGTGTTACATCAAGGAAGATGGCAGATCATATTTGTTTTTCCTCTAAAGATATTTCTGTTATATCAGTTATTCTGTGGACCTGAACTATAGTTGAGTATTTATTTTTGAATCTAAACTGATGGTTATCTATAGTGACCATAAAAACCACGGAGTCAGTCGTGGTGAAGTCAAGAGCATGTTAAATACATTAATCAAATAACACTGCTCCCCAAAGGATCCATTGAAGAACAGTAACGTAACCAAAACTGTTACTAAAAGTGCTGACGGGAGCATCGGAGGCTGTTAGTTTTGATCGCAGTCTAACGACCGACCGAGCTGTTATTCTTTATTCTAAAAGTTTGGCGAGTATACAAGACAATAATAAGTTAATAAAAAAAAAATTTGCAAAATCTTAGCACGCAAGAAATGAATCATTGGACCAAATTTCGCTGCCATATAATCGGCCAGATCTAGGGTTTCAAATTCCTTTTATTCGTTGTGTAGGATTTGCCACACACAATTGTCTACTCCCGCCCACATTTTGCTAATTCTTTAAAATCTCAATATACATCCATTTTAATTTTTGACTTTCTCCGTTAAACTTTGGCTTTTTTCGAACTCGATATGTTACTCAATTCTGACATTACGATGATAGAGGAACTCAAAAAAGTGGGTAGAAAAAATCTGTCCGTCTGTTTGTCCGTCCTTTTACAGGCTAAACTTCGGATTTTTAGTTTGTGGGCTACAGTTTGGTGGCCGTTTTTTTTTTACAAGGTTACCTCAATATTAATGGTACTTCCCATATAACATTTTCGTTCCAGTTCGATTTGATCGAAATCGGCTCTAACGATTTCAGCCAAAAACACCAAAGTTACGATGACTGCACACCCATTTTTTGGCAAAAATAACTGTAGGTACTTTTGAAATTTCTACATAGGTATTTTAAAAACGGACAATACGATTGTAACAAAAATTAATTTTTAAGGTAATGTGGTCATTTATAACTTAATAGGAAAACTCAGTTTTTCTCTATATTACCTATCGTACAATGGATTTTTGAAAATAGTAATTTTTTAAAATTTTTTGGTTTGTTTAGCTTACCCGAAAACGGCAAAAACGATTTTGACCAAAATGCAAACTTAGGGTCAAATTGATGTTTTCAAAATTATAGTGTCCCTAATTTTTAATTGGAATCACCGAAAACGCTAATTTTAAAAACTCATATCTTGAAAGCCCCATCTTCGATTTCGATAAAACTTTAAAAACGAAGAAATTCTTACATCCCGAACAATGACTTGTAATCGAGTTTCAGATAAATGCTTAACTATTTATAGTAATTTTCAAACTAAACATTGCAATATTTGGTACCTACTGTTTTGTCTTCAAAATTTTACAAAAAAACGCTCTAACGATTTTGATCAAAATACATATTTGGGATAATAAAATAACATTTATTAAGATCCCATACTTAGTTTTTCTCAAATAAATCGAATGAACAAGTTTTGTAATTATTTCTCAAAAATGTCTACACCCAAAATCCGATCTGTGTTTATACATCCTTTTAGAACTCAATACCGCACTTTCATTTAAAATGCAATAAAAGCGACGCAAAACTTATTTTTAGCAAACATTACGCACTTCTTCTTTTCATTGAATATGCACCTTAAAATAATTTCAACAACTTGGTGCCTTACACAAACAGAAACTCCCATTACGTTTCCATCGGTAGATTCGGGTTATAACTTCTAATGCAGGTCCAAAAACAAACTTCTTAAATCTTACATGAATATCTATGTAAAGATATCGGTCTAATTCGAGCCCTACTTCCAATCATAAAGACCTTAAAAAAATAAAGATATGCCCTAGCGGATCGGAAAACAGAAACTCCATATACACTTTGCCTTGTAGTCAAAAATCTTATAAACTGTAAGAGCATAAAATAGTACAGTAGGCGCTTATAACTCTCTAACCAGAACATGCGACAATTGCCTGTTACTGAGAGCTTCAACTTTGAAAAACTTACATCATTATTTGATATGATATTTTGAAATATCAGATGAACGCAAACTATTCCTTTTTCTGTATTTATGAACCATTACTTCTATCTAGCATTGCCTACCCATCAGCAGGGTTCCCTGCCCTACTTACCCATTTACCTAACCTACCTACCTATTAAAATAAGAAAACAACCAATCAATGTTGATCAACGAGAAAGTTCCGTTCGACCCAGTCGTGCACTTTTTTTTTTAAAGCTAAAGCGGTCTGTCGTTCCTCTCCCATGTTTCCATGGCAGTAGGTCCCGTGTTCATTTGAAAGTTTGTCAAATCAAAATGTAAAATGACAATAGTTGCGCTGGATATTCGACGGCATTTCTGTCTAAAATGTCTGGTTGTGGTATTAGAGCGTATTTTTTTTTAATTGTCCAGGGACTACCTTTCTGATTGTTCAAATCAAGTTCTCATAAACAGTTTCAAATCGGTAATTTACCATATAAATTCTGGTGTTCCGCAAGGCTCCGTTTTGACTCCGATACTCTTTCTCATATTTATTAAGGAGTTCTCGGCTGCCACTTCTAATCCAATACTCTCTTTTGCTCATGATGCCGATGCCACCCGAAATTTTTCTTTTAAGCAAGCTCCTGTGTTTTTAATGTTTTGTGGTATATTTGGCGCCACTCCCTGTTGTCAAATACCGCCCATATTTGGTAAAACACCTTCAACAGGCAATATACGTCTATTCACCAAAATTTCAAAAGCTTTGTCCGCAATTATTGTCAAGATATAGTGCTTTGACCGAATTCGTTGAGAGAGGGTGACCATATTTGTGGAATGAAAATAAATTACAATAATAATTGTGTTTCCAAAGTTTTTGTATTTATTAAGGACAAAATTCTTCCTTTTATTAAAAGAAAAAATATAGTACAGGGTTAAAAGAAAAAGGACGGATGGTCAGCGTGTGTATAGAAGATACCACGCCCATTTTGTGATAGTTCGTGCTTTGGTTGTTGTATGAGAGGTGCCACGCCTCCTTTCCTTATCCAAAACCCTTTATATAGGACTGATAACACTTTTAGAATACCCACTTACCCAGGGATGCTCGATAATCCGGACCTGTAGACGGACTTCAATTTTATACACCTAATACATAAATAAATCGTTGGCGCAACAGGTCTATATAGGCGGCCTATGCCTTAGCTTCTTACGAACTTTCGTTTGTAAGGGTTACATTTTTTGGGATCTACAATTTTCATAGCTTTTCCACGACTGTTATACTCTCGCATGTGTTGTTTTTCGGGCATCAAAGACTTCAACAGTTCTTATTAAATATTTTTTTTTTTGTTTTCATGGTTTCGTTGTTAAAACAAATGTAATGGAAAATCACATACAAAATACACACTTAATCAACATTAATAAAAATTATAATTTAAATTAAAGACTGTCCAATTGCACGTGCTGGCGCTGCGCTTATATAAAGCCGGTGATACCATTTCGAATCTTGACTTCTCGTGCGATATAGCAAGCGAAAATCACCCCAAAGAACTGTAAAAAAATTAAACAATCCGTTAGTCTACCGTCATGTGACAGTTTTATTTGTTTTTTTTATGAATTTACCTGTAGCACAGCGATAACGATACCAGCTGCACCTAGACTCACAGCATGAGCGCTGATGTAGTCAGAGAATTCCGTCAGGCAGCCGAAGGTGTAACGATTTTTGTCCTCAGTGTTTGTTGTGCACGAGAATGGGCCGATAACTCCATTCGGAATAGTACAGCACGAAAGAGGTAGATTTGGCTCGGGAACCACTTTTGTTAATGCCCAGTCCTTGTAGCTCTGAACGCCACAGCATTTGAACTAGAAAAGAAAAAGGATGATTCAAATTCAATCCGGAAGTAGAATTTGGTGTTTTTTTTATTCAACACCCACCCCCCTCTGGACGTAGTCCCATAGGTATGTTGTGTCATCATAATTTGGTTTGTTATAATTTTCTATAGTGTCATATAGTGATCCGTTAATTAGATTTGCGGCATCATTTCTCAGCACATAGCCACTAATGCCAGCGGCCAATTCCAAAATGAAAATAATTCCCAGCAAAACGGAGAAGATCAAAATCAGACAGTACTGTTCCTTAAGTGCACCCCAGCATCCAATGAAGGAGAATATAAAGACAAAGGCGCCGATAACAATAAGGAAAGTTGGAATCGAGAAGAAGTTCGACACCAGGAAGATTTCGTATTCATCGAAGACGGCTGATACTCCAACTCCGACTGCAATCAAAATTATACCGGTGATCTGGAAAAATGTACAACAAAATGGTGGTTGATGAATTTGAGGTAAACAATTTAGTACTCAAAGAGAAATGATTGTTCCTATGTATAATGTATAACTTTACTAATAGTAGTTTGGATTTTGAATTTGCGAAAGCTCGCAATTGTTAAATTTGCTTGTCCCATTGTGAATGCTCTAAATTGAACGCCTAAGATGAAAAAGGTTATCGGTAAGACTCAATAATTACACGGCGCCTTACTTGTAACCATATACACTTTTATGGTCTACCGGCCATGGTAGTTAAGGTGACGAAAAACGTCTTATTCGAGTGTATACATTAACTCATTTTCAGGATTTGCTCCCAGGAAGCAACGCCTGATGAATGTCTGTAATAAGCGTTTTTAAGGTTCCGTACCCAAAGGGAAAAAACGGAACCTTATCAGTTTCGCTCGGATGTCTCTCCGTCTGTTCGTCCGAAGCCACTAAGCCAATCAGGTTTATCAGGTCTATCTCAAGAACCGATTGACATAGGGCTAAAATTTACACACAACATTTTTTTTTTTTTTTTTTTTGTTTTTTATTTATTTATTTAGCAGAACTCTGCTATTTAAATTCAGTTCTAACAATTCAACTTAAAACCATATATACATTTATCTAATTCTAATAGTTTATGGAGGATAATTATATTTTATGAACTCAATTGTATATCTTTTAAATGTTATTAAATTCGTTTCATTTTTAGCTATGTGCGGAAGTGTGTTAAATAACCTACATCCCTTATACAAAATACTGTTTTGAGTAACGTTTCCAATATAATTAGGTAACCTGAAATCTTCCCTATTTCTTAGGTTATATGGTTGGGATTCCCCCACATATCTCAAATATTTACTTAAATATTTAGGTAGATAATTATTTTTAATTTTTAATATGAAACACATAATACATTAACAAAGATTCGTTGCCTTACGCTCAACCATTGAAGCATATTAAGCATTGTTCTTATTGGTGTAAGGCGATTGCTTTTAAGTATAATACGCATAGATTTATTTTGTAGGCGCTGCAATTTTAACAAAACATTATCAGAACAAAGATACAAAATTGAAGAACAATACTCGAAGTGGGGTTTTATCATAACATTATAGACATTAATAGCGCATATTACAGACAACTTGTTTCTTATTCTGTTAAAGAATCCATTCTTTTTTGAAATTTTGTTGACTAAATTATTATCGATATGAATATCAAACTTTAGTTTGTCATCTACGACTATGCCTAGATATTTAATTATATTGACTTGTTCTATTTGTTCGCTATCGATCTCCAGGTTGAGGCTGATATTTTGTTTAAGGGACATACGTTTTGATTTTGTCACATTCAATTTTAGTTTGTTCGCTTTCAACCACTCGTTAACTCTGTTGAGGTCTTCTTGAAACAGTTTTGTACATTCGTCCGCATTATATCCCGATATAAAAATTAGTGCATCATAGACAAAGAGCACAATTTGAGAATGTCGAATAACTTCCTTAATATCATTTATGTAGATGATAAATAGCAGTGCCCCCAGAATCGATCCCTGAAGAACTCCATATATTGTTTCGATGCTCTGCGACATTACGCCGTTCACTGATGTTTTTCGTGTTCTATTTGATAAATGTTCCTTGTTCCTTACATCTTACACCATAAATATTCAGTTTTATTAATAATATTTTCCGGTCTATTGTCTCAAAGGCTCTTTTCAAATCAAGAAAAACAGCAAACACGAACTTTTTTCTTGCTACTTCCTCTTTCCAGCTTATAAGTACATTATATAGTCCGGACTGGTTCTCAATGAAAAGATTGTTGGCTTCAAAGGAATCTTCGAGTTGTGTATGCACTATTTTTTCAATAACCTTTTCGTACACGGGAAGAGCGTTGATAGAACGGAAGTTCTCACACTTGTCAGTTCCCTTTATTTTTTCGATCGGGGTGACTACTGATTCATTCCATGTTTCAGGGAAGCATCCTGTTAGCATTGAGTGGTTTACAACTTTAGCAATCATTGTTCTAGTTGTGTTAATTGCATCAATCAGCATTTTCACGTTTAAAAAATTTAAATGTTTTTTGTTGTTCAGTGGCTTTAATATACCTTTTATTTCTACTAATAAGATTTACTTAA
The DNA here is from genome assembly GCA_949126925.1 of Cheilosia vernalis. NCBI lineage: Eukaryota > Metazoa > Arthropoda > Insecta > Diptera > Syrphidae > Cheilosia > Cheilosia vernalis. The sequence goes on along the minus strand of OX421361.1, from coordinate 12,885,620 downwards.
ATTTGAACGTTGCATTGGTAGTGTCCGGTATAACCTCTAGTTAAACGACAAATACCAATTGAAGCAATACATCGATTGGTTTTCGAGTAATTAGTAATCTGGTGAAAAACATATTTTCTTTCGCCCAAAAAACAGTTTAGTTCTTGATTCACAAAAAAATACATAAATTCCCTTTTTGTATATCATATTCGTAGCTATATATGTATGTGCTGAATACTGTTTTGCCGAAAAGTTAATAGTTTACTTGATATTTTCAAAAAAGATAATTTTACCATGTGAAATACGTTGCTCTCATAAATGTTCTAATCTCTACTACGCAGTTGTGCACAATTGACCCCATCAAAGACAGAAGAGATTCACTGTTGGTATACACCAGGGCTGTCGCTTTATAATTTCGTTGGGGAGTATAATACATTTTTTGGGGAGTAGAGAACAAAATAAAAGTAATATATTTTTAGTCAATAGTTTTTCAATTGGGACAGGTCGCCTTAGACAGCCTATGACGGCTGTGTTGTTTTGGTGGCGTCTGTCTAATCTGATGCCGAAACACAACGCCATAAGACTTTATTATCAAAATGAGTGTTCGTCAGTGCAATCAACAATCAGTTTGTTTAACACCGTTTCAACATCTACCTATCCTCAATGAATTTACAGGATCCGCAATTGTTTGTAACGACACAAATGCAACAAAATCAACAATGGCAAAAAAAAAAAATCTTAATAAAACATTCAGAAAGTAAAATTAGTCTTGCAATTTACTAGATAGAGAAATGTCAAGGCATGTGAAAATACATAGTTAAATCTGAAATTAATAATAGGAGTACAATTTGTCTTTGAGGAGTACGGGAATACAGCAGACGATAAAGGATTACAATACTCCTATTGTAGTACTTTCGCTAGCACTGGTATAGGTACACTATATGTATTATAATGGGGACGTTCGGAATTCGTCAACTAGATTGGTCGTGACTATGAATCCGAACGCGTTGACTAGCAAGTTGAATTGTTTTTGTATTCTCGCGGTCAGCGTTACCTTTGCTTGATTTTGCACTTTTTTATTTGGGAAGGCCCTTCATAAATCTTTAAAAAATAGTTATTTTCAAATAAGTACATTTATTATCTATTATAGTGTTATGCGAACCAATGGTTGTTAAATATCGTGTGAAAATTCTAAATTACCAGAGTGGCCTTAGAAATCACACCTTTTTCTCTCATCGCGCCTTTTTTCGACTCCTCAGAATTCTGCAACGGCCACTCTGTTTATTTTAAATTTGACTCTTCGAAATGTCAACTGAGCACGCAGGCAGGATTTTCTTGACTAGATTGGTCGGCTCTCGGCTTCCTCTCCATAAACGTCAACTGCAAAAACTATACACGTGAAGACTCTGGGCCAATAAAAACTGAGACGCATCTAGTCAGACAGCTGTCAGACTTACTAAAATACGAATCCAAACGTCCCCAATATGTGCTATGATTTCGCCGAATTTTCGAGACTAGCATTAAGAAGGAAAGGAAAGAGAAAATACATCAGATTACTAAGAGAGAGTTACCGAATTAAGGGACACAGATACTGAATGGGAAATTGGTGAGGATTGTGTAGGTGTAGGTAGCAATTAAAGAATCAAAATCTGCATTTGGGTTTTTTTCTGCGGTAATCACACAATGAGATTCATGTGAGTAATTTTTGAGAGTAAAAATATTAAGTAAGTAGACTAAACTAAATTGTGATGAATTCATGAACAGGGGAAAGATTGAATGATATTATCGATTTAAAATAATATCTGATGGGTTGGACTTTAGCCAAATACGGAACCTTCGGTGCGCGAGTGACACTTGCACTTGGCCGGTTTTTTCTTTTTTAGTTCAGAGCAGAACCTGAACTGTTATTTAAAAAGTTAATGTTTCTTTTTCAGCTCAGACACTCCAGAGCTTGAACTTGTCTTTCATCTTTCGTTCAGAGCATGATCAGAGGCGCTCTATGAGCTCAGAATAAATTGCCTGAGCAGGCTGAGTAAAAAGCTGATTACACATGTACGAGTACATGGACACTTGACAGAAAAAAAGAAGAGGGAAAACAAAAAAACATTAGAACGCTCTCAGTACCCTCGGTTCAGTGCGCGAGTTAAGTATCCATAGCAAGACATATTGAGAAAAAAGATAACATTATTTGTATTCAATGATATCTTTAGTCTCTAGTACAGTCTTGCACACAACGCTACAATGATAACATATGTAAAAGAGATAATATCGTTTGTATACAATGTTGGAATATTATCTCTTCTTCATTATCAAGCAAGACGATTGTACGCTTGGGTCTCCTTGTAGATAGATAAGAAAAGTATATAAATACGACTGTATGATGAATTTATCAACAGTCTTATTGTAACTACATAGTAGCCTTAAGCTCCTTTTAGAATTAGTAAAAAGTATTTCAATAATAAAGGACATAGTTCCAAATAAATATTGTTTAATTTTAAAAGTAAGAAACAAGTGTTTTAATTGGCGATCCTGCCAGGAGGTTAAATATACTTTTTAACTTCAATCGAGCGGACCTCGGGAACAAGTAGTGAAATCTAGTATAAACAGAACACTCGCGTTACCGGTTACAAGAATTACCTAGCATAGCAGGTACAAATATAGCTTCTTCGTACGAAGCAGCAAAGCAATTCAGTGAAAGTGTATATGTGGAGAAAAAAAACACACAAATTCGACGACAACAGACACGAGTTCAAAATGGAACAACTCGCAGTATTAATGGCAAGATTAGAAGCTTTAGAAACCAGGAGCAACACAGTAACACAAACCCTAGAGCACACACGCACAGAGAATGCAAGGTTAGCAGCAATAATAACTAACCAAAATCAAATAAACACTAATTTAGAAACAAAACTAAATGAAGTAAAATCTGGATTAGGCATAGTACCAAACATACCTGTGCTAGAGGAAATAAGAACCACATATACAGATGGTAGTGAAATACAGTTAGACGCATTTAAAAGCCTACCTATTTTCAACGGCGATCAATCAAATTATCGGTCGTGGCGCGAAGAAGCATCCAGATTAATGGACAGCATTAAAAACTTCAAAACACACAGTAAGTACGCAGCAGCATTGACTATAGTGAAAAGTAAAATACAGGGTGCAGCCGCGAATGTGTTAACTAATTATAACACAATTTTTAATTTTGAGGCGATACGTAACAGATTAGATTATACGTACTCTAATCAAGAACCTCTATACGTGCTACAAGACATGATGAAAGCCATCACGCAAAAAAGAAGCACACTGTCTGAATACCACGACGAGATAAATAAAAATCTCAATTTAATAATATCAAAAATCACTATGTCAGGTGATCCGCCGAATATAATCGACAGACTAATTAAAAATGCTAACGACGACGCAGTTCGTATATTCATTGATGGTATGAGTGACAACTTTACAAGAGGATCATTATATTCAGCTACAATAAATGATCTAGAACACGCATTCGCAATTGCTCGCAGAATAGAACATGATAATGTGCACAGGCATTTACATCTCACTCAAGATAAGCACCACAAAAATATGCCACATGAACGCAGAAACGAAAGAAGACCAAATTATTCGAGCCAAACAACGAATTATCAACCCCAGAAGCAATACGATAATATGCAGCAACACAATCAAGGACCACAGCCGATGGAGATAAACTCGAGACAAATTGTACATGCACAGCGACAAAATTGGAATCAATACAAACCCGATGTATATAATCCACCAGCGAAACGTGAACACAGCGGGAGTTTCAACACACACAACAGACCGCAACGATCTTATCAGCAGAACTTCAAGCAGCAGAGAGTAAATAACTCCCGACAACAACGCAGAGACGATGTCAGCAGTACATATGCAGAAGCAGATGAAACGGAATGTATGGTAAATAATAACATAAGAATAGATCATTTAAACTAGTAGACGGGTTGCCCTGCTTAAATTTAACTAGTACTATTTCTAAGGAAATTTATAAAATTCTTATTGATACTGGTGCAACCCATAATTACATTAATAGAAAATGCGATTCTAGCGAAAAAATTAAAATTAAACCTATAAAAATAAAAACAATGCATGGTTATTCTATGGTAGATACAAAGAAAGTAGTTAGGATATTAAAGAAAAATATAACATTTTTTGAATTAGAGGATATTCAGTCTTTCGATATGATATTAGGATATGAAGGACTTAAAGTTCTAAACGCGGAAATAAATTTCAGTAATATGACTCTAACTACCATAAGCAGTGTCGAATCTATTCAGAAAATTAATTACATAATTGGGGAAAATAATATTTATAAAGCAGACATAGATAGACTGATGAAGATTAATAACAGCATAGGACCGTTACCCTTTACAGATACTATAGAAGCAAGCATTAGGACGACCAATGATAATCCGGTTTATGTTAAACAATATCCATATCCCATAGCAGATAACGAATTCGTAAACAAAGAAATACAGAAACTCTTACATGACGATATAATAGAAAAAAGCCATAGTCCTTATAACAGTCCCATATGGACAGTACCTAAAAAAGGTTTGGACGAAAAAGGAAAACCAAAACGGCGCATGGTTGTTGATTTCCAAAAACTTAACGTTCACACTGTAACAGACAGATACCCCATTCCGGATGTCAACATGACAATTCAAAATTTAGGTAAAGCCAAGTACTTTACAACATTAGATTTGGAGTCAGGTTTCCACCAAATTAAAATCAAAACAGATGATAAAGAAAAAACAGCTTTTGCTATAAATGGCGCAAAATATCATTTTAAACGAATGCCTTTCGGGCTCAAAAATGCACCAAGCATATTTCAGAGATGCGTGGACGACATTTTGAGAGACTTTGTAGGTAAATTCGTACACGTTTACATTGATGACGTATTGATATATTCTTCATCTGAGGAAGAACATATACAGCACATAAGTCAAGTATTCGACGTACTCAATAAAGCCACATTAAAAATATCTGATGAGAAAAGTAAGTTTTTTCAAGAAGAAGTAGAATACTTAGGTCACATAATCAGACATGGTAGAATCACTACGAACCCTGAGAAAATAGCAGCTATAGAAAATTTTCCAGTCCCACAAACGGTAAAGGATTTGAGAGGATTTTTAGGTCTTACAGGTTACTATCGTAAGTTTATAAAAGGATACGCAAGCATAGCCAAGCCCCTGACATTATATTTACGAGGAGATAACGGTAAAGTAAACAAAAAACAAAGTAAAAATATTAAGTTAAATCTGAATGATTCAGCATTAGAAGCGATTAGAATTTTAAAAAATTATTTGAAAGAACAAGTCGAACTTTTTCAACCGGATTATAGTAAACCATTCGAGCTTACTACTGATGCATCCAACATAGCTATTGGAGCCGTACTAAGTCAGAATAAGCAACCTATACACTTCTTGTCAAGAACACTGAGTAAGACAGAAGAGAACTATAGCACAAACGAGAAAGAGCTATTAGCGATCATATGGTCCTTACAAAAACTCAGAAACTACATATATGGTATAGCAGACTTAACCATATATACTGATCACCAGAGCCTTATATATTCTGTATCAGAAAAAAATCCCAACACAAAGCTGAAACGTTGGAAGGGAATCATTGAAGACTTTGGAGCAAAATTAGTTTATAAACCAGGAAACCTAAATCTTGTAGCTGACGCATTATCACGTCAACGCATAAATACTTCTACCATAGAAACAGCACATTCAGCTGAAAGTTCTTCTAATGATATAATAAAAACTGTGAATCAGCCTTTTAATGCATACACTGCACAGTTCGAACTTATTGAAGATATAACAAATAATATCGAAACACAAATCTATTTTAGTAACAAAATAAGACTCATAATAAAGTTTAAGGACAAAGACTCTTTACTAAGGCAGATGAAAGAAGTTATACAACCCCAAAAGATTGTAGCTTTGCATACGAAATTTGAAAACATATACAAATATGGTGAAAACATAAAAAAAGAATTCCCACTAGTAAGATTTATATTCACACCAAGAAAACTTCAAGACGTGACAAATTTGGAGGAACAACTAAAACTTGTAAGGGTAACTCACGAAAGAGCACACCGAGGGTTACGTAACAATATACAAGAAATCTCAGAGAAATATTACTGGCCCGATCTAAATAAACAAGCAAAGAGTTTCAACAGAAAATGCATAGCATGTCTATTTGGAAAATATGAAAGAAAACCTATCAGAGAACCTCTGAATAATTCAGAAATACCAACACATGTGGGAACACACATTCATATGGACATATACTTCAACGACAAGTATACTTTCCTTGTAACAGTAGATAAGTATTCTAAATATACAATCCTTCGGGAAATCGAAACTCGAAACAGACTGTACGACGTTATGGAAGAGGTCTTATCTAATTATTTCCCAAAATGTGAACGACTCATGACAGATAACGAGAAGGGATTCAAAACAGAAATGGTGAACCAAATGTGTTTGAAATACAACATAACTAAAGTAGAAACTCCAGTATACAGATCGACAGCGAACGGTCAGGTAGAACGTGTAAACGGTACAATAACTGAACTGTCTAGAATATTCACAATTCAGAATAAAACAAGACTTATCGAAGAAATATTTAGAACAGTGCGTGAATTAAATAATTCTATACACTCAGTTACCGGTTTGAAACCTAGAGACATTTTCTTTAATCAAAATAAATATAGCAATAGTGAAATTATAATAAATAAACTAAACTCAGCATCCAAAAAAGTGATCGAACGTCTAAATAAAGGAACTCGACACAGAGAGTATAAAAAAGGAGATAAGATAATGGTAAGAATCACAGGTCTTAGAAAGAAATCTAACGCCAGATACATAACAAGAATAGTAGAAGAAGATAAAGGAGACACTGTAATCTCTAAAGAAGGAATAAAAATTCACAAGGATAACATAAAGAATTATCATTTTTCAGATGACGAAAATATTAATATTCCTAACATTACTAGGAATTGTACAGAGTCAAGAAGGGCAAGGAAACGTTCAAATAACTGAGTTACTAAACAAGAAGTTTATACTTACGCAAACAGATGACGTGTATTTATTCAAAGAACAAACTTATTTGTTACATGCCACCAACCTGACTTCGATATTTCAACCTTACGTAAATATCGTAACTAGTAAATATCAACCTACACAAGAAGAAAAAATTTGGTTAAGTAAAATTAAGAATTTAGCAGACCAATTACAAGAACATACTAGGCATACTAGATCAATTAACTTTTTAGGAACAGCTTTCAAATATGTGTTTGGTAATCCTGACCATTATGACTTAGTTAACATAGAAACGAGTATAAATAATCTCATAGAAAACAATAATAAACAAAAAACTATAAATTCTAGATTTGAACAAATTTTGCAACAATTCGAAGGTCAGAGCCTTAAAGAACATTTAGTAATAGAACAAGTGTACGAACAATTATTATTATTGACCAGAACAATTAATGCAGCAAAAAATAATGAATATTTATCAGAAAGCCTAGACTTAGATGACATTAAAAATATTATTCAACATGAAATAATTCAAGTACCCATAATAAATATACTTGAGTACTCTAAAATATTATTAGCTAGAACTGATGAATTCTTCATCACAATATATAAATATCCAGTTCTAATTAAATCATGTAAATTGTATAAAGTAACACCTTTAAATTCAAAACATGGAAAAATCATTACAGATAAAACAATTGCCTTATGTAACCAAACTTATTTAAGAACAAGAAATTGTCAAAATCATCTAAGTAAAAACATTTGTGAAATTAACTTTGAAGAAGAAAATTGTCTTATTCCACTTTTAAAGAATATAACTTCAAAATGCAACATTAAACAAGAATACGATTACGACTTAGAAATTGAATCCGGTGTTATGTTATTAAGCGGTAAGCATAAGTTAAATAATCAAACAATTAATGGTATAAACTTAGTTACTTATGAAAATACTATAAATCTAGACGATAAAATATACAAAAACATGCATAAGCAAATTAAAGAAGTTATATTAAGAAATCATAATTCAGAGTCTTACATCGACCAAATAATTAAAGAAGATACAATGTACAAATTCGATAACATAGATACTTTAAAAAAACTAATTATTCCTTTTGAAGAAAAACCGATATTATCAACTATATACACAATTGTAACACTGATTGTTATTCTAGCATTTACGTACGTAATGATAAAAACTATACAATGTATAACAGATCGTCAAAAACAAAAAAAGATTGACGCATATAACAAAACTTATGAAAGAGAAATGTTAAAAATAGCGTCGAAAAATCGGGACGATTTCGTTTAACAAGGGGGGGAGTTAAGTATCCATAGCAAGACATATTGAGAAAAAAGATAACATTATTTGTATTCAATGATATCTTTAGTCTCTAGTACAGTCTTGCACACAACGCTACAATGATAACATATGTAAAAGAGATAATATCGTTTGTATACAATGTTGGAATATTATCTCTTCTTCATTATCAAGCAAGACGATTGTACGCTTGGGTCTCCTTGTAGATAGATAAGAAAAGTATATAAATACGACTGTATGATGAATTTATCAACAGTCTTATTGTAACTACATAGTAGCCTTAAGCTCCTTTTAGAATTAGTAAAAAGTATTTCAATAATAAAGGACATAGTTCCAAATAAATATTGTTTAATTTTAAAAGTAAGAAACAAGTGTTTTAATTCGCGCTCATAATGCTCGAACTCAGTTCAGTGCTCAGCTCTGAACTAAAATAAAAAACTCCTAATGTGTGCACTTGGTAGCACCGTCCTCCAACCACTGACAGCTACTGGATGACAGTTTTCTATGTAATTCTTCACTTCTCAACCAGTCCAACCACACTCTGAACTCTGTTGTTTTCTTAGGGTACAGAAGATTCCATCTGTCATACTATGTGAATGTCTGAAACCACTTGCCAACACAGTGATTGGCCCCTATACTACAACAACCCAATGAAAGAGGCGTATTGGCTAATGCTTTGCAGCGCCATCTATGTAAACCTTGATGCAACATAGAAAAAAACGTGAGCGCAGTAGCTCAGGTCCGTTCCCTGGAAAAACGTAAATCACTTATTAAGGGCTTTTCCCGCTGCACGCAACTATTATCATGATCTCAAAAGCCAAATGAGTCCATTCAGACTACGATCAATCGAGCCCAGTTGGTCTCTAAATAAACAATGATTTTGCCGCCATCAAAATGCAAAAGCAGGAAGTAATATAAGGTTCATACGCGTACGTGGTTTAAATCGAACGCAATCGATATAAATCGATCGTAATCGCACAAAGTCTACACACGTTCTCATCAAAAGTGACAGAAAAAGAGAAAACCAGCAAAATAACGAGTAACGAGTATTTCCTCTCCTTTCCTCTCCTTCCAGCTCAGAGAATTTCAACCGGTTAGTACTGATAAATGTGTTAAATGCACAAATTCGACAAGAAACAAATTCAAAATCCGTCTTAAAAATCAATTGGGCACAAAAATTAAATCTGTGAAAATACAAAAAATTCGGCGGTGGTCGAATGTTTTCCTAGAACGTTTCATTTGTTGGAAAAAGATAAGTTATTTATTTTTTTGTGACATGGATTATATGTCAAAAGTGAAAGTAGCTCAAAGTCTATCCACGTACTTTGGGGTATTTTTGTCAGGTCTCCGAGATAGCATCGCTCAATTTTTCTTTTATGTTTGACAGATTATTAGTGTTTGGCTCGGCAAAGTACGCGAAAAGACCTATAAAGTTTGCTGAACTCTCACCACTTCTGCTGTCGAGTTGCTAGAAATAAAAGCTCTAATAGAAAATAAACTATTGTAGCAGCCATCCTAACTCAATTTTGTTTATCTATATATATAAAAATTGATCTTGGTTTGTTCGGATGCTTAAAACTCGAAAACGACTGGACCAAATTGGATACTTCCTTCTGTGGATTTGTTCGTAATTGCTCCGCGAAGGTATAGGAAAAAAGAAAAATTGAAAAATTCTCAACAGGTGGCGTTGCAGCCACACATTTCGATTTTCATGGGGAAAAGCACTTTGAAAAAAAATAAACTGGATATAAATCGAGTAGTGAAACTTCCAAAACAAAAAAAAAATATTTTAAATTTTAAAAGCAATTGATGTTGTCAATTATTTTGATTATTTTCTAAGCAAATTGTTGTTGTCAACAATTTTGATTTTTTTTTTTCTAAAATATACCTAATAAGTAGTTTACTATGTTACATTAAGTGACTTTTTGAAATGGAGTAGATACGTTGATTTGTTTGATGTGTGAGTAAGTTGAAATGTAGGGGTGATTGAGATGACGAGGACAATGATAACAGGCCACAGGAGTTGTTGAGCGTTTTGAGTGTTCACAATCATGGAACTCTGCTCATTCGTGAGTATGATTATGGGGAGGGCAGCTCAAAGATACCATAACACCTTCGGTACTGGTGTGGAGAGAGAAGGGAGAAGGCTTACCAACCAAGTTGATAGGTGTGGTTAGTGTTCTTCTTGGCTATTCAAGTTACAAATATTTCGTTTAGAGTTAATCCTTTCCCAATGTTCTTCCTATCCCTTTAATGCTAACAAATTTTAAAATTTTCCCATCAAAATTCAGGCATGTAAAAGTACGGTAGTCCGTAAGCCAAGCAGAAGATCCCACTCCACCGACGAGCTAAGCGCAGGCTTAAACAAGCATGCCTGCCTTGCTTTGTTGAACCTACAACCCTTTCACCGAAGTGAAAATTGAGATTCCTGTGTCTCTAAATGTAGAAGGAAATAGATATGTGCGTTAGTTAGATTTGAATGATTTTTGTTTTGTTTTACGATACCTCATTAGGTATCGCTCAAATTGTATCGTCTGGGCGATAGCGTTTCGACGATTATTGATTTACGTGAAGCAAATGTTCAATAGTCAAAACGATATCATCTGGACGATAGACGATTATTGAAGTTACGTGAAGCAAAGCTATCGTCGAAACGCTATCGTCTGGCGATAATCGACATACGGAATGAGTGCCCAGGTTTTTTTTCGATTTTCTTTCAATTTTTTTTTTTTTTTTTCATTTTGTATTTATTTATTTTGGCAACAACCAGAAAAAGAATCAAATTTTAATGTGACATATAATATCACAATTGAACTGTCAGATAGACACGCAACGTACCGCCATCTATTATCAATCAATCGAGAAGCCAATTTTGTTTCATGTGTGGTGGCGCTGTCCACGTTGATCCCTCCTTGGCCTTCAAATAAAATAAGTCGATATTTTTAAAACATTATTGGCGACATAATATTATGACCATGATAAAAAATACATTTTTTTGAAAACAAAGGAATTCAGACTCTCAAAAGATAAAATAATAATAATAGTTGAGTCTCACCTCAGGATTTAGGCTTATTAGTGCGCCTTATCACTATTATTTGTGAGTTCTTTTGTAAAAGAAAGCTTTCAATTTTAAAATTATGGTATGCGTTTCTTAACAAATTCTTAGTTTCAATATTTCATTGAACATGTATTAACTGATACAATTGTATCCGCTTTTGGCATGTGGGGCGTGGGATTGAAAGAGATAGGGTGCGAAATGTATACGGGACTGAAAGAAAATGATTTAACATTTGAAACGAATATGTACCAGGGATGGAAAATGCCATTTTCGATTTGTACTGAAAACAGTTGTAAGATTGTACTGAAATGGAGCCAATTGTATTGAAAACAATTTTGCGTATAAGAAAGTGAATTCAAAATATTTTGCTAACAAAACTGTACACACCTAAAAAAATATATAATATTTAAAATAAGTTGCATTCCTTAGGCCGCCCAAAACTCGAGAACGGATCGTCCAATATGAGCTATATTTTCTTTGATTAGACTGTATGCCAATTATGCATATGAATTTATAAGCTGTCAAATGAACGAAATGTCAAAATTATCAAAGCTGTATAAGACCATATGACCAAAATTACCAATATGGTCATACTTGCCTTGATGGTTACCTATTTAATGCATTTGTTATTAATCACCCAATGTTGTAGAAGAGTAATGCTGTTAAGAAAAAGAAAGCAAAAAAGTTGATGCTGGGAATTTTCTGGTAGTAACATAATAGGTACCTATTATTTTGTCTTATTTGTTCACGATTCTTATTTGCTCGAAATTGATTGTGGTCAATTTTTTGTAGTGAAAAATGAATAAAGAAGTTGGAGCATTGGTTTTGACTTCATTATTTCATTAATCCGCAAAAAAGAGAAAGAAAATATATCCCAATTCTACGAATTCATCAAACTTTGATGACAACAAAATAATGCTTGTTCCATCAAAAGACTTTATGCTGGCATTCGTGCTTTTTGTCCGATTAAACTATGCTATTTGGGCATTTTTATCTGTCAAAATCAGCCTGGTCATATGTGGCATTCAGGTCATTAGAGCATATGAGGATAGGTATGTCCATTACATTGTAGTTATGACCATATTTTGACAGGATAACTGTCAGAAATTGACATTTTATGACCACTTGGCATACAGTCTAATCTTACCTTAAGGAAGGTTCATACAGTGAGAAAATTGGAAAATTTTTAAGGGGGATTGGAAAAATTCGTAGAAATTGATTTTCCATAGGGGGATTTTTCTAAAGTTTTAATCGTAATATACAGTGAGATCTTGTTTGTCAAGAGTTCTGTCTGATTTTTATGATTTCGGAAATTTTCTTCACGGAAATCATTTCTTGTGCTTGCAATTGCAATTGGATTTTGAGTATGCAACAACTATTAGCGGCAACTTCACATTGTTTCAATGTAATCTCGAGTTTAAGAACGCTTTTTCTCGACACTCATGGCAGCTAAGATTCTGCACTGTCAAAATAAGGGACCTTGCTAAGCAGGGCAGGAACAGTGAGTAGCATAATATATTAATCCCTGAGCTCTTCAGGCTTAATACTCTCATTTTGCAAATTCATATTCAAAATATTGTCATGAGATTGAAACTCATAACGGGGTGAGTTTCCAATGAAAAGTCGAATCGAGTCAATGCTTTGTGTAAAACTTAAAACAATTAGTTCGTTAATTGATTTGATCTTCCATTTTTGGAAAACCACAAATTGCAAGAGAATTTGAAAGATAGGTAGGTACAGATAGATAAATGATTGTATCGAAATACGGCAAATTGTACTTTTGTACTTGAGCAAACTCATTTGTATCGAATTAGATACAATTGTATCGACTTTTCCATCCCTGATATGTACCTGTTAAAATTACGGAAGGAAGACAAATTATTTTAGGCAGTGGGATGAAATATCCTGTTATTAGCCAACTCAAGCGTTATGAGAATATATTTAGTATACTTTTTGCGAAAAAAAATGGCCCCCCTACAAGATAGCAAATTTCTTAGATCTTTTTTCCATCAACTGTTCTGAAACCACATTTTGCACGGGCGAAGCCGGGGGGTACAGCTAGTATATATATATTTTTGAAATAATTATTTGTTTTGTAAAAATTAATTGAAGTATTTAAAGAGCACATTTTTTCCTTAAGCACATTTAATTTTCAACAAAGCACTTTTCCTTGTAAATTTAAAAATTGCTACGCACACACGCAGCTGTTACCTGTAAGCCTTTGCATACACAGAATTAAAAAAAGAAATAATTTTACCGTACGAATCTGAGTATAAAAGGGCAGCGTGAAATAAATTCAAACACAGTCGTTCTTTGGTCAGCAGACGGATTGAACAAGCAACTGGTCATCTGGCTCTGGCTCTTGAATATTGTTAATAATTGAATTACATTTTTTTTCCTTTGTATTCCAACAATAAAGTTCTCTTTTTTGAATAAACATATAAAAATATTGCGTATAAAATATTATTCATAGTTTCACAATTCACTTACCAGGAAAACCACATTGAACGCAAACAGCGTGTACTTGACACAGTTAGCACTTCCAGTTAATAACGACATCTTTGTATCCTTTGGCTTTGTTATCTTCTATCTGAAATGTTTAAAAATAGAATAAAGAAAGTTGTGTAAATTATAAATTTTGTTCGACTGCAATTTTCGCTTTATTAATCGCCTCATGCATTTTAATTCTTTTGCAGATATCGATATATTTTAAAAATAAATGCAGGCACTAAAACAAAGAACCACATTTGTTTCCACAAAAAATAACAATAGAACACTTCAAGTTGATAACAACCAAAAAAAAAAGGTAAGTTGATAACAAGTTAACGATTAGATTTGTAGGCATTTATTTGTTCGTGCAATAAGGGGAATTTATGACCAAAGGCTATAGTGGTCTTGGTGAAATTTATATTGATTTGCGCTGCGATTAGAATCCCAATGAATCATTAATGAGTCAGAACGGCACAAAGGAAATGCTTAATTTATATAAATATATCATGCCTTAGTTTTGTTGCTTAAAGGACATCGTTCATGTGGCGAACATTGCATGTCTATAAGTTATGGGCAAGTTTTTTGAAGCGAATATAGCTTTTTTACGGACGGTCGGTGGGTCACGCATATAAATTATTCAAAAAGATGGGGAGTAAACCGAAAAAAATCGTCACCGTAGCGTTAACTTCCCCCTCCATGGCGCACTTGGAAGATGAAAACTCTAGAACGGCTCCACCGATTTGGATGATTTTTGTTTTGTGTTGTTCGTCTTGATTCAGGGATGGTTTAGGAAAAAAGAAAAGTCGAAAAATTCTTAAATATATGTGTGTAGAGAGCGAAAGAGGAACAGAGAGAGTAATCTAAACTAACTGGCACTATGAAAAATTAAAATGAATTTACGTCCAATGATTCGCTTCTTTCGGCCGTCCCACGACAGCTCGATTTTTTTTTTTTGGAAGTAACTTCCTCTGTACATAAAGAATTATTTCAGGTGTGAGCTATGTATAACTAAATGCGCAAAACTCTAAAATGGGTTAGAAGAGTTTGTCGGGAATTTGAGGTAGACATTGCCACTGATGCAATCCACTGCTATTTCCGTCGATATTATTAGACCTATTGAACTATTCGATTGATTATTTTGAAAGTCACCACTGGCCCTATTATTATTATTATATGAAAGGTGTTATTGTACCGCGACCTTTTGGTCTATAGTGCCCCTTGCTTACGCCTCAGAGATTTCTTTTCCCTCAAAAAGAGTTCCCCTCATAGTATAATTCCTTTCGAAATCCTTCCTATAGGGCTCTATGAATTAACTGCAAAGGAATTAACTCCAAAAAAAATAAATGAAATAAGTCCCAAGAATTTCCATATAAATTTAGGAGTTATTGCAGGTGAAAGAACTCCAAAGTATTGGGACTATTTTCATCAAGTTTTGGATTTATAACACCTTTTAGTGTTAGGAATTCTTTCATAAAGAAATAACTCCCAAAGTCATGCAGATGAAATAAGTGCAAATTAGGACTTATTTCATCAGCACGGTTTTGGGAGTAATTTCATATATGTTTGGAGTTATTTCATTTGTCTTAAAATTGCAATTTGTAGGAACATTTTGCCTTCTAAACTGTATTTTTGTTTTATTAAACCGTTTTATATACGTTAAATATTTCGAAAAGGTAATAATAATATGTATGTTATAGTTGAAAAGTACCTTGTAGTAATCAACTCACTGAATTAAGGATTGATATATCATTGAATTATATTTTATAAAGAGTCATTAAGGAAAAGGAAGGAATCTGTTCTCCTGGAGTACAATCAGTTTTGGACTGTGAAGGGAGTAAGCCAATGGTATATTTGGCACAGAATCCGCACGTGCCGCACATGATCCCAGCAAGTGTTCTGGGATTTCACTGACTAGACTAATCGCAGAATCTGCAGAGACCTTCTTCAGATATACCCAGTTTCCTAAGGTGTTTTCTTGAGGCTGCAGTGCCACCACTGGCCCTAATAACTGATGTGTTCTTTCGCCTAACCCCAAAAATGAGAAGAGGGAAAGAAACCACGCTGTCGCTTGCCGTCTCAGAAGTGAAGCTTTATTCCATGAATGCTGTTCGAAACATACGATAGAGCAACGCAATAAACCACGGCCTATTGAAACCAACGGTAACCTCGAGCGGCGCGACAATCAACGACATTCGACCATACACACAGCTAACGGCAAGCTCAAGCAGCGCGAGGCCAAGTACAACGAAGAAATACAAATCTCAACGGCATCCTCGCACGGCGCGCTGATACCATCTTCAGCTCGAGAGCAAGTGCAGCAACAACACACCGTTTTTCCCGGTTTCGACTCAAGCGAACGCAGTGGCGACGATGACGAGCATCGGTCATTGTTAATCTTTCTGTCAGCGCGAACGGAGCTAATTAAAAGCAAACAAAAAAAACCTAAATTCTAATAAAATATTAATAAGAGCAAAACACAACTATTTCGTTTTTTATACATCTGGTCCTTTCGAGCCAAATAGCTAAGAAAGTGCGTTTGAAGCCAGTGAACTAATACAGTGCGTATTAAAAGAATTAAAACAATTCAGTGCAAGTGCAAATCAATTAGTAGGCTCCTCAGAGCATTTTTCATAACGTGCATTAAACAGTAATTTCAATTTAAAGTAACTTCGTGCAATAGACAAAGTGTTTATAGTGATATTCCAATTCCGTTCTCGACTGCAGTGGTTTTCGAAGGGTCGACCTGAACTACTGTAAGCCGTCGACGGTCTAACGGGCAAGGAATCAATAAAATTCATAATCACTCTAAAGAGCAGTGCAATGGGTGATCTCGCGCGCAGAGACGGCTTTCGGGCATCGTTGATGCGCACAGCGAAATTTGTTGATGCTGATGATTTCGAGACTGCTGACGAGTTTCTTTTGAGCACAAAATTAGCGGCAGCCGAGATCTCATTTGAAAAATTGATGTCAGTGCACGAGCTGTTACTACAGCAAGCCGCTAAGAGCGATGAGCTAGAGGCTCACGATGCTTACCTCGCTAGTATCGAAGACACTCATCACCTAGCAATAGCAAAAATAAGAGCTCGCATTTTGGAGCTTCAGAAACATGCTAGTGCAGCAGCCGCAGGCACGGGAGCAGGTGCTTCACAGGGCAGCATAATTCAAGTGCGACAAGAGCGTCCTACTAAATTGGTGACCTTTAGAGGCGATTTCACCAAGTGGCGTGAGTTTCGCGACATGTTCGTCACCGAGGTGCACAGCAATGGAGCAATGGCAAACGTCACCAAATTAAATGAGCTGAAGCAAGCCCTGGAAGGGGCCCCCGCTAGATTGATCAACCGCTGGCAAGTAACGGATGCTAATTACGCTGAGGCATGGGCAAAACTCAACGAGGTCTATGACAATCCACAGACCATTGTGGATGCACATCTCAACGCCCTCCACGCCATGCCGAGCATTGGTAGAGGCCCATCAAGGTCACGAGAAATGCGTGATCTTATTAACGAGACAAACGCTCACCTAACATCCTTGAGGGCTCTTGGATTGGAGACTGATTCGTGGGATCCACTGATTGTCAACATGATCAGAGCACGGTTGGACGCTGAAACCAACCAAGCGTGGCAGATGGCAAGGGAGGATGTCAGGAAGATAGCTTCGCTCTCCGAATTTTTGAAATTCCTGGAAAAGCGGACTAGTGCACTGGATTCAGCCTTTCTTGATCGTATCGAGTATCCTACCAACGAAGAGCAGAGGAAGCCGAGACCCACCAACAGCGCGCCTAGTGGCAGCAGAGCAGCAACCATCCCTAGATGTCCACTGTGCAGAGCAGAGCATGCTCTTTATCGTTGCCAAGACTTCCTTGCTCTTTCATCCCAGTCGAGGTTCGACAAGGTACGGCAGTGGAAATTATGTGCCAACTGCTTCAAAAGCGGTCATACTGCGCTCAATTGCCAGGGCGGCAGTTGCCGCAGATGCAACCGGAAACATAACAGTGTTTTGTGTCCAGAGCAGTACACCCCCCGAGCAAGCATCACTGTAGCGGCCGTTCAAGAGCAGAGGAGTCAACCATCGCCTGCCAGGGAGCAGAGAAGTCAACCAGAGGCATAGCAACTAAGGAGCAGGTCACCAGCCAGGCAACTTTTGAGCAGTACTGGTGCGACAGAGACCGAGACAGAGCCAGAAGCGGCACTGCTAGCAACAGCACGTGTCGATGTCATCAGCGGAGCCGGGCGTACACTGGAGGCACGAGCGCTTCTGGACAGTGGAAGCCAAATCAACATCGTTACAGAGCAGTTCGTACGGGATATGGGCATAAGAACGTACAGGCCGGATCTCCAAATATCGGGTATCGGAGCAAATACCAATGTGCAGCTGTCTGGAGTCGTGTATCTCTGTATTCGGTCCCAGAAAGAACCATCATTCACTGTACGGTGCAGATGTTACACTATGGCGCGTATAATATCAGATTTACCTGAAAGAGACCTTCTTCCAACCCAAGGTGCAGACTTCAGCGAACTGAGTTTAGCGGACACGAGCTTCAATAAGGCATCCAGCATAGACATTTTGCTGGGAGTTCAAGTATGGGCGAAAATCATTCAGAGCAGGATACAACGATATGATTCCGGTCTGACAGCGCAGGACACTCATTTGGGCTGGATCATCTTTGGACAGCCACGATCGCCTTCAGCGCCGGGAGCAAGAGTCATGATAGCGGTCGTAGAGCCATCTAACCAAGAGCTGAACGAGCTCCTGAGAAAGTTCTGGGAAATACAAGAGCAGGATAGAGTCATTCCAATGTCAGCAGATGACCAATGGGCGGAGGAGAATTTCCAGAAAACACATTACCGTGACTCATCAGGAAGGTATGTCGTGACCATACCATTAAGCCCACAGATCCAGAGCTTGGGAAGTTCTAGAGCAGCAGCCCTACAGAGATTTTTTCAGTTAGAGAAGAAGCTGCAAGCAAACTCAGATCTAAGAGCCAGGTATGTCGAATTCATGCGCGAGTACCAGCAGTTGGGGCATATGACTCCGGTCACAAAGGATCACATTGCAGAAGGGCCTGTGTACCATATCCCACACCATTGTGTGACCAAAAAATTTCGTGTAGTGTTTGATGCTTCGTGCAAGACGGACAGCGGCATATCACTCAACGATACGCAGTTTCCGGGCGAGAAACGTCAAGACGATCTGGCTGACATCATCACCCGCTTCAGGTGTTTCAAGGTCGCAGTTACTGCGGACGTCAAAAAGATGTTCCGACAGGTGCGAATAGATCAGAGCCAATGGGATCTTCAGAGAATTTTCTGGAGACAACATCCAGATGACCCCCTGCAGGAATACTGGCTTACCGTGGTAACGTATGGGATGACATCCAGCGGCTTTAACGCGGTAAGGGCGATGCAACAATGCGCCACCGACAATCAGCTGACATACCCTAGAGCATGTAAAGCAATACGACGAAATTTCTATGTCGATGACATGCTGACCGGCGGAGAGAGCGAAGAGGAAGCCACCTCTTTGGGCAGAGAGATTGTGGCGTCGCTCGGAGCGGGAGGCTTCGAGTTAGACAAGTTCATGTCATCAAGCGGTCGAGTACTTTCGGAGCTGTGCAAGAGTAAGGAAGACAAACAAACTGAGCTGACCTTCCCCAAGGAGTATGACACTTCGATACTGGGCCTGAGCTGGGACTCAATTAACGACGAAATCCACTTCAAGGTGCATCAAGGAACGAACGAAGTCAAGTCGACTAAACGAGCTGTGGTCAGCGCAATAGCCAAGCTGTATGATCCCAACGGATACCTCGCACCGGTCATTATCTTGGCCAAGATTCTGATCCAGGACCTGTGGCGATCTGGCGTGCAATGGGATGAGAGCATACCTGCGGCTCTCGTTCCGGTATGGAACAACTTCCAAGAACAGTTACCACACCTAACCCTCGTCAGAGTGCCAAGATGGTTAGGTTGTGAGAACGGAGCCAACGTGCAGCTCCACGGATTTTCGGACGCATCAACGAGAGCATACGCAGCTGTAATTTACCTACGTTCCAAATCGAGCGATGGAACAACAAAATGCGTGATAGTGGCGTCGAAGACAAGAGTAGCGCCACTTAAAACGATTACGATTCCTAAGCTAGAGCTATGCGCTGCCCATTTACTGTGCAGACTTATGGCCCAGGTGGTGACTGCAGCAGAGCTCCAGCATGTGCCCATAACTTACTGGTCGGATTCAATGATTGTGCTTCATTGGATCACGAAGGTGCCAGCTGAGCTGAAACCATTCGTCGCCAATAGAATAGTTTCCATTCAAGAGCTAACTGGAAGTCGACCTTGGAAACACATTGCTTCCGGGGACAATCCAGCGGACTTGGGATCACGAGGAATTCCAGCAGCGCAACTCGTCAAGTCAAACTTATGGTGGCAAGGGCCCCAATGGCTAGGTCAACCCGAGCATCGTTGGCCAAACACACAGCTATCCTTGAGTGCAAAGGAGCGGGCAAGGGCATCCGCAGCTAACAAGTTAGTCGCTGTTGTGAATCTCGTGCCGCCGAAATCATCAGAGCTGAGCATCAATGGCGAAAGTCTTCTTGAACGCAATTCAACATTACAGAGCGTGCTGAGGATAACCGCTTACGTAATCAAATTTGTTCGATTGGCCACCAAGTCGAGGAAGAAGGCGGAATGCGGCCTAACTACAGCAATGGAGCGAAACGATGCTTTGGAATACTGGGCAAAATCAACGCAGCGAGCAGCCTACCCACACGAGATAGGGCTTATAAGGGCAGGGCGACCAGTTGAAAGTTCGAGCAGCATCCACACATTGCGCCCCTTCTTGGACTCAAACGATGTTCTCCGAGTCTACGGTCGCCTCCAGGAGTCAACACTAGCGTACGAAAATATTCATCCGATAATTCTACCCACAAAAAGCAGGCTGACGGAACTTGTACTAAAGGAAGCACACATCCGAACGCAACATGGTGGAGTTCAACTGTGCATGCAGTACGTCAGACAGAGCTTCTGGATACCATCACTTCGACGGGCATTAAAATCATCCATTGCGAGATGCATGAAGTGTTTCCGGCAAAATCAGAAGGTAGCGGAGCAGCTAATGGGCAATCTTCCTAAGGACCGTGTGCGACCAACAAGAGCATTCAAGCACAGCGGCGTAGACTATGCTGGCCCAATACAAACTAAGGCGAGATCAGGCAGATCCAGGATAATAGAAAAGGGATACATTGCCGTTTTCGTCTGTCTAGTGACACGCGCAATACACCTAGAGCCTGTCACTAACCAGACCGCAGACGCCTTCCTGGCTGCATTCCAAAGGTTTACCGGACGGCGCGGTGCATGTTCAGTACTGTGGAGCGATAACGCAACAACATTTGTCGGTGCTGACAAGGAGCTGAGAGCAAGGGCAGAGGAATGGAGAGCGATTCTTCCAGTTGAGCAAATCAGCGCGATGGGAACGGAGTGGAAGTTTATCGCGCCAGGTGCACCACATGCAGGCGGAATTTGGGAAGCTGGCGTGAAATCGATGAAATATCATCTACGGAGAATCATGGGCAAACAAATTTTCACATTTGAAACGCTGGCTACCACTCTCGTGTTGATCGAGGCCTGTCTCAATTCGAGGCCACTTACAGCATTGACAGACGACCCGGACGACTTGGGCGCGTTGACACCAGGACACTTCCTCATCGGTGAGCAGATTGTGCAGCCACTCACTGCAGATTTCAGCGAAGTCCCACAGAATCGGCTGAAACTGTGGAGTGTGATCTACCAGATGCAGCAGCACTTCTGGAAGAGATGGAGCAGAGAGTACATACATACGTTGCAACAGCGCTGCAAATGGAGCCAAGATCGTGAGAATCTTAAGGTGGGCAGCTTAGTACTAATCAAACAGGATAACCTGCCACCTACCGTGTGGCTCTTAGGGCGAATCTCAGCAGTTCACAAGGGCAAGGACGGACTAGTGCGAAGTGCGGAAATAAAAACCGAGCACTCGACGCTGGTACGACCAATCCAAAAACTTTGCGTGCTCCCGACCGAGCAAGACGATTAGCAATTGAAGACCATGCTTCAATTGGGGGGGGGGGAATGTTCGAAACATACGATAGAGCAACGCAATAAACCACGGCCTATTGAAACCAACGGTAACCTCGAGCGGCGCGACAATCAACGACATTCGACCATACACACAGCTAACGGCAAGCTCAAGCAGCGCGAGGCCAAGTACAACGAAGAAATACAAATCTCAACGGCATCCTCGCACGGCGCGCTGATACCATCTTCAGCTCGAGAGCAAGTGCAGCAACAACACACCGTTTTTCCCGGTTTCGACTCAAGCGAACGCAGTGGCGACGATGACGAGCATCGGTCATTGTTAATCTTTCTGTCAGCGCGAACGGAGCTAATTAAAAGCAAACAAAAAAAACCTAAATTCTAATAAAATATTAATAAGAGCAAAACACAACTATTTCGTTTTTTATACAAATGCCAAATATGACAGCTAACATAATTCATTGAATTCACAATAGTAATTCATAAATATGTAACAATAACAAACATGTTTAACCTTGACTTTCAATATCTTGTAGGTCACAATAGAGATAGTTTTAATATGGAAAAAGTCACCATTGTGAGTTCAGAATCAACACTAAAAATTATATTAGGCTGTGGTTATGGTGTTGGACTACTAAACGAGAGGTCCCCGAAAAAAAAACCGAAGTTCCATATATTTTTTCCACTGCGCAATCTCGCGCGATCATCTGACAAACATCCGAGAGTACAAATGCCGTGAAAGAGCTTCTCAATAACCATTTGGACCATTCCATTCCATTCGTTCCAAAAAATGAAAAACTCACACAAAATGTCGCACTCACTACTTTATCTAGTCAAAAGAAAAAGCATCACACATGTGGGTAATACAGCTAAAAAGAAACGTGAGTTATTACTCGTCATTGTGATTTGAGCTTTTTGTTATTAACATTCCTGGCCGATGGAAAAATGTAACTGCTCCGTAAAAATCGGTAACAAAAACGACTGAATTGATTTCGAAAAGGGTTTGGACAAGGCGACGTGCTTTCTAGTTACTTTTGGGAAAATATATCTTAAGACAATCGTACGAAACATGGCAGCGGTACGTTTTCCTAAAGCCGTTTCAACTATTTGTAATTAAATTCAATTAATTGTCAACATCGTCGGCAGAACGTAGTGCGCTGTCAGAATGGCGCTTTTAACCGTATGTTTATTAAAATGGAGCCGTCGAAGATGGTATAATCGTAAATGATGACAGGGAATGATAGAATGAAGAGTCAGCGGACAGTTTTTTTTTTTTTTGTAACGCTGTCAAACGAACATTGATGGATACGAATCAGCCCGGCTGTCACAAAAGGTATCAAGAATAATAGAAAAGTCGTTGACAGTGTACCCAGATGCCGTTTCTCTGAACAACTGGAAGCTCGTGGGATAGTCGTTTTATCCCACAATAGGTGGCGCTGCCTCTAACACTTGTAAGGGCATCTGATGAAGCATTGTTGATGCTATAAGCGGTTTAATGCTCTTGGACGAGCTCACGGAGAAGCTACCTCCATAGCTTTTACATCCATTCAGGTAAACCTCATCAGAAACCGGCCGAATGGTGCAGGATTTCATCTTTGCGCATTTCATTGATTAACACTTATGGAAACAGATTGAAGCAGAGAGAGAATATGGACTTCACCTTTTGTACTTGAGTATACAAAGAAATACAAGTTTTGGATGAAGCCTTGCAGAATTGCGCGTGTCTTTTATGAGATGTACGAAGTTATCAATGCTCTGGGCTGCAGAGTTTTCAATTCAAACACTGCTCCTCTTGGTCAGTAGAAATAGAAGCAGAGGAAGATATCGCCTTATAAGGAAAAATAAGGACCGGCTTAACTGAAGAACTGGAGGAGTTTACAGAAAACAAATTTAAACCGGCTAAGAATAAGACAAAGAAAAAGGAAAATACAAAGAAGCAGAACAATATAGAGAAGACAAACAATAAGTACGAACAAGATGGCGCAGGGTTTAAAGGACCTTATTTTTAATAAAGAATAAGACGCATAAAAAGAAGAATGAGATAAAGAGAGAGTCGTATAAAAAAATTTAAGAAACAGATGAAGAAGGGGAACAATTTAAAACACACGAAAAAATAAGATGAAGAACAAAATGAAAAAAGAAAGTGAAGCAGTGAAAAAAAGAGTAAAAACTATGGCCGAGAGTATTGAGCCCTGCGGATTCGCACTACCTATTCGACACGTTTCGATCAAGCTCTCTCAGATTTAGTGGTTATTTACCGTAGTCGGTGACACGTGGCCTTATCGTCACCGTTTTTATTTTAACCCATTTCGAGTTTTGAATAGCTTCCTATGTTGTATTGATATCCCTTTTGGAATGTCTTGAAGGTCATTGGGGAAGTTTTTGTTTCGTTTAAATTGAGTTGAGTTAGTGCGCGAGATAGCTGTATGAGAAGTGAAACATTGAAACATTCCTCGAAGCAGCTGTAGGTACGATAAATAAATGGAAATGCAAGTTTGAAGCAAAATAGCAGCGCACATCTAAAAATTAGGGAAACAATTTCACATTTTCATCGAAAAGGCGGTTTATTTTTGTTTAAATCCTTGGTGATCGACTTGCATAAGTTGGACCTGTTCATTTGTCATGCAAGCAATGCTTGCTAACCAAGTTTTTGCAAAGTCGTTGCAAAATCTACGACATTTGTTTCAGGGTCGTATATCTTCAAGGACTTTTTAAAACCTTGTAATCAAGCATTGCTTACATTACATTGATGAACTGGTCCACCTTATTTGCTTACATTACAAGTGACTTGCCCACCTTATGCAGGTCGGAATTTAGCCAGTTCCACCTGACATGAATATACCTCCAACAATTCAATTTCAAGCGAAATAATTCCCCTTTCACTGTCCAATTCACACTTCACCATTTTCAACTGACCACGTATATAGACAATCAGTTCGTTAATTCCGTTTCAATTAAATTTATTGATAAGAGCCTTTCATTGAAAGACATAACAAAGTCAGACCGCTATACCCTGGTGACTGTTAATCCTCAAATATCCATAAGACGTTTTTACACTTACATAAATAAATACATAAATAAATAAAATAAAAAACAACACGCATACAACTTCTGTAATGAAACACTTTTTTCTATACTAACAAAACCTATCGTTTTATTTCATTGAAAAAGCAAAGCTATTCGTGCAGCTTTTAGCTTCGGTATAGATACCTGTCGATCGAAATGACTAATTAAAATAAGTAAATATAATTACTTTTTGTTTATCTTATCGAGCATGGAAAAACTATTCAATTGGAGGTCGAACGAGAATAAAAAATAAAAAAAATAAATTGCTGCCACCACGAAAAAAATAAATAGAATACTGATTTATTAAACTCACCACAGATTGCACAAACAGCTATCCAAACTTTTAGACAAATGAAAGTAGAAGTAAATCCGTTCCTCGCCGAACTTCTGATAATACTAAAAATATGAATGAACGGATAATGAACACAGCTCAGTGTATACGGGTGGCAAAGCTGACACCTACAAGTTGTGAAACACGACTGACCCTATTTACTGAAATGTCGATGGAAAACCTCTAAAGGTACTCTGCGTACTCCAACCCGGAGAGATAATGTGTGCTCACCTGGGTTATCAACGTAACTGAAAAGCTCTGTTATCGCGCTAAAATTGTCTTATCAGATAAAATTATCTTTTTATTTCGCTGCTAAGCAGGTGTGTGGTGGACAATTTCGCATAAAATGGTAAATAATGTTTAAATAGGTGGTTGAGGTATATATGGTCTTGTAGGGGGATCAAGATCAATTACAATTCGAAGAGAGACGGTTTTTTGTTTGTTATTTTAATTAAAAGTAATCAAGTCGATTGTAAGCGATTGATTGGGGTACTCGGGCGTATGAGTAATATTTTTATTTCTGTACCTTTAAGTAAAACCTTGATAAAAATTATTTAAGTAGTTGATTCTCGTTTTTAAGTAAGGTAATTCCAACTAATTTCTCTAAAATTGGGTAATTTGTGAGCGAATGCAGTATGGCCCTAGAAATGTAACTACAGAGTCGGCCTTACCAATAATCAACTTCAGTCTGGCAGTTTACGAAAAGACTTCACACTTCCCAAAATCCCTTTACCAATAAACAAATGATGTAGTTGCCGGAAAATCGCTACAGGTTAATGTTGAGAAAGCCGCATGTTTATCTCAAACATTAGCTAAATAAATCCTCCCTTAATGTCACTTTGAAGACAAGTGTTGCCCAATCATCCAAAATCACGGTATTCGATTTCGAAATAGGAGTGAATTTAAATAGGCCTTTGTTCAGCCTGAGCATTTTCAAATTATTAAAAATTAATTTTAGTAAATTGTGAATGGTTTTTAATTTTATTCACAACAATGCAAAAGGTTTTTAAGTATAGCAAACACAAATTCGTACAAATGTTAGCAAAAAATTGACTAATATTGAATTTTTGTTTAATTTCTAAACAGGTGAAGCGTTTACTTCTGTGTTTTTCTCTGTTTTATCTGCTTTAACCGCTAGTTCTTGCCTTTTGATAGCAGTTCCTTTTTAAATTGTTTGCTAGCAACGAATGGATGCTTACTTCAAAAAATAATTTTATATAAGTTTGGGATATTTCCAAGACTTTCTTGACAGTTGTCGCAAACAGAATAAAATATCTTCGTACCCAAGTTTGGGCGGCTCATACCTTTTTTCAACAATACCCAGTACCATAGGCGACTCAGGTAGATATTAGGTCTGTTCCTTTACTTTTAAATCTTACGAATTTTTACTAATTCGTACCAGTTTTTACGCTTTGCCGTTCCCTAACTCGAAAAATTCGTAAAAGAGAGCGTCATCGAGAGAGCAAGATTTTACCCTTCCTTCTTACGAATTTTTACTCAACGAATTTCTTGGTGTAAGAAGTGGTAAAGCTGTCAGTCACCTTACAATTATGTAACAGCTGATTTGAGGGTTGTTATCCCAATTGGCATATGCGTGCATTTGGTTTGATTTTTTTCGCATTAAAATGGTATCAACAGGCGGCAAAATAAAATCAGTAATCTCCACCATGTAAGTCTTAATACAGTGTAGCTTATTCCTCTTCTCGAATGTTTGTAGTTCAATCAGTCAAACTCTTTCACATACACGGATTCATCAAAAAGAAGTTCAAATAACTTCAGATCACTTTCATTGCTACTTAGATGATGTAACTAACTTTCTTAGTAAATTAGCAAATTCCTCGAGTTTGTCAGACATTTTAACGACTTTTCGTACCACCTATTTGATTTTTTGAATAATTTACCTGACAACGATGGTTGGTGTGAAAAGGTTCGCTTCGCGAAAAATATAGTTATAAGAATAGAATTATCAGCACTCAGCAAAATGAACGCGAGATAACAAACTTACTAACTTCTAAAGAAATAAAATAACGAGAATATGTGTGAATTCATAAAATAGGAAACATGACAGCTTTCGTGAATAAAAATGTGCGCTTTTTATTTTTCAGCGAGAATTTAAACTTTTGTCGATTTCTAAATTTTCCGAATCAAGTAATATATAAGCCATGCAATTTTTTATGGGTCAAATTTATTTATTTATTTACTTTCAAAACCGGAAGGATAAGTTCTTAACACGTTAGATTTTAATTTATTTTTAAATGAATGAGCCAGCTATTATTTCTATTTTCAAAAATATTCACTTGCAAACGATGCAATTGTGATTTTTCGACCAAATAAGTTTTGATTTGCATCGTCAGCCTACGAATAAACAAAAGCATTCAAATAAGCTGTGTTTCGTTTATTGAATAATTTGCAAAGGATTTTATTACGACACAAATGCACTCATAAAACAATCGTGAAGTAGTATTATAAAACAATGGAAAGCGTACTATAAAAAAGTACTGAAAATTGTGTCCGTTCTTACGATAGGGCATTACTGATTTGCTTATGATATTTGACAGATCAGCATGTTGTGCATTTCCTATAGTGGGCCTTACCAATAATCATTTTTAACCTTCACACTAAATATTTCCTAGGTCACGATATGCAATTTTGTATGGAAAATTTCGCCATTGTGAGATCGAAAAACTTAGCCTGGACACTAAACATGATTATTAGTATCGCTAGTTACAACAACTATTGCGAGTCCCGAAGTGTCAATTGGAATGTAGTTGTTGTAATTGCGTGCTGAAAATCCTACTTTGCTTTGCTTTGCTGAGATAGAAGCTCAAAAAAACTCGGCTATTATCGTTCAATGGATTTTTGAAAATTCATACTCATATTTTAAAATGTAGTTTTTTTTAGTTTACATGAAAACGGCAATAACGACGTTGACCAAAGTGAAAACTTACTTTTCATTTCGAAGCACCGAAAACGCTTATTTTACAAACTGCTCATATCTCGAAAACCCCATCTTCGATTTTGATAAAACTTTAAAAACTAAGCAATCTATTGCAAGTAGGTACAATGGATGATAAACAGATTTATAATATTCTGAGCACTTATATTTGGTTCCATCTGAACATCTGTCGGAAAACAATGTTGGTGTCTAAAATGTTTTAGAATTCGGTCTCTTTCGACTTGAGGCGTTGTTCTGTCAAAATTTCTTACACGTAATAGCGTCATGTGACAACGTTGAGCGAACGTGAGCCCTCCGAATGTTGTTGTGTTTGTGGAAAATACATCGGAGAATAGACGCTGTCAAAATTAGATCTGTTCCTTCTTCAATTACAAAATGATTTTTTAAAGATTTGACATATATATAATAAAAGAACATAGCCCTAAACTAGTTAATAGACTGATTGATTGGAACCACTTCAGGCAGAAGTTGGAAGAATGTATCCAATTATCATCAGCTATTCAAACAGAAGATCAACTAGAAGAAGCAGTGCAAATATTTACACTGGATATACAAAAGGCTGCATGGGCTGCAACTCCCCAAAGAACAAACAATATTAAACAAAACTCTTATCCGCGTGAAATATGTCAAATTATTACAGAAAAGAGGAAAGCTAGAAAACGCTGGCAACAGACAAGGGCGCCAAGCGACAAAACCACACTGAACAACTTAAATAATAAGCTCAGAAAATCTTTAAGAGAATTTAATAACGAGTCTTTAAAAACGTATCTTACGAGTTTAACAAATGATGCTAGTACCGACTACTCGCTCTGGAAGGCAGCAAAGAAAATGAACAGGCCAATAGCTCACATTCCGCCAGTAAAAACCAGAGAAGGTAACTGGGCAAAAAGCAGTCAAGAAAAAGCAAATACTTTTGCAGAGTACCTTGAGAACGTCTTCAAACCTTATGAAGATAAAGATTATCAAGGAAACGAAGAAACGTGCGAAGAAGACAGACCTATTCGGCCGGTAACAGCTAAAGAACTTGCCAAAGAAATCAAAGAAGGCATAAACATAAGAAAAGCCCCAGGGTTCGATTTAATCACAGGGGAAATTTTAAAACAATTTCCTCGAAAAGGTTAAAAAAAACTAGCGCAGATTATAAATGCTGCATTTAAATTAAGATATGTGCCAAGCATGTGGAAGGTCGCGGAGATAATAATGATACCAAAACCAGGTAAACCACCTAGCGAAGTAGCCTCATATAGCCCAATATCGATACTATCAATGTTGTCCAAGCTATTCGAAAAAATGCTGGCAAAACGTCTGCAAAAAATTATTGATGAAAAATCGCTACTTCCAAGTCATCAATTTGGGTTTAGAAACAAGCACTCTACAATTGATCAGGTGCATAGAATCACAGATAAAATCGAAAAAGCATTTGAAGAGAAAAATGTGTGCTCTACAGTATTTCTTGATATAGCACAAGCTTTCGATAAAGTCTGGCACAAAGGACTGATACACAAACTACAAAAGCAACTGCCGAAGCAGTATTCGACCATTCTGGAGTCTTATATATCAGATCGATTCTTCAGAATTAAGCAAGATACAGAGTGTTCAACATTAAGAGAGATTAAAGCTGGTGTACCGCAAGGCAGTGTGCTAGGTCCAGTCTTATACCTACTCTTCACTAGCGATTTGCCTGAAAGTGTAGAAACCACCATAGCTACTTTTGCAGATGACACAGCCGTCCTTGCTGTGGGAGCAACTGTCGAAATAGCAACAAAAAAGCTTCAGACGGCAATAAACAATATTTCAGAATGGACTAGGAAATGGCAGATTAGATTAAATGACCTTAAGTCAGTCCATATTAATTTTACGTATAAAAACGTACCACACATTCCAGTCTACATGAACAACAATGTAGTAGAATTTTCTAACACAGCTAAATATCTAGGCATGACTCTAGACGCTAAACTGCGTTGGAAAGCGCACGTTAAGAAAAAAAAAGATGAGTTGAACATGCGATACAGTAAAATGTATTGGCTTATTGGGAGATACTCATCCCTGTCCAACTACAATAAGTTATTGCTATACAAGCAAGTTCTAAAACCAGTATGGACCTACGGGCTCCAATTGTGGGCATGTACATGCCAAACAAACTTACAAAAAATTCAGGTTTTTCAAAATAAAGTACTAAGGAACATAGTTAATGCACCTTGGTACATACGCAACGCCGATCTGCATAGGGATCTAAATGTTGAAATGGTTGAGGATGAGGTTAAGAAGGTTGCTCGGAGGCATAGAAATCGGCTTCTCAACCACGTAAACACAGAAATAACAGAACTTTTAAATAATGACAATGTAATCAGGAGACTGAGACGGATTAAACCTCTTGATCTGTAAGATTTAGCTAGGGCTAAGAAATTAGGTATTAATTTCAAACAAAACAAGTTTAAAAATCCGACAAACGGCGGATTTCTCTCTTTAAATTCATTAAACTATTCAAAATATAATTTGCTGATTAGTCGTACGACTAGGTGCAATCTTTTTTCGGGATGGCTTATGCCAGTCCCCGGGAGTTTTTTTAGATGAGTTAAAGTCCATCACTATTGCAGAAGCATCCCTCGCGTATAGCTCTGCAATGTCTTTCGATGATTTTTTACTTCCAGCGAATTCCCAACACAAAAAAAAAAAAAAAAAAAAAAAGATTTGACAGACAAAACGAGCTTACTTTATTGAATTGCTGGGATTTTTGATGACTTGTATTTGTCACTATATGATGATTAAGGATGTTCACCAAATCAGTCAAAATTCCCACAAAGAAATTCCATTGCAATTCCAGCTGTCTGTTTAAATTTAAGTAGCTTAAGCAATTTACAAAATAATTTATTCTTGGGATAGTCTAATGCTTACGAATCATATGACCACGACACACCTGATATTACTCGCTTAGATTCGCCAATAATGATAAAACGAAACAAAGTTCCAATAGGAAATTACAAGGCTATCATTTTGATAACAGTTATTTTTATTATTTTTCAGTATGTACATGTACATACATGACGAAACATAAACTTCGGTGACTAATTGCAGTTCTAATACGTCAGGGGTTAAGGTACTTTTGGGTGTCAATGATATCACGAGAAAATTGTCTGTTCTATTCCTATTGCTCCATTCCGCGTAACGTCAAATACCCATACCTCATTTTGTAATGTCTGCAATTGAAATCCCTTATCTCTAGTTTAAACTAATGAGTGTATCAGTATTTTATTTATCAACTGTTTTGAAACGTGCAGTGACTTGTTAGCACAGGTGTATGGAAAATATTTGATTGCGGGTATGTTTTTTGTTGTTTGTTTTGTCACAATAATCGCGATGTTTGGAGGTTTTATTTTTGTGTGCAGATCTTCAGCATAGTACCCGAAGATTGGGGGTGTATTTCGACTGAAAATGTTGTTTGTTTTCCACACGATTCTAAAAGCTTGTACACCATAGATCAAAGGGTAGATGACATTTGGACATTTCGCGCGAATTTTTAACTTTTATTTTCTAAAATTTTCTAAAGTTTTAATTATGTTTTTTAATTTTCTAAAGCTTGAAGTCAGCTCAGGTAAAGATTTACCTTTTCAAAATATTCGACATACCATATGAGCATTGTCCTAGTCCCAGAATGTGTTTGATGTCAATAATTGTGTTGCACATCGTGCAGAGTGTTGGGTTTTCTTTGCGAATTAGATGTTGATGTGTGGTGGAGGTGTGGCCTAACCGAAGTCTTACAAAATTTGTTATGTCAGTTTTAGATGAGGACGTAGGGTAGATAGGCTGGGTGCGATTTGTATTTATGCTGGAGTAGTGGTGCACACATGTTCTCCATTGATCTTGTCTTTGATCTTTCTTAAGTTTATATTTCGTACAGCATTATCTAGGTCTTTTTTGGAGAACGAGTCGAACAGAAGGAGTGGCATTTTGTGGGCAGAAGTAGTTAGCTTCACTGTCGGCAAATTCGTTGCCTTGTATTCCTGTGTGACTGGGCACCCACATTATTTTAAGTTTTTCCGGTGTACGTATATGTAATTATGTTTCTTATTTTGCTTATAATGGTTTTGTTGTAGCTATCGTTAAGAATTGCTTTGATAGTGGATATACTGTCAGTTGTTATAATGCATTTTTTTACCTAGATCTTAGAGATGTTTTTCTGGCTTCAAGTATTGCGTGCGCCTCTGCTGTGAAAATTGACGCTTGTTTGTGCAGCAGACCAGCGACTTGTGAAGTCGCAAGGACAATCAACATCGTTTTGTGTGAGATAGTAAACTAGGGTTTGGAGAAAAATGAGCCACCCCAATTTGACGCAAACGCAAATGAGCTTACCCATTTCGCTACGGCTACGTAGCCGTGTCTTGAAGGATATGCGAATAGTACCTATCAGCTTTTTTAAAGCCTTCATTAAAAACAATTTCCATATTTAATTTGTATTATTTTATTCGAAGGAGTATAATAATAATAAAATTCGTAAAATACTAAAAATTATGAGTATCATTTGTTGTTAATTTTATAATTTCTTTTTTTTTTTGTTTCTCTTCGCAGATAAATCAAAACTAATATTTTTACCGGTTAAATGATAGGTAAGTGTTATTATTTCTCTTTTCCATTTATAATAACAAGTTACAAATATTGTAATAGCATATTAATAGTAAACTTACAAGTCTAACTATGTTTAAGTCAACCTACTGGTATTTACTCTTTTCAAAACAAACAATAGCAAGGTTCTACGAACTAACAATGTCCTCGAAAAAGAATAGTTTTCGGTTAATACTTGCGCGTACACATTACACAATTTCAAATAAAAAGAAATAACTCAATCACGTGTGTATTTGCGGGTTTTTCTCTCCAAATTAGTTGGTTAGTGTATTCGTTTTCATTCAATTTGCTTAAACCCTAGGGCAGTTATTAGTAATAATAATAAAAAGAAATCATTTGTTCCAGTTAGAGCTATTCAAACTACTTCTCATTTGATGAGTTGTCTTTGCGCGATGTGTTGCAAATGGGAAATTGCCATCATTTGCGATCCTTAGCGGAACGTTTATCTGTAGTCTTCGAAGATGATGAGTGTGTGGCTGCTGAGCGACTGCCATTTTTACTGTGACTGTGGATAAACAAAAAGATTACTTTAGATATTTTGACTTTAGAGTATAGATTGAGGAGAGAGAAGCTAAAAACTACAATTTCTCGATGCTACATTGTTTAATTTCTAAATTTCTACGTGTTCGTAGCTAGATACTAGTAAAACTACAATTACAACCAGGAGAAAAAAAAAAACGAGTTAAAAGTTAAAATTCATCTGATTTGGTGTTGTTTTCCGTTTAATACTTTAAGTCCACATTTGATGAAGAGTCCAACCAAGAGAGCATGTTCATAGCCAGTTAACTGAGAGAAAGTAATTTTAATTAAATACTGATTGTTAGAAAATTTATATTCTAGTAGTAGAGTTTCAGTTAATCGAGTAAATTAGTATCGTTATTGAACGGCGAGTGTTAGGAACTTATAACGTTGTTGTTATGGTGAGATGACTTAAGTTCTTGGGTGATTCATAGTTTTACGAAATATTTATTGCGAGATTGGTTGTTCAAAAACTGTATGGTGAATGTACAGGGTGGTGAGGATCTTTCGTTGTTACATCCCAGTGGATTATGATGTGCAAAAGAGCTGTTCTTTCGCTGGGGAAAATATATGCTCAATTCAGTCTTCAAAAACTCACGGAAATTCACAGATTAACTCTAGAAACAGGCCGCTGTTCACGAAACTTTACAGGCGAATGTCGTGGAAGGCCTATGTAATACAAAAAAAATAGCAGCTCAGTGCTAGAGTTACAAGTTTGAGAGTAGCACCCAGTTCAGTATCAAAAAATGTCTAGTCGAAGGAGCCATTCGAAAACTTCACTAAAAACAGTGCGAAACGGAACAATCATACTCCCAGATGTTTGCATGTGGAAGGTCGCGGAGATAATAATGATACCAAAACCAGGTAAACCACCTAGCGAAGTAGCCTCATATAGCCCAATATCGATACTATCAATGTTGTCCAAGCTATTCGAAAAAATGCTGGCAAAACGTCTGCAAAAAATTATTGATGAAAAATCGCTACTTCCAAGTCATCAATTTGGGTTTAGAAACAAGCACTCTACAATTGATCAGGTGCATAGAATCACAGATAAAATCGAAAAAGCATTTGAAGAGAAAAATGTGTGCTCTACAGTATTTCTTGATATAGCACAAGCTTTCGATAAAGTCTGGCACAAAGGACTGATACACAAACTACAAAAGCAACTGCCGAAGCAGTATTCGACCATTCTGGAGTCTTATATATCAGATCGATTCTTCAGAATTAAGCAAGATACAGAGTGTTCAACATTAAGAGAGATTAAAGCTGGTGTACCGCAAGGCAGTGTGCTAGGTCCAGTCTTATACCTACTCTTCACTAGCGATTTGCCTGAAAGTGTAGAAACCACCATAGCTACTTTTGCAGATGACACAGCCGTCCTTGCTGTGGGAGCAACTGTCGAAATAGCAACAAAAAAGCTTCAGACGGCAATAAACAATATTTCAGAATGGACTAGGAAATGGCAGATTAGATTAAATGACCTTAAGTCAGTCCATATTAATTTTACGTATAAAAACGTACCACACATTCCAGTCTACATGAACAACAATGTAGTAGAATTTTCTAACACAGCTAAATATCTAGGCATGACTCTAGACGCTAAACTGCGTTGGAAAGCGCACGTTAAGAAAAAAAAAGATGAGTTGAACATGCGATACAGTAAAATGTATTGGCTTATTGGGAGATACTCATCCCTGTCCAACTACAATAAGTTATTGCTATACAAGCAAGTTCTAAAACCAGTATGGACCTACGGGCTCCAATTGTGGGCATGTACATGCCAAACAAACTTACAAAAAATTCAGGTTTTTCAAAATAAAGTACTAAGGAACATAGTTAATGCACCTTGGTACATACGCAACGCCGATCTGCATAGGGATCTAAATGTTGAAATGGTTGAGGATGAGGTTAAGAAGGTTGCTCGGAGGCATAGAAATCGGCTTCTCAACCACGTAAACACAGAAATAACAGAACTTTTAAATAATGACAATGTAATCAGGAGACTGAGACGGATTAAACCTCTTGATCTGTAAGATTTAGCTAGGGCTAAGAAATTAGGTATTAATTTCAAACAAAACAAGTTTAAAAATCCGACAAACGGCGGATTTCTCTCTTTAAATTCATTAAACTATTCAAAATATAATTTGCTGATTAGTCGTACGACTAGGTGCAATCTTTTTTCGGGATGGCTTATGCCAGTCCCCGGGAGTTTTTTTAGATGAGTTAAAGTCCATCACTATTGCAGAAGCATCCCTCGCGTATAGCTCTGCAATGTCTTTCGATGATTTTTTACTTCCAGCGAATTCCCAACACAAAAAAAAAAAAAAAAAAAAAAAGATTTGACAGACAAAACGAGCTTACTTTATTGAATTGCTGGGATTTTTGATGACTTGTATTTGTCACTATATGATGATTAAGGATGTTCACCAAATCAGTCAAAATTCCCACAAAGAAATTCCATTGCAATTCCAGCTGTCTGTTTAAATTTAAGTAGCTTAAGCAATTTACAAAATAATTTATTCTTGGGATAGTCTAATGCTTACGAATCATATGACCACGACACACCTGATATTACTCGCTTAGATTCGCCAATAATGATAAAACGAAACAAAGTTCCAATAGGAAATTACAAGGCTATCATTTTGATAACAGTTATTTTTATTATTTTTCAGTATGTACATGTACATACATGACGAAACATAAACTTCGGTGACTAATTGCAGTTCTAATACGTCAGGGGTTAAGGTACTTTTGGGTGTCAATGATATCACGAGAAAATTGTCTGTTCTATTCCTATTGCTCCATTCCGCGTAACGTCAAATACCCATACCTCATTTTGTAATGTCTGCAATTGAAATCCCTTATCTCTAGTTTAAACTAATGAGTGTATCAGTATTTTATTTATCAACTGTTTTGAAACGTGCAGTGACTTGTTAGCACAGGTGTATGGAAAATATTTGATTGCGGGTATGTTTTTTGTTGTTTGTTTTGTCACAATAATCGCGATGTTTGGAGGTTTTATTTTTGTGTGCAGATCTTCAGCATAGTACCCGAAGATTGGGGGTGTATTTCGACTGAAAATGTTGTTTGTTTTCCACACGATTCTAAAAGCTTGTACACCATAGATCAAAGGGTAGATGACATTTGGACATTTCGCGCGAATTTTTAACTTTTATTTTCTAAAATTTTCTAAAGTTTTAATTATGTTTTTTAATTTTCTAAAGCTTGAAGTCAGCTCAGGTAAAGATTTACCTTTTCAAAATATTCGACATACCATATGAGCATTGTCCTAGTCCCAGAATGTGTTTGATGTCAATAATTGTGTTGCACATCGTGCAGAGTGTTGGGTTTTCTTTGCGAATTAGATGTTGATGTGTGGTGGAGGTGTGGCCTAACCGAAGTCTTACAAAATTTGTTATGTCAGTTTTAGATGAGGACGTAGGGTAGATAGGCTGGGTGCGATTTGTATTTATGCTGGAGTAGTGGTGCACACATGTTCTCCATTGATCTTGTCTTTGATCTTTCTTAAGTTTATATTTCGTACAGCATTATCTAGGTCTTTTTTGGAGAACGAGTCGAACAGAAGGAGTGGCATTTTGTGGGCAGAAGTAGTTAGCTTCACTGTCGGCAAATTCGTTGCCTTGTATTCCTGTGTGACTGGGCACCCACATTATTTTAAGTTTTTCCGGTGTACGTATATGTAATTATGTTTCTTATTTTGCTTATAATGGTTTTGTTGTAGCTATCGTTAAGAATTGCTTTGATAGTGGATATACTGTCAGTTGTTATAATGCATTTTTTTACCTAGATCTTAGAGATGTTTTTCTGGCTTCAAGTATTGCGTGCGCCTCTGCTGTGAAAATTGACGCTTGTTTGTGCAGCAGACCAGCGACTTGTGAAGTCGCAAGGACAATCAACATCGTTTTGTGTGAGATAGTAAACTAGGGTTTGGAGAAAAATGAGCCACCCCAATTTGACGCAAACGCAAATGAGCTTACCCATTTCGCTACGGCTACGTAGCCGTGTCTTGAAGGATATGCGAATAGTACCTATCAGCTTTTTTAAAGCCTTCATTAAAAACAATTTCCATATTTAATTTGTATTATTTTATTCGAAGGAGTATAATAATAATAAAATTCGTAAAATACTAAAAATTATGAGTATCATTTGTTGTTAATTTTATAATTTCTTTTTTTTTTTGTTTCTCTTCGCAGATAAATCAAAACTAATATTTTTACCGGTTAAATGATAGGTAAGTGTTATTATTTCTCTTTTCCATTTATAATAACAAGTTACAAATATTGTAATAGCATATTAATAGTAAACTTACAAGTCTAACTATGTTTAAGTCAACCTACTGGTATTTACTCTTTTCAAAACAAACAATAGCAAGGTTCTACGAACTAACAATGTCCTCGAAAAAGAATAGTTTTCGGTTAATACTTGCGCGTACACATTACACAATTTCAAATAAAAAGAAATAACTCAATCACGTGTGTATTTGCGGGTTTTTCTCTCCAAATTAGTTGGTTAGTGTATTCGTTTTCATTCAATTTGCTTAAACCCTAGGGCAGTTATTAGTAATAATAATAAAAAGAAATCATTTGTTCCAGTTAGAGCTATTCAAACTACTTCTCATTTGATGAGTTGTCTTTGCGCGATGTGTTGCAAATGGGAAATTGCCATCATTTGCGATCCTTAGCGGAACGTTTATCTGTAGTCTTCGAAGATGATGAGTGTGTGGCTGCTGAGCGACTGCCATTTTTACTGTGACTGTGGATAAACAAAAAGATTACTTTAGATATTTTGACTTTAGAGTATAGATTGAGGAGAGAGAAGCTAAAAACTACAATTTCTCGATGCTACATTGTTTAATTTCTAAATTTCTACGTGTTCGTAGCTAGATACTAGTAAAACTACAATTACAACCAGGAGAAAAAAAAAAACGAGTTAAAAGTTAAAATTCATCTGATTTGGTGTTGTTTTCCGTTTAATACTTTAAGTCCACATTTGATGAAGAGTCCAACCAAGAGAGCATGTTCATAGCCAGTTAACTGAGAGAAAGTAATTTTAATTAAATACTGATTGTTAGAAAATTTATATTCTAGTAGTAGAGTTTCAGTTAATCGAGTAAATTAGTATCGTTATTGAACGGCGAGTGTTAGGAACTTATAACGTTGTTGTTATGGTGAGATGACTTAAGTTCTTGGGTGATTCATAGTTTTACGAAATATTTATTGCGAGATTGGTTGTTCAAAAACTGTATGGTGAATGTACAGGGTGGTGAGGATCTTTCGTTGTTACATCCCAGTGGATTATGATGTGCAAAAGAGCTGTTCTTTCGCTGGGGAAAATATATGCTCAATTCAGTCTTCAAAAACTCACGGAAATTCACAGATTAACTCTAGAAACAGGCCGCTGTTCACGAAACTTTACAGGCGAATGTCGTGGAAGGCCTATGTAATACAAAAAAAATAGCAGCTCAGTGCTAGAGTTACAAGTTTGAGAGTAGCACCCAGTTCAGTATCAAAAAATGTCTAGTCGAAGGAGCCATTCGAAAACTTCACTAAAAACAGTGCGAAACGGAACAATCATACTCCCAGATGTTTGTCAGGCGTTCGCGAAACGTGGCACAGTAGGAAAAAATCTATACACTTAATTTGTGTGTGTTTCCGGGGAACGAACTAAGGGCTCAGTTTAGCACTCTAGCCAGTGAACCACTGTGCACTAAGAAAATAGCTTACCGCGTTTGAAAAACACGCAAAACGATATCGTCTTTTAGATAGACCGACTTTAGATCTCGCAGATCACTAGCTCTAGTTCCACTTTACTGAACACAGGTCCTTACAACTTGTGGGTTGAAAAATAAGTGAAAAAACTATATAAACAAAAAGATGGGTGTGCATTTACTTAAACAAAACCGATTCTCAAACAAGAAGTTCATCATAGGAGATCACAAGATCAGTTCACCAAAATATCACTTAGCGGGTGTTAGAGAACAACTGGTATCTGAATGGACAAGCTAAAATAAAATAATCCACTATTGTACGGAGGAACTATCTATCTATCTTTGGGTATAGGACGAACTCTTTAAGCTGGCTAAAGCATGGTCATATCACAGGGATGCTCCAATGCTTTGGACGCACCCAACCGAAGTGGCCCAGTTCCTAGGACTAAAAATTAATGACGAATGACGCTCCTACAACAACAGCAACAGGGATGCTTAGTGTTTAAAATAACTAAGGAACAAATATTAGGAAATAGAGCGGAATGAAGTCGTGACTTTCCCAAGTTTCCCCCATCAATTAGAAAGGTGTTTCAATTAAGTCGACTAAAACGAAGTGAACACGGCGCGTCACAAAACTCATTGTCCCTAAACACAATGCCAAAAGACCCCCGATACTGTGACCCTAAATCCATAATTAGCCAGGTTCTAAGTAAGCTCAGACAGCAATCAAGTGGTTGATTGGTTGGACAAAAATCTTAGTCAAAGTTGACGCGGAAGCAATGAAGTGTTATTAGAATTGAATGGCAAGGACTCTAAATCATTGAGTAAAGAACAAAATTGGGCATCACGAGACTCACTCGCAATAGGGCACCTACTAAATTTCAACTCGAACAACTACGGTCTTTGCTTTCTGTCGCTGACCAAAGTCAAATGTCACTCTTCTAAATCCGACTCAAACTATTTAACAGAGCCAGCTTCAGATGAGTCGCTCATGCTGAACCCCAAAGCAGTTAATAATCAACTAAAACAGTACAAAATTTTGAAAATTAGTCCAACGGTCTACTAGAAAAGAACACAAGAAACAGTAGAAAGTTTGTGTGTATGAAAAAGAGAGAGAGAGAGAGATAAAGAGAACATGATTAATACTACGTTCAACATTTCTACGTAGGGTTACGGAAGAAAAGTGTTATTGGCCTTGTCTCTACAAAGTTAGTTCCAGCACACTACGTCCAGTCAGCAGTAGTAGCTGATTACACCGCTCTTACGAAAAATCCCCAAGTTAGATGCAAAAATAAGAGTCAAAGAGGGCAAAGCAACTAAGTTTTAAATGAATATCCTTACGCGAGGAAAAGTAAAACGATTTCCATTTCACGCGGTGGGAGGATGCTTTAGTTTTTTTTGAACTATTTTTGGTCGTCCCTTATTCGAAATGGAAACATGGAACGGAAATTTTCAGTTTTCTTTGGTTTTTGTTCGATCGTTTCGTTTAAAATGGATTTTGATTGAGTTTTTCTTTTGCAAGGATAAGCAGAGAAGTGTAGAGCGGTAGAGTGCTGGTAGTGTGTGATTTTTTTTTTTTTTTTTTTTTAGTGTTTTTGTGCGTGCTTGTGTGCATTTTAGGCCGGGTTAGAGTGCTCCTTGTCTATCTCTATGTCTGTGTATATTCCTCTGGCTATGAACATGCACATATTGCGAAGGGATTTGTCACTCGGTGCACTCGTCGTGCCAAGGATGGACGTGGCATCTGTTGTTCTAGGCTTTCCTCGGAGTGGTACTTGGCCGCTGATTTGGCGGCGCTTGGCGTCGCATATAATAGGTAATTATCGTAAATATTACTAACGTCCGAGTTCCGTTTCGCGGGCGTGTAATACTTAGCCGGTAAGAAGGTGAAAGACGACGTGGAGTTGGTTAGAGAGAGTTTCTTCTCTTTTTTCGCCTGGCTTTGCGCCTTGAGACGTTTCTTACGCGGCGGCGGTATGATACGCGTTACAAGGGGTTGTTCTAATACGTACATCAGTATGTCGGAGTTGTTGCCCGACGATGACATTGTGGCCGATTTGCTGCCTGTGGAACGGTGTGGCTTGTGGTGGTGCTCTGATGTGGAATGGCTAGAATGAGCTGCCGAGGGGAGATAATGATTTAGCAGTGAATGTCGCAGGTGTAGCTTTGCACTTACCCTTCGATCTTGTCACTCTTTCTGCGGTTGATTTGCTAGATTTCTCGTTCTCCGGGCGGCTGCGAGTCGGTTTAGTGCTACTCTTTGAGTCCACTGTGGAGGTGTGAGAGCTGCGCTTGGGTTCCACATCGGACTTGGCGGGCCGATGTAAACGACTCTGCGGTGGGTCACGATTCTCGACACGATCTCTGGTTGATGATCGTGGGGTGACCTTACGCCGATCGTTACTTTCGGTACTGCTGCGCAGCGATCGTTGCTGCTGGCTTGAATGATGCCGCACCAAGTGTGGTTCGTCTTTCGTTGAGGATCGTTTCGGTTTGCGGATTACTTCGACTTTGTGTGCGATGTCCTCGGTCGAGCTGGTTGCAGATCTCTGTGATTCTCTACTGCTTGATCGGTGCTTGATCAAGCGGCTGGTTGATTTCGGCTTAACATTAACATATTCGGCAGCTTCGCGGGATCGCGATCTCTGTCGTGTGGGTGTGGATGGCAAGCTATCGCCCGACGATGCAGACGACGGACGAGCGGAGCACTCGCGGACAATACGATGCGCAGACGTCTTCGATCGGGTTGCTGTTTTGCTTATCGGTTTTGCAAACTTCTCATCAATGGTCTCGAGGGGTTTGGATGATCGACGCGAGATAGAGCGACGACGCAGATCTTTTTGAGCGGCTTCGTCAGAGACAGCCTAGACAGCAATACAAAAAGTTCAGTAACACATGTTTCAGGAATATCCTATTAAAAAAACTCACCTTCAAAGTTTGATCAGCAGTTCTAGTCATCTCGCTGAGGATCATCTCGTCCCGTTTCAGATCCGTCTGCCTGCAATAGGATCCGGTCGGTTGCTTAATGTTCTCGTATATTCCATCAGTCTGATCGTCGGAACTGTCTGCCGGACTTTTACTGCGATGACGTTGAGTGCCAATGGATGGCGCCACGATAGCGGTCTTCGTTATAACCTGCGGCTCCACCAATATCGGACTGTGGCGCAGTAGATCCGGCTTTTCGCTTGGAAGGCTCCATTTGTTCGAAGTTCTTTCGTCGTCTTTGCTCGATAGCTTACGACTTGGTAGGGATCGTTTGGGG
The DNA here is from genome assembly GCA_949126925.1 of Cheilosia vernalis. Classification (NCBI taxonomy): domain Eukaryota; kingdom Metazoa; phylum Arthropoda; class Insecta; order Diptera; family Syrphidae; genus Cheilosia; species Cheilosia vernalis. Next base: position 12,843,148 of record OX421361.1, on the reverse strand, counting down.
TTGGTAGTTAGTCTGGGTTTCGATGTTGCAGTCGCTGATCGTGCATCTGTGATGTCAGCAGACGATACTTTGACGCCAAAGTAGGAGAGCTCGTGTTCGCGTAGTTTTCGAGCACCACGAGCTTCTTTGACGATCTTCAGGTGTTCGGATGCTTCTGCCGCTGTAAGATGAGCAACGGAATTCACCGATTTCGTTTGGGCTTCCTGTTGCTTGTGGATTGTGCTTTGTTTAACTGCAAAGAATACAAATTTAGTTAGAATGGAAATTGTAAGTCGGGGGCGGTTCTCTTTACTTGTGTTGATAGTTCTTGGTTTGGCAACCGGCGGCTGCATTCGTATCGATTCGGGTTTCTTGATTGTCGTTGCCAGTGGAGAGTGTAACTCGATGTTCATTATGTTCGATTGTGGAACTTCTGTGAGAGAGAAATGTTGGAAAATTAAATGAGTTCTAAGATCGTTGACTGAGCTCAAGTTGCGCATGGTTTTCGGGTTGTAATAAACCTTTTATCTAAAGAAGTGGATAAAGAAGCTCCCGGGCTATCAACGAATTGGGGCACAATTTCCCAGGAAATGCTAGTAAAGCTTTCACTAATGTTCTTTACATTGTAAGCGCCGAGTCAGTGGAAAATAACCGCTGTCTGTGTCGTTAAACAAGGCAAAGGACAAAATAGTCGCTAGAAGTAAGCTTAAAGCAGCTTTCTAGAGAAGTAAACCGCCTAATACTTTAGTAGTTGACCTGACCAGAGAACCAAACACTCAACGATCAATCCAGTACTGCCATTGACAGTTCGAATTTGCTCTGTCATATCCCTGAAGGTCTGTCCCTAGTCTATTCTTGGCCAAGTTGGGAGCAAATGATTCCATAAAATCCTACAGAGTCAAGCTGTTACAGGTGTTGGGTTAAAAAATAGTTAACTACCATACTTATCCTAGGGATGATCTACTCCTTTCGATAAAAAAAAATTCTCTTTGCCTTACCTTGATGCACTTTCATGGCGGTTTGATTTTTCAAAACTGTCCGTTTGGCCTTCATTCGACTCCAACTACCCGACAGCTCACTGGCCTCGAAACCAGCAGCATCCTCGTCCTCATCATCGTCCAAGTCACCGCCAAAGTATCCCTTGACCTCCTCATCAGCTCTAGCACTATCGTCACTGTCCTGCCCGGCATAGTCATACATCCTTCGCAGCTGCGACAACTGATGACTTATAGAGTTCGTAGTTGAACCAACCACTTTCAGTCTTGGCGCGGCAATAGGTCTCAGACTACGACTCTCCAGGTTGGGATAGTTTGTATTGAACAGCGATGTTTCTAGGCTGGACTGGGAACTATAACTCGATGTCTTGGGTATTTCAACATCATTCACGGACGAGCTATACGACGACGTATTGATGGCCTTTGTGATATGACTCAGACTTGACACGTGCTTGGTGGTCACCGAAGCGGTTGCTGTCTCTGCTCCACTGGACGTATTCGAGGATATGCTTAGCCGGCGCATTGCCTCGTCGAATTGATTCGCGGAACGCAGAGTCTTTATTATAAGCGGAGTGGACTTTAGGCCTTCCTCTGTGAGTGCTGGTGAGAGTTTACTCAGCGTGTACAGTCCAACGCCGTAGAAATCGTTCTCCAGCTGGTCATCATAGTATGACTTGGGGGTACCTGAAATTTGTTGGATTGGTGTGTGTTTTTTGTTGGTACAAACAAAGTGCTAAGACAGTGTGCAAATTTTTGGTTATTTTTTTTTTGTTTTGTTTTGTTGTTCCGATTAGTTTAAAGAGCCAGCTAGGGTTTTAGTATGTCAGTTGGAGGTTAGAGGAGTATATTAGGAGACCATAAGGCGGCATGCATTAATTGTGAGAAGAATTAGTTAAATATATATAAAACGAACATAAAAAAGGACGTAGATCATCCCAATAGGATCTAAACAGAGTACAATCTCAAACTATATACACTACGAATATAATGCTGTCCAACAAAATGAGACAGAGATGAGTGTCTAGAGAACAGGCAATTCTAGATATACGTAAGGCTAGAGACTACGTAAACATTAGGAGCACACGGTTGGTAAGGAGATTACGTCTTACCTGTGTCGGTCCACTCGTAGGGTGAATTGGAGAGGCTAAGGTTGATTTTTGTGGAGTATCCGGCACCCTCCTTACGCTCTTCAACGATGCGAACGCGTTCCGCCACTGATTTGGACGGGACTGTGGTTTCCTTGAAATCTGCAAAAGGATTTACCATTAAATCAGCGACGAACATTAACAAGAACTTCCAGAAAACAAGGACTCACCTTCCTCAGTTTGGTCGCGCTCGGCGCTGAAACTTCTCGGTCCGACGGGTTTCAGTTGGACGCCCCACAGTGCGTCAGCACTTTCGATATTCTCGCCTAAGTGGTATGGCTTCGGCTTTACCGGTTTGTTCTTCAGAATTCCTCGAATTGATATCTCGTCTTGGTGATCGTCACCGTCTCTGCTCTCCGGGTCGAAATTTCTTTCCAAATTGATCGGAATCGACACAGTTACGTTACTCATCGGTGACTTGTCATCCGCCAGTTCGTCATCCACGTCCAAGATCGATTTACGTTCATCGCCAAAGTGTATTACAGGCAGACCTGTTTTGCCAGACTCCAGAGACGAGATGCTACTACTGCTGCTGCTGCTGCTTCGCCTTCTTCTGCGGAAGTTATTCGACGGCGGTGGCTTGCCATCGGTCTCGACGATGTTAACCCGTCCCGACTCGGCGGCGAAGTGCACTTCTGTCTTGCAGAACTCAACCCGTTTTTGACGGCGCGAATTGTCATCGCTGAAGCCGGAATTCTGCGGCGAAGTATCCTTCGAGTAGAAGCCGTTTAAGTGTACTGCGGAGGTTTTTCTCAGATTCTCGCGAACATATTGACTCTCGTCGACAGCTATGGAGTGGCGCTTCATCTCCGCCGATTCGGCTTCCGACTGTGGTTGCGTGCGATTGCGCAGACGGCGATTAACCATGGGCCGAGCTTTGCTCTCCGAGTTGGCAATCTTTGCCTGTTCGCCGAAAGTGATGACCGTAGCCCTGGCGGCCGAGTCTGTTGTAGGAGACCAATTGCCCAGATCGCTGGATCTACCCAGCCCACTGTCGGTTGAGTTCTCAAAGCGAAACATGCTCTTATCGTCGGGCGGTGACATCTTCTCGAATCCGTAGGACTTTCGGCGCAGGTGCCACTCCGCTGAGGAGGTGTCCTTGGACTTGACAGATCTTGACTCCAGGCTGTTTGTGGTGTGAACGCTTCCATTCGACCGGGGTGTGTACTGAAACTCAGCTTCCGGATTTAGAGGAACCACCTCGTGTATTGGTCCCCGATCGTCGTCCTTCTTTGTCACGAAGTCGTCCTTGTACAGCGATTCATCACTCAGCTTCTTCAATTTACCACGGATTTCCTTCAGCGATTCGGCTGTCAGAAACGAGGCCGTCTTCTTTTTCGTGGTCAATGGCGAAGCTGTACCACTGCCCGATGCACTTCCCGCATTCAAAATACTATCCAACGCTACCAGATCCACGTGATTATTCCTCATTGCGGTACTCAATCGACGACCATTCTCCAATTCAGATCGAATTTTCGACACATTCACCGAACGTTCGGGCAAGTCTGTTGGACGCGACCGGGACACTGGGGACGATAATTCTGCAGCCGTCGTCGACGGAAACTGAAATGAACGACGAATTTTGCTTACGCGTCTCCATTCAGCGGGTTCGTCATCATCACCATCATTATCGTCAATGCCACCCCCACCATCTGGATGTCTGACGGCATTTCCATTCGATGTCAAGTCGTCTGTCGAAACGGAACGCCCTCGCTGAAGCGTTGAATGCCTGTGTATGCGAGAAAAACAAAAACACACAATTAATATTGGTAAAGAGAGGGAGACTGACAACTTACCAGGTTGTTTCCTGTCGTCGACGTGACGCTGATGAGTTGACTCTATCATCATTGTCGTCATCAGCGCCTACATCATCGATATCTCGACTGCAGATATCGATGATTTTGCCACCGCTACTGCTGCTACCGCCTACATACGCATCTGTAGTGGGTAGATCGTAACGACTATTGTCGAAACGAATTGATCCCGTACCATTGCTGGTGGCACTCGATTTGCGGTTGTTGTTCATTGTTGCTGTCGTTGTCGATGTCGATGACATCGATGATGAGGAGGATGTCTGCTGCAGGATTGCAGCAGCAGCTGTGTCGCTTTTCGGTAGTTGTTGTCTCGAAGAGGATGTCGAGAACTGCTGATGGCGTTGTGGCCGGTGTGATGCAGGCGAAATGTTGTTCGGCTTGTGTAGGCTGGAGGCTTTGTTTTGACTGCCACAGGTGCCGTTTGTTACGCTGGTTGTGCTTTTCTGTAACGAAACGAATCAAATTTGGTGGTTACATTAAGAGTACTCGATACAACTGAGTCAGTGTTTGGCAATGTAGTTATTTTCGTTGCTAAATTCTACAGAAATAAACGTATATGGAGGGAGTTATGGTGTCGTCTTTTAAAAGATCGTCAACCTTGGTCGCTGGGAAATATTTTGAGCTACCTACAGGGTGTTGAGACAAAAGAATGAAAACAATCATTGATGCAATTTTTCTGACTGACAAAATGGAAGTCACTCAAGGCTACAGAATTGAAGTGTTAAGAAGGTCTAAGGAGGTACTCAAAGTCAAGCACTTATGTCGTTTTCCATTGGTTTCACTCGAGGATCCACTCATTCTGTAGTCCAATGGAACAAGAAAACTGCTTCTGATTGAATCCACAAGAGTATTGGTGAAATGCCAAAAAATAATCTACGGCAGCCGTCGGTTGACTTGTATAAAATACACAAACTTCACTTGTGTGAGTGCTTCTTGAGTGGATTCTGACTTCAAATCCAGAAGCGAAATTCTCTCCTCAGAATCACCAGAAGAGTATTTTTTGTGCCAATGGAACGGTTTCAGAAGTGATTTTTTCGATTCCGGACTCTCCCGGACGCTTCTTTTTGCCCAATGGAAAACGACATTAGTCTTATTCAAAGGGACCATACTTCGGTGGTTTCACAAGTTCATCAATAGGATTCAAAGTCGGGGTACCTATACAAGTTTTTCTATACCAGGTCAATGGCAAAAGATCGATGAATTAATCGATCGCAGATCAACGATCATCTCAGGAATATGAGTAGTTTTACAAATTTGATCGGTGAGCGCCATTGTCTGGCAATTTTTCTTTTTATTATGCCCTCATTAATAATAAAATTTCTCTGTTAATTTGTAGTTATTTCAGTATTGTCCTACTTAAAATATTTGGCATTAGACCTTGATGACGTAAGAACTTGACGTACCTACTTTAAAATCTCACTACTTTTCACGGCTGACTTGTTTTAATAACCCCCGTATTAATAAAAAAACGCTATCCGCTCTCTAGCACGTGTTTTAGCTGGCAGACGGATAGTGACCCTATCCGTTTGTTAACTTTTCTTATTAATAAACATATTCCATCTACATATTAGCTATTCGCTCTTTATCACCTAACGCACGGCAGCACTACACGGAATTGTACTAAACATTCTAGTACATCTGTCATATTTCGTTTTTCAATCGGTTGTTGCGCTCAGAAATTCACCGATTCTCTCTCAGATTCTCTCTTGTAGAATGTTCAGATATCAGATGTCAAGCGTCATTCAAATATTGATGTCTTGTCATTTGAAAATTATTTATGTTCCCAGGATATATTTTATATATAATAATTATTCAAAATTTGGACCCAAATTTATCTACACAAATTTGCAAACCCAATATAAACAAAAACCTTAACTCTTGGTATTCGTATCACCGAAAAGGATTCGAGATTTTGTAAAGTCCCTCACCCTCTCTGAGTTAAAAAGTTATCCGCTCTCTATACGCCGAATTCGGTGAGTTAAGTTATCCGCTCGTTTTTAAATGTCAGTGAAACCAAACACACGTTTATTAATAGGAATTTGAAGCTAACATGTGTGTTAGTGCTAACTCGCCGCTGCTCGTCGTTTATTAATACGGGGGATAGAGAAGAACTTGGCTCTTTTTTTAACATCTATGTTTTTCGTCTGATTCCACTCCTTTAAAGATTTTAATATTTGTTATATCGAAAAATACCTTCCTATTTATTTTGGTATATTTTCTTCTTGTTATTGGTTGTTTTGATTTGCGCTTTAATTGATTCTTCTTGTCCTGGAACGAGGTAGTTCTTATGATTTTTTTTTCAAGATCGGATGGTCCACTCACGGTCACAGATTTTTTGCCCACTTACATTCTTAAACTGAAATAAGGACGAATGAGGTCTATAGAGGATTCTCAATCTAATACACTATAAAATAACACTTTCTTGGGCTTTATTGACTTGCTACGCATGCATCTTTGTATTTTCCTACAGCTTTTTGGCCTTTATTGGACAAGTAGCGTGGGCAATCTATTGAGTCAATAGCAATAAATTTAATTTCCGGAATCGGGAATCGAAATAGTGCTAAGCATGACTAAGCAAACTGTTACTTCGGGTTGTTTGGGGAGGAAAGAAGAAATTTCGTTCAACCTGGATGTGGTAGAACTAGAAGAAAGGGGAATTATGTAAGAGAACAGGGTGTCCCGAACCTGTTTTGTTGTTAGCCCTGCTCTTATTCCTAATCGATCAGGACTACAACAATGCCTGGAATAGCCTTAAAACGTATAAAACCTTGGCTTTTAAATTTAAATTATGTTAATATAGAAGCATTTTTTTTGTGATATTCTGGTTTAATTTTTAATTTTTAAGGTTTAAATTTAATTTCAGTTAATTTTTTAATTGTATTATATTTAAATCTTTAGGTAATTTATTTCTATGTAGTAAATTATGAATCTTTATATTTTAAAACAACTTTAATTCTTCAGTCAGATTTGTTGTTCTAGTACAGTTTTTTTTTTAATTTTATATTTCGGTAATAATAATATTTTAAGTTGTTTGGAGCCCATTGAAGTGACATTCAACACACTATTTTTTATACTTAGTATACAAAAAATTCAGAATGTCTTTATATTTGTTATTGGTAAATTATTTTTAGATTTGGAAATAAATAAATGTTTTTTCATTTGCGGCCATATTGGTCACTCCAAAAATTAAACTCAAGTCCATAATATTTAGTCATTAAGTCCGAACATAAACTCGTGTTTTTAAACGTGTCGGCGTTTATTCCAATTAAATTTAGACTGAACTGCGGAAACCAGTTTAAGTATTTCAACTCGGGCTAAAACTCTATTTCATTTTTGACATTTCTTCGTGCAGGAAATAAGTAAAAGTAAAATAAAATGCAAAATGTAGCAAGAAGCTAAAAAAATGGATCTAATTTGTAAAGTGGATGAAATTTTGATGGCTTCGTCGTCAGAAGATGAATTTATGGAAGAGCTGATGGAACAGCAGATGGTGAATCAATGTCGTACTCATCATGGACTATATCAAACGCACAAGCGGTCTAGGGCTTGAGTCAATGATTACAAATACAATGGCGTGGATTTGCGGCTTTAAAAATAAGCATATTGGAGGATAAATTCTTAGCGCACAGTAAATCAAATCAACAAGTGACAAACAACAAAAAATAAATGTCATTTTATGTGAAATTTAACATTACGGAGGTTTAAATCGTGACAAAATCGGTTTAAATTCCGCGTTTAAATGCATCTTTATACACGGGACTAATAAATGTATGTTTTTGAGTGAATAGTTAATGTAAATTTAAATCATCAAGTTTGAAAAATACGGATTAGAGTGTAAAATTAACTTAAACCTAGCTCACACTCGGAGTGAATAATATGGATTCAATAAAATTTTGCTTAAATGCAATATTTATGTTATGTCATTCGATAAAAAGTATGTTCTATTTTGCACGTTTCAGAATTTATTTATGTTCAGTTTTTAGTACAATTGGGAAAAGTCAATTTGCATCACTGGTATTAGCAATCAATGGGGACGTTCAAATATCTAGTTTATTAAGTCTGATAAGATCTATCTCGGTTTTAATTGGATGAAATCGGTAATATGAGCAGCTGTTTCAATTGACGTTTATAGAGGGGTAACCAACGAATCTAGTCAAGAAATTCGTGACTGAGTATTAAGTTGACAGTTCGGATATATGGATGACGTAGGAAAAGTGACGTTCCCGACCAATCTAGTTATTTTGATCAGGTTTCATCTTATCCATACTAATCTAGTCGACTTAAGGTAACTTGATTCTTGAATATGCCCAATGACATAAATCACTATTCCGGCTGACATTAGCAGCAGTTCGTATAACTAATTCAATATTTATGGCGTTTTTCATTGAAGATCCGAGAGGATTACTCTTTTCTTTGGAGCACTCTTGCAATAGTGGTAGACGGCATTATTCGAGATTTGGTTTTCTGTTGCTACTTTTTTGCTGTTTTCTAAAATAAATATTAATATTTGAAGAAGCCAAATCAATTCATTTCAATTAAACATTCGCACGCTAAATTGCATATTTTCGGATCACCAGCGCAAAATTTGTTTCCAACAACACAAACAAACATTTCAATCTGACGTATTCCTAGTATGTGTTGGTGAGTTCAGGGCAATTTTTTAAAAGTATCCCGGACACTTCAATCGTGACTTGAAAGTGCTCTTTTTTCTTCAATGAAACATAGAAAAAATAGGAAGAACACTTCTAGATTTGCTATTTCGATAAAGAGATTCATTTTTGCTTTCAATCGAGATCGCCATTAGAGTAGATTACACTTGAACTCGAAATTGTTTAACTTATTAAATTAGCGCGTATAAGTGCACACAAAATTAAGTCTCACACTTAACCGTTCTCGCCTGTAATTGACAACAATTCTGAGAAAGTGGGTGGATACCACGCCCGCTTATAGAGAAACCTCACAAGACCTAGCACAATATTTTACAATGTCGGGAAGTGCTCCATAATATTGATGATCTGTCAGTCAGTTACGGATTTTGTGATTTTTGAAGCCCTATGTCTCAGGAGCCTCTAATGCTAAAAATGTTTGAAATTTGATGAGGAGCTTAGAAAATATTTCAACTTCACAGTTCCTATAACGTCATTGGTACTGAAGATATAAAGGCGTTTGTTCCTCCTGAGCTTGTTCACCTAAAACGAGTGTAGTGCCAGAACTTGGCATAGCACTGCCGTACCCTTTGATTGAGATCGTCCTCGATTGTCTCCTTCACTACTTAGGCCCATTTTATTCACTCGAAGTTGAACACAACTCGGGGAGTTTTCCATATAAAAATCCCCAATGGGCCTTAGTCTACTGTCGGGTTCAGTCCTTGGCTCAGGTACAATTCGCCAACAATTCAATTCAGTCGTCCGAACCGATGAATGTCAAATGTCGCACGCAGAATTGAAGCTGCAGCTGTGTGTTTTTCTGTCAGTGTTACTCGTCGCGTTTTCATACAACGCCACTCAAATCGTTCCACTCTCGAGCAATTAAACTAATTGCACTCACGCACAGTTTCCCCTCCCCTGAAATCCTTACACAATATTCCGCATCTAAGTTTCCACCATCATCATCATCATCTGTCGATCTATTACCCACCCAACTCTATCAGTCTTTTTATATGCTTACCATTAGGTTGCTCAATTTCAAACTCGGCGCTGTACTGAACAAATGATGCTGCTGCTGTTGCGTTGGATGGTGATTTAGATGAAAATTGCTTGTCAAATGATCTTCATCCGTTGTTGGTCCATTATTGCTACCACTATCAGCCGGCTCATTTGTAAGACTTAGATTTGCGTGGAATCGCTGCGGATGGCTGTTGCTGCCAATGTAACCGCCAGTTATTGAGGTCATTAGAGGACTCGATGAGTTCGATGACGATGCCGACGATGACGATGTCGCTGTCCATCGGGACGATGTCGTTTGTACAGTGTGCGCTCGTATCACCTGCATAGAGCCAGAGGATGTACGGGCCTGGATTACTTCCAACTGTTTGCGTTTGCTGTGCTGTGTGCCGTTCGGCTGTGATACATTCTGTGAGTCGACCACCTGGAAAGAGAAAAGAACACACGGTTTAGTTTTGTTGTTTTATTGTTTTATCTGGGTCTATATTATGAAGGTTGTATTTTGTTTGTTCTAACGACTTTTCGGTGACCATTCACCGGAGTTTGCGCATATGAGTCAGCAAAATCTCGGACTCCGTCTCGAGATGACTGAGACTGACCATTGCCTGGTTCGTGTTGTAATAGTAGTACAGCCCAAATCGATATTTCATTGTTACGCGTTCAAACAAAGAAGGAGCTTTATAGCTGCCTTGTGTGTGTGTGTGTGTTACTTGGTGTAATTGTTCGACATGCAGTGAATGGGGACATGGAAAACACTATGTTACCCATTAAATCTATATAGAGGTACCTAGACCTGCGGTTGCATGAGCAATCACTGAAATATTCTCATATACGATGCCGTTGGTCGGTATATGCAGAATTCAGGTGGCACGATAAAGTCCATTATCTGTTGCAGCAAGACAATGGGATTTTTTTTTTCGAAATTAAATAATTACATGGCTCTGCTCTCTGCTCAGTGATTAAGGTGGTTGTGCAAAGATCAGTCTCAGATGATTGCCGGTGCTATATAGTTGAGAATACCAAATTTCTAGCCAAAGTGGTAGTTTTATGTCACAGTGGACTATTTCACAAGTGTGCGCAGTGTGCATCTAAGTTCCCAGTCGAAAGCAATAAATTTTGATTTTCAAGCAAACGCTGGAACTGCTCTGCTTATCGGTACCTTCTTGTTCCCTACAAGTGTAAAATTGCCTTCTTTTGTGCTCCTGGCTTCTATCAAACAGACCTATTTAAACCAAAAGAGCTCTAGTGGCAGCTAGTTGGTCACCTTTTTCCCTCGGAAATTTGGGATGAAACTCACACGTTTCGAAGAACGAGTGGGAAATATACGTTGATATTTTTTTTCTTAGATGTTTGTTTTTCGATCTGGTAACAACAACCAATTTGACACATGACAGCTGATTTGTGACCATTTTGGTTTGCAAATTCGCTTGCTGTTATTAGTTTCTATTCGAAGAAGACAAGTAACAAAGATTTGGGGCTTTTTTAGTTCAGAGCAGAACCTGAACTGTTATTCAAAAAGTTTGTGTTTCTTTTTTGGCTCAGACACATCAGAGCTCGAATTTATGTGTTTTTTTTCGCTCAGAGAATGATGAGAGCTCGCTCCATCTCCATGAGCTCAGAATAAATTGACTGAGCAGCCTGAGTAAAAGGCTGATTACACATGGACATGCACACTTGCAGTCACATTTGACAGAAAAAAAAAATAAAACAACATCAGAACAATCTGAGCACGCTCGGTTCAGGGCGCGCTCATAATGCTCGAACTCAGTTCAGTGCTCAGCTCTGTACTGAAGAAGAAAACCGCCTAATAGGGCCTCATTCGAGATATTCGACGTTGTCGTGAAAGCTGTCATAATTCCAAACACATCCGAATAAAATGGTGCGCAAATGATATATCTTAGGTGGCAGCCAAAGCAATGCCCCTGTCGTAAAGGTTGACCAGTTTTTTTTTTACATTGGGTTGTTTGACAGCTGTCACAAAAACCATAAAAAAAAACATGGAACTGGTTTTTCTCAAGAATTTAAGCAAACAAAATGTATAAAGATAAGAATGAAGAAATATTCCTGAGGAACTAGACTAAGTGTCAAAAAACGGCACGATTGTCTAGTATTATAGGCACATTACAGCTTCTTACGTATTAGGTTCGAAGAATCTTTAAAATACCGATCCGACTGCGTCTGTACAAGCTAGCTAATTTGTTTATCCATACGGGGCAAAGGTGTTGCAAAAAGTCAAAACATTTTATAAAAGACTTCACTCAACTGTCAAATTAGGTTCATTCGATCAATCGCTATCGCACAAAATCTATACACGTTCTCATCAAAAATGACAGGAAAAGACAAAATTAGCAAAATAACGAGTAACGTTCTTCACTCGAAACAGCTTATAGAATTTCAACCGTCAAGTACTGATAAATATGCCAAATGCACAAATTTGACAACAAACAAATTCAAAATACGTCCTAAAAATCAATTGGGCACAAAAATAAAATCTTTGAAAATACAGAAAAATTCGTCGGTGGTTAAATACGTTTCATATGGTGCAAAAAAAAAACTTTTATATTTTTGTGTGACATGGAATAGATGTCAAAGGTGAAAATGGCTCAAGGTAGCTCGAAGTCTATCCACGTACCTTGGAGTATATTTTCAGCTTCATTTTTTGAGTTTGACAGAATTTTAGTGTTTGGGTCGGGAAAGTACGCCAACTGCATTGTTCGCCCATTAAAACAATTACATGAGAGACCACGCTTCGGGAGCTTTCGGATCTATAGTTTAGTAAGTCTGACAGGTGGCAACTGACTAGATTGATGTATTTTAGTTTTTATTGGCCCAGATTGGTCACGAAAATAAATCAACAATTAAAGGTTGCTCCAAAAACGTATGTGTCTAAAACGCTCTTCACACCAAGCCGAAAACCGCCTTTTCCTCGAAAACTTCTCGATGCGTTCACACCGACCACCAACTAGTTTCCCTTTGACGTTTCAATCAGCTGTGAGACAGTAGTCGTTAACCTTTGGTGCAAACTATTGTGGTTACAAATTTCGATCGCATTATTTAACAAACAAAATAAATTTAGTGCATTTCAAAATAATATTAACCCATCAATTAGTTGTGGAAAATGATTTTAGGTTGTGAGTTGTGACATTTGTTCGGTCAGCCATTTTGCTGAATTTGCTGACCCATTTTAAGCGTTTTGTTGAAATCAATAGAGCTTTGTTGATTTCTAAAGCCTACGTACCTAATCGTTTTGTATTTGACCCCAATAAAACTAAGTGCCAGTACAAATTCTAATTCAATAGGCTAAATTCTGAAAGTGCATACAAAAATTAAACTTACGACTGTTGACAGAGCTATCCTGGCGAAGGTCCGCCAATGAGGTTATGCTATCGTTAACTTTTATAAAATAGTTCCCCATAAGAACTTACTGACCCTTTAATGACAAGCTAACAGAAAAGTAAGCAATAATCGGACCAAATTTTGTTATTCCTCTGAAAATGCCCATGCAAATTATAGTTGAAACTATGACGACACAGCGCTCAATGAAAGAGTTATTTGCCGCTCAACTTACATTCGTCGATGAGCTTATCATACATCTTCAGTTTCCTGTCATCAGATTTTCGTTCTGCGATAAAACCAAACAACTTTTCCATTGTACTTTTATAAATATTTTCTCCCATGTAACATTCGCATCGACAGCACTCGAATTAAATATGTACAATTGTATACATAGTACATCTCCACACTCCCACGACAACTGTCAACGTGTTGTCAATTTTCTTTCTCGTGTTGAAGATCAATCAACAGGCCTAATCAATGTTTTCCCATGTATGCATACAGAAACCGATTTGTTGACCACTTAACATCATCAACAGCCGCAGCGATTATCACCAAATGAATCAAATGTCATTTTCGTTAGATGAGGCTACGGCCAGTCCCCTATTAATTGGCCAAGGGTGGGGTGTACCTGTACACGCACTTTACAACACCTCAGCTCAGCCATCGGCTGTGTCTCCGTCCTCGCACAGCGAAGCAATTATTACTGGCATTCTAGCACGACGACAACGACGACGACGATAGATGATTATAATCTTCAATACATGCTGGGCACTTTTCGCATGATCTTCCCGTCCCCGCCCCACATCGGAGGCCATATAATTGCTAAACACCCCAGCTTAAGCGGTTTGATAAATTAGCGTTGAACTTCCTTTTAGGATTTTCTCTTAATAAATACTGAGTGAAGATGAAGTGATTGTTGGGTAAATTGGCACTGGATGGACACACGGACTGTACTCTTGGATCAGCTGGTTTATCAACCTGAACGATGAATTGCATCAATTATCGCTTCCTGTGTAAACCCGGTCTGGGTTGGTTGTTGTACGAAGATATACAATGAGATTGATGCAAACAGGATGCGTGTGTATACAAGAGTCATTCTAATGTTGATTGGCGATAATTACCACTTAAACAGTGAAGTGGTTCATAAAGGTTCATAATCGTTTGTCTTATGGTTCGATGACAGCAAGTATAGTGGCCAACACAATACAAAGTAGACTTGTGGACTTGTTGTATGTGCAGTGTGTCCTGATGATGGATGAGTCCATCGGATTCCCAGTTGCCATCTACTCTAGTCCGACATACTTGACATGTCTTTTAAACTACAATGTAGCGCTTCATGTGTTTCATTTGAAGTAAGTAACAACGTCTACATGAGTTCTCTCCGTTGACCTGAGCTGGAAGTTCATATCTGCGTGCAGAGTTGCAGCGGAGCCTTAGGATTAGACCGAAGGAGGGAAATCGGGCGTGGGTGGGTTTTGGTATCAGAGGTAAAACATGTTTAGCGGAACAAGATGTTTCTCAGAATTTAGTCCTTCGACGAATGCTCAGCAGTTCTAAAATGCGTTAACATAGTTATTCCTTTAGGTTGGTCCATGATAGCTTTGCTAGTAGTCCATCTCATTGGCTGAGCACAGCTGAAACTTTATGCAGCCTATCTTTCTGTATCCGTCCTTTAACTATCAAAAAATTATGGTAAATACTGAAAGTTTCAGCTGACCTGTCAACAAGTTGTCGAATTATGCAAAATTTGAATCATCGAAAGTCATGTACATAAGTGGTAGCTCGTTTTGTTTTTCAAAAGTTCTAACGCTCCCTATAATTCAAAATGCATGCAATGCAGTATGCAGATGCAGAACCGAAATTTCAGAGAAAACGTCACCGCGGTGTCACAAAACCCTCCCTACATACACAAATCAGTCTGAAATACCAACCGCCCAGAAATTGTAGCAGGTATTCTGGGGGCAGATTCTGTAAGGCGAAACGATAAAACGTTTTCGTGTGCAAGAAGAAATTTGCTTGTGTAACATTTATGGCAAATCATTCGTGCGCACGAAAACGTTTGATCGTTTCGCCTTACAGAATCTGGCCCCTGTTTTCTGCTTTAGTCTGATTCCCTTGCATCTCAGTTCCAGTTGTGTTTGTATTGTATTGTATATGTCAAGCAGATCTCTTGATGACACGGAATGTAGTAGATTCTGTAGTGGTGTGTGTTAAACTTCGTTGAATTGTCGTATTTTGTTTTAAAAATGACCTAGGTCTATTCGCCTACTCTCCCAAGCCAAACACTTACAATCTGTCAAACATACAAAATTTAGCGATATTATCTCAGAGACCTGAAAAAATACTCCAAAGTACGTGGATAGACTTCGAGCTACTTTGAGCCGCTTTCATCTTTGACATCTAATCCATATCACAAATAAATATGTAACACGCACCTTTTTGCAACATAGGAGAACATTTGGCATATTTATCATTACATGTCCGTTGAAATTCTTTGAGCTGATTCGAACCAAGAGCGAGGAACTACTCGTTACTCGTTATTTTGCTAATTTTATCTTTTTCTGTCATTTTTCGACGAGAACGTGTATAGACTTTGTGTGATTGCGTTTGATTTAAACCGCGTACCTAATAAAGGCTGCGTTAAACAGGGTTACAGTCCAAGTTTCTCCGTTGTTAAATAATGTAACTACAAAATTGACAGTTGTGACAGTTTAAAGATGGAAAATCTAAATAAACGAAGAACAGACGAAAGTGTGGACGATTTCGCCCACAACCTGACAATCGTATTTTCTTCACAAATTGTTGTAGATTGTACCTCTGACATAAGCAACAAAGGCAGGGTAGATATATTCCTGCAATTTTCTTGACGTTCTCGCTACATTTTTTTGATTGATTGAGGAGAAAGATTTACTGTAAGGACCTGCTTCGCCAATTATGTATTTATTTGTTGCTTTTTTTTTGCCATGTTCCCACTAAACTGAAATCGCGAGGTTTCGATGAACTTTTACCGAAACCTTGTAAGTCGTTCCCACCGAGTTGAAGTGAGTTCAAAAGTCATAAACTGTCAAACTTAAAGTGGCTGTCGAAATATATGTTTGTTGAATAATTGCAGCATTTATAGGTGATTTCCCAGTACAAAGAAATCAATTCATTACAATGCTAAATGTACAAGTTCTTAAACTCTCACATCTAATAAAAATTTGTTGATTGCTGTGACGTTTAATATTTTGACATCCACAAATGAACACACAATAAAACAAAGTTATTACTGTAAAGGCTTGTTCGGTTTTATAACCTCTCATGGATGGGTGAACTCAGAGGGGTTTCAAATAGGTTTCGCTAAAAAACTCGAGGTTTCGACACCTTAAAAATATATGGCAAAACCTCGGAGGTTTGGAAAACTTTTACGAAACCTCGAGATTTCGTTTGGTGAGAACATGGTATTAAACAGTAAAGTGCACGAAGCTGCGATCTCAAACGGATATAAATGGGAGTGCCGTCGCTTTCGATTTATTGTGTCTTGCTGTCAAAATTAAGACAAAACCATGGTTCTCGTTTCAATCGAACACGTAGGTACACAACAAACAAGCTACCATTTTTGATGTTTTGACAGCTCAACGGACTCCATTCTGTTTAAGCAGCAAGCTAAACTAATTTTTATTGAAATATTATTTAAATTGACCTTATGCGGCAATTATTGTATAATAAGTGTTATTATTATTATATTCTCATTTGTAGCGAACTTTCATTTTCAGTGAGTTATTTCACCTTTCTTTAATACTTCTACATTATTCTACTCCATTCGCACTTTTTCTGCACAGAATCTGAAACACTTTAAATAAAGATTCAAGTCCAGTCAATCATGAACGGTTGTTGAAAAATTAAATATTTTCTCATAAAAACTATCACCTATCGATAGTTAGTAACTGAATGATTTTAACTATCGAATGATTTCATTCATTTATAGTTATTCATTATTGAGATTTTTTTAAGGTACCTACTCGATTGGTAATTCGTTAGATCGCCATACTAACAACTAAAAATCAGAAGTTTATACAACTTCTCAGGTTCGAATCCCGCAAAAAAAAAAAACCCAAATTCCAACTCAGGGTTTTTTCACTGCGCCACCTCTCGCAACTGGACATGTTAGAAACGCGACCAATTATTTTCTATCCACTATTAGGCCATTACATAGGATGTAAGGTCGCAGTTCGCTATAGTAATAAATTGCTTAGGATAATATAGTTGTTTCTAAAATACCTACATATATTAATTACAAAACGGGCTCATGAGTTAAAAACGGTCAGAATGGTCTGTTCTGCACGTCTACATATTTCTTGGAATATGTGCTAAAAATCTCATGAATCTACGATTAGTGGTTTGGCCTGTTGTCTGTCTTAAGCAAAGTTAAAATTTCAAATTTAAGTGGAAACCCAGTCCGAAAACAAGACAGAAATTCTAAAATAAACCAAATACTGAAATGAGATAAAAAAGAATACTATTTTTTTATGGAACGTATCATAAAATAAAGTGCACGACTGGGTCGAACGAAACTTTCTCGATACTAGACAAAAGAAAACAAAATCCTCTTTTGGATATTTATCATATTCATCTCATATGGCAGTTATATAAAATAACAATACACGTTTTTATATCACTTGATTTCACTTAATTTTTGAGTACAGGACAAGCATACCTAGTAGCAGTTTCTGTTTTTGACCTAAGGATATGTTTTTAATTTTGATTGGAATATGATTTAAGTTTTCAATTATTGGAACTATTGCTCGTGATAGACCGATATCTTTAGATATATTATGTAATAATTCAGGTATTTGTGAATTTTCATTATTAACTATAAATTTAATATCCCGATGCTCGTGTGTGCGGTGCAAATGAAGTTTTTGTTTTTGTAAAATTATCCAGACATAACAGTTGCAAATATTGCAATGTTTAGTTGGAAAAATACTATTGCGTAAACTATTAAGCTGAAAACTGACTGCATGATATTGTTCCGGATAAAAGAAACACTTTGTTTTTGACATTTTATCGAAATCGAAGATGGGGTTTTCGAGATATGAGCAGTTTTTAAAATTAGCGCTTGCGGAGCTTCGAATTGAAAATTAAGGACACAATAGTTTTGAAAACATCCATTTGACTTTAAGTCTGCATTTTGGTCAGAATCGTTGTTGCCGTTTTCAGGTAAACTAAACAAAACAAAATTTCTAAAAAAATACAATTTTCAAAAATCCTTTGTACGGTAATAATGAGAAAAACTGAGTTTGCTGTTGTTCTAATGGACCACATTACCAAATGAATTTTTGTTACAATCGTTTAGGTAGACCGTTTTCGAGATACATATATTTCGAAATTTCAAAAGTACCGTTGAACGAATTTTTAGCCAAAAACTGGGTACGCAGTCCTGGTAACCTCACCTACTTGCTTAAATATCAATTTTGGTTGAAATAATCGTTAGAGCCGTTTTCGATCAAATCAAACTGGTACGAAAATGTTGTATGGGAAGTACCATTAATATTAAGGTTACCTTGCAAAAAAAAAAACACCTCCCGGTAAGCCCAAAAAACTCCAAATCCGAGGTTTGAATGTAATCCGGGAAGCCGTTTATCTTTCTCTTATTATACGTAATGGAGAAAGTTAAAAAATAAAAGGAGTCGTATTAGACGATATGTTGTGATTGGGGCACATTTTTCAGCATACTTATGCTGATTCAGCATATCGTCTAATAGTAGCTTTAGAAATGAGCAGAAGAAAAATGAATTTTCGTTACATCGTCGATAGTTTTATTCGATAGTTCCCAACACTAGTACCAGTCGCCCAGAAAAATTAGAAGGTGCACAATTTGCTCCTAGAAAGTTTTCGCAGCAAGCCTAAAACTGACTGACAGCTAGCCTGGAAAGATTACCAGAGATGCGCTATTAAGTGACAATGTAGTAGATGTCATAGTGAAGTTGAATGATAGCCCTGCTTAAGAAACAAGTACAACTTGAGAACCATGGCCGATTACATACATCATACGTCCTAAATAAGGGAACGATTATTTATACTGGCTTCTGATATTGACTAACGAAAAACCTTCCCACGCGGCATAGCATTCAAGTGCCCGCGTGTAATACTCGCCCGTATAAACCACCTTCAAGTCGAAACCTATTCCCACGACTTAACCTATCCCAACGAACCTTTTGCCTTTTTCGTCTCTATCACCATCTTCCAACGATGTATATGAACTTTTCTTTTTCTTTCAGGTAGTGCATAGCCGAACAAAGCTCACACACACACACATACTCCTGCATATAGTTATGACAAGAAGCACTCTGAATCTGAACCTACCATATGCATTTGCATAGATTCTCAGCGGCACAACTTGAGGAAAAACAAGAAACCTCGTACCTGCATATAAATTGGCTTGCGGTAACACCAGTAGCCGCAGGTTTCGCAGAGATTTCCCATGGAATCGCATAACTAGACAGCTCCCAAGGCCAAGGTGCTGACACCATCTTGATAACCCAAACCAAACTCGAACTGACTCAGGATCGACCACGACCACGACCACAATCACCGCCACCGCCATCAATATCATTATCATGACGCGATGATCATCAGTGGGTATGACCAAACTTCCAGCAGCAGCTGAATCACCATCACCATCATCAACAGCAGCTCGTCTTCTCTTCATCTCCATCTGCCAATAATCCATGCGAATGAAGATCGAAACAGCCAGCTGAAGCTATAGAGACGATGCCGCATAGACTTGGCGAAGCACAACAATCGATGTCGTTAACAAAATGCATCCCGATTAGAGGTATCCCATTCCGGCCGCGCATATTCGGTGGATGTAAGATTACAGTCAAGAGGTTAAGGACTCCCTTATGGGGAATGGGCAATCTTTAAATCGTTCTTCCCTTTTGTTATCTTCATTTTCGCACACAGCGAACCCAGCACACACTAAACAAAACTCCACTTAGCTACTCCTCCGAGATGCACATACAGCGTAGCACCTTCGCAGTCAACAGTCACCATGCCAACATGAGCGGCAAGAGGCAGATCGTGACAGAAGTAATATATTTAAAAATAGTTTGCAAACCTCCTAGTCCTAGTCCTAGGCCACCTTCTACCATCTCTATGCCTACGTCTTTCTTTCTTTCGTTTGACGTGGTGTTTTGCTGTTGTTTTAATTTTTTTTCTTTTTGTTTGTCTCCTGCGTTCATTGCAATGCCAGCGGGTATCATGCAATCTTCAAGTATCTATACCGCTCTTCTGCACGGCGAATGTGAATAGCCTGTAGAGAAATAGACAAAAACGCTCTTGAAAAATGCAAAACACTTCTTGTATAACGATCTGTCTGCGAATAAATTTCTAGAGATTTTTCAATCCTCCTCTGTATACGACGTCAGGCGAGATGACTCTGGAGAATCTCAAAGTGGTTTAGCTTAAACTTAAACTTGACTTTCGGTCTGTTAGTGGTTATCGCCATCATCATCATTATCGTCATAGAGCTGACGACTTGTACAGTGCGACCGGTTGGGGGTGCAACCGAATTTTGCAATCTCGATCGAAGCCACTGTCCGAAGAGGATTGGAGGAAGTGGATAAAGACCTGAAACCACTAAGAATGCGGCCTTATTTAACCAAGTCCACCTCTGCATTGGCCATACTGTAAAATGATCTAACTGGAGCTCATTTGGGTGACTTAGTACGCGCAACAACCATCGCATTGGACCTTGAAGAGGATATTCGCATAAAACAAACAAATTTTGAAAATCGGCAGGCTCTAACATTGGTGACAGCGTTTATAGGAGCATAGCTTGCACAAATGTCTGGTTACATCTGCATTTGTCATTCGATCGCGGAGCTGTCATAAGCCCATCACCTTTAAACCTTCTGCTCATTCATAAACTTGGAGGGACTTCTACTAGTGGCACTCATATCAATAAAACGAGGAAAGTTTCTCGTATTTCGTCACAGAAAACGATCACCTGTCAACCTCTATATTTACAAAAACGAAGACTTCTTTCAAATAAGATCTGCCTATGATATGGTATGGAAGAGGAGCTTCGGTTTTAGCTAATAGAAGGCGTGTAATATCCTACTCGGAAGCGGTTTGTATATGAAATATTACTAATAGCATTCATGTTAACATTCTTGTTCTTTACAGATGCTTGCAAATCAAAAAGGACGCCACACAGTGCTGTCTATTATTGGATTGTCTTTTTGGAGGTTGATTTCCCATAGCCTGATCATTGGACGTGTGAATCTGCGCCTAAACATCGACAGCTGGGACTTGAACTTCATAAACTTTAGCAGTAGAAATACCCGGCAGTGTGATTTAATAACGCTCTATTACAATGAATGCGATATGTAAGCTACAGCTGAGAAGAAGCCGGTCTTTGGTGACATGATTTTGTGGCGGGACACAGACTATTCATAGATACTCATGTCAATCGAACCACACGTCCACCATCAACCTTTTCATCTCAAAATGGGTCTCTTTGACATAAATTCCCAATCACTACACAGGTTCCTTATGAACTACTATTTCTTTTGAAGACAACTTTTCTGTTTTCAAAGTCAAAGACCCCACTGTGGCATTGCTTGCGATACCAACCGTCATCTACAATACCACCATCATCATCACCCAAGTCAATTGTCTATTTATGTCTATCTGCCTGTCCTGTCCATTGTTACATCTCTCTACGGTCTGTGCAACCAGCGTCGTCGTCGTCATCGTCGTGGTCGTTTTGTGGCTCTCCCTTTGCGTATAGCAGCACCGGCAAATGGGACCGTTCGTTCGTTCGCCTTCGTGTACAACCACAAGAGCGGACCATATCGTTTCGTAGCAGGTTAAAATAAATGGAAAGAGATTTCAAATTCAATGGTGCAATTACTCCTTCGTCTTCTTCTCGTGTACGGCATCTCCATACTCCATTGCATTGCTTTTGCGCGCGTTTTCCAGATGGTTTAACACTGTTGGTTTAAAGCTGGTCGTTGCCATAGAGACCATGACATTGGCTTGGCGGTTTACTGAAGCATACACAGCGTATACCATTGTGTGGTTCTTCAATTCGAGAAAACGGCTTTTACGAGCCATCAATCAATTGGTCCGGCAATTTTACCTTTAAGCCCTCTTCTCCAGATCAAAACAGCGCTATAAGTCGCTTTGATGCCGGTGTCAATGTGTCATTGTGGTTTTTCTTCCTCCCCCCCGACGAATAACTAGACACTGGACCCTTGAATTGATTGTATTCAATTCTCCCAAGAGATCTAGCCTGCGGTGCAGCCCTTTGATCATACAAAAAAAAAAAAAGAAGTTTTATCCCAATCCCAAATAACCCTACAAATTCTGAATGGAGGTATCTTCTATTTATTCCGCTCATGTTTCATGTGACAGCTACAGAAGGAGATTGCTATCACAGTGAGGTAAACTGATTTTTCTTGTTTCTTAAAAGCTGACACAAGGATTTGTGGATCGTTTAATAGAAATCCCCCCCATAACAAACAAAAAAAAAATGAAAAGAAAGTCCGAATCGATAAAACTCGTTCGTGAGTTGATGCTGTGACTGCGCAGATATAGAGTTGCCGCCAGCACTTTGATCTTCACCGACCAGAGCACACCAACATCAGCCAGAGAACGAAATTAGATTTTGCCATTTATTTTTGGCTGAGAGGAATTCTAATCGCGGATTGTCTGGGAATCTGCGGAATTGATCTTGTTTTTATATAAAAAAAAAAACACAAGTCTACGAGGCTCAAGATAAACAAATTTAGATAAATAACCGCGGTAGAGTTTCCTTTGAAGAATTTCAAGGTGAAAGTGGAGTAGGTATGTCTTGATTTTGATGTGCGGATTCCAGGATGTAAGTGGAATTAAAAGCGATTATGTCGAGCAGACTGATAAGCCATTTAGTTCGCTGTCACATTCTCAGCGATTAAGCAGTAAATTGAATCGTGCTGCACCGTAATTTGGCAGTGATCTGTCACGACCTCTGTGGCACTCAGTGGCCTCTCGGCAGCCAGTGAAGTGGAACATGAAAGTTGGACTAATTTCTCATTGTTTGTAAACTGAAATAACATTCAGCATTCAAATTCAACTTTGGAAATCATCTAATGAGCAAACAATACGTTATCCAACTTCCAAGTGATCTACTTACTCATTTGTTCTTATGTTTACTAATTTTTATAATTATTGTAAGTTTACGTATCTAGTTGAGTAAGTCTGTTGATAAAGATTACAAAGTTTTGTTAGTCTTGCAATAAAAAATTAAAAAGAGAAAAACGTGCGTGCCAATTTTTACTAGGTATCACTACTTTTGACTCGAAGAGCGTTCCCTATGACAGAGAATTTACTCTTTCTATTTCTATTTTGGCAGTGTTGTCAATTCGCAGCTGAAAGATTATGGTCGTGACGAGTGCTGCACCTGCACAAAGCTTGAATCTGTCCATCAGACTCATTCTGTATCGCTAACGTATAACTGATTAGCTCCTGTCAACAGGTGCTCAAGAGCTCAAGCCGAGTCATTGTATTCAGTAAGCGAAATTCACTAAAAAAATTGTTTTTTTCTGTTTCAGAGGAGGTTAGATAGAGAAAAAGAATCAATTTCAACGACATTGAACATCATCAAGATTCCATAATACTCTGAAATACCAACCACCCAGAAATTGTAGCAGGTATACTGAACTGACTGATCTGATATCCTTCCATTCTCTGTGTCTCAGTTGTTTTGTTTTTAGAAAAAAATCTGGAAAGACTTCTAGAGATGCGCTACCGACACAGAATGTAGTAGATGATAGATAGATGAGATAGTGATGGGTTATTTCGACATATCTTTCGGTGGTACTTTTTTTTTAAATGCATTACTAAATGCGTCAAAGTATTATCACAGTGGTCCCTACTAATAATAATTTTTAACCTTCATACTAAATATTTCCTAGGTCACAATATGCAATTTTGTTCTATATTTCTTAGGAGCAAAACTACAAGGAGACTGTATGGTGATAGCTGATAGTGATAACTATTCTACTTGACTCCCTTTGACTTTTAAAACTTTGAAATGGAGCCTTGTTTGTATTCGAACCAAATCGATAATTTTAGTTCAATTTTCAGTGAAAACTAATAACGTAAAGTAGCAAGAAATTACTCCACTTTCTACGCAAATAAATAAATAAAATCTCACTACTTATTGTGAGTTCGAAAAATTTAGCCTAGTGCCGCGGAGTAACTATGCAAAAGTTGTGTATGCTTTCTGACGACTGAAAGCTAACTAGCTTATGCAAATTTGTTTCCGTAAGTTTTAAACAGCGAGGGAGGGACATAAAAATGCAAAACACACCGAGTAGAAATATTGATGCACATTTTTTGTAGTGTTTCCTTGCACTACAGCGTCATTTTGACAGCATAATTTTTTTACTTTGAACTGTGACTTGCGTGAAATTCAGCAGAAAATTATTGGTCTCTGACATGTTGTGTCCCAAATAAAACTCGCACAAATTATTTATTTATTGCAAAGTCACAAAGGTTGAACCAGAATGCAGTCGGTTTTGATTTATTACGTCAAAATATTAACCGAACACAAAACTTGACACTTTACGTTTTTTTTTGACAGCCCGACGGACTCTCAAATCTGTATCAGCAGAAAGACAAACTGTTTTCATTTAAATATTATTCAGTATCAGTATTTACATTCACCTCATGTGCAAATGGTTGCATTACACGAGGCGGCTATGTTATGTGGCAGATGCAGTGACTAATTGCGCTTTCTAGAAAACGGTAGCACTGATCTATTTTTATATAATTCCAATTACCGCTTTTTCAGCTCCATTCCTACCGCTGAGGCGCTGATAATGAACATAATCTATTCCATTACATTTTCTGTAAAAATTGCAAAAAAAAAAACTCAACAGATTTAGACGATTCTAGTTGGTCTAGATTCTAGGAAGCTCGCTCCAACTGAGAGCTCAAAATAACAAAATTAAAAATTCTCATACAAAAGTAAATTCAGTTACTAGTCGCACAGAAAAAGTAGCAGGTATGGGCAATTTTCTCTGAAACATTTTCCGCCAAGGCAAAAAACTGACAGCTGGACTGGAAAGATTATCCAGAGATGTGCAATAAAGTTAAAATGTAGTAGATTTCATAGTGATGGGCAACTTTAGCAAGATGCGAAACTTTATAAGGTTCTATATCACATACGATACGGAATAAATGTTGGTCTCAAAATGTCCGCATGTGGCAATAGGTAGGTCCGTATATATACCTCGCTTCTCATACCCATCCGTTGATAAGTTTTTTTTTTGGGGCAAAATGAAGAGACATTTGTAATTACTTTGCACGATCCACATTTTTCTGCATTCAATGCAATTGCCTACGATTGGATATGATAAAACTTTTGGTGCATTTCACTTACCTTCCACCTAAAAGTCTCTTATTGCACCCTATTCTTTGAGCTTTGCTTGTTTCAACCATAAGGAATAAAATACACTTCCTTCAATTAAAACTTGCTTATTTATTTATTTTCATTTCAATTGACATTCATTGTTAAAATTGTTTCATTTCATATTTGAAATGTCAGCACTCCTCGTCTCACTGTAAAAGAAAATATTATTGTTAGGAGAAGAACAACAATTTTTCAAATACAAAGAAATTCCGAGAATGTACTATTCATGCATGTCCACAAATATTCCAGTTCAGTTTTGTAAGCGCTGTCAAACAGCAATGACAAATTGGACGATGTTTTGACGTTACAAATACTGCTCATGGGGCTTGTCCTAATAAATTGAAGGAAGATAGAGAAAATGTAAGCATGCACTATGTGTGGTCATCTTTTAAGGCAGTAAAATGGATAAAAGCTGCCAGAAAAGCCATTATTACCTCGTTCATAATTTTAGGAAATACATTTTTGGAAATAACTTTTTTAATTATGACGGAGGAAATGACAGCTTCTGCATCATACAAATGAGTCAGTTGAAGCGGGAATAGGTACACAGATTTCATTTGAAATTGATGCAGTATTATGCCCAAAACACATGTGCAGAAATTCTGTACGCAGCGCAGAGTGCAGTGCTGCAAGTAAAACAGATGTGCAGAAAATTGTTTCACATCCATTGCATCGGCCGATGATGCCAAATATACTTGAAATTGCAATTTATTTTCTTTTGTGTTGTGGTATGTTTGAATTTTGCAGCAAATTTAGAAATAGAGACATGTTGCAGTACTGCAGTGAGTGCAGAATTTACGTGTGTCTGTATAATCATATCAACATCTGTATTCTAATCTTGCTGCGCAGTGAGTTCTGGACATGTATTTTGGGCATTAGGTATATGCAACTTAAAGTAGTAGATTTGTCTTTTCAACTAGGTAGCTCCAACTGAAGTGAATGATACGACAGCAATAAGTTTTGTGTGAACTAAAATGACGATTTTGAAAGTCAGAGTAGACTTGATGTTCAGCAGGCAATAATAATTATAAGTAAACAAAATTGGAAAGAGCTACAGTTGTACAAAAAAAAAGTTTAAGAAAGTGTTGTTCATTTTTGAGAAGCTCCCCACAATTTCAGCCAGGAAACTTTTTTTTTTTTATAATAAACACGCGCTAAAGAGGTTGTGACTACTCTTATTCTTATGGTGTAGTTTGAAGTACCTACACAGCGCGGGCGTTAAGGAAATTGGGATAGAGAAGATAGGAGATTCCGATGCACATTGGTTTTAAATGTCTGCAAATTGCACCGAGGGGGAAAGACCGAGCTGGGCAAGGCCTTAAGAAAAATAAGTACTTTGGTTGGAAAAAGCTACAATTCCAAAAAAAAGGACAGATTTGTATACATAGTTTACCGCTAGTTGAGAAGCTCCTGACTATTTCTGTCAGTAAGCTTTAGTAAGCTATGAACTTTGGTTGGAAATACTCATACTTAGTTCTTTGTTTTTTTTTTTTCAAGATGTGTTAAGGGTCATGACGTTGTCAAGCATTTATTTTTATTTAAAGCAGGGGTCGACAACAGGCAGACCGCAAATATTTTATTTCCTTATGAAGTTGTTTCAACGGCAGAAGCCTTTACTTCAAATGGAAAATAATTGACTTGCAAGAAGATATTTAATGGCAAATGTATAAAACGGGGTATGAATTTTGGGGTAAATAAAAAAGTAATTATACATACTATGCGACACATCCCACGAGAAAAAAATTTTCCACATGGCGTTTAGTTTAACTGATATTGTCGCTTAGAACATAGTGCCACCGAAAAGTTGTCCCATTTGCAGTCGCTTGAAACATTTTTGTCTAGACATTATTACCGTTAGTTGGAAATATTTTTATCAAGTTAAATGTCTTGCGGAATTTGATGAGCCTGATACTTTATACACTTCAAAACTACCAATATAAAGGATTTAGAAACTCTTCTCAAGAAAAAGTTTATTCCCGAACGGTACATCCAAGAATACCGATATCTTTGATATTGCTGGCGAGAAGGAAGACATTTTACCAGAGACTGTCGAAGAAGACAACTTATCGGTAAACCAATTTAATTACTGATTCGTCAATTCTGTAATCTCAAAAGTTTATTTATTTCATAATTTAACTATTACCTAATTAAAACACACAAACTGTGTTTATTTGAAGATTTTCTCAAATACTTTTTTGATAAAAAACTATTTTAACTTTTTTTATAATAAAAACTGAATAAAGAAAAATGAATTAAACGGCAAATTTTTTGGCATCTTGTATTAAATTCTACCATGTCAATGATTTAAACGCCATTTACTTTTGTAAGCGACAATCTTTAGACCATAAAAATGTTCTAAGCAACAAAAACTCTTTTATCTAGTTAACATTTCGTTCATAGAATAATTTAAAATAATTTGTGGTGCAAATCCCAATCGAAATATGCTTATTACTACAAAATACGCAAATAATTACATTCACAGTAAGTTTTATTTGTCTCATGTAAAAAAAATGTCGCTTAATACATTCTTCCGGGACGATACCTTCCTTATAATGGCGCTTAGCATACAAATTTTGGTGGCTACAACAAACAACAGGGTATAACAAATATCTACCCAGCAAATATGTCGGATACTACAGTTTGTACTTCTCTCTAGTGTCGTTTGTATCAATGGTAGAGACGTCAAACCAAGATCAAAACGTGGCGCTTGGCACAATTTGTAAGGCATGCCAAAAAGTCATTTTCTGAAAAATTGTCGCTTAATACATTCTTCCGGGAAGGTATCGAATGTTCCAGAAACCTGGCTATTACGACACACTCTTCGAATCTGCTGTTCCCAACGTGAACCAAACTATACAAAATTGGCGCAATACCATCGTTGTAATTTCTCCCTCTTTTACTATACTCTTTTACTTAGAAGCAAAATAAAAAACAAAAATAGTAAGAATTATGAGCTTTTTTTCTGGACCTCGATGAAATTTTGCAATCGTATCTGGACCCCACTTAAAATTACTTGCCGACCCCTGATTTAAAGCAATAATATCCTCTCAAACAAAAGCCATCGCAGCTTTGTTTACTCCCCTTTCAATATAGGTTCTGCCCTGTTTAATAATAAATCCACCGAAGTCAAACACAAACCACAAACGTTATAAAACTTTACTGCTATCATAAAGTCACTAAATATTTATCGTCAACCCAGCGGTCATTTATCACTCATTAGACCTTCCTAATTGGGTCTACCGTGCCGAATTTAAAAGCTGATTCACACAGTCTCGGCCAAAAATAACGCCCCTGCTACCATTTTTTGTTATGTTTTATTGATCTCACGATACTATTTCGACAGATTTGGCCGATCACGATCAATTCCCATCACATCTGCTTACATGTATGTATTAACATTATTCCCACATAAATAACTTGACGTATCCCAAAAATTGCTAATCTCATAAATATTCAAACATGATTCCCCAATTCATCTCCATCCACAAATGACACAATCATCAACACAAGTCGTTAGGAGAGTTCATTGTCATGAAGAATTTACCTAAAATGGTAGTGCGACGCAAATTGGTATCAAGAACGAACCAACAGGCAACAGAGACGAACAAAATTTGCCAACAAGATAGAATTTCGTTTCATAAATCAGAAGCAGAGACACTTCCATGCGTCGTTAGCTTAAAATCCATCAGATTTCGAGAATGAGATTAGATTAACCGCCACAGGACCTTGCTTTGTGGTTCATATAGTGGTATATCGTGTATCGCATATCTAATGTTGAACAAAAGTTATCAACTGCGCGAATTACAGAACAGGCACACCCTGCGCGGTGATTTTTTTTTTCTTTTTGTTTTGGCTGCGCAAAAATTGATTTGGCCTCGAGAACATTTTGAAATGGAATATCCATCTGATTGTGAATCTGAATCTGAACGACATCAGTGGCAGCAACCGCTTGAGGTTTGACTCACATCCACTGTCAAGATAATCAGCGAGAGAGTTCTTTTGACCGAGAGTGTGGACTTGGCAGCTGCTGTTCTGTTTTGTTCACCGATTGGTGCGGTTACTGGGTCGACTTTGTGGTGGCGGCGGTGGCGCGTCCCTCGGTGAACCTTGAATCGTAATTTTTCGGCCAACTTTTGCGAAAGAAATCGAATGAGTGTGCTGCAGTTCGGGGAATCGTATTGCGGGCATCTGCGTTCTGGGAGCATGGGTTTTTCTTTTCGAGGTTATTTATGGGGTTTCTGGGAAGGGATCAGACACCAAGTGCGGGTCTTGGTCGAGTGTCAATATTTAATTATAACATTCAGCGGGTTGTTAAAGATACCTTTGTAACGATGAAGCCTTGAAGTGTGATTCCAGTGAAATATTCATTAAAATAATTTATGATCTAGACTAGAACATTTATGCTAATTCGATGACGGGACACAAAAGGCTTACGGCTGTGAGATTTATGTCTCAACTAAAGAAACATTAATCACAATGAGCATGGTCCAGCTTTTGTTTTGAAAGGGTTGTAAAAGCATTGATGCCAATCAGAGATGTGCCACTTCTTTATGTGTGGCTGTCATTTTGACTTGGTTGTCATTTCTGACTTCACATTTGACAGTCGTATAAAAAGTGGTCTGTAGGAATTTATGAAATACCATCTATGTATTTGTAATCTTTCTTTGTTTATTAACATAATAAATTGTTATCGACCATTCGTCACGATCACGACTATGTCAAATATAAGCTGACAGTTATCACTCTAGGCTAAGCAGAAGGTACAGTATTTGCGAGTAAGGTACAATGGACACCGAGAGATTGCCATATGGAAATCAAGGAAAATACGAGCACAAATGGACTACATAGTGACAGACCACTGACGTAGTGTTCAAATTTGTTCAGTGGCAGAATTTATTCGATGAACCACAACCAGCTACAGAATAGGGTTATGTATGACAAATCAACTCCACGGCTCCGCTGGCACGTAGAACTCTTCTGTCTAGATTTTCCATGAAGATTTTGCGCAAATGTGGCTGAATTTTCATTGATGCAGCGTTGAATCTCCTGCTTCAATGGGCGGATGTGATTCTTTGTAATTCCAGACAGACACCAGCACTGTTCCAATATCAGATTACTTATTGCACTCCACTCACAAATTTAAAGACTGAACTGCGAAAACAAAAGACTTTGGTAGGAAATAGTCCCAATGTCTAACAGAGTCTTAAAAAGTGTTGCTTCTCGCTAATTGAGTCGATCGTAGACCCTAAAAACCTGCATTGGGAAATTAGGTATATTTGAATTCTAAGAAAAAAATAAACACTTTGGTTGGAAATGGCTATAATTCCAAACAAAGTGTTTGAAACTGATGTTTCTCGGCAATTGGACAGCCCCTTACAATTTGTTAGTCAAATATTGTGAGATTTGAAAGAAATACTCCTGACATAAAAACTAAAACTAAATGTGAACAATTACTTTGGTTGGAAAGAGCTATAATCCCAAACACAGTAATGGAAGGTTTTTCGCCAATATGAAGAGCCCTGCCTGTTCGAAAGCTTTGGTCGAGATTCAATGAATTATTCTTAAGCGGATAGCAATAACCATCAAGTAATAAACACTTTGGTTAGAAATACCTATGACTCCAAACAAAGTATTTTAATTCTAAAAAAAACAACAAAAAAACCATTGGTTAAGAAAGAGAGCTTTGCAATGTATGGTTTTTCACCAATTGGACAACTTTAGTCGAATTTTGGACAACAATAACCATCAAGCAATAAACACTTTGGTTGGAAATACCTATGACTCCAAACAAAGTATTTTATTTCTACAAAAAAATATCAAATGAACAATTGGTTTAGGAAGAGAGCTATGCAGATTATTGTTTTTCACCAATTGGACAACTTTAGTCGAATTTTGGACAACAATAACCATCAAGCAATAAACACTTTGGTTGGAAGTAGCTATGTTTCCAAACACTGCATTTTTCATTTGGTTAGAAATAGCTATGACTCCAAAGAAAGTGTGTATATAGCAACAGTTTCGGTTGTTCTCTCAACAGCAAGCAGTTCTGTTCAAGGATAACTAACATAACTTATAAAATAGTAGACAATCCTAAACGAAAAAAGTTTGAAAACAAAATTCTTCATGCGTACGGAATGTGGTTTATCTTAATTTTCAATCTGTTTTTTTAGTGCAACTCAGATTGATCGATTACTCTGTCAACTGTCGGCGATGGAGAATCAGCCCACAAATGGTGTACGGAATGTAAATGCCTACGATAAACATCTCCATTCACTGCGCTTATATGGCGCAATGTCAAGAGCTCTGCTTTTAGAGCAATCTTCAGTGGAAAATATTTAATCTGAAGCAACACAAGTTCCGCGTATTTACTCAATACTCCAGCTACTGTATAAACACTCGCTATTTGCGCACACCCACTGAATAACACCTCTTCTGTCGTTGCAACAATTACGCAAGTGCATTTTTTTTCCTTAAACTATTGTAAAAAAAAATATATCTCACGAAGTTGGTTGCTCAACTCCTTTGTTTTTTCAACACTTTTACCCCATGCAAAAGGAATCAAATAATATTGACCCAAATTCCATGCAATAAACTTGACAAACAAACAGACAAAAGATGCACGAACAACAAACAAACACCAACAAAACATATTTTAGCAGCACAGAGAATTTATTTGCAACACTCGTCTCTGATCGTTTGCCAAATTGATGCGATGCGGTCGCGATGATCGATGTAATTGTATCCATGGTTGCTCCACTTTCCGCAGTGGAAATGAATTTCTTTTCTATGGAAATAAATTTCTTTAAGGCAATTAGCTACGAGTTTACCACGGAGTATCTAACGCACAAGTAGACGAGATGAAGGAAACAAAAAATCAATACTCGACTAATGATGATTATAATCTGGGGGCAGGATCGTTTGATCGTGATGATGACATAAACGATTGATCAATAAATCGTTTCGTTTTTCTTTTCTTTTGTTATTTTTTTTTCTGTCATCGCTTGGCGGGCCTACTTTTTGACGACGACGTCAAGTGATGGTGGGAAAAAAATACGCTTGCTGACAATCAATCGATTGATGGGATATTGAAGAAATCGCTTTTTCTCAGCACGGTTTTGATTAGGTGTGGAGCATGGAACGTGGAGTATGGAGGTGGGAGACAACATTTGAATGAAGTAATGACTTCCTGGCGACGAAGTAAGGAAGTCCATGGATGTGGTTGGGAAAATAGACAATGATTAGAGTTGGCTTTCGGTAACACACAAATGGTGGGGCGAATTAACTGACGCTAATGTATGCTATAGGTAAACTGGAAGTTATAAGAGCTTGAGTCACGAACTTTGAATCTATTTTTCTCAAAATTATTCCTTTGGTTCAATGACTTGTAAAACAATCGTCGGTTCAACAGTTTTTGGGGACACCGATTATCTCTAAAATACCCGAAGGACTGTCGATTAAAAGGAGGCTCTCGTTGGTGACAAATGACAATATACAGAAGGGATGAACGGAGAACCGAGAACAAAATTTGTAACCAATAAAAATGCATTTCGGCTATGTTCTCTGTTTGTTCCAATTATTGTTAGTTTGATCGCTGATGGTCATCGTTTATCTTTTGTGCTTCGCTAATAGATGGTGAGTTGCATTCGTCACTCCCTAAAGAAACGTCTTCCAGATTCTACCTATATCATATTTAAAAATGTCTGACGATGAATTGGCGGGGTTGTGCGAACTGGTAATAATTCCGATCATAGTGCTTGCTTAACAAATCTAGCTACAACTTCTACAGGCCGCCGCTCATAACTAAGTCACACAACAAAGTTCTAATAATGACATGTTCTTTAGATATTTCTGAAATGATGCCCTAAAGACTGAGCGGATCAATCAGAAACCGCCTAGCCACAACCACCAGTAAGTTAAACTCAAATAAGTTTTTGGACTTGTGCCACTGTCTTATAAAAAGTGACTCTTTATTTTTGCGACGTTTTAAATATACTCGAAACAATAATCTGGATACATATTTAAATATGAACGAGGTCAAACCTTCTGGCGGACTTGTCCATATATAGTTCCCAAGATATAGCTTCAAACAATCACCCGTTAACAAGAGTTTTTCGGGTTTGGAACAAAAATGCATCCAGAGACCTCCGGCCGTTAATAGGATAGGAACATCAACAAATGTGGATCAATCCTGTCTTAAGTATAAGCGGCTTCAAAAAGAGTTCGCCTAGACTACCCTAGACTAGAACTTCCAATGGGTTGACCCCCGACTCCGGAACCGGACTGTAAAACAACAAAGGGACAGACCGTTAAAATATCCAAAGTCCGTGACTCACTTCCCATGAGTCTCAAAAACTGGCATAGCTATTAGAAGTTGATTTACCTTCGGGGAAACCATGGCGGTTCTCAAATATCTTCCGAATTTAAACTTTGCAGCGGGAGACTTTTGAACAGAGCACTTTTATATATCTATATTGACCGACTCACGGAGAGTTAAATGGGAAAGTCAGACTCAATGCCATGTAAAAGATTTTCGAAAGGAACGAAACGCACCTGCTACTGTTTTCGCACTACCGACTGTCATGAAGCGGTGAAATTTTAAGCATCCATACCAATGACTGACTTAGGGCCGTGTAATTCAAAAGTAAAATACCTTAGCGACAGGCTGTCATATATAAGCGCACTAATATTGTGTTGAAAAAATCTAAGTTTACAACATGATTCGGAAAAAAATCCTACTCAAACTTAATGTCAATCGGCCTTCCCATAAATCAACTTTAGTCTGGCAATTTACGCAGACTACACATTTTCCAAAATCGTTTTATCAATCAACAAATATAGTTCGCAGAATATCGCTACCGGTTAATGTTGAGAAAACCATGTTTATTCCGGTTCCCGGGGCTTAGCAAAATAAATCCTCCCTTAAAGTCATTTTGAAGGCAAGTGTTGCCCAACCGTCCAAAATCACGGTATTAAATTTCGTAATAGGAGCGAATTTAAATACGCTGTTGGTCAGCCTGAGAGTTAACAATTATAAATTAATTTTATTAAATTGTAAATGTTTTCTAGTTTCATTCGTTATAATACAATAGCGCAAATGGTTTTCAAATCTAACAAACACAAATTTGTGCAAATGTATGCAAAAAATTAAAAAATTATTTCATTTTTACTAACTTTGTAAATTATAAACAACAATTTAAGACCAAGATTGAGTTCAACCATTAGGTTCAAGTGGTCAAAAATAGCAAAAGACGGTTCACGGTTTCGTTTTACGTAGGGCTATAACTAGAAGATCTCCAAATCGAAGAATGTACAGGTGCTAGAGGAAAACGTCGGCACATATAAGCTATGCACTATATTCCAATGGCATCAACTTGATAAGTTAGTCACCGGTCGTACTGTTGGAGCTGAGATTTAGTCTGATCTATAACTCTAAGTCGCCCCATCTTCCAGTCAGTAGCTAAGTCCAAACAAAAGAATGGTTCGTCAATATAAACCCAACCAAGGCAACAAATCTACACCAGAAATCTTTTACCCACTGATCTGCATCACATTAAGTGTTCTATCGCATGTCAGGCACAGACGCAGACATACAGACACAGATCTCTCGCATGTTACAAGATATTTGCCCAACTCCAATGTACCAACAGAAGTCAAACATTCGACTCTACCTTCCATCACCTCATATCCATACAATTGCAATTCTAGCAACAAAATAGAAAACTTGCAAAATTGTTTCCCCTAACGAAATCAACACCAATTACCCTGTGCGAAGAATGCGCGTACGCATGAGACCGCCTCGTAGTCAGCTGACATCGCTAAAATCCAACACGCAACCCTAAACAACAATAGCACCGCAAGACCCTTTTGCGCCTATACCTACACAGCAAAAAAAATACACAAAGCCCCGTGTGCATGCTTAGCTGCGCTCGTGATTAAATTTAATTATAAATGCTCTCTATAAATATGTTGCCGGCTCACCTCATCATCGTGATTATAATTACTAAACGGGCGACATGCTAGAATTCAGTTCTTCTACATGAGTCGCGTTGGGTTTGAGTGCTCGTTACTCGTTACTCGTATACAACCAGCAAGTGTTGGCAACGTGTGTTGAACTATTTCCAGAGGCGGGGGCATGTGTTGGATGTTGTCATTCATACCACCATCATCCTCCCGTCCGATCCACTACACATCAACCACATTCAGGTTGATGGCCTTGCGCTCGGTCTGCTTTTATTTTTACCCAAGTGATCCTCATGTGGGTTTAATTATTATCTATACACATATAGATGTTGTTTTAATTTTTTTTATACATTATTTTTTTTATGTATTGCAGACTAGATACGTGTCCGATGCGATTGAGTCGCGCCTGGCAGTCGGTCATTTAACACTTTTTGTTGTTTGTTGTGCTTCGCGAATGTGTAATTATATCACACACGCGGGTATACAGTCAGAGTGGTTGGTTATCTGAGATGAGAACCGCAAAAGAGACTACCTACTTGATTGCGGTTCTATATAACCCTCAAATGGGTGGTTGTGCTTTATTCTGTCAGACAAAGATTGAAGTTCCAACTCTCCGGCGAATGCGAAAGCAAAAGACTGACGTGTGAAGATCGCTTTAGGGCGCAAAATGAGTCTTGAGATGATTGAGGGTGGTCCCTGGTCCCAGCGCCAAATGCTGCAGATGGAGAGATCAATTTCAGACAGAGACGATTTTTCTTTCTTTTTTTGATAAATTGCTCTTGAATATTCACCAGCGTAGGTCATTCTGCCGGGGGGCCTTTGAATGAGCCCACTCGAGTGTATTCTTTTCGGAATTTGTCAGTCGAGTGGATGTATGGAGTTCGAGTGAGGTGATTTGTAAGTGTACGGTGTACGTAACCCCTTTGTAGGTTTTCGGAGCTAATGGAGGGAATGTGACAAACCTGAGCAGGCAAGTTTTTATTTGAAATGTTAGATCATTCTTTTATTAGAATGTTTTGACAGAAATTTGCTTTGAGAAAGTGACAACCAATGGTAATTTTGTTGTCAGTGTCTCAGTAGATGGGTGTACCAATCTGAAGGTCGCTTCAGACTAGGTTTATATTTTATTGCAATTAATACACCTGTCTGGAAAGCTTGTGCTCGCCGTCGCTGTCAAAAAGTAGGAGACCGGAAAAAGGCCAATGTGACAGCTGCAAGCGATGGTTGACCAAAATGGATGGTTGAGTTGTTGACAAAGTGGTGTTGTGGCTCTGTTAGCTCTGGACGTTTAGAGCTGCATAGCCTCTTAAG
This sequence comes from Cheilosia vernalis, assembly GCA_949126925.1. Classification (NCBI taxonomy): domain Eukaryota; kingdom Metazoa; phylum Arthropoda; class Insecta; order Diptera; family Syrphidae; genus Cheilosia; species Cheilosia vernalis. The sequence continues at coordinate 12,806,500 of OX421361.1, read as the reverse complement.
TGAAAAAAATTGAGGCAAATTGCCAATTGGTGTTTAAGTCAACTTTGACTGGTTGAAAAAAATATATATATATATATATGTCCTTATCTAGCGAACTAACGTAGTACATAGATTTTGATCAGAGATGGTTGAATTTTATTCCATTATCTTTGGTTTTGACCCTTTAATGGACCCATGCAAAATAGTGGTGTATTAATCTAGTATGTTCGGCGATTGACAGAAGCCGCAGTGAACGAGTTTTACATGTAGTATAGAGAAAACGTGACCGTTGTGCGACTAAAGTTGCAATTTGACCCCTTTTTTTGAGAGGCTGCCACAACTTTTTGCTATATTATGTGAAGAAGATACTTCCAATATTTTTCAAATGCTGTCATTTCCAAATAAAAACCTTTAAAATATAAAGCAGTTGCCTATCACTACAATATTACTGTGTTTAGAGAGCCAATGCTTGTTAAATATCGTTCAAAAATACTGAATGTGCAGAATCGCTTGAGAACTGAAACTTTTTTTTTTTTACTCATTGGCCCTTTTCTTGCAACTTTTAAGAACTCTTCGGCGGTCACACTGATCGCAAACTGTTGATTTAAATAATATTTTATGGAATTTAATTTCCGATATATCAAAATAACTACATGTTAGGCCTAACTATTTGCAAACACATTAGTTAAACTCAAATTGCTATTAATAAACATTTTTATAAGATAACTAACGCTTCGTAACTTTCATATAACTAACTAACGGTAGGAGGTCTGTTAGCGAGTCTTAAAAAACATCGTTCCCGTCAAAATGACAAATAAATTAAATTTGAATTTTAAAAATTGTGGAACAATATGGCTGACCGTTTTTCAGTGTTTTTAAATAGTGTAAATATTTTAGGGGAAGATTCGGTTACCATCGCCCCAACTCGAAAAAAAGTGTACAAAAAAAACCTATGTTTACAAAGTTTACAAATAAAACATTCAAAAATAATAGACGGGTCCGTTTCTCGAGATAATGGACACCAACGCTCCGGCCCAAAGAGTCATCGATTCCTACCCGGAGGGACAATGCAGTAGAGAAAGACCTAATGCGGGGCGAGCAAGTGGAAAGGGACCTCAACCAACTTGGAGTGCGCAACTGGAGGCAGTTAGCCAAAGATCGTGCTAACTAGAGAGTGGTATTGGTTGAGGCCCAGGTCCACCCCGGACTGTAGCGATACCTAAGTAAGTAAGTAAGGCAAAGCAGAAACAACAACATTCCCATTGAAAGTCAACTGAAGTCGAACTGTGTCAGATAGGTAGAAGGATGTTGTCAAACTACAGCAAGGAAAGAAAAAAAGAGGCCGACTTTTTAAGAACAAGAGAAAGATACTAGTATAGCAGGCAACCCCATGCCATCGAACTTTTAGAAGACCAAGCAGTCGCACTGGGCTGGGCATTCATTTTAATATGTGGCGACTGGGTAACACTGCAGAGACTGCGCGACTTGGTAGCACTCGGCGGGCCGACAAAGTGACAGAACAATGTCATCGCGACAGCGCAATAAGTTTGATTTCATTCTTTCGTAAAAACCCGACGAAGACAGCAGTCCGATAATAGTACTAGTAGTAGTAAAGCGAATTGTAATACCTAGTAGGTACTTAGATTAAAGTAAATTTCGTATATTATAAAACAGAATGAGGTGAATTAAATGAATTGTTCGAATAAAGTCGTGGTTTTATTTAGTTGGCATATTTACTAATTTTCTAAAAGCAATATTAAAAAAAATTTAATTTAAAAAACCAAAAAACCCGACTGACTGTAAAAAAGATTTAAAAAGATTAAAACAAGACACTTTCAAGTATAACTAATTGGCAGTCGGAGGCTGCGCATATTTTTGTCAGATCGTGTAGGTAGTCTTACAAAGCCGGTCGGTTATATTCACTACAAGCTTATAAGCTCGCAGATTTTTGCTGTAGTCTTACGACTTTTTATGTATGAACTGCAGTGTTGATTGTACGGCAAAATAAGGTCTAACGAATTTTATGTGTTCGTATTCCATAAGTGACTTCTTTAACAAATAATAAAGTCAACTAGGAGGTCAGACCTTGGGTGTATATGTCCATCGTGAGTTCAGGCCCAATATTTCAGATTATGTCTTGCTTTTCTTTTGCAAAACTCTTCAGCAAATATATTTTCATCATACTTTGACGAAGGCGACTAAATGAAAAAGCTGAAATGAAATTGGAAAGCGAAAGAGAACCGAATGACCACTTTGAATCTAACCTGTCATGAAGTAACTGAAGTAAGAGATTGGCCAGACCAATCTCAATTGTTAAAATTCGTAGTTACGTGTGGTGGCTAGATTGGCTAGCTAGCAGCCTCCGACTGCCAATTAGTTATACTTGAAAGTGTCTTGTTTTAATCTTTTTAAATCTTTTTTACAGTCAGTCAGGTTTTTTGGGTTTTTAAGTTAACTTTTTTAAATAAGTTTTTGGAGAAAATACATTTCCATGCTAATTCCGTAATTGTGAGCTTCCGTAAGATTTAAAATTTCTTATAAGTAAGTAACTACAATTTTTCCAAATGAATAAAAATATGTACAAAGTTAAATTTCCATAAAACAATTAAAAATTGTATGGAATGTGTAAAATGTATGTAGATTTACAAAAAAAAAGTATTAAACCGTTTCTTTTGTGAATGATGTGCATGGAGCACTTTACCAAAATCTTTCAAGCACTTCTATTTCATGTCGATCGCAAATGTAGTGTTCGATATGCTTACGTAATAAAAGTAATAATATTTAACTTAAAATAAATGAATTCATGACGAAATGCAGACACTCCACAAGACCGCAATTGTGAATACATCAGGAAGTAATTTTTTTCACAGTTCAGTGTATTGCATATCTTGAGATTTCTCTCAGACATTTGTGTGAAAAAAATATGTTTTTTTTTTAAATTAATATTTTTATAATATGTTTAGCCTATGACACTCCGGGGAAGAATACCAATTTAATGACATCCCACTCTTTACATTCGGTCAAGCCGTTTGGGCTACAGGGCGTCCCATAGGAACGTATATACATACATAATATACGCTCGAAACACATAACCCTCCCTGTGTACAGTCGGGTAAAAAGTGACCTGACCATGGGATCTGATTCAAACATGTCTCGAAATTTAAATCACCAATAACCTTCCCGAATATCACAGCTATACATACTGATCAAGTTCAACGGCCCACAGTGATAGATTGGGTTCTTCAAAAGCGCCCAATCTAACTAGATACCTCGATACCGATGGGTTCTTCAAACCGCTTAATCTAGGTATCTAGTAAGATTAGGCGGAACCCAATCGTACCCGTCGAAGTCGAACTTTTGTGCTAATTCACACCGAGATGTGGATCACATTCGAAGCCAATGTGTCCCTGCACAATGCCCCAACCGAGCACCGTGCCCCCCATCAAAGTCCCATACCTACCACATTCTAAACAACTACCATACCATGGCATTTTAATGAATTATGCACTCATAACACTGTCCTTATAACAATTATCGAGACATTTGAACAATCTCGGCACACATCTCAAGGATAGCCCGGCCAAAGACATTTAAAAATGTCACCAATTAAAACCGAGAAATCATTTATAGCAAAAGTGGTGCGCTGCACTGCCACACAACAGAACCGTGTTACGGTCCGGTGGTCAGTAGCAGCAGAACCTTCATCGTATATTTCATCTTCCTTCAGTCATTTATCATGTTCGACAGAGAGCCGCATTTACCCCGTTCTACCTCCCACTCGCCGCAATGAAACAATAAACCATAAATTATCCAGTCAACCCAAAATGCAATTGCATCTTCTATATATATAGACAGAGTTGGGGTTTCTCTTGACTTACCTTGCCGTAGCTATTAAGTGATCCATTTATCCATCGATCAGCTTCCAAGCGGCCAGTTAGAAGGGCTCCCGTATTTGGATCGATTCGCTGCCATTCGCGTACTTCGCGCTGAAATGGTGAGCCACCATTACTGCTGCCTGGTATTGCAACTTCCATCGTTATAGCTGGTTCACTCTGTATGTGAGTTTGTGTGTGTGTGTGGTAATATAATTTTTATTATATTATACTATTCAATAATAATTTGTTGCTACTGTTCGCAATTCGCATGCTATCCCGACTTTGGAGTGTATTTTACGAGTACGCTATTTAAGTCGAGCTCGCTCTACTTTGTATCTGCGATGTTGCATCTAGAGATGTAGATGCGGTACAGACACCGGTTCAGCTGGACGTGTACACTGTACACACGCACTCTGCAAAGAAGACCAACAAAAGGGGGAACAAAATTAATTAAATCGGAATTGATGAATTATTGATGATGATATAATGAATTGATTATTGGGTCGTCGCCGTGCAGAAGTGCCCGTCTAAGCCAGCAGGCATCGCACAGATAAGTGCTGGTTGGTATTTAATTAGAAGCTTGCTTGAATGTATATCGCAAGTGAATATGCACCGCAGGTCCTGTGGTAATTATTCTCCGGATGGCATCTAAGACTGGTAATTAATCTTGCGGCTGTATCTGTGCATTGGTGCATCGTGGCAGAGCTACCGGAGGCCATTTGCCAAAGTCAAATGGTACACTGATCTAACTATGGTTAGGCCTGCAATTACACAAAGAGAGAGAGAGAGAGAGAGAGACAGAGAGAGGGGGGGGGGGGGGGGTTGCGGCTCTTGTGGTTGGTTTGTTGCTACTTGCTAGCTATAGGAAGTATGCGCGCTCTCATTTTTGCGGTCAAGTTGGTTTTCTATTACCAAGTGCGGTGTAGTTGATACGCCGTCATGCGTGCACCGTGCTCGCATTTTTGCAACATCTTCTAGATGAACTCCTTCTCTTCGAGAAGAATGCGGAAACCATTTCTGCGTGCTAACTAGATAAGTGAAGAGTGTTTGGATTTGTCGCCGCTTTTTTTCAAGACCAGCCAACAGCATGTGTTCTGGTTTCAACTCGAGTCCAGTTTCATTATGGCGGTTTGCACCTTGTCGCATGCACTTTGGAGGCTGCTCTACCCATACAAGCGAGTGCGTGTGATCTCCAACTGGTATTTGATTGATTGTCTCGAATTATTTGTGTGCAGTTTTTTATTTTTGGTTTTTCTTTCGCAATCCGATCGGATCACGAGGTGTCAATTGAAACTCAATCATGCGTGAGAATTCATTTCACGAGTCGGTGTGTGTGTGCGTTTTGATTAATGTGGACCGTTTTGTTTTTCTGTTATTAAGGTATACGGAATGCGGAACGCTGATGGAGGTGATTATTTTCGCCAGTGAAGTAGGTCGCCTGTACCAAAAAAACAAATTAGATTGATCGTAGGTGGACGCGGGACTTGTGGCGAGACTGGCTAACGTGTGGAAAAAATCTGGAGCTGACTCATGGAGACGGAGAGTGTATATAGATTGTGGAGCATAGGTGATTGTTTGTGGGGATGTTTCATAATGGGTTTCCAAGGAGAGTCGTCTGACTATTAAGTTGGAAAGTTTTGCCAGTCAATTGAGCACAAAAAAAAGCAGTTCGCGAGCCAACTCTTTTGTTTTTAACAGGAGAGTACTGAGGAAAGTTAGCCAAAGACCGGCGCTTGCGCCCGTTTGACTAAATACGTCGTTAAGAAAAAGTAAGCCAACAAAGCCTACCAAGTTAAAATCGAGTTGCAGCAGAGTTGTGGTCCAGCCAACTGTCAACACAAAGTTTTTAGGTTTTGATAATGCATACGAACGGTTCTGCGGCTCAGTGGTTAGTTTGCTGGACTACTGAGTAAAGGGTCTTAATGTTCGATCACCGGAAGTTACATCTTAAGGGTCTTACACTGCTCAACTCGACCGCAGGATACGGAATCGACGGGTGTTTCCGAAAAGTCATTCAATCATCACTTTGGGTATGCTATTCATGAGTTTAATCAATACCTTTAACAGTGGAGATGTTTTCAGGAGTGTGCTGGGTATTCTCTCATTTGTAGAATTTATTTGGACAGGCGGTGTTCCAGTGCTGACTTGGCGAGGGACAATAAGAATTGGAAGACCTTAATATAAGTCGCTTGATTTACGCTGATGACTTAGTTATTCCTGGGCCGTTCTATAAAAAGTAACGAATGCTAAAGTAACTTGTGCAAAAATAACGAATGCATAAATAACAAGTACAAAGGTAACTACTTAAAAAGTAACGAGTGAAACACAACGCGTTAAAAGGTAACGAGTACAAAAGTAGCAAGTGAAAAAGTAACGAGTGAAAAATGAACTAGTGAAAAAGCAACGAGTGCGTCTGTGCTGAATATTGACAAAAGTTAATGTAAACAAATTTGAGGTGGTCTATGTTAGTGAATCTGATCTATATTAGTGAATTCCCATTGAAGCAGTTGGAGAAGTATGAAAGGAGTTCAGTTTTTCTCTTAGACTGGGGTCAGGCTCTGTCAAATGTGAGACAACTAGGTCAATAAGTTGACCAGCTGGTTATTAGTAGGACCGAACTTTGTGTCAAAGCTAAGCTATTGCGGGCTAATTCGTTGTTCAGTCCAACATTAACCTACGTGTGGTCAAGAGAACAAGATGGCAGATATAAGCTGTTGAAATGAGACTCGTTAGCTCCATTCCTGGCGGTTACTACCAGAAATCACATAAGGATTTGTGAGGCGACTTCTTTGAAATCGGACCGTCGAAAGTGTCATAATTGTAGTAGATGTAAACTAGAAGGACCTCTTATCGACCTCAAAACTACTTTTGGTTTTAGGCAGTGGACAGATGTTTGTTTATTTATCTACAAAGATATACTTTGGCCTTCCTTTTAAGCACGACAAAAACCATCACAGCACAATGGCAGCCGCCCGATAATGTCAATATCGTCTGCCTATTCCATCAGCTGAACCGATCTTGTGCAGACGGTGTCTTACGGGTTGACATCTGCTCCAGAACGAGAGTAAAAAGTTGGAAAGTCCGTGCAAAAATCCGCTGCGTATGTGGAGTTGTTGCGGAGAGCTACCTCCAAATAGCATAGGAGTTAGCGCCGAGTACTTTGGGACGGATTTTATTATTATTTCCAACTTTAAATGCGGAAATTTGTGGACAGTTTTCGAATAAAGTATCCAGGGCCGATGTAAATGTCGACTTGAAATACGTTGCGCTCTTCCCAAATTTGTCACAGTGTGAAAATTGGACCTGGGATCGATCTGCCAGGTCCTGAGTCACACTGGTACATTCCGATTCTCCTGGTCCTCTCACTCACTCCCATGATGCATGTTGTCTTCGAAGAACCAGATGTGTTTCGGTCTTAAGGACACCAGCCAATGGCTTGACTTTCCGAATGAATCTCCAAATGTTGCTTCAGTTACTACAATCATCAGTCTTGTTGAGGTTCAAGACTGTATAACCCATCCACAGAGTCTATTTCTCAGCTATTTTCTTCTGCGGGGTTTAAATATGTACCCACCTAACTTTCCCCGCAACCATTCCATTTCATTTCCGTCTGCAACAACTCGCTCAACAAAATTCAACCACTCCCCGTCCTTGAGCTGACATTTTTCCACCAAATCGTCGTTGTCATCCCCCGCAACCAAAGATCAGTCCGTGACGCTTGTTAGCCAAACTTGTGTCTCCATCTCAATTAAACATCCAATTTCCATCACGAATACATGCTAACCCGGCCAATTGGTCAAATACCACTCAAACCAAAAACTGCACCGCTGCCAACCAACAGCACCGCAACCATCATCATCAACATCATCATCTAACCAATTATCTCGATGGTGCATATCGGGCATAAAGGCATGGGCAAGGCAGCGCAGCCAGCCTTAACCAAACAACAGAAAAACCACCAGAAGCAGCTCTTAGCCATACGTAGAGCAATAGTCTAGAGCGCCGAGAGCGATTTTTGTAGATTTTTATCGAAAATAATAAAATTTTATGGAAAATAAAAAAAAATGCCCATACCACTTGAGGTTAGAAGCGGCAGCGAAAAAGTTTATCTTCATTTATGGTGCGCCGGCCGGTTGCCGGGTTGATGCGACGCATGCGATTAGGCTGCACGTTTCGGGCGCGCTTCTGTTGCCCATTGTTCTGAGGAGCAGTGCGGCGATCGCATGCGGTAAATCTACACTCAGCATAGAAATGATTATAAATTACAGGTAGCCGCCATTGTTGTTCAATCATTTAATTTGAATTCGTATCGGCGTATGGCGCGGTCATACAAATATACCGCCCCACCATCGCCATTATTATTCGCGTTATTATTGCGGGTATACTAATTTTCAGTTGGACATGCATTCGCAGATCACGCAATTTTTATTGGAATCGATCTTGACCTCTAAATGCAGAAGAAAAATTTTTGTTTTTGCTTCGCAATTTTCGATTCGTTTAACGTTTAACCTAACAGGCAATTATTTCTTTCTATGCGATCGTGGTAATAATTTTCGATCAATGATTGGTGGTTCGCGGCCGTTGGAAATTCATTACACAAATCGTCTATACTCGCGAAAGCCAAGCTGAAGCGTGTAGGTATGCCTAGGGGAAAACAAACACCAGATGAACGGAAGGTTTACGACCATCTGCGTTCAAATTGATCGTTATAACGTGTGTAAGTGTATGTCTATTTGGCTAAGGGCGCAGTAAAGAGTCAACAAACTGTTCGGGCGGTATTTGAAATTTGATACAAGTTCTAAATGATTTGACCGAAAGTTGTAGATCAATGATCTGATTGGGTTGGGATTTTTTTCAAAATTCTGAAGTCACCTACCAGTGGATTGTGTTCGGGCGGTTCTTTTACGAGCCGCAGCAATTTCAAGGCGACATACGGGAGAATTTAAAGAGACGAGCTGTGTAGTTTTGTTTAGCTTTGGCATCACTGTCAAAATCAATCGGTCGTCCGCGGTAATGGGGGAGAACGGCTGGTAATGACGTCAACGAGACCTTCGAAGTCAAAAATGGATTAAGACGAGGTGACGAGCTGTGGTTTTTCAACACCAAATGCGCGCTGGACTACTGAGCGAGTGGTCTCAAGTTCGAGCCTTGGGAATCCCGCCTTTAAATTATATATTCTCAATAGTAATGTACTTGTTTTGACTGTACACATGTCATCACCATCAGGTAGTAACTATATATACAAATACATACATGAGGATTTGTCATTTGAAAAAAAATAGGAATTGTTATCTGGAAGTCAACGAGTCAACTTCTTTACTTCACACATTTTAATGGTTTCTCCACTGCGCCATCTGTTGCCAATGTCGACACGCATACGAGAGCACTACTGTCACAAAAAAGTTTCTGAATTCAACCGTTCGGGACCGGCGTAAAGTTGTAGGTCCCAAAAATAAAAACTCACTTAAAACGAAGGGTGAGAGAAACGAGTGCTTGAGAGAAGACCTATACGTAACTGTTGCGTCAACTAATGAATTACTTTTACATTTACTAGAAGGGATTGTGCGAAACGTACAAGTCAACGCCAGAGGCACAATTTGTAACAAGCCAATGCACCTACGAGAGTGTTCCGACGGTATTAATACTTTTTGACAAAACACAGCTGTCACTGTAGCGTTAGCTGGTATTCAATTGAGGAATAAATTAAAATATACACTGCCAACAATTAGGGACATCGACAAATTGGATTTAACGTCAAAACCGGAAGCTGTAAGGGACTTTGTCTACTTCGGCTCTGTTGTTACTTCTGAAAACAACATTTCGTCAGAATTTAAACGAAGAATAACCCACGCCAATTGCTGTTTGTTGGGTTAAAATATACAATTGAGTAGAGTAAACCCTATCCCGAAACACTGAGGAGACCTTTATTGTCGCTGTCCTAATTTTGTGGCGCTGAAGCTTGGACTCTATCTGAAGCAGATTAAGAGAGTTTTAAGAAAAATTTACGGTCCTTGAAGTAGGAGTTTCAAAGACGAACTATAAGAACTGTATAAGTGTATAGGAGCATCGACCTGCTAAGTGCAAAACGAATAAGTGGACAAAACGCCTAAGTGCAAAGGCTTTAAATATCCCAAGCCTTCCGACCGACATTAGCAGTTCGTACTTTAATATTTCGAGTAGGTTACAAGTGAACTCGAAATTGTTCACCTTATTAAATTAGCACGTATAAGCAGTGATGCCAGATTACAAGATATATCAAGATTTTTGAGCTCCAAAATATGTACAAGACTTTTTACCTCAAATTCATCAAATTTCAAGATTCCTGATATTAATAATTTTAAGTTTAACATATTAAAACAACTTATTCTATTGAAGAACAACTTTTTCCATTAATTCTCTTATTATGTAGGTATAATGTGAGTCGAACAGAGCCCATGCACAACTTTTGTTTTACTGACGTTTCCATCGACTCTAAACTAAGGAAATTATCTGATAAAATAACTAATGTAATGTTCTTTTAGAAACAAGCGAAATGCTATATCTCGATATAGGCAATGCAGTTCTAAATAAATTCTTTATTGAAATGTGTATAGGTTCCAAAATTTCAAAATTGAATCACATTAAATTATTAACAATTATTTTTATTCCGATATTTATGTCGAAAAACTAAGGATTAGTTTTATTAAAAGCACTTGAAAATTGTGTTTTGATATTGCTAAAAAATCTTGCAAGAAAAGACTTTTTAATTCTGAAAAACATGATTTTCAGATTTTTCGTATAAGTGCAAAACATGTGCACACAAATTTTAAGCCCCCACGTTGTGCACCTATCATTTCTCTACTGTAATTGACACAAATATTTTAAATTTCCAGTTTCTGATTTCATTGGTACTGAAGATAGAGGGGTGTCGAAAATCGCCTGATTTTGTTAAAGTAAAAGGGTTTAGTGCCAAACTTAACTGGGCTCCCGGAAATTACGCCAGATTTGTTTGGAAAAAAAAGCCAGAAAATGTTTTTGTTTTCAATATTGGATAAAATACCAGAATTTTATTTGGAAAATATGCCAGACAGATGTGAAAACGCCGGAAAAAAAACAAACTCTGTCATTATTTAGAAATACAAGTGAACTAATTACACTTTCGATTTTGAAATAATAATACGAAATAATGCCAAAAAAAATAATAGAAATAATACTAAGCCACAATGCATAAACAACGGATTATGCTACCTGCAATCCCGTGCTTGGTTTCACTGTTAAGGAGTTGGAGTAGATGTGAGGAAGAGTATCAGAAATATTGTTTCTGGCATTTTTTCCAAACATGGTCTTTTGTTTTCAGAAATTGAAAAAAACGACAGAAAACTTTTTGGAAAAAAGACCTGAAATCTCGGAAAGATAGTTAGAAAATTCTGGCTTTTCTTCCTAGGAAAATAGGCCTGACTTGTATGGAACATTTTCTGGCATTTTTTTTCCAAAAAAAAAAATTTGGCGTAATTTCCGGGAGCCCTAATAGCAGCCTACTTTGGTATGTTCCATTCGAAACTTAAGGCTGTCGAGAAGCTAAGCTACCATTGCAAAAGTTCAATATTAGATTTCGAATGTTAACCCACTCCATCTTAGTAACAGATTCCGAAAAAAATATCTGCCGGTCCGAAATCTGTTCCACTTTCAAGTTTCTACGTTTTTTTATGAGAGCTGGATGCACGCAGAGTCCTACATCCGAGGCCCGTATACTCTGAGAAGCAATCTAGACAATTATGTGAAAAATGTCGAATATCCACTTTAGAAAATTCTACTCCGTTGCGTCTTGTAAGTTATTATTTTATAAGTTTCCTTTGGCTTTCTCCAACAAAAAATGTTTGGGGCGTAATAATTTTGGCAAAAACGAGAAAAACAAACATTTTTAATTCGCCACAATGCCAGGCCATTTTTTTCGGAAAAAAACCAAAAAATAAAGTGAAAATTAAGTTTATTCTTTTGGCACAATTTTCAAATTGTTTCGGAAATTTGATTTAAAAATAAGACCAAAGGAGCTTTTTTATTTCTGGCTTAATTTCCCGCGTCGTCGAGCGCCGCCGCGGCCACTCTTAAAATTTAACTGCAAAAAAAGATAAAAACTAAGCTGTTTCGCGTATTTTCCTTTTTAATTTGGAAAAAAGACCAAAAAGTTTCCTGGTGTTTTTTCCAAAATATTTTTTTTTCGTTTTTTCCTAGGAAAAACAACCTACACCTTTGTGTGGAGATTTTTGGGCCTTTCTTCCGTTTTAATTTTTTGACCCCCATTAAATTGAAGTTTCGGTGCCCTCCACTGAGTAGCTGTGAACTAGCTCAACTGCTGTTGCCCTTGGTCAGAACCTTTCTCAAAACAATCGACATACCAAAAACCGTCGGTCATACCTATATCTGCCTATATGTGGCTACGTGAATGTAAAAGAGAGTTTCTTTCCATGTTACCCAGAAACTCGTGGCCCGCAGCTATAGCAATTTGCTCACTTTTACCACCCACTCCCACACTTCCATGCAGAAACAGTGCCTGTTGGTTCATTTGAATTGAACTTCCACCGCTCCACTCGCTGTACCCTCTGCAGCACGACGGTTAAAGTGAAAACCACACGATTTCGTACACCCCCACAAAATGGGCCTCATCGCGCCTTCTCCATATATACAGACAGATTAAAGATAAAGAAAAATGTGTGGAAAAAGATGAAATGCACTGCCGCACAGTACCGTTAATGGTTAATGGGATCTTTTTATAACCAAATACACACTCGTGTGTCTGTGTTGGCATCATCATCATCAACGCGATCAGCCAGCTCAACAGCAGCAACAACACTTAATGTTGGGTGTTGGCCTTTTGCCATGTGTACCCATGAATTGCCACCATTAGGGCAATCATTTTGAACAACATCATCATTTTGACTGTTGTGATGCTGCAACCGTATCTCTCTCTTTCTCTCTATATCTAGCTAGTGGTGAATTGGATTTCTGTATTATATTTGCTTTCTTTTTGCAATTTGGACCATGGGTACGTCTATGTCTCTATTTTTGTGCAATGGGACTGTGGAAGTGTGGACTGTAACTGCGGTCAATTTGGACAGATTAACCCAGTTTGAGGTTATTTTTTTTTTCTTTTGTTAAACTTATTTGCTAGAGCACTTGTGGCGAACTCTAGCTAATGTGAATGGTAAGGGGTATGTAATTATTCTGTTTATGAAATTGAGGTTAGGAAAGCGATTTTTTTATTCGGTGATCTGTGCAATTAACAATTAGTTAAATGATGGCTTTTTTTTCTATGAGGGCAAATAATCGATATGAGCTGATAAATGGTGGGGGAAAAGGAGAGAAAGTGTTAGACTTTTTTTTTTGGTTGGCAATTAGCAGTTCATTAGGAGTTTTATTGTTTGATGTGGTCTTGGTGTTTAGGTACATATTGAAAAACAATTACCGACAAAGTTTTGACTTTTTTTTTGTTATTGTTTGGGTCAAATGTGGTGAGGTAGATTTTGTAAGAGAGGTGTAGCTTATGTGGAATGGCCTTTTAAGATGTATGTCGTCCTCAAGTTGGACAATCGAGAGATTAATGGATTCAAATGGACTTACTTATGGAGAGGGAGACTGTCTGTTTGTTTTAATCGAAGGTAGTTGGGGCAACATTTTAGGTACTCATTATAAGACGTGTCTGATTTAGATGAGTATAGAAAATGATAGGTGTCAGCGTATAGTGAATGTCAAATATTTTATATTTTAGACCAAAATCTACTATGAAGGGCTTGATTGTTCCACCGTAAAAGCGATGTTCACAATACACACCGTCATACCTACTAAAAGCAAATTTTAGTCTGGACTTTAAATTTACGGAAGTTAAAATTGCAAAATTTGTATGCAAAATATAGCTATTTTGAATTGTTAAATTTCGCGTCGAAACTTAAAATGTTTATAAGCAAGACTCACAGATTGTAACAATGAGAATCGCTAGTAATCATTTTTAACCTTCACTTTATATATTTTGTAGGTCACAATATGTGATTTTGAATATGAAATTTCGCCATTGTGAGATGGAAAATTTTTGCCAGGACACTAAAAATGATTATTTGGATAGAGGAATGAAAACCGCACCCAAATCCGTTTAGAGGTTCGCAATCCTTAAATTAAAAGCTAAACTCTGTAAAAATAACAGCGCCACCTATCTGATTTCATTTAAATCGCTCTTAAAAAACTGCCGACACTGCAAGAACGAAACAGTTGCATTTTCGGCAAAAACGGTCAATCAGTTATTGCCTCATATAGGTACTTATAATAATTTGTAGTTTCCAGGCCAAATTTTATGAACTCACAATGATTAAATTTTCCATACAAAATAATCTATTGTGACCTAAAAAATATTTAAAGTCAAGGTTAGAAGTGATTATTGGTAAGGCTTTTTATTTATATTGGGCATTACCAATAAACATTATTGGTTTCGACTTAAATTTTCGTAGTTCACAGTGGCTATATTTTAAATTTAAAGTGAAGACTAAAACGCGTTGGCGTTCCGCGGTACTAATAATCATTTTTAGTGTCCAAGCTAAATTTGCCGAAGTTTTCCATAAAAAATTGCATATTGTGACCTAGGAAATATTTAGTGTGAAGGTTAAAAATGATTATTAGTAAGGCCCATTGAAGATAGATCATATTTTGAGGGTAGTTTCGACATATGTGCAACGAGATTAAGCCTTAGAAGGGACCAATTGTGGCAGCCACATTTTTCGAGTAACTAAAGTCAACTCAGGTCTACTTTTGTCAAATTTTCCTGAATAACATCGCGGACGTAGTGTCAAATATTAACTTAGGTATGATGCCGTTTATTTTTAATGGAAGTGTTTGGAACGATCAGATGGTAATCGACTATAAGGTTGAGGTTTCTAAATATTTGGTAGACCCAAGACTTCGTGTTAGGTCGTCTTGGGCTAATATTTCTGGTCAGGAAATTTAACAGCGTTGGTCTTATAGGCTTTTGTCTGTCCTGTCGGTCTGTTTGGAAGGTCATCATCTGTCATCTTTAGAGTTTTCCGCTGCTAGTTTCAAACCCTTCAATCTGAGTCTATATTTTAGAAGTTAGTTAGTAGATTATTTGTCAATAACTGCTGTCAGGGCATGAGATTTTTACAGCAGGCCAATATTTATCGTATTAGGTTTTGATGCTAATGATGGAAGGATGGAACAAATAATTATAACAAAAAATACTTTTCCAAAAAGTCCGTATCGGTGGAAGGACAGAACACCCAGGGACAAAACTCGGGTTTTATAACCTTAACCAGAAAGATCATAATGTGCCTAAGCATTAGCAAAAGTCGGAGAAGACTTCTGAATAATTGCTTGTTGATGATAAGAGCCCATGGGGTGTGATGTGATTTTTGTCAAAGGGTGGAGTATAGGGGGATTCTTGTCCACAAGAAACAACTCACTTTTGAGCGTTGAAGACCGTTCATTTGAACTCAAGACGAGTGAGCGTGACTTTTCTCTGAGCTCAGATCTGTGTCGGTGGACGAGTCAATTATAAGAAGAGACATCTACTTCAGTGCGTAAGCTGACCTTTACGTTTAGGCCCGCTAAGTCCTGCTAGATCTGAGTCGACAAGTGATTCTCGCATTGCCATCAGAGTACTAAAGGCGTACTTTAAAAAAACACGGAACTTAAAATCTTGGAAAAGTATTAAATAGCACTCCCAATGCTTTCAAAAAGTATTTCTCCATCGGTTATACAACGGAATAAGACCATGTGAATTGCATCGGCGAATTGAAAAAAAATCCACACTAAGAAAGAGCTTATGGACTGGAACGGGTCTACTTGTACCGCGCTTTGCGGAATACATTTCAAGGCATCTTGTGCTGAATGGAGAGCAAGTGTGCCTGCTGTTGTTGATGTTCTTGCACTTGGATTGTGTTGTTTTTGTTGTTGTTATAGCTCTGTTGCTGTTGTTGTTGTTGATGTTCTTGTACTTGTACTTGTTGTTGTAGTTGTATTTTGATGTGTTACTGGTAAAAGGCCTTAGGCCAAACCAAATAGGCTTAGTTATTTAATCATTGTTAATTATATCAACTACTAGCTGATCCGGCGAACTTCGTTCCGCCCAAATTCGTTAGGTAATGTAATGAAAGTAATAATTTCCAGCAAGCACAATGCACATGCTACTTTATGTAGACGCTTAAATACCTCTTTCGTTGGGACAAAATTGCAAAAATTCCGCGACAACGAAATCAATCCATTCGATGCGTCGACAGGAACATGACCATTACCAATACTTAGCAGCTGATTGGAGAACACTTCGGCAGATGGATCAATTAGCAAACATGCGATGTCGTCAGCTGAAGTTTCTTCAAAGCATTGATCTCATCGGCAGCGGTCGATCGTGGTATTACTGGTAGCGTTTGCCGGAAATCGCTTGAGGGTAAAATCAATGCACCCCCAAAACGTCTTGCGTCATTATACAGATCTTTCATATTGCGATTCAGAGCTTCTAACGCACGCTTATGCGACATTGTGCATTCGTCCCAGATATAATAATTTTGCTTGCTACCAAAACTTTGGCCATTGCTGAATGTTTCGCTATGTTACATATTAGTTCTTCAACAGCTTGAATGTTTAATGGCAATTTCAATGCCGAATGAGCGGTTCGGTAACCTTCCAGCAGCGTAGCCGCTATTCCAGAAGATACCATCGTTGCCAGTGATGGTCTCATTAGTCAAATTTCGTGGATAACGCTTGGAACACTTGCCGTCGACCATGCACGGTGATTGTATGTTAATGGCGCCACACGGTCCATGAATCATGTTTGTAATTATGACATCATGCAGGTCTGGATCGGTTTCGGGACCTGGAATCTCGGCATCTCTTTCGACTAACCAAATGAAAATGTGCGCCTCTTTTTTGCCATTCAATCGAATACATCCAACATCGAGTATAACCAAAGACACGATGCTTAACAAAATAGTCCATCAGCGACTGACGAAATGTTTGTAACTTTAACAGCCAAGAAGAAAACTAACCGCACCTATCAACTTGGTTGGTAAGCCTTTTCCCTTCTCTCTCTACATCGGTACCGAAGGTGTTTTTGTACCTTTGAGTTGCCCTCCCCATAACCCTACTCACGAATGAACAGAATACGACGATTGTTACTCGCTCATTTTTCGTAACAACCCCTACGTGCAAACTCAAAACGCTCCACAACTCCTGTTGCCTGTCATTATTGTCCATGTCATCTCAATCACCCCTACATTTCAACTGACTCACACATACTTATGCAAGGATCCTGAAAATACATATGTCAAACGAAAATGATGGATTCAATAACCATGAAATAAATCAAATATACTCCATTTCAAAAACTTCCTTACTGTAACATAGTAAACATAAATAAACGTATTAGGTAGGTTCCATTTAAAAAAAAAATTTCAATATTGTTGACAACAACAATTTGCTTGGAAAATAATTAAAATAATGGACAACAACAATTGCTTTGAAAATTTAAAATATTTTTTTTTTGCATTTGAAGTGTCACTACTCGATTTCTACCCATTTTATTTTTTTCCAAAGTGAAAAACGAAGTTTGTGCCTACAACGCCACTGGTTGAGAATTTTCCGACTTTTCTTTTTTCATAAACCATCCCTGATTGAAGACGAAGAAAACACAGCAAAAATCATTGAAATCGGTTGAGCCTTTCGTGAGTTATAAAGTCACAACGCACTTGCAACAATTTTATATATATAGAGATAAATAAAAGTATTTTTTAAACTAAACTAAACTACTCGTTTTTGTGTTTGCTGTTGTTATACTCGTCGTTGCTGTTGTTATTGCTGTAGATATTTGGTAGGCAACATCGACTGCGACAAATGACTAATTTACTGCTGGGGCAGTGCTACCATATTCTTCTACATGAGTTATCATACAATTGGCTTCGAATTATCCTACGAGACAACAAATTATCATACACAGTTTTGAAATGTGAATTGGGGGAGATGGGGGTGGTTGCGAGGAAAAAAAAAGTTAAATATATATATTCATATATACGAAAACTGTTTTTTTACATCTTTGTTTATTCATTTGAAGATATTGTACATCTTAATAATTAATTCATAAAGTTATATAAATAGTAGGTAAACAACTACTAAACAAAAACTAAACAAAATATATCGCTTAGTATGTGTTGGTATAACGGGGGCAATGAAAACTTGTCCAACTGCAGCCATAGGGGCAATGCTCAGCCTGTTGCCTCTACATACTTCTGTAAAGAAGGAAGCAGGTCTTAGTGCCCTAAGGCTGCCCGATATATCAAATCTTAAAGCAGGAAACCTCACAGGACACCTTCGGGTACTACAAATGCTTCAAGATGATCCTGTGATCAAGGTATCTGACACCATGCTTAAACGGCTTCGCTTCTCCAGAAAATTTAAGATAGTCATATCTGACAGGAGTGTCCGAGAATGCCTACGAAGACGTATAAAAGGTGCCCGCATATACATTCTCTCAGACAGTCAGGCGCTCTTAAGGCACTGAGATCGTACTCCATCAGATCAAAACTGGTTTGGGAATGTTTAAACCTCCTCGAAGATCTGGCCAGGGACAACACAGTCACCGTTGCTTGGATACCGGGTCACGAGGGATTTTTGGGCAATGAAAGAGCGGATTGCCTGGCGAGAAGAGGCGCATCACGCCTGCTCACCGGTCCTGAACCCTACTTCGGGGTACCAATGAGTTACGTACACTCAAAATTCAGGAAATGGGAAGATGAACTCCTTGCCAAATACTGGACGGAATCCAAGGGACAGAGGCAGGCAAAAAGATTCATTAACCCAGCTCGTAGTAAAGCAAAAAAAGTTACTCGAGCTAAGCAAAGAAGATCTAAGGATCCTAACGGGTTATCTTACCGGTCACTGGCCACTAAGATACCCATATGCAAAGGGCGATCTTGAGCCCTGCAGATATAGGAACCAATAAGGGTACTGAGGTTTATAAAGAGCCTCAATAGCTCCCTGGGTTAAATATTAGAGGCCAACACAATAGATCTCTTCTGGGCGCAGTGTACAGGGCCTATTACTTAATAATAATATATAAATAGTAATATATATAGTAACTTTTAAAAAGTTTTCCTTCCTGCGTTATGTACATTTTTGACATCTTTGTTCGTTTTACTAATAAAAATGTTGGGGCTTAAAATTGTTCACACAAAGCTTAATTTCAGAAAAAATAATATATGTTTTTATTATAAAGGGTTTTCCAATAAGAGGTGTTATTGTGAATGATCCGCTTTTTCGGTAGCTGTCGCTTTTGAAGATTTTATTCTTTGACATTTGACAAATAGAAACTACACCATTACTAAAAATGGAAGCCGGCGGATCATCAACAACGTCGTGTCTTTGCTGATTGGGTCCTTGAAATGTATCCGGAATTCCATCGAAAAATCGTCTTGACTGATGAGGCCCATTTACACCTCGGTGGCTACGTTAACAAGCAAAATTGTCGCATCTAGGGCTCGGAAAACCCAAGAGTTATTTTTGAGAAGCCTCTCCATCCTCAACGTGTGACTGTTTGGTGCGGTTTATGGTCCGGCGGGGTCATATTGGACCTTACTTTTTCGAAAATGAGGATGGATCAACAGTTACGGTGAATGGATTGAGCTATCGGGACATGATTAATGATTTTGTATGGTCGGAGTTGAATTGTATTGATCTGGACAACGTTAACTTTCAACAAGACGGCGCTATGTGCCACATAAGCAACGAAACCATAGATCTTTTGCGGGAAAAGTTTCCGGACCGTGTTATCTCTCGAAGAGGTGATCACAGTAGGCCACCGAGATCTTGTGATTTAACACCTTGCGACTTCTTCCGTTGGGGCCACGTGAAAGATATAAGGTCTACGCCAACAGCCCAGCATCGATTCAATACCTCAAAGCTAAAGTTCGTGAGACTATCGATGACATAGGGCAGCCACTTTGCGATTTGGTAATGGAAAATTTCATGAAAAGGATATGGTCCTGGTCGTTGTGGCCATTTGGCTGATGTTGTTTTTCATTATTACCGCCATACCTTCCTCTTTATTATGAAATAAACATCCGATCATTTATCTCAAAAAATGACATTTTTCGTTGAATACCAAAATAACACCTCTTATTGGAGAACCCTTTATTACATATTATATAGAAGAAAGAGAAAGAGGGGGAAAAATCTACGTGGGCCTGTGTTGCTCCTGCTCCTGCACAGAGGATTGGTATTCACAATTCAGGCAACAAGTCAGTCCAGTGGAGCATTGTGCTACGTACTAGATTGGTAAGTGATGACATGTTTCATTTTTATTTTAAAGTGCAATTTTTATGCCTCTGATGAGTAACGTAATAGATTTTTTTGTGAGCATGAAAGCAGACTGCCGTATACTTAAAATTCTCATGAGAATTTCAAAATTATGCTACTTTTTTTTATAAAATGTGAAAATTATCATACATTTTGCGTATGATAATGGGTTGCTATCATACATCATGCAATACCTGAAATTATCATACATGTAACATAATTATCATACGGTTGGTAGCGCTGTGCTGGGGTAGCTCCCAATTCGGGAGCTGGTGATGAGGGATTGAATCATTGTCCAACTACGTTCTACAATCTATTAGAGACAGAGAAAGAGAGAGATAGAGAGAGAGAGAGAGAGAGAGAGATACAAAACGTTGCATCAAGTAGGTAGGTACCCATATTCACCAGGGCTATTTTCAGCTATTTTCGAACTTGAAGTATAAATGTCATATCGATGGCGCAATATTTAAACTGGACGAGCAATTTTATTTTGTTACCCCTTCGACAAATTGCCGGATAAACTACCTTTTTGGATGTGAGCGTTACTTTTGTTTCGCGAAGGGTTAACCACCTAAAGAGGGGCGAAATGATAGGAACGATTTTAATCAATAACGTCGGGTTGAGAGTACAAGCTGACTGCAAGAGGTTTGCAATAGAAATAAAACCTAACAGAATAATGGGACGATATTGAAGAAAACGACAATTTCCTCTTGCAATTAATGTAATAGAGTGTATATCCCACAGCTTCATCTACCTAACAAAAGAGTTCGCCATCGAACTGCTGTTTCGCAATCAAATTCGCCTCAACACCAATTCTTTCGAATGTCCACAATTCACTTGCCTGTCTTCGATTCACCAGTCACCACACTTTTATTTTCTCAAATTTTTCTAATTTTCCCTTTTTCCCGTTTTCTTTGCGTTAATGTCTAATTTCATGGCCTCTGTCGTAACTTTCAATCACTTTTCTTTTTCTTTCTTTCGGTGGCAATAATCATAATTCTTCGCCATCATCAAATCAAGGAAAAACACCGACAACAACACAAAGGAGAGAAAAATCGGTGCACGACCTTAAAATTTGTGTTAATCTTCTTTCGAATCAAGCAATTAGTTCGGAGAAAGAGCGATGAAATCAGAACGAGAAGTAGAGGAAACACCGTTTAGAGAAGCATTAGCAAAGTCCGTGGCGAGTACAAGTGCAGCCATTTTTGGCACAAGTCCAATAAAGTGACAGTAAGAACAGAAAGAGAGAAAGTTCAGTTTCCCCTGCATTGTGGTTGTTACAATTTAGGATGAACTTGCGGCAGTTGCAAGCTGGCAGCTTCGTTGGCTGTCACGAAGTGTGGTTTATTATTACAATCAACTTGATAAAGGGGGAAGTGAAATGGATGTCAAAGTAGAGAGATATACATAACAAAAGTACGTACGAGTATCTCTTTCGCTCTCTGCCGCAGAGTGTAGTAATTAAATTGTGATTAGTTGTAATTTAAGCCTTTAAGTATTGTTTGCTGCAATCCAATGCAACTTTGTGTAGTTAACATAACAAATGATTGCTGGTAAGTGGATAAAAGTGAAAGTCATTTTGGGAAATATCACACACACACAATAGAATGCAACTTGGGCTCGATATATACGAATGTGTGCAGTGCGATTATGTAAGACGTTTGATTGTTATGCGTTGTATTGTGTTGAAAGGGATAGCGAGACATTTTGCATGGGTAACAAACAAGAAGTCATTCGTTGGTGAGCTCTTAAATTCAATTGGGGGTTCTTTACTGCGTCCATTATTATAATATTAGTAGAGCAAGAAAAAAGGTTACACCATGATCAAGATATAGATCATCTGCGTACAACTCATCCATGGACATTTCATCCAACTTTATTTTCGGGGGGATGAGTTGCTTCGCTTGCATCTCCATCATTTTCTGACGGTTAGGACACGGACCTTTCGCTATTTCGCTACGCAATATTAAAAGTTGGATCACCTACTAGGAGAACGCTCAATTTAAGAAAAAGACTAGGCATACACCGAAATAAAGAGTTTACACCACTTTATCAAAAATACTTGCATACCGATAGGCTGAATCGGAGTTGTTTGTTTTTGAACGAAGAACGAAGCTGAATAATAGAATAAAATATTTATGGTATCTTGTGTTGATTAAGGATATCTTGAATAATGATATTGTTAAGGCAGGAAAGTCAGTAAAAAATACATTAATTTTAGAGAACACCTTCTTAAAGTAGGCGTGGAAAATAGGATGTAGCCTACTGAAAGGCTACAAGTGCAGTCACCTTGACGTGGTGCGGAGGCTTAAGTCGCAATGATTCAACAGGCTATGCTGTCGGAGGCGGAAGTCGTCTGAAGGGTCACCCATGGCAGACAGGCTGTTTGAAGAGCGACGAACCAAGAACTGCCGACCTAATTCCAGTGGTGGCGTGAGCGAATGGAAAACCGTGCCGAAGGATGAAAGGTTGGAGGTTAAACCAGCCAAGTACGAGCTCCCTCAGGTGCCCAGGCGAAGACCTGAAGGTATTGTAATGCCTTACCCCGGTATGGCGGCGCTGCCGGGGCTGACCATATTTTCCGGCCATACTCGTGGGAACAAAATAGAAACCTTACACAAAAAAACAAAGGAGGAAGGAGGTGAGAGTACGATGAGTACCCTCAGGGAGACGGTGGCCGACACAATAACGGTGGAGCCATACGATCTCACCAAAATCCAAGAGGCTCTAGAAGCTGGCTCGACAGAGGAAGAAATCTCAAAGGAGGAAGAAGAGAAGCTCTTGGCTGAACCCTCAAATGAGACAACTGGAGAAAAGGCGAAGAAGAAGAAGGTGCCCCCTGGTCTGCTAAGGAAACGGGAATACCTTAAGGCCAAACATATTTTTGGTATTCTCGTCGCCAAAAACCAAGACTCCCTCACAGAGAAGGAGCGAGCCTCCTTGGAATGGGCCAAGGAAACAATCGCGAAAGATGCTCTTACGAGGCCTGAGCCTAAAAGACCATCCACCGCGGTAGTTTCGACAAGCAAGTCAGGCCCAAACACAACACATGGCGCAAAACGGCCAAGGGACGATGTCGCTAAGACAGACCCCAAAGCCCACCGTAGCTCCTCAGCGAAAAAGGTGCCAAAGACGGAACACCGGGAGACCGACAATAAGCCGGGCCCGAGTGGACTCCAGAGGAAGCCTATTGCTGAGAGGCTTGGTAAGAAGGAGCTAGCCTCGAAGAGGTTGAGGTCGCCAGAGGACGCACCCAACATTCCGAAGAAGGCGAAGCGGAATGACCAATCAACAGGCAGCCCCAAAAGGCCACACATGTCTGGAACAGGCCTAAGCGGGAGGTATAGCGAGGTGACAAGGAACCCGCTGCAGCTAGCTGTGGTGGATTCCAAGAAACCAAGTGGGCAGTACTCCGCGGAATGTGGGAAGATGATCGAGAACGCACTAGGCGTAGCGATAATCTCCCATATCCGGGCGAAGACTGGAGCAAAGGCCCCCGCTTACGGCAAGATGAGATGGTCCAAAGGCATCACATATATAGACTGCAAAGACCAGGCATCAAACGAGTTTGCCAAGACCTGTTTAAACGGCGCACAACTATGGGAGGGGGCAATGCTTAAGGCCGTACCCATAGAAGAAGTCCCCGTAAAAACAAAAGGCAGAGTTTCTATCCCAGAGATTGGGGTAAAACGGGAAGAGATCCTCAGCGTGCTGCAGGCACAAAACCCCCAGATCCCGATGAGGGATTGGGAAATAGTGTCTGAGGAGGAGCCTAAGAATGGTGCAAGAGGGTACATCATCATATTTGATGACCCACCTGCACCATTAAAGAAGAACATGCAGATGCCGCTATCATTTGCAGCGAGCGAGGTCACCCTCAAGCTCTTAAAGCGGACTGCAGGAAATGCAAAAGCGCCTGAGACTGTGAAGGAGGCGACTACATCAAATGATGAAGGTAGTCCAAATCAACCTCCATCACAGTAAGGTAGCTTCAGGCAACCTGAGGCTGTTCCTCGAGGAGGAGCAGCTGGACCTGGCCCTAATCCAAGAACCATGGATCAATAAAGATCAGGTGATGGGACTAGGGTCAAAAAAATACGACATACTTTATGTCAAAAACAAAGGTAAAGTAAGATCGTGTGTTATGGCAAAAAAAGAACTTCATGCACTAATATTGCTTCATTTCAGTACAGGTGATCTGACGGTGGTGGAGATCAGAGGCAAGGGTGAGAGCTGCAGGGTGGCGTCGGTGTACATGCCAAACGACGACGACACATCAGTCCCCCCCGAACCGGTAAAGGCGCTAGTAGCGGCGTCAGAACAAGGTAAGAAAAACTTAGTCTTAGGCTGTGATGCTAACGCCCATCATACTATTTGGGGTAGCTCAAACATTAATGCTAGAGGTGAGGCTTTGTTTGACTATCTTCTTTGCTCCAATCTACTCATATGTAATCGGGGTAATGATCCCACTTTCATTACGGTGAATAGAAAGGAAGTTTTAGATGTAACCTTCGCATCCCATAACAATTCTGTCCAAATTGCAAATTGGAGAGTGTCCAGCAAGGCATCACTATCGGATCACTGCTGGATACTCTATGACTTGCAAATGGTTTCGCAGGGTAGGAAACAGTTCAGAAATCCTAAAAGGACGAACTGGGAGGTATTTGGCGAGACGGTGCAGAGTTACAGGAACCTCTGCCCGGTAAAAGACTTCACATCGGTTGAGGAAGTAGACGATGCAGTCGAATCTTTAACGGATGTGCTCTCTCGATCATTTGAAAAATCCTGTCCGAAAAGTGGAGCGAGTGGGAAGAAACGCCCACCCTGGTGGAGCCCCAAGATCGCGGAACTCATACGTAGCTCAAGATCTAGGTGGAACCTCGCCAAAGAGGGACATATTGAGTGGTCAACGTATAAGGAGAGCGTTAGGATCCTGAAAAGGGAGATCAGATTCGCAAAGAAAACCTCATGGAGAACTTTCTGCGAATCTATTGAATCCACAACCGAAGCATCTAGGCTGAGGAAAGTCCTCTCAAAGGCACCGATGCCGATATCTTCGCTAAGAAGGGGCGATGGTAGCTGGACCGAATCACACATAGAGACGCTGGAAATACTGACAGAAACTCATTTCCCAGGATGCACAGACGTGTCGGAGAGTTACGATACAGTAACACCAGGCGCGAGGGAGGGAATGGGACAGGAAACAATCGCCGAAATTATAGACGAGAAGAAAATAGCCTGGGCAATCAACACATTTGCCCCGTTCAAGGCACCAGGAATAGATAATATTCGACCAATAATGCTACAGAAGTCAGGGGAAGCTATTATTCCATGGCTAAAAAGCATTTATACGGGCTGTCTAAGGCTATGCTATGTTCCTAGGGCATGGCGTGAGGTAAGAGTGATTTTCATTCCAAAGGCAGGGAAAGCTAGTCACACCACAGCCAAGGACTACAGACCTATCAGTCTGTCGTCATTCATGCTGAAAACAATGGAACGACTAATTGATCTGAATGTACGGCAAGCGATCGGCGATAACTACCTATCAAAATCGCAACATGCGTACATGAAAAGCAGATCTGTCGACACGGCGCTACATAGAGTAGTATCGGTAGTGGAGGAATCTCTACACCACAAAGAATACACACTGAGTGCGTTCCTAGACATTGAGGGGGCCTTCAACAACATCGAAGCAGACGCAATTTTAAGCAGCTTGCGTAGAGCCCACATAAATAGCAGCCTATGTGACTGGATTGGACTCATGCTAGGCACACGCAGTATCAAGTCACAGCTAGGAGATGTGAGCATTGAACGGAAGGTCAGTAGAGGAACACCTCAAGGTGGAGTCCTCTCACCGCTCATATGGCTCCTCGTAGTTGATGAATTACTAAAAATACTGGAAGCGGAAGGCTTCATTGTGAGCGCATACGCAGACGATGTCGTTATTCTGGTTCCAGGTAAATTCATTCCAGTTCTTAGCGAAAGACTTAGTTACGCACTTCTACTAGTCAATAACTGGGTCACGGGCCGCGGACTCGGAGTGAACCCATCGAAAACGGAAATCCTCCTGTTTACGAGGAAAAGGGCGATCCCCACCTTCAATCCCCCAAAGATGGGCGGGGTAGACCTTGAAATTTCTAAAACAGCAAGATATCTGGGAGTAATCTTAGATTCCAAGCTCAGCTGGAAGGAAAACATAGAGGATCGCGTCAAAAAAGCATACGTGGCACTATATGCCTGCAGAAGAGCATTCGGCAACACATGGGGATTCAGGCCGCACGTGGTGCACTGGCTATACACAGCTATAGTGCGGCCCATCCTAACATACGGTACAGCAGTGTGGTGGAAGGCTATTGAGAAGAAATACAATCTTTCAAGCCTAACCAAAATACAAAGGGCAGCATGCATTGGGATAACGGGTTCCTTACGAACCACCCCCACCGCAGCTATGGAGGTGATGCTAAACCTCATCCCTCTGGATATTTACTGCAGCAACAAGGCGGTGAAAACCGCAATGAGACTAAGAGAGTCTGGACTATGGTCATCTAAACCCTACGGGCACGCATCCATCGAATCCCAATGGAGCGCGGCGAAAGAGAAGGTGTCCACAGACTATCTACCCCCCACTCTCGTTTTTGACAGGAGATTCAATACTAGAATTCCAAACAGAAGCGAATGGGTGAACAAAGAGGTAACAGTGGAAGATGAGCTAGCCATATACACTGACGGTTCTAAGATGGATATCGGTACAGGCGCGGGCATCTTCAGCGCAGCACTGGGCCTACGAGAATCATTCAGAATTAGCGATGATTGCAGTGTCTTTCAAGCTGAGGTAGCCGCTATCTCCCAAGCGGCAAAAGACCTTAAACGAAGACACATTGTCGGTAAACAAATCACTATCTACTCTGACAGTCAAGCGGCAATAAAAGCCATGGAGTCAGTAGTGGTGAAGTCAAGAGCAGTATGTCACTGCAAGAAAAATCTGGACGTAATATCACAAGCCAATGCGGTGACCTTATGCTGGGTGCCGGGGCATATGGATATTCCAGGTAACGAACAGGCGGACGAGCTTGCAAGAAACGGGTCGGAAATGCATGCATCTCTGGCCCTAAAATCAGTAAGAACTCCGCTCAGCACGCTTGCAAGGAAGATTGACATTGAATCCTGGAGTAGAACTAACCTACGCTGGACAAATCTCATTACCTGCAGGCACACAAAACAACTGTGGCCAGAGTTAAGTGAAAAGAGATCTAAATGCATGATCGGACTAAGCCGCAAAGACATTCGCATACTCACGGGGGTCATTACTGGACACTGTGCGATAGGCGTACATGCGGAACGGCTGGGGATACTGCATAATGACTTTTGCAGAAGCTGCAGGGACGTCGAAGAAATAGAATATGTATAACACAAAATACGACAAGAAGGACAAGAAAATGTGTGGATGAACTTACGTTATTGAGTTTAGCAAATGTTTTCTAGACAACACATACCTGCAAATAAATAAAGAAAAAATGGTTTAAGTAAATTTCAATAAAAAAAAGGATAGAACAATAATATTTATGTAGAAAAGTTTTTCTAATAAAAATTAAATAAATGCTCATCAGTGATAAATTTTAAGAACATAAATGGGTAAAGCAGTTTCCGAGAAACTACGACCAGGACAAGTTGTGCCAACTATTTGTTATTTTTAAAAGCTGGATCAGAATTATATTTTCATTTCACAAATTGGAATACCTATTTTTAAATTGTAGAAAAGTTGCAATTGTTAGTGGGAGAGTAAAATTATATTTTTTTCCATTTATAACCAGGGTTGACAGGTTTTGAACTAAAATCGGAACCAACAGTTTCTTAACTTTCTCCATTACGTAGTAAGAGAAAGATACCTACATATATCTAGTTTTCGTATAAAATTGCGAACTCTAGATGTCGATCAATTCTGACATTACGATGATAGAGGAACTCAAAAAAGTGGGTCGCAAAATTCTGTCCGTCCTTCCACAGGCCTACAGCCTAAACGGCTGCCCGGATTTCGTTCAAACTTCGGATTTGGAGTTTGTGGGCTTAAAGTACGGGAGCGTTGTTGTTTTGCAAGGTAACCTCAACATCGATGGTACTTCCCATATAAAATTTTCGTACCAGTTTGATTTGATCGAAAACGGTTGGAACGATTTCAATCAAAATTTATATTTAAGCTTAAGTAGGTATAGGTGAAGTTACCATGACTGCATACCCAGTTTTTCGCAAAACAAAAAAATCCAAAACCGGTACATTTGAAATTTCGACATACATATCTCGAAAACGGTCCATACCGATTGTAACAAAAATGTGGTCATTTATAACTTAAAAGCAAACTCAGTTTTCCTCAATATTATCGTACAATGGATTTTTGAAAATAGTAATTTTTTTAAAAATTTGGTTTTCTTTAGTTCACCGAAAACTGCAAAAACTATTTTGACCAAAATGCAAACTAAGAGTCAAATTGATGTTTTCAAAATTATTGTGTCCTTAATTTTCAACTCGAAGCACCGAAAACGCTAATTTTAAGAACTGTTCATATCTCAAAAACCCCATCTGTGGTTAGTTTTTCGCAAACAATTGTAATAGTGACGTGTTATAAAGATTTCCATGTGGATGTGGATACTCTAAACGAGAAAGTTTTGTGCGACCCAGTCGTTGACTTTATTTTAACAGGATAACTTTGTCGAATGCTTTACCAAAATCAGCATAAAAAACATCTGTTTTGTAATTCTTTCGCACCATACCTTCATTGCAATGTTGAAGTAAATTCTGTGAAATTAGTTGTAGTTGATTTTCTGGTACTGAACCCATGCTGCTCATCATCCAAAAATTTAGAACAGTGAATTGCATAAAGTTACATGCAATTTTGTCAAAAATTTTAAGTAGACATGACAGTTTTCGACGTGATGTTTGTTACCACTCTTGTGAAGATGAATGACAAACGAGGATTTCCAAATCATCGCAAAAACTCCACTGGACAGCGACACGAAAAATAAATAATTTAACGACTTACATAAGAAATAAACAGAAGATTCGACAAACAAACTTCGAACACCATCAGGACCAGGAACACAGTTGTCATCAAAAGTCTTTATATATTGCACAATTTCTTGTTCATCCAGTCTTAAGCGCGGAATATCACAGTTTGATTTAATGTTATAATCGATATAATGCGGTGTCAATAAGTCAGTTGTCGGAAAGAAGTCTGTATCTGCTTGAGGTCAATCTCTTCAAGAGTTCCATTCCGAGGGCATACCACAGCGCCAACTCCTACTTTTTGCATTTAATAACAATAAATAAATCACATCAGGCGAACATGATCACATCATCAATCAAGACCCGACAGACATGAATGCATTACGCAAGAACTTCTACATGACCCCACGTGTCCAGGTTACAGCGTTCCCATTACGTCATTTAAATACACCGCTCCTACCACCGATATCAACAACTCAATTGTGAACACAAGCTGTTGGAAAAGACAATCGTCGTGGCGGGTTATAGGCGCCCTCCAAATAATTATTCAGATTCGACAACGAACATAAAAGATTTCCATATCCAGCTGAATGGCGCCGCCATCAACATGAATACTTAATAAGCTTCATTCGTGGACGCATGCAACAGCCTATGCCATAAGCCATAAGCCACCCTCACTTCATTACAAAGTGCTGCCTCCAAAGACATCAACTAATTTGAAGTCAATCCGAGTAAAGGGACATTAAATCAACCGAACAGAGAAAGAGTGGGAGAGAGAGAGAGATAGTACGAAAACAAGAATTCCTACTTAGCACCATGTTTTGTGGCCGCACTCTTATGGGAATCTCCAAATATGGACCGACAACGAAGCAGTGCAGCAAAAACAACTACATATACCTTCAATCGAACGCCAATAGAACACGACAAGGATATTTTTCTTCAGTTAACCATAAACAGAGTCGACTCGCCGACGAGGAGGTTCATAAACAAGGAACGGAGCAAGCAAGCCCCCTCTAGGGACATGCATCCAAGCAGCACCAAGTATTTTATTTATGGCCAAAGTGTCAGTTCTAATCAAATTCAAGGATCTCTGTGCACCGAGAGGAAACAACAACAACTGACGCGATGTACTTATTCTAAATTGGATTTCTAGATTCTCTGCAATTGTGTGTTTGGCGTGTATACATGTAGCCAACAAGAGAACAACCAAAGAAGTATGTATCTGCTGGGCAAAAATTTGCCGCTGGAGAAATCTTAACACTTGGATCTTTCCCTGTTTTGTGAAAACGAAAAGGAGTCACCACACCGCATGCCATTCCATATTACTCCGTATGGTAGCACGAACAGAGGGACCATGCGATAGTGAAGGAACAATGAGTGGAAAAAAAAAATAGATCCTACACAAAGTATTTGTTGTCAGTCTATCTTTCTGTTTATGGATAGAAAATAGGCCTTCCCTTGCACATTTATATGCAAAAAGTCAGCAGATCTGCACAGCTTCTACAAACACGACTGATGGAGGGCAGGAGAATTTATTTCCTTCAACAACGAAGCAGCTGACAGGTCTTGTTTTGTTCTCGGAAAGCATACGGCTATAAGAGTACAAAAAGGTAAACGATCGTTGAACAGTAGCTGGCTGCGATGCGACGTGCAACAATGTAGTAAGTGGACGTGGAGAGTTGCCAGGTGCAGATTACATTAGTTTGCAGGGGATTTTTTTAATACAGATTTTTACAATTAAATGGAATCCACACAAATAAAAATATTGGAATGACAATTTTATGTTTTTTTTTTTTTTTAAGTGGCATCACTATTGGTACCGATCGAAAGTCCTATTTATGCGATAAATTTGTCATGCAGCTGGTAGAGGGTCTTCAAGACTAAGATTTTGGTGAAATGACAAACTAAATTGAGTACAAATCAGTTGTCAGCTGTCAGTTTGGTTAACGCCGGAAAAAGTGTTGCCAATTACAAAAAAAACAACAATCACCCTTAATAAGAAATCGAAGTGGACTTTGGTTGCACACGGGGGATTTCGAAAGTTTTTGTCGATATATTTGCCATGAACTAGTATGAATGGATATGGATAGTCCCAGATTTTGTGTTCAATCCGTGACACAACAGGTCAGAAGCTACTTGCCAACAGATTTTGTAGAAATGGAAAACCTTTCATAGTTTAAATTCTTAAATTGTCTAATTTTAGAAACTCCTTTTTAATTTTGAAACTGAAACTTGATGTAATAGATTTTTCTCTTTTATAGTCACTACCCAGTCAATGTTGACGAAACAATAAACATCCCTGGAAAATTATCGATTGTCCTCTGAAAAGGAGGACTTTCCGAACTGAACGTGGAAATATGAAATATGACCCTGAAACGTGCTAAAAAAAAATTATAGGTGGCGCAACAGGTCTGTAGGGACTCTGGGCCTAGATTCTCACAACCATTCGTTTTGTGTGAGTTTTTCATTTTTGGAACGAATGGAAGGGATCTACAATTGTATGCCGATTCCAAACGGCCGATTGAGAAGCTCTTTCAAGACAGTTATACTCTCGGAAGTTTGTCAGACGTTCGCGAAAGGTGGCGCAGTGGAAAAAACCCTGAGTTGGAACGTGCTACAGAAATATAAAATACTATGACAACTGCAGTGACTGCTGCGGGGAAATGCGTAATGGCAGAAGTCTCGAGCTTTCGACACATGACCAAATGCCTTACGACCATTCGCATCAAGGCTTAGCTCGCTATGTGCAACGCCCTTCGACTAAATGTACGGAGGCTGCAGTAAGTATGACTATAGGCGTGCTTCCATGTCGGCAAAAGCAAAG
The DNA here is from genome assembly GCA_949126925.1 of Cheilosia vernalis. Classification (NCBI taxonomy): domain Eukaryota; kingdom Metazoa; phylum Arthropoda; class Insecta; order Diptera; family Syrphidae; genus Cheilosia; species Cheilosia vernalis. The sequence goes on along the minus strand of OX421361.1, from coordinate 12,774,502 downwards.
TGAAGTAGTATTTTCAGCACGCAAGTTCTATCCAAATCGAAAACGGGATTTTCGAGATGAGATCAGTTTCCAAAATTAGCGTTTTCGGTGATTCGAATTGAAAATTAAGGACAACTTTGAAAACATCAATTTTACTCAAAGTATTCATTTTAGTCAAAATCGTTTGTGTCGTTTTCAGGTAGGTAAACTAGGTAGATAAAAAAAAAATAAAAAAAACACATTTTTTCAAAAATCCATTGGTCGATATGAGATAGAAAAACTGAGTTGTCTTAAGATAGAAATGACCATATTACCTTAGGAATGAATTTTTGTTACTATTGACCGTTTTCGAGATATGACCGACCCAACTTCAAAAGTAGCGTTTTTCTATTTTTAAACGAAAAACTGAGCATGCAGTCGTGCTAACCTCACCTTCTTAAGATCAATTATCAATGTTGGTTGAAATCGTTAGAGCCGTTTTCGAACAAATCAAACTGGTGTGAACCATAAATATTGAGGCTACCTTCTAAATCCGAAGTTTGAACTAAATCAGTGCAGCCGTTTATGCTGTAGGCCTCAGAAGCAAACGGACAGACACAGACAGAATTTTGCGACGCACTTTTTTGAGTTCCTCTATCATCCTAATACCAGAATTGATTAACATCTTTCGCTTACTACGAAATAGAGAAAGTTACTTGACAAACCCTTACAAGTTTTACGGGGCTCAAGGATATAAGTCCACGCGATATTATTTTATAATTGACTTGTGTCGCACTTATGCCAGACTTTTCGGACCAAACGCAGTCTTTTCTTTTTATTGATTTCGAATGGTTTTTCTTCAGATTCAGTTTTTGAAAAGCTTTTCCATTTTTTGTTCCTAGAAATATAAAAATGGCATCTCTTCGCAATTTTATATTATTTTGAAATGTAAAATGCTGGAGCGGGTCAAAATTCTGCATTCAAAATTCTTCTTTGCAAAATTCTGCCTTTTAACTCAAAAATTCTGTTTTTTTTTCTGTTCTGATTCTGACAGGCAATATTTTAAACAAATAAATTCTGCTAATTCAGTTTTTTCTTCCAATTTACGAATTTAAGGAAAACAATTATTTTTCATCTTTGTCAACAAATTACAATATCATATGTCATAAGAAGGTGTACAGGTGGGTACCAGGAACACACATATATCCATCCACGTGTGTAGGTAGGTAGAATGTTTTACATAAATAATAAAAACGCAGAATTTTGTAAAGCAGAATTTTGTAAAACAGAATTTTGAAAGCAGAATTTAAAGAAAATAAATTTGACCTCGCCAGAATTTCGACCCCAACCCGTAAAATGTCCATGCTAAATAATTCTCCATTAAAATTTTGAACTTAACTCTAACCGAAGTGGGGCAAAAGCCCAACAAAAACTTATGTCTCTTTGGACTTAGATGCCTGTGCCATTTTGCGTTATGTATACAGTCTTGTTTTCACGCGTTTGAAGACCCATCACAGCATTTATAGTCTCCTTAGCCGGAGGAAGCAATCCATTTTAGAAAGTTAATTCGAATTCGTGTAGGAAAAAAAACATCCCCAGGCAATTGTGTCACCTTTTTTGTACCTTATTGGCCCCCTTAAGAAACGTGGATTAAATTGCCCCACTTTTCTCCTTATCAGAGAAATCTCTCATCGTAAATTGTGAGACTTGGACGATTCTTCGAACAACGCGTCTTTCTGTCACTATGTTTCAATAGGTACTCTTTTGAAGTAGCTTTAACTAAAGTGCCCGTGCCTAAGCCATATATTCGTTTGAAAAAGTGTAGTTTGAACAGATTGCTTTAACCCTGCACTCATGGACTTGAAAATTGGTAAAAAAAAACCTGTAGTTTAGGATATTTTCCCTCCTAATTTAATAACTTTTCCTAATTAGTACGACTGACTTTTAATTTCAGCATTCAGAGTCACAGTCAGAGTCTCATCTTGGAAATCCCTCACCACATGACGCACAACTCGTCTGTCATCCTAAACCCACGCGATTTAAAGAAAAAAAAAAGACTTTCTCGTCGTGATTACACTTTTGCATCCTATCTGGTTTAATTTTCTGTGTTTCCATCACACTTCTTACGAAATTCGCATCGGGCGTACATACACACAGTCAGTTTTTTCATTTGGACCATTCGGAGAAGCACCGCATCTCATTTAGTGGGTACTGGGTACCTTCGGTAATTGTCATCGTCATCATCGTCGGTTGGGTACTTTTCGAGAGCAGCCAACGCAAAGCGAATACAATTCCAATGCTCATGCTGATGGGGAATAGTGTGTCATTTCACCGTTGTCAAATTTATATACGATTATAATGCGACTGCTTATGTAGCAGTAAACTTACAGCGATGTCATATAGTTAATGATTGGCTTTGTTTGATGGCTATGACACTTTTTGGTTGCTTTTCACTCGTTGCCGATTTGGTTATTGACGGGGGCGTAATTTTATGGTATTGTCTCTTGTCTGTCACAACTAATGATGGATTTCTTTTATACCGAGATAGACCGTTAATGATGCAATTGGAAAAAGCAACGACAAACAATGCTGGGGCGGCTATAAGTCTTCCGGTTGAAAGAAACGCAATTTGCATGGTATTGTGAAATTGCCACAACAAGTTAGGGATTGTTCGCTCTCGGTGAGATTGGGCTAAGTGGGTGATTATTGTAAACACGTCATAATATCCTATGACTTGTTTTACTTTTTTGTATTGCATAGCTAACTGTGACTCCTATTCGATAAATGGTGCTTGTCACATATTTTCATTGATTTTAAGGCCGCCAATCACTGGTTATATAGGTAGGAGCTATGCAGAGCCATGCTTAGTTTTTGAAATGCCCGTACCTTGTCCGTCTGGAAAGGGGGAGATGGAGAAAGTTCTACTAATCGATAACTTTCATTTATTTTAATTGAATACCTTCACATTAAGACATAAAATTATCTCATAATTTAGTGAAAGCTTAATAACGATATAAATTCAATTATGATATAAGCTTCTAAAATACACGTTAAGAGATCTAAAAAAAAAATGGAGAAAAAAAGGTAGGTACATTTCTTAAGGAAATGTAACTGCATAATCGGTTGACAGCTATAAGTCATTAAGTACACATTTTAGCTAATATGACTTTTTAACATTAAGTTCTATAATTTTCAATTATCCATCGCTGCAAAAACTCAGCAAGTCCCTAAAGTGATTCCAAATACCAGTTTCAGATTTTCTAATTTCATTAACTGCAGTCATTTAGATTTTTACGGCAGGAAAAAGTCACGAACGTACTTAATGAATTTTTCTTGCGAACACTATATTATGTACTTAATTAAAATTATGAACTTTGCAGAATTTTAGTTTTATTTCAAATTGTATTTATACATAAAAGAAATAAACGAAAACACATAAGATAGCTGCTGTTCCTCCAACATGATAGTATTAGTAGTTTTAACAAGAAGCAGAACATATCACCCAGAAACCGGGAAAGTCAATGTAGTGAAATCTTGTCGAGAAAATGTATGCCTTGTATTTATTACCAAAAACAAAAGTCATCTTGCTAAAGCTCCAAAACCTGCTATTTGGAACAATCAGTTCAATTTTACAAGCAATATTCCAGAAGAGGACAGACAAAAAAATTTTAAATTTTAGTAAGGACTTTCTGATTATGGTAGACGGAAAGATTTTATATTAAAATTTGTACAAGCAGGGTATGGCAAAAGAAAAGTAGATATGTACTTGCAGGGATTAACCACGTCATAATTCAATATATTCTTAGAATATCTTTTAATATTATAAAAACGTTCGTGCGTATGTATGACTGACAATCACGGCTGAACCACAAAAGCTATCCCCCTTTTATTCACACCATATGTTTGTGTATAGGGGGCGCTGGGGTCGCTTTTTTGAAAATCTTATTTATGGACCGATTTGGCTCAAATTAACACCATATACCACTTAAAGAAAAAGAAAGCTTTTGCCAAAATTTGGACCCGATAGGTGGCGCTGGGAGATATTTACGACAAGTTAGATTTCCCTGCATAGCAAACACCAAAACAAGTCTTGGGGAAATGCACTTTGAAAAAAAAAAAATGAAGTGGATAGAAATCGAGTAGTGACACACTGACACCTCAAATACAAAAAAAAAATATTTTAAATTTTAAAAGCAATTGTTGTTGTCAATTGTTTAAATTATTTTATTTGTCAACAATTTTTAAATTTTTTTTTTAAATATACCTAATAAGTTTGTTTTTGTTTACTTTGTTACAAGTAACTTTTTGCAATGGAGTAGATATTGATTTGAATCCAAAATTTTTGTTTGTCAAGTATTTTCAGGATCCTAGCAACAGTATGTGTGAGTAAATTGAAATGTAGGGGTGATTGAGGATTGAGATGACGTGGACTAACATCATGGTACTCTGCTCATTCTTGAGTAGGGAGGGTAGTTCAAAGGTACCACCATAACACCTTCGGTACCGGTGTGGAGAGAGAAAGGTGTGGTTAGTTTTCTTTTTGGTTGTTAATGTTACAAATATTTCGTTTAAAGTTAGTTAATCCTTTCCCTATTTTCTTCCTATCCCTTTAATACTCCCAATTTTCAAACTTTCCTATCAAAATTGTCAGGCATATAAAAGTACGGTAGCCCGCAAGACAAGATAAACATCCCACCCACCGACGAGCTATAAGCACTGGCTTAAACAAGCATTCCTGCCTTGCTTTGTTGACCCTACACCCTACAGCCCTTCCATCGAAGTCAAAGTTGAGATTCCTGTGTCTATACAGGTGGAAGGAAATAGATGTGCGTTAGTCGGGTAAAAACTTGAGAACGGCTCGACCGATTTGAATGATTTTTGTTTTGTTTTGTTCGTCTTGAATCAGAGATGGTTTAGGGAAAAGGAAAAATCTTAAAATTCTCAACAGGTGTAGGCACACATTTCGTTTTTCAGTTAAATAATGTATAAAGTCTCATTTGTCACAAGCGTCTTTACTTTTACGAATTTCCTGTGCATTTGTGCATGCTCGGAGCTATTATTTTCATAACATTTACGAATTTGGGCGGAAAAAAGTTCGCCGGGCCAGCTAGTATTATATGTATGTATTATTTTCGAGAGATATTCGAATCAGACCATCATTGACGGGTCTCTTTTCGTCTCTCTACCACTATAAATCTTTTACCCAGATAGACTCTCTGAATTTTTCCAGAGTTCTTCTCTGGGTTCGATTCCTAGTGGTACCGCTGGCATCTGTTATTTTTTTTTTTTTTTTATGTGAAAAACTGTTTCATCGACTGGGTCTCCACCCAATGGTGTCCCATGATCTTCATTCTTCTGCCAGCCAATGCCAGTGCCAATGATAATGTAATATTTGCTTCATGCGTCTCATCACCGCCAGTCCAGTGTAAGGATATTTCTTCCCTCCACCTGACCCTCAAAGCAAGTAGGTAGTCCAATCGGCTTTTGGGTACAGTAATTTTTGAGAAACAACTACAAAACTAGTTTATTCTATTTTTTTGAGAAAAACTAAGTATGGGGTCTTAGGTAGGTAGGTAAAATGGGTGCTCTTGTGGCGGTAGCCACAGCTTCACTTAGACCATCAGTTGGGTCCATTGTGTCCAGTTTACGGGACCCGTCCAGTGCAACCTGCTGAAAGACAAGAAATAAACCGCTTTACATATTGGAGCCGCATAGATTTAGTATGAATCTCATGGGTTCTTAAAGCTCCGTTATGGGATCTTAATAAGTGTTATTTTACTATCCCATATATGTATTTTGATCAAAATCGTTAGAGCGATTTTTGTAAAATTTGGCAGACAAAAAGTACTTACCAAATATGGCAATGTTTAGTTTGAAAAAAACTATTGCTTAATTTAGTTGAAAACCGATTATATGTCATCGTTCGGGATGTAGGCATTACTTCGTTTTTAAAGTTTTATGGAAATCGAAGATGGAGTTTCCGAGATATCAGCAGCCGAAAGTTGTCTTCCACCCTACATAAGCCGATTAAAGCTGCTGAATCTTCAGACTTTGGAAAAACGAAGAGAGGCATCCTATGTTATATTCCTGTTTTGCGTTCTGACTGACTCCACATATGTTCTCAATTCCAATAACATCAATACCAAACCGACGACAACAAGGAACCCAAATTTTTTATACCAAAGGACATCTCGATGTAACTATGGGAGTAATAGCCCCATCAATAACCTGACGAGGGATTTTAATAAGTATCTACAATCATGTGATTGATTTCAATCTTTCAAAATTTAATTTAAAAAAAAGATGTAAAACAATAATAAGCTTTGTAAATCTGTTTCATTATTGATTAACTTTGACATTATAATGTATAGTTGTTAAATAAATAAATAAATAAAATGAGAAAACGTTTTAAAATTAGCGTTTTCGGTGATTTCAATTGAAAATTAAGGACACGATAATTTTGAAAACATCAATTTAAATCTAAGTTTGCATTTTGGTCAAAATCGTTATTGCCGTTTTCAGGTCTAAACTTAAAAAAATAAAAAATAAAAAATTTTAAAAATATCTAGTCAAATTTTCAAAAATCCATTGTACTATAATATAGAGAAAAACTGAGCAACGAATGACTTAAATAAGAAAATGAAAAATTGTTGTTACAACCATATGGACCGTTTTCGAGATATGTCGAAATTTCAAAAGTATCGTTATTCGAATTTTTAGCCAAAAACAGGGTATGCAGTCACGGTAACCTGATCTACTTAAGCTTAAGAATCAATTTTGGTTGAAATCGTTATAGCCGTTTTCGATTAAATCAAGATGGTACTAACATTTTATATGGGAAGTACCATTAATATTGAGGTTAACTTGAAAAAAAAAAACGCCCCCGAACTGTAAGCCCACAAACTCCAAATCCGAAGTTTGAACGAAATCTGGGAAGCCGTTTAGGCTGTAGGCCTGTAGAAGGACGGACAAACAAAAAATACTTTGATGTAAAAAATTGGTGAGAGGTCGCATTTTCAATCAAATTTACTCAATAGAGGGCAGCACGGTTAAAGGTTTAACTATAGCTATATTTATTGCACTTAATAGCTTTAGTATTGAGTTGTTAATACCTTTTGGTAAACGACGCATGTGATATCACAAACAAACAACCTATGCTCCTCCTCCTAGTAGTAAGAGTTTAATACCCATGATCGGTCATCCCTGCTTCGGTCCTACCTTGACAACTCCAAATGGGGTTCCCCCATCCGGAATTCGTCACTATCTACAGGAAATTTTCAAGTTCACCACTCTAAATCACACCGACGACCGACGCACGCCCCCCATGTGCCACTAGCAATTAAGTTCATAATAACATCCTTCGAGCTGGCAAAACACATAAATTACTCATTGCAGCTATTTAGCACAGTTACCAGCATGCAGCGCAATATGTTTACCATATTTTATAATTTTACAACACTGTCCCAGTCTCATTTCAAATACGAGTATTGTGCAGTCAGACTAGTTGCATACCAGTCATACGAGTAGTCACTAGTCACGTTTCACGTTCCATTTACACTAGCAGAACACACACACTCAAAGTTGTCTCTCTTAACTAAAAAAAAAAAACAATATAAGGTGAATACAAATTTGCAAAAAAGCGGAATATTCCTATTATAGAAACAAATCACAGTTATGTTCGTTTACACCGTATGCACAGTTCTTGTTCCACCTCTCTCGTGACACATTCATCCTATATCGCTATTAGAACAACAGACATGTCGCCCATGGTTCCAGTTCCAGCACGCAGATACAGCACGTTTTCTTTTCCTTATTAAATATTCATTGATATGCATGGAGCGACAACTAAAAAAAATCCCAGAGGTATGTGTATCTGTGACCAAAATGTGATTCATCCGAAAATTTGTTGGAATGTTAAATACCATGGAAGTGGATGGTTTTGGCATGTGAAATGACGCTGGTTATACTGACGATGGACAATTTATTCCATGAACTTGAACTTGGCAAAGCAGTTGGCCAGATGGATTAGATGACGAATTTCCGATGCTGTATCACTTAGAGAGGCTGCAAGTTGGTTTAAATTGAGACGAGGTCAGTTAAAATAAATAAAAGAAAGGGGCCGAAGGGACCCTATGCTTAATACGTCCATTCGTTTTGTGTGAGAAGAGATCTATAATTTTATGCGCAGTCGAAACGGCTAAATGAGAAGCTCTTTCATGAGGTCAGGTAGAGGTGATTTATTTTCAAAAATACAGTCATCGAGAGAACCTGTTAAGACAGCCAGGGTCGAGGAAACAAGACAGCCGTTAAAAGAATTTCAAACATACACTTTGACAAGAGACTTTCCAAATTGGTGCTAAACTGAACAAGGAAATAGCCAACTTGCTTGTCGAAAACTGTCACAGAAACAGAACCAATAATGCGGAAGATAAACTCCCACAATACTCCATTATAAAAGACCTTTCAAGCTACGTTAAATAGTCCATAAGGTCTCTTTGTTAGATCACCAACCAAAAGGTTTTATAACCGGGATAATTCGCTTGATGCGGTAACTGGATATAATCCCATTTCGACAGAATGGTATTTATATCGATTTGAAGAATTTGCTCGTCTTATCAAACGAAGCTGGATGGACCAGTATCACAGCTTTATAAACCTAAAAACTCATAATGTCTTTCTATAACCACAGATAAGTAATATACAGATGTCTCACGCCAATGTAAAAAAATGCTGTACTTTTTGCGTTCGTCCAACAAAGATCGTCCAACAAATCGATGGTGAAAACAAAAACCCACCACACCTCATTCGAAAAGTGGTTGATTTTTTGTTTCAATGAATGCTACTTTTAGTTGAATTATGACCGCACGCAGAAAGGCATGTGCGCAGCGTGATGCTTTATTTAATTCCACACTGAACAGTGGGTTAAAGGGTAAGGAAAGAAAGGATACAAGGTAAAAGGAAAGCGGAAGGACAAATGTCGTCTTTCGTTCTTTCGTATTGTCAATGCCTTATGATTGTGCGCCGGCGGGGGGATGTGCAGTGAGGAAATATTCGGTGATGTAATGCATGATGGTTTTTGTTGGGAAGAGCAGCCGATTTGGTTTTGGATTCGTTTTGCTGAAAAGGTAGGTACACCTCTTTGCGATATAAACATTTCAATTTGGGGATACAATTTTAATGTTCTTGTTGGGGTAGGTATGCCTATGCATTCACATTATTTTTAGGGTTTATATTATATATTCGATACAATTGTATGTCAAATTTTAGACTTATATAATTTTCTTTTGAATATAATTAATTAATTAATTAATAGGTACCTTATTAGGTAGGATCAATAACATTTAAACTGACAACTGTTGGGGTTTCTTCCTTTTTAATAAATAAAGTAGGATAAGGAAAAAAGAATTCTGCATTTTCAAGGTTCTGTTGTAGGAAATACGTAGATTGTCTGTATAGATGACATTATGTAACTAGGTAGGTACCTACAAAATTTCGAACTCGAGTTATTAATCAATTCTGATATTATCTACGATGATAGAGAAACTCAAAAAAGTGGGTCGCAAAATTCTGTTCGGTCTGTCCGTCCTTCCACAGGCCTACAGCCTATACGGCTTCCCGGATTACGTTTAAATCTCGGATTTGGAGTTTTTGGGCTTAAGTTCGGGAAGTTTTTTTTTTGCATGGTAACCTTAATATTGATGGTAGGTAGGTACTTCCCGTATAAAATGTTCGCACCAGTTTGATTTGATCGAAAACGCCTCCAACGATTTCAACCAAAATTAATATTTAGGTAAGCTTAGGTAGGTGAGGTTACCATGACTGCGTACCCATTTTTTGGCTACAAATTCGAACAACGGTACTTTTGAAATTTCAACATACATATCTCGAAAACGGTCGATCCGATTGTAACTCAAATTCATTCCTAATTAAAATGCGTTCATTTATAACTTAATACCAAGCTCAATTTTTCTCTTATCGTTCAATGAATTTTTGAAAATAGTAGTAATTTTGTGAACATTAAGTTTTAAGCAAAAACCCAAATTCCAACTCAGGGTTTTTTATATGTCTTGAAAGAGCTTCTCGGTTAGCCGTTTGGAATCGGCATAAAATTGTAGATCCCTTCCATTCGTTCCAAAAATGAAATCTCACACAAAACGAATGGTTGTGAGAAGCTGGGCCTAGGGTCCCTACGGACCTGTTGCGCCAAAAATTATTATTATTATTATTAATTTTAAATTCGAAGAACCGAAAACGCTAATTTTAAAAACTACTCATATCTCGAAAACCCCATCTTCGATTTCGCGAAAACTCAAAAAACGAAGTAATGCTTACATCCCGAACAATAACTTATAATCAGCTTTCAGCTCAATAGTTAAGCAATGTTATTTCTTAAACTAAACATTGCAATATTTGGTACTGTTTTATCTGAACAATCTTACAAAAACCGCTATAACGATTTTGAACAAAATACATATTGAAGATAGCGTTAGTATTCTAAACAAGATCCCGTACTTAGTTTTCCTCAAAAAAAGTCGAAGTCAGTTTTTTTAATTATTTCTCAAAAAAATACAACAGAAATCACGATCTATGTATTTTAGCATATTTACGGTATATTTTTGTATAATAGGCTTAATGCCTCATAGCTACGCCAAACTTAGTTTTAGCAAATACAACCCACTTCTTCTTTTTCCAACAATATTGAATAGGTATATCTTAAAATAATGCCAACCATTTCGGGCTCACACAATAAGAAAATCGAACTTTGGGTTGCAACCACACACGAGCATCGGGATATTCAATTTATTTACTTTCGACAATTGCCTGTTACTGAGAGCTTTAACTTTTAAAAGCTTATATTGTTATCTGATATAACTGCCAAATGAGATGAATATCCAAAAGTGGATTTTGTTTTCTTTTATCTAGTATCGAGAAAGTTTAGTTCGACCCAGTCGTGCACTTTATTTCATTTACATGCCTGTAATCACTATGAAAAAAAGGAATAAAAAATAGTATTGTTCATCCCTGAAAATCAATCAAAACGCTCTGACTTTGTATCATGAATGCCTTTTAACATTAGCCGAGTTTTTTTGAGCTTCGATCTCAGCAAAGCAAAGCAAAGTAGGATTTTCAGCACGCAATTACAACAAATACATTCCAATTGACACTTCGGGACTCGCAATAGTTGTTGTAATTAGCGTGCTGAAAAGCCTACTTTACTTTACTTTGCTGAGATCGAAGCTCAAAAAAACTCGGCTATTATAATAATAAAACAATCACGTATTTTTAACTTTCGCTATTGCGTAGTAAGAGAAAGATATTGTATTCGTTCAAAATTTCGAACTGGAGATGTTAAGCTAAATTAATAAGCAATAGTATTGTTCAAACTAAGCATTGCAATATTTGGTAGGTAGGTAGGTACAGTTTGGTCTGCAAAATTTTACAAAAACCGTTCTAGCGATTTTGATCAAAATCCATATTAAAGTTTAAATAAGTATCCTAAATAAGATCCTCCAATTATTCTTTTCTCAAAAAAATTCGAATAAATCGGTTTTTTAATTATTTCTCAAAATGATTACCCAAATCCCGATCTGTCTCCGTATACCTACATATTTTTATAAAACTCAACACCGTAATGCCAATAAAAATGTAATGACAACTGCAAAAAACGCATTTTTTAGGAAATATTTCCCACTTCTTCTTTCTTTCAATCATAATTGATTATGGACCTTAAGATAATTCCAACCACTTGGAGAGTTACACAATCAAAAACTCCCACTTCATTTGCACCCCCACACACGTCCATCGGCATATACGGTCTATAACTACTAGTGTAAATTAAAAAAACAAATCTCTAAAACCTTACATATAAATATCTATGTAAAGATATCGGACTAATAGGTACGAACTACACTTTGCTTTGAAGTCAAAATTCTTGTAAAGTGTAAGAGTTTTTAAAACTCTCTAGCCAGAACTTGCAACAGTTCAATTGCTTCAACTTATAAAAACTCGCATTGTTATTATTGATAGGTATGTAGGTATGCACTGCCCAAAAGCGAATTTTATTTAACAATGTTCATTTTTAATATTTTATAAACTGTTTCTTTTATCGAGCATTGCATAACGAAAACCCTAAAAATAATGTGAAAAATACCCAAACAAGCAAATTAAAATTGTATCCCCAGCCGAAATGGAAATAAATTGTTCATATCGCTTTAGATACTTTTTCAGCAAAACGAATCCAAAACCAAATCGGCTGCTCTTCCCAACAAAAACCATCATGCATTACATCACCGAATATTTCCTCACTGCACATCCCCCCGCCGGCGCACAATCATAAGGCATTGACAATACGAAAGAACGAAAGACGACATTTGTCCTTCCGCTTTCCTTTTACCTTGTATCCTTTCTTTCCTTACCCTTTAACCCACTGTTCAGTGTGGAATTAAATAAAGCATCACGCTGCGCACATGCCTTTCTGCGTGCGGTCATAATTCAACTAAAAGTAGCATTCATTGAAACAAAAAATCAACCACTTTTCGAATGAGGTGTGGTGGGTTTTTGTTTTCACCATCGATTTGTTGGACGATCTTTGTTGGACGAACGCAAAAAGTACAGCATTTTTTTACATTGGCGTGAGACATCTGTATATTACTTATCTGTGCTATAACCTTAGAAACAGTTTTTGGAAAAAGTTAGGTTCCCTGGTGGAAGGAGACAATCTTTCCAAAAGAAGGCAGAAGGTTAGAAGAAGGTTTAATTAAGCTAACCTCATAAGAAGCTGAGCCCCAAGAGCTCTTTAGGAATAGAACTTTGCCTTGAAACGATCTAAAAGTTGTATTCGGGGCAATTCCTGTGAGAAAAATTCCATTAGCGGCACATATTCTCAAAGCTCCAGACCGAAAGTTCATTAAATTTGAGTAGACTAACTGGAAAAGACTGACTTTCCACAACGAACAGAATACTTTCAGTCTTGGCTTAGACTATCCAGAGAGACTCACCAAAGCTTCCTCTTTGAAAGATAGAAGGCTGTGTTAGACTGTTGAAAACCGCCGCGGAAGACAAAACAGAGGGCCTATGAAGAGGATTGCTAGGCTCTCCATGACGCCATGACGACATACGAATGGACAGCTTAGTTGCGGTCTTCCACTGACGAAAACTTGTTGGAAGACTTTAGAAAACTTTCAATTCGTATAAGTATCTTCTGAAAGAGTTCCCTGATGAAGCTATGAAATAAAAACTTAATACTGGTCCATTAAATCCTATGTTATGCCTGTAAAATTTATACAAGTTGGACAAGTAACGTAGTTTTAACGTGATGCTGTAACCAAACCAAGTCTACTCTATATACAAGCACTTTTGATTATTTGTAGGGTTCAAAAATTTAATAGTCTTATTGAAATACCCTAAACAACCTAGTACCCCAGTTATAGCCATAGCCACTTAAATAAATTGATGGTTGAAGTCAATCTTGGTCTTAATTTTTGTTTTTTTGATAAACCAAGTTTTTAATTCATAAGCACCATTTTAAGACCAAGATTGAGTTTAGCCATTAAAGTCTAAATGGTAAAAAGGAGCAAAAGCAATTATTCACATTTTCGTTTTACGTGTGGCTATAACTGGGGACCAACCTAACCTAGTAAAATACCCTACAGGAGGTAATCGACCTCATTTGACTGGGAATTATCATTTTATTTAGAACTACCAACAACCAACAAGTCAACTTCCAGGGTCTAAAAGAGGGAGCGAGTCGAAATTCGGCTTTCCAAAATTCTGCCTTTCAACGCAAAAATTCTGCTTTTCAAAATTCTGTTTTTTTTGTTCTGTCTAACAAAATTCTGTTTTTTTAAATTTTGACAGGCGCGCACTTTTTAACATTTTTGTAGAGCAAAATTTTGTAAAGCAGAATTTTATAAAGCATAATTTTGAAAAGCAGAATTTTGTAAAACAGAATTTTGACCTCGCCAGAATTTCGACCCCAACCCTCTAATAGATCTATCTATAAGTCTTCTATGCAACAGGCAAAAACAGTGAAAAGAGTAATTCATGGAGGAAAGTTTGACATATACATACCTCTCACCAGTCAAGTCAGTATAGGTATAGAAAGGACAAAAAGCATTCTGTCCCCTCTATCGTGACACCTAATTGAGCCTTTTAGCTATTCTACTTAGACCAGAATAGTACGAGCAATCGGAAGACGCTTTAGCAAAGCGACAAAAGGTCATATGTTCGAATATGGCCTTATGTCGTTTTGTGAAAGTGTCATAACGCCATATTTCGAAATATGGCCTTATGTCGCATGGCCTTATGTCACGGCACCGCAAATTTCACCCAGAAGCCATGAAGGCCCAAACACACGAACCACTAATTCACTGCGTATACAAATTAAAGGTGCCTGTAAATTTTCTGAATTAAGAAGCTTTCTCTGAACGTGCGCGAGAGATGCGGCGCTTTTCAAGAACCTAGTTTTTGTATTTTTCCAGGGATTGAACCTGAGACCACTTGCTCAGTAGTTCGGCCACACTTTTAGTACGATAGCGAAATAAAAATGTGCTGAAATGATTTAAACAAGAGTTTCACGGATGAAATAGTTCACCAGGCTCTTTGTTCGCCTCTTCAAAGCAATATGTCGCTCCCTTACAGTGACTTGACCGACACCCTTACCTAAGCGTATCACAAGGGACCTTATAAAGTTCAAAGTATGTCAGCCACTTCAACCTGCAGCTACAGTGACTTGCCGTAGCCATAATTGAAATGATTATTGAAGCCAAACTTTTGGAAATAAACAATGCGAAAGTTTCGTGCGATCCAGTCGTGCATTTGATGTTTTTGCCGCGAACTGGGATATTGCTGTCTTCGCAGACGGGATTTAAACAAAATCCGCTCGGCTTTCAAGCAATCATACTGAGTCCACTACACCATGACCACCACAATATGGCGGGTGAATGGAATACCCTCGTCAAGATGTTTGATAGTGCGTTCCTGATCAAGATGATATATTTATTCCTCTCAATACGGAACCGACAAAAATTCGACCTGATTGGTTCATTGCTTTGCCTGGCGGGGAATTCCACATGTTGGAGCGCAAATATAACAAACGGGTTAGTTATTCATCAAATAAATCGATGAACCAACACCAATCTTGTTGTTTTCAGAGAACTGACTGCCAACTGACCATAATCGCCAGCAGCGACTGCGCAAGGCTGTTGACCTTCACACAAGTTGTTGTGGAAAAGAGTAATAACCAATCCAACTTAAGTCGCTTGCAAATTCTTCTACCACTTGAATCCATTTCAATCTCATTGCAAACACACGCTCCATCAGGAAACAATTTGCACCTTTAAACCCCAGATAGTTGTTTGCCAATAAATCAGGCCGCAGATATGACCGTAGGTACTTCTGCACGCAGGAAGGTGTGCTCGCGCCTTTTATTTTTTTTGAAAACCATTTCTAGAACATATCTCTGGGATGGGATTTCCTTGTCCAGAATCTAGATCCATACCCAGTTTGCCTATCTAGGGGAAATCCAATTGATTTATTGGCACTGCGCAGAGAGCAAAGAAAAAAAAAAACACAAAACCATCTGAAAGCCATTATCGCCTTAAAGGGAATACCCGTTTTGCCATGCAGCCAAGCCAAGTCATGACCTCTTGGAACGGAAATGCAATACCTAAGAGAAATAAATGCGTCCTCCCTCCCTCTTGCCGCTGATCGATTCGTTTGCGAATTTGGGTTAAAGGCACCACGCCAAAAAGGAGGACACACAAATTGAACGATAAACAATTATTCTTGTTAACTTTTTGTTGGAAGAGTCTTTGGAAGCGTCTTTAACCCAAATTTCGTCGTTCGAAAGTCAGTGAAGTAATAAATTAAATAAAAAGCTCCGCCACCTGGAAGCGCAGAAAGAACGACAAATCTCCACAAAGAGAGACAAAGCCAAATGACAATTTCACCGAGTGGCGTAATGAGTGTGACTCGACTCACATAGTCACATACGAGTAGGTATCCACTCACACAGCACATGGATCTGTATCTGAATCTGAAACTGAGAAAGTTATGTAGTGTGGCTTGTTGACGGTATACCGTTAGAACAAGTTGTTATTGCCTTTTTTGACCAAACGATACCAATCAGCGAGGCGGCGCGGCGGCGGCGGAGGACGAGATGGGTTATATTTGCGTTTTTTCTTGATGGCGATTCATGTAATATGTACTCGTATGATGGTTCTTTTTGAATTTGAGGCCTTCTCTGACAGACGCAAACGTGTGGACAGTAATTGATGATGGTTTTGACCGAGGGACATTTTCTGCAGAAATTCAAGAATTCAAGATGATCAATTGGGAATGCATAAGGCGGTCTGTTTGGATGTCACTGTCATGTCAGTGGGTTTGTAAGAAAACAAAAAAAAAAACTGCTTGAAAGTAAGCAAGTACACGTAATTCTGGGATCACAGATAAGTAATATACAGATGTCTCACGCCAATGTAAAAAAATGCTGTACTTTTTGCGTTCGTCCAACAAAGATCGTCCAACAAATCGATGGTGAAAACAAAAACCCACCACACCTCATTCGAAAAGTGGTTGATTTTTTGTTTCAATGAATGCTACTTTTAGTTGAATTATGACCGCACGCAGAAAGGCATGTGCGCAGCGTGATGCTTTATTTAATTCCACACTGAACAGTGGGTTAAAGGGTAAGGAAAGAAAGGATACAAGGTAAAAGGAAAGCGGAAGGACAAATGTCGTCTTTCGTTCTTTCGTATTGTCAATGCCTTATGATTGTGCGCCGGCGGGGGGATGTGCAGTGAGGAAATATTCGGTGATGTAATGCATGATGGTTTTTGTTGGGAAGAGCAGCCGATTTGGTTTTGGATTCGTTTTGCTGAAAAGGTAGGTACACCTCTTTGCGATATAAACATTTCAATTTGGGGATACAATTTTAATGTTCTTGTTGGGGTAGGTATGCCTATGCATTCACATTATTTTTAGGGTTTATATTATATATTCGATACAATTGTATGTCAAATTTTAGACTTATATAATTTTCTTTTGAATATAATTAATTAATTAATTAATAGGTACCTTATTAGGTAGGATCAATAACATTTAAACTGACAACTGTTGGGGTTTCTTCCTTTTTAATAAATAAAGTAGGATAAGGAAAAAAGAATTCTGCATTTTCAAGGTTCTGTTGTAGGAAATACGTAGATTGTCTGTATAGATGACATTATGTAACTAGGTAGGTACCTACAAAATTTCGAACTCGAGTTATTAATCAATTCTGATATTATCTACGATGATAGAGAAACTCAAAAAAGTGGGTCGCAAAATTCTGTTCGGTCTGTCCGTCCTTCCACAGGCCTACAGCCTATACGGCTTCCCGGATTACGTTTAAATCTCGGATTTGGAGTTTTTGGGCTTAAGTTCGGGAAGTTTTTTTTTTGCATGGTAACCTTAATATTGATGGTAGGTAGGTACTTCCCGTATAAAATGTTCGCACCAGTTTGATTTGATCGAAAACGCCTCCAACGATTTCAACCAAAATTAATATTTAGGTAAGCTTAGGTAGGTGAGGTTACCATGACTGCGTACCCATTTTTTGGCTACAAATTCGAACAACGGTACTTTTGAAATTTCAACATACATATCTCGAAAACGGTCGATCCGATTGTAACTCAAATTCATTCCTAATTAAAATGCGTTCATTTATAACTTAATACCAAGCTCAATTTTTCTCTTATCGTTCAATGAATTTTTGAAAATAGTAGTAATTTTGTGAACATTAAGTTTTAAGCAAAAACCCAAATTCCAACTCAGGGTTTTTTATATGTCTTGAAAGAGCTTCTCGGTTAGCCGTTTGGAATCGGCATAAAATTGTAGATCCCTTCCATTCGTTCCAAAAATGAAATCTCACACAAAACGAATGGTTGTGAGAAGCTGGGCCTAGGGTCCCTACGGACCTGTTGCGCCAAAAATTATTATTATTATTATTAATTTTAAATTCGAAGAACCGAAAACGCTAATTTTAAAAACTACTCATATCTCGAAAACCCCATCTTCGATTTCGCGAAAACTCAAAAAACGAAGTAATGCTTACATCCCGAACAATAACTTATAATCAGCTTTCAGCTCAATAGTTAAGCAATGTTATTTCTTAAACTAAACATTGCAATATTTGGTACTGTTTTATCTGAACAATCTTACAAAAACCGCTATAACGATTTTGAACAAAATACATATTGAAGATAGCGTTAGTATTCTAAACAAGATCCCGTACTTAGTTTTCCTCAAAAAAAGTCGAAGTCAGTTTTTTTAATTATTTCTCAAAAAAATACAACAGAAATCACGATCTATGTATTTTAGCATATTTACGGTATATTTTTGTATAATAGGCTTAATGCCTCATAGCTACGCCAAACTTAGTTTTAGCAAATACAACCCACTTCTTCTTTTTCCAACAATATTGAATAGGTATATCTTAAAATAATGCCAACCATTTCGGGCTCACACAATAAGAAAATCGAACTTTGGGTTGCAACCACACACGAGCATCGGGATATTCAATTTATTTACTTTCGACAATTGCCTGTTACTGAGAGCTTTAACTTTTAAAAGCTTATATTGTTATCTGATATAACTGCCAAATGAGATGAATATCCAAAAGTGGATTTTGTTTTCTTTTATCTAGTATCGAGAAAGTTTAGTTCGACCCAGTCGTGCACTTTATTTCATTTACATGCCTGTAATCACTATGAAAAAAAGGAATAAAAAATAGTATTGTTCATCCCTGAAAATCAATCAAAACGCTCTGACTTTGTATCATGAATGCCTTTTAACATTAGCCGAGTTTTTTTGAGCTTCGATCTCAGCAAAGCAAAGCAAAGTAGGATTTTCAGCACGCAATTACAACAAATACATTCCAATTGACACTTCGGGACTCGCAATAGTTGTTGTAATTAGCGTGCTGAAAAGCCTACTTTACTTTACTTTGCTGAGATCGAAGCTCAAAAAAACTCGGCTATTATAATAATAAAACAATCACGTATTTTTAACTTTCGCTATTGCGTAGTAAGAGAAAGATATTGTATTCGTTCAAAATTTCGAACTGGAGATGTTAAGCTAAATTAATAAGCAATAGTATTGTTCAAACTAAGCATTGCAATATTTGGTAGGTAGGTAGGTACAGTTTGGTCTGCAAAATTTTACAAAAACCGTTCTAGCGATTTTGATCAAAATCCATATTAAAGTTTAAATAAGTATCCTAAATAAGATCCTCCAATTATTCTTTTCTCAAAAAAATTCGAATAAATCGGTTTTTTAATTATTTCTCAAAATGATTACCCAAATCCCGATCTGTCTCCGTATACCTACATATTTTTATAAAACTCAACACCGTAATGCCAATAAAAATGTAATGACAACTGCAAAAAACGCATTTTTTAGGAAATATTTCCCACTTCTTCTTTCTTTCAATCATAATTGATTATGGACCTTAAGATAATTCCAACCACTTGGAGAGTTACACAATCAAAAACTCCCACTTCATTTGCACCCCCACACACGTCCATCGGCATATACGGTCTATAACTACTAGTGTAAATTAAAAAAACAAATCTCTAAAACCTTACATATAAATATCTATGTAAAGATATCGGACTAATAGGTACGAACTACACTTTGCTTTGAAGTCAAAATTCTTGTAAAGTGTAAGAGTTTTTAAAACTCTCTAGCCAGAACTTGCAACAGTTCAATTGCTTCAACTTATAAAAACTCGCATTGTTATTATTGATAGGTATGTAGGTATGCACTGCCCAAAAGCGAATTTTATTTAACAATGTTCATTTTTAATATTTTATAAACTGTTTCTTTTATCGAGCATTGCATAACGAAAACCCTAAAAATAATGTGAAAAATACCCAAACAAGCAAATTAAAATTGTATCCCCAGCCGAAATGGAAATAAATTGTTCATATCGCTTTAGATACTTTTTCAGCAAAACGAATCCAAAACCAAATCGGCTGCTCTTCCCAACAAAAACCATCATGCATTACATCACCGAATATTTCCTCACTGCACATCCCCCCGCCGGCGCACAATCATAAGGCATTGACAATACGAAAGAACGAAAGACGACATTTGTCCTTCCGCTTTCCTTTTACCTTGTATCCTTTCTTTCCTTACCCTTTAACCCACTGTTCAGTGTGGAATTAAATAAAGCATCACGCTGCGCACATGCCTTTCTGCGTGCGGTCATAATTCAACTAAAAGTAGCATTCATTGAAACAAAAAATCAACCACTTTTCGAATGAGGTGTGGTGGGTTTTTGTTTTCACCATCGATTTGTTGGACGATCTTTGTTGGACGAACGCAAAAAGTACAGCATTTTTTTACATTGGCGTGAGACATCTGTATATTACTTATCTGTGCTGGGATGATGCGCAACGCTTCCTGGTTGTTGTGTTGGAAATCGGTTAAGGAACACATTGGGATCGGCGTGTGCATTGTTCTTGGAGGGAAAAACATTTTTTTTGTTGAGTCATTTTGGGTGGAATTGTTTGCAATTCACTAATAGACTCCTTTAAGCGATTTATTGGACACTTGAAGCCTGACAGTCAATTCTCTGTACTATTTCTTTGCGGAAACTAACATCAAACCCTTCTCCGACTTTTATTTCTTAGTTGCAGTTAAACTCGAAGGTCTACTCGCACCGTAATAGATAATGGGTTAAGCGCCTTAAAAGGATTGGCGTTTTATAAGACTAAAGTACTTCGACCAAAGGAGCATTCGATGCGCCATTGTTTTCAGGCCTGCAAGGATAAACACAAAATATATATGCAACATCTTGAGGACTTTCATATAGCGCCACCTCTTGCTCATGTCTGACAAGGAATTTAACTGTCCTGAGAAAGCTATTTAGTTTGGCCATTCGAAGTTGCCACAAAATTTTATTGCCTTTTATTCGAACGGTTGTGAGAAGCTAGTCCTACTAAATTGTTATTTTTCAGATAGGTGTCATTTGCACAACTGCTGATTTGCTAAAATATACTCGCAGATACCTTGAATGTACTTGTAGCTCAAGATTTTGTAGTTCCTCCTTTTTGATGGTTGAAAACAAGCAACCCGAATTGCAGTCGCTTGAAGTCAACTGAAGGAATCATCGGAGTGCATTAATATTGCTGCTTCAATGGCAATTGGAAGCAATTTTTATGTTACTAGGTTAGTTTCCTTTTTCAAATGACGCCACGCCCCTTATTGACTCCCAAATCCAGCTTGAAAAGTGCTTCGTTTAAAACACCCCTTCATAGTTCGAAATTTTAAGACTTCATAGGGGTTTTAAGTTTTTATTTTAGGTACCGTGGGTGCCAAGCCTTGTTGCCCAAGACCGCTCACATTTTGTAAAAAGTTTCCAACATGAAACCTACATCCACTTAAAAATTTCAAGACTAGAGCTGCCATGAATTCCATGATATAGAGCATTAAATGACGTTGTCATTTGTATTATGAAAAGTGCCACGCCTCGTTTATGTACAATATGCATCGATGTAGTCAATTTCGCAACTATAGCTGCCATAAATGCCAATATATTGGGTCTTAATGACTGTTTTAAGACAGCATTGAGCCAGCTCTAATACAGCAGGGTTTGAAATTTGTATGTACCCCGTCAAAATCCTACGAAAAGTTGTATATTGTGACCCATAAAATATTTAAGCGTAAATGTTAAAAATGATTATATTAGTAAGTCATAGGGCCTTACTAATAATTATCTATAGCCTTCATACTAAATATTTTTCTAGGTCACAATATGCAATTTTTTATGGAAACCTTCGATATTGTGAGTTCGAAAAATTTAGCTTGGACACTAAAAATGATTATTAGTACAGCGGATAGTGTGCATAGTTATAAAAAAAAATCTTAAAATTTGTGGAAGCTCACAATTGTGAAATTCTTATGGAAAATCCAGCTATTGTGAACGAAACTTAGAGCAGTGTGTGGACTTGAGAGTGACGACAACTCACGATACTAATAATCATATTTAGTGGACGGGCTAGATTTTACACTCACAATGGCGAAATTTACCATATAAAATTACCCATTGTGACCTACAAAATATTTTATGTGAAGGTTCAAAATTATTATTAGTAAGTCGTATAGTGCATGGCTATAACAACAAACTCTTGTCTAGACTTTAAATTTATTGAAGCACACAAGTGGCAAATCTAGCTATTGTGAACGAAACTAAGAGCCATAAGTGCATTAATGAGTCTAGTGACAACAACTCTATTAACTCACCATACTAATAGACATATTTAGTGTCAAGGCTAGATTTTACGAACTCACATGGGGTGAAATTTTCCATATACCTAAAACTACCCATTGTGACCTACAAAATATTTACTGTGAAGGTTCGAAATGATTATTAGTAAGGTCTTAGTGTAAATGGTTAGAAATAAACCATTAAATTTGATTTGAAGTTAGAAAATAGTTTGATTGGAGTCGCCGCTGATACAAAATTGAGTCACAATAGCCAACAGAAGTTGACTTTTGTTTCACTCTTGAAATGATTGATGCGACATAAAGTTAATTAACAAAAGAGGACTTTAGAAGAGTCGAATTTTGTAGTTTCTTTTTCCAATTGTGAATCATTTTAGTCATACATACTTGTTATATTAATAAACGTATTGATATACGCTGGGTAAAATTTATCAACTGGGTAATCAGCAGTTATGTCAAATTGTTGAATGCTAATTGACGTCTACTAGCTGACTTACTTGTGGAAATTTTTTTTTATTAATACGCGGGCTTGTTTTAAAGTGAAAAATAGTGAAGATATTACACAAGTACTGCATCAGTACTGAACGATAACAAAATGGGGCTTTCGAGTTAAAAAGACGGACAGATCTTTGAAGAAGAGAAAGCCATATTCCGGAAATGGCGGTCTCCTCTAAAGCTCTGGACTTTACAGTACACTTCCCACGTCAAAGGACACTAATAAGTATAAAAAAATATGACTATTCCAAATGTTACTTAAACTTTCAAACAAGTTAAGCTACACCGTCAAGGATACGTGAACTAGTTGACATAACCTCAAATGCGATGCTCACCTACCCACCAACCAAATAAATCGTAATTCTACCCATGGCAACATGAATTTTGTATTCAAACATACTTCCTTTACGATCATCACAGTCGGATAAAGCAACAAACCACTTTTCTTTGTTGCTATAGCTGTCCATTGACGCACATACACTACATAGACGGTCGGTTCGGTGGTGCTGCCTAGAGAGTGTATTACCAACAACCCTCCTACATGAAAAACTGCAAAATGCCGTAATACGTTTAAATTTATCTTTTCTTCTTTTTTTTTCTTTTTTATTCATTTTGTTGTTTTTCGTTCGCAGTTTAATGGGAGTTGGATTTTTTACTCGGCTTGTTTATTTTTTTTCTCAACACGGAAGTGAGTGTTAAGTACGTAAAATGTGGCGAGGGTGGTTATTACCTCTCGTGCGGGGGGAAAGCTCAATAAAATGTGCAAACATAGAACAAAAAAAAAATCGTAAACCACTTACAATGCAACATTTTCGAACAAATTTTGGAACTAAGCCAACCAGTTGATGAAAACGCTTACCTGGAACGAGAGAAAGAGAAACAAAATTAAGATTCAGCCGAGGCAATATGTGGGAGAGGAAATGCAGACGAGGATCAGTAAAAAATATAAAATAATATATTCAGTTAATGGGAATCGTTAAAAATGTTTACTGACTTCTGGCAGGCAATTAGCAAGAAACTTAATTTCTTATTTAATTAACAGATGAATAAAATTTGAAATTTTGTTCCGCGATTTGAAACAGATTGACCATGAAAAGTCGGGGTATTGGAAACCAATTTGTAGATCTGGTAGAAAGGCTTCAAGAGGGGTACATAGCAGCACCAGTGTTTCCTGTTTTACAGTCACTTTAGTGAAAAATAATAGTGTCGGGTGTAGAGCTGCAATCCAGTCGTTTATATTCTCTACTCGGCAGGGAGCAACTGTGATCGATCTAAGGCAGACTGGGAGATTAATGTTTGAACGTTCAGAAAACAACAATCGATATCGATCAATGCTATATTAAAAAACGTAATAAATGCAGACACCGACAAAAGTTGGTTACTTTTCGACAGTCTGGTTTGAGAGCTAGACACAGATGGTCCTCGGTTAAGGTCCACTTACTTGACGACAAGGCATTATTGTGACAGGAACGATATTGCATTCAGTAGGTTTTTGAAAAACTTTTCAATAGTGTGAATATCAAATTCCACTTTGGGAACTGCTCCATATTAAGATCTATTACTTTCTGAGAAGGCTATACGATTTGGGGGAGCTTCTTAAAAGTGACGCGTCTTCAATTCCACATGCAAACAGGGGAACTTAACAATATTCAAAACTCTGCTTTAAACTTATTTAACAAACAAGAAGTGACTACTTGACTAGTTGAATTGGGACATTCAAATCAATTCAATTGATGCTTCGCCTGCCTGGGATTGGACCTCCATTTCAACTAGCCGGCAATTGATGAAGCCCGCACTAAGCTCTGCCAGGAATATCTTAAGTTTAGGAGGCTATTCCACCGTCAAAACCGAGCATCTCAAGCTTAACTTATGTAAAAAGATCCCATATCCACCCAACGACCTCCAATTCGCATCTGACAAGCTTGACTCTGCTTTGACATTTCGAATGACTTCATTGCTTCAATCACAATACTGAGTGTGGGTTGTCAACAATAGTTCCTTACACCTAATGCGTTACACCTAATGGCTACCTCCAAAGACAGACTACGGGAATTATCGTTTTTACACTTTCGCGTAGCACCAGTAATTAGCATCTCATTTCCTGTGACCATACTCGGTTGGAGCAATTAATAAGCGAGCGAGGTTTAATGAAAGAATTTGTCACTCTTGTCGTAAGATGACGACTCTATATGCATTGAATTGGAGCTTAAGTGGTTGATCTAGTCGAACTGGACTAGAGCTCTCCAAAGTGTTGAAAAGTCAAGGTTGGCTTTATATAGAAAAAGAAAAGACCGCGTTAGCGGGAATTCAATTAAAGGGCTTCATTCTTTGTTTGATAAACGTTTGAGACGAAGCAAAAACACACTCAATGCCACTTGAGTTGCTACACTTGTGAAAGCACCTTAAAGCAAGGGCTACTGCTGGTACATTGGTAACGAAGGTTAACGGAGGTATACAGGGTATAAAAAGGGTAGAGCTTTGTTGGAATTGAAGTGGTTTAGTGACGTTTTACAATGTTGAGTGTTGATTGCGCTTAAAGGTTGAAATGTTAAGTTTTTCAAGTGATCTTCGGTCCCGTTTTAATGGACGGGCTTGGGACGAGATTCGACAGCGATAAGTGTACGACTTCTGCGACGACATTGGCTTGCATGATAAGTAAAGTGCTAATCAGACGTCTTTGACAATGCTTCGTTGATGTCATTTCGCTTTACACGTTTCAAGCCAGAGGGAAAACGCAGTAAAAAATATTTCACTTTACGTGGCCAGCCCAAGTGGAAGCAACTTGGTTTTGAAGTCCACAACTGGAGGATGATTAAAGAGAGAAGGAGGGATCATGTATAGTATAGTGGAAGAAAATTGGAGTCCACAACTGCAGGATGATTAGAGAGAGAACAGGGCAACTAGAGAAGCAAATAAACACTGCAGACTTCAGCGCCCACTATGACTATTGGGTTGCTGTCTTAGCTTAGTCAAGACTCACTTAGATCACAATTATTGCGCCACAATGTTAGCACGTAGGGTCGTAGGAGAGCGGGAACTGAAGTACAATAAACATTTTTTATTTGGAAATTTTAAACTCATTAAGCTCTAAGCGCGATATAATTATTTTTATATATTATACTAGCGAACCCACTGCAACGCCATCTGCCGGGCTGATTTGTGAATGTAAACCATCCAGGGCACCACCCAAACGCATTCGAAAAAATACATTCAAATCGGTCCAGCCGTTTAGGAGGAGTTCAGTGACATACACACGTACAGTATAATTATATATATTAAGAATTATATATATTAGCTCGAGCTAAGCTAAATTTTATCTGGTCTCCAACTTTTCTCTCCAAACATCAGCTAAAGTCCTAGCTAAATTTATACATAGAGATAGAGAACAGCTGTTCTTAGAAAATTACTTCAAAAATTCAACTCTCTCTAATTTTAAACCATTTCCGATTCTAGGTAATCCTCGTCGTGGAAATGATTAAAAAAAATTCATCCTTGCTTACTTCCACCGCTCACCGCAATACAAAAACGCAACAAAACAACAGAACACAACGATCTGTCAAGATTTAGCTTAAGAAAATGTTCACGGTAAATTTTCACAAATACACGATGAACATTCTGAAACAAAAGTTAGATTCTTTAACTCGAGCAGCGTACCACTTAGCTAAATGGGTTCGCTTAAATTTAGCTCAGCTAAAATTTTGGCTCCCATATAAAATTCTCTCCAAAATTTAGCTCGAGCAGCGTAAGCTTAAATCGAAGACAAATTTTGACATACCTAAAAACGGATGAAAATGATTGTGTTGTGTTTGCTAAGAGTGTTTTGAAAGAAAACGCAGAGAATATTTGCTTGAAATAAAAGAAAACGCAATAGCCGAAACAGAGATATTGTTTTGCGAGATATCAAGATATTTATGTCCCAGTTATAGCCTTACGTAAAATGAGTTTTTTTTTTACCTTTAGGCGGTCATAGCGAAAATTCTGTCAGAAAAATTCTCTACGAAAACAATTACAACAAATCAACCACCAAAGATTGGATTCCATCAGAAAAAAAATTCCCTACAGATAGAACAGTAAAGAAATGAAATATTTCAGTGAAATGATTTGTTTTTTTTGTGGAATTTACTGAGAAGTAGATCGAAAAAAGTTTTTTTTTGTACGGAAAAATTAGTAAATTATTTTTCTAGAAAATTAAAAGATTATTTGTTTATTTTTTTCTGTGATTAACCAACTTTATAATAATTAAGCAAGATTTGAAGACCAGATTGAATTCAACCATTGGGTATAAGAGATCAAAAAAACAAAGGAAATTTTATTTATTTATAAATACCTACTCTATCAGAATGGAACAATTTTTCAGGAAGACCTCTGCTTTCAGTTGCCCTCGAATGTCAATTGGGTAATAATAATTGTTCCACCATGGTAAAGAGATTTTGGAAAGCATGAGGACACAAATGGAAGTTCTCCTTATATTTTTACAAATATGGATTTACGCGACACGAAGGAAGTTTCGGCATCCACTTGCTACTTGATAACATCGTCTTCTTCAATTTATGCCTAGTTTTGCAATTATTTATATATTGTGACACCTTTGAAGTTTGAATTTCGAATTACATGTATAAATAAAATAACATTTACCGACATCTGTCATGAACAAATGGCTTTTGTCCAATCTATATCATATTCAAAAAATTTGCAATTAGAAAAGAAGTGGAGACTAGGGACGCCAAAATTTAGCTCGATCAGAATACTATAGTTTAAAGGCAAGCGCTTCCACCAGTGATCGTACACATAGGGAAAAATCCCCACACATAGGTATTTATTTTCGACTAAGAAATTGCTTCATTGGGGAAAAAGGACAGATTTTTAATATTTAAAACCGTTTGCTGTGAACGTATAGTCATTTTTCATATTTTATTAAAAACGCCTGATAAACGAGAACATGCATGGTTATTTTTTCTAATTTCCAAATTTTGTTGTATTTCTATTTACACCTTAACGTTTTCCCCCCCAAGTAAAAAGTTATGTACTTTATACGCTTTCAAATCGCATTTCAGACACGAAATGAGCTCCACATCAGGATTAGAGTCATAAACATCGGAATAAACTAATTCAATTAAATAAATATATAAACAATCGTTTTGCGTTTCTATTTGTATTACTTTTCATATATAACGGCGCAGTGGCTTAGTGGTTAGTGTGCTGGACAACTAAGCGAGGGGTCCCAGGTTCGAATCCCACAGAAGCCCAAATTCCAACTCGGGGTTTTTACCACTGCACCACCTTTCGCAAACGTTTGACAAACATCCGAGAGTATAACTGTCTTGAAAGAGCTTCTCAATTAGCTGTTTGGAGTCGGCGTAAAATTGTAGATCCCTTCCATTCGTTCCAAAAATGAAAAACTGACACAAAACGAATGGTTGCGAGAAGCTAGGCCTAGGGTGCCTACGGACCTGTTGCGCCAACTATTTATTTATTTATTTTTTCACTTAAATAACCTTCTAACTTATTGTTTTGCATTTTTCATAATATCAAAAATCAATTATTGCTTCATGCTAATTTTATATGCGTAACGATTTTTTTTTAATAAAAACTAAAAAAAATTCTTTTAATTTTTCCAGATTTTAGGACGCATCACTTTTAAGAAGATCGCCCAAACCGTATATCCTTCTCAGAAAGTAATAGATCTTAATATGAAGCAGTTTCCAAAGTAGAATTTCAGGTTCGCATTATTGAAAAGCTTTTCAAAAATCTACTGAATGCAATTTCGTTCCTGTCACAATCTTGCCTTGTCCTCAAAGTAAGTGTACCATAACCGAGGACCACCTGTGGCTAGCTCTCAAGCCAGACTTATTCTTTCATACTAATTTTATATGCGTCACGAATTTTTTTAAATAAAAAGTAAAAATTAAACAAAATAAATTTCCAAGTGTTATGTAGGCAAGCAGATTTATAGGGGAAATCTTACGTCGGTAGTGAATTTTTCTCTTCTATCCAGCGATTCAAAGTTCAACGACTGCGGTTTCGAATATGTCCAACGACAAAATTTACATCACAAATAAAGAGGCACACCTCTGGATAACTACCCGCGGAACATGAATCAGCTTCAGGTCATCAAAAGCACGGGACAGATTCCCACAGGAACTCTGTCCACCACTAATATCTCAAAACCGATTCCACCGCAAACATACCTCCCGGCTCAGGAAGCCACTTAAAAAGTCCACAACCTATTGGCAGGATATTCCACAAAATCGCCCATAGAAACAACTTCATCAGGTGGTCAACTTGAATCATAAAAATACCTCCACTTCAATGTCATTCATTAGCTCGAACCGGCCCTATAAATTACCCTCATCATCCGCCATTTAATTAGCGTTACCATTAAAATGCCAATCGCACTTTAACTGAGCTGACATCTTTACGACACTCTCGCAACGGAATTATATTCAGTTGGCTAATGCAAAGGGCCATCTGCTGGTCGACTTCGAATTTAATTGCACCACCTCAAGCGGATCGATTAAAATCGTTGCACATTCGAATCTATATCAGTGCGGGGAGGGTGTGATAACACAAGGCCTGCCTACATTTGTACGCGTGCGCGCAAGTACAAGTACAACCAGAATCGTATAAATTCATGCGACCGGACACATTTTTAAGCATGCAATTTACATTCGACGAGCTCCAAATCGTGCCGTGACTGACCGATGTAGCGACAAGGGATTTATCATTCGTGTGCAGTAAATCTCGGAATATCCTTGAAGTGACAACATGTGCGCGGAAGGTCTTGCATTACATAAGACAGGCGATGAACGAACTGGCTCAGAGTCAGCTGTGTCAGCTGTGGAGTGCGTTTCAAGCATCAAGTGGAATACCAGTTATGATTCACAACTTTCCACACTTGATCTCTGTTCGATTCGCTCGATGTTTCACGGATGTCTCTCGACAGGCTAATTTCCCTTGCAACATGCGTGTGGCTATTTCTGTAGCACTGTACAGGGGGGCGATCTTAAAACTACTTATTGCCGCGTTTGATTGACTTTGACCATCACGGTCTGAAAAGTTTGCATTACCAACATAAGTCGGATACGCACAACAGCATTTCAACAGGTTACTGTGCTCGGAATGAGGAAACAGACAATTTTCTGAAAGGTTTTTGGAATTTGTATGCTCTACGCATGCGGGCGGTATTTTTTAAATTGTGAGCCGGCCGTTTGAAGGGTGCATTGATTTTGGGAATCGTTATTCACACTTCAGAGCTCAACTTGATTTGATCAATATTTGGACATTTGGACAGGTGTCTATAGTATTTGCCTATTACAGGCCACCTTTTGTGAACAACAAGATCAACATAAACAAACATCGTTGCTCAAGTAAACAGTGTTTGTTATGCCAACAGCTTTTTGACAATTGAGCTGTGACGAGCCGTGTTAATTGAAGTCTTTGTAATAAGGAATTAGTGGGCGAAAGTGACAGAAAATTTACTGTGTAATGCCGCGGGTAATGCGCATTCAGTTTGTCGGGTTTGAACGGTGGAAGGAGAGATTTGAATGGAATTTTCGGATTTATAATCCCTCAGGCAAGTCGGCTAGGACTAGTGACTAAGTTTGGACAATTCATCCACGTGTGAGTCTCATGCAGGGAGGGGATTTTATTCACTAATGAGTTAGATTTTTAAACTCCCAACAGACTCGACAATACTTGGTTGACAGGCCGACATCAAGCTAAAAAAGTACCGTCCCTGAGTGAAAGTCACAAGGTTTTGGTTTTGTTCCATAAATTAAGTGGAAAGTTTTATGGCGAGTGGGCATGAGGCGGGAATGGCGTCAGCCGTCACTCCAGTGAACCTTGTGAGGAAGAAGAATTTCTGAATGATTTAGGACAGCTTTGGAAGTTTCTAAGCCTGCAAAAAGGCCTTCTTTACTAATATTATATTGATAATTGAACTCAGCTTAAAAAAAGTCAAAATGTCAAAATTAAACAGTTATTGGCGCTGCAGATTACTTTAGACCTGTTTCTCTTTCAACACAATAAATATTCGATCAGAATTGAAACGCAAGAACTTTAATTGAAGCCAGAAAAAAAACCAGCGAGGAAAGAACAAAGTATACTGGGTCACTAATTGGCCCTAACAAAATCGGGAGACTCATCTAGGAATTGCACTCTTAGGTGCTTCAAAAATAAATGAAAAGTAGGCAAAACATTTGATTACATAAATAAAAGCTGCGACACACAATTTCCTTATGTCTTTCATCCAACAATAAACATTTTGCTCTCCGATCCCGCAGAAAGAAAGGTTCCCTTCGAATCCCAAAACGCTGGCTAGGTTTTCCACCCTATTAATTCGGTGTTGTCGTCATCACTGTCAGTGTTGTCTTTGACGTCAACAACCTTTTTGATTGTCGTTTAATTGATCTATAATTTGCGGCGCATCTGAGCCTCTACAAAGATCCAGCCCCCGCCAGTTCCATCTATCGCTAGATGGCTCCAATTGTGCGATGTTTTCTCTGGAGTAGAGTAGAATACTATTCGGTCCGGATTGCTGCAGTTGTATGTATGTTCAAAATGCCCCGGCTAAACTGATTAATTCGAATTTAAAAAAGGTCTACGTCGATGTAATAAAAATTTGCCCAGCAAGTAAAGTAGACAAATATTCAATAAATCAATTTAGGGATCCTTCGAATCAGCCTGAATGTATGCAATCGTTTTTGATAAAGTGCTCTTAATTTGTCATCCTGATAAATGTTTCGGCAAAAAGTGATCGCCGCTGAAAGTAGTCGGCTTTGCCAATCGATGGCCTTCTCATTCACCGCTCGATCTGAGATCTGTTGTGTTTGCTGACGGTGGAGTTAAAGTTTACCATAAGGCCTAAAAAAAATAGAAAAGCGTCGCACGCTATACCTCAAAAATATTTCTACTGGAAGATTTTTTTAAGAAGGCGGCGATGTGGAATGTTATTTCTGTGGCAGCATGTATTTTGTATTTGCTGCTTTCTCCCTGAAAAACGACAAACGCACGACTTCCAGAGCACGAGGTCTTCAAATTGATGACGCAGTTCTTTTTTCTGGCAGAGGAAAGCAATAATGTATTCCCTAAAGGCGGATTAAACTTTCAGAATCTTCGTACATCAACTCTAAGATAATTCTTCGCATATATTTGCGGAGAATCGGTCAATTGGCCAAGTGACTACCTAGACAAAAAATAATTGAATAAAACAGAGAGATTGTGAACTGTCATCCATTTTCGTTGCTGCTTGCAAAGTTTGTTGACTTCTTCTCTTGGTTGTCCTTCCTGAACTGCTGGAGATATCCCCAAGCGGGCTTAGCTTGGCTGTGATCCGACTCGATATTAAAGGTCGTTCTTGAGTCAACGTTAAGGTCGAGATATTTAAATTTACTATTACTTTCAATTTGAAATAAAACTAATACGAAAAAGACTTGAATTGCAAGAGCTGCATGAAAGTAGACATGAGATGCTCCGAAAACGTTTCCGCTACCAAATGGGAGAACAAATAATATTTTCAGCTAACAAAAATCAATTTGAACACTTCGCCAATCAAATTCACAAGGCACTGCTAGAATAGCAAAGCAAAGCTCTACAAATGATGTCAGGATTATTGATTAATAAACGGCTTGTAGCAGATAAATTATATTCAAGGTTGGTCAGATTTAATAAATCCGCTCAGAGAACATAACAACAATTAATCAATCCGAAAGTTGTCAGGTCGCGTTCATTATGTCCGCGCGCTAAGCGCACCCGCCGTGAATCGGTTGTTAATAGTTGTCGCCCTGCTCCGTCAAGTCGATTTCATGTCGTCGCGAGCGCGGTTTCCTTTTATGGTAGTTTTTTTTTTTTCCACCCTTCATATCCATTTGGGTAGCTATGTAGCTATGTCGGTCGCAGTGGCTTAGTGGTTAGTGTGTTGGACTACTAAGCGAGGGGTTCAGGTTCGAATCCCGCAAAAACCCAATTTCCAACTAAGGGTTTTTTCACTGCGCCACCTCTCGCGAACGTCTGACAAACATCCGAGAGTATAACTGTCATGAAAGAGCTTCTCAATTAGCCGTTTGGAATCGGCATAAAATTGTAGATCCCTTCCATTCGTTCCAAAAATGAAAACTCACACAAAACGAATGGTTGCGAGAAGCTAGGCCTAGGGTCCCTACGGACCTGTTGCACCAAAAATTATTATTATTATTAGCTATGTAAAATACAAGTTTTACAATTATTTTTGTTTTATTGTAAACTAATTTCTACCTTGAACATTTGGAATTGTACGATTAAAAGTTTGAATATTCAAGTGCGTTTCAGTTGTTTTCATGGTGATAACCACAGGCTTTTTCAAAAAACAAGAAAAATAGACCCCTGTGGGATCCCAATTTGTCAAAATTTTGCAACGCTCCTGGTGTCATAAATCTGCACTCGTCGTGACTTATTTCTAAGGTATTACCTAAACGACTCTCATGTAGAATGAAGTCACGAAATTGGACTTGCAATTCAATATAGGTAT
Source organism: Cheilosia vernalis (assembly GCA_949126925.1). Classification (NCBI taxonomy): domain Eukaryota; kingdom Metazoa; phylum Arthropoda; class Insecta; order Diptera; family Syrphidae; genus Cheilosia; species Cheilosia vernalis. The sequence continues at coordinate 12,741,279 of OX421361.1, read as the reverse complement.
ACCATGGCGTGGCTGACTATAGACGTCCTCTTTTAAGAGGACATGTCTTCTTTTAATCTAAAAAAAATGTCCGGTATCTTTTTGAAAAATAAGCAATTCGGCCTTTTTCTGGGTTTTCTCAGTTAACGAAATTGTTCGACAAGACAAAGCTACAAACAACTTTTTTTCAAAACTAGTTCTGAAATGTTCTCTGCATCTTTCTGGTGTGAACACGACCTATATAGTATTTGTGCCTGAACTCATTCACTTCTGAAGGCAACACCATCTTTTGCTTCTTTTGTTTAACAATCGTCTGAACACACCCACTCATTTGACAGCTCAATTTTGTTAAATATTTTTTTGTTATGTTTTATATTTTGTTTATTTGGTTGTTCATTTTTATTCTTCATTTTTTGAAGATGTTCTCTTTTTGCTGGGCTTGTATCTGGTCGCTCTTAACCATGGATAACCATATCTATCAAAAGATTTAGAAATGTCAACCAATAATCATTTTCTTTTATGCAGGCTGTTAAAATATCTGTGAGCTAAAATGTTAAATAGCATTCTCTGAAGATCCGCCTTTCTAAAACCGAAGAAATAATGATCTATTAAAAAAAACTTTCTAAAAAGTTGACATGACTTTTTTTTTTTAAACCGTGCACATTAAAGCTTAAAGTGACATAGGTCTAAAATTACTTAATTGATCAGGAGATGCCTGCTTGAGCAAATGTAGAATATCGGCGCATTTTAGTGCATCACGAAATACTCCAGAAAAGATCTGAGTAAATGCGCCAACACATAAACAAATGCAAAATTGTACTAGATTTAATAGATAATCGAGCGCTGAAGAATGGACAATTTTTAACGTACCGGTTGGTTTTTTCGTTCTAAAATAATTATCGGCATATTTTTAAAACAAAAAACTGTGTCTCTGGAGATTTTCACCATGATTACATGAATGGATTTTAACTGCACGAGACTGACTAATAGAGGTTGGGGTTTTGTATTCGCAGTCATAGTTGTGAAAGATTTACCCCGTTTGTCAAAAACTGATCGTTAAACAATACAGTCAATGGCGAGAAGTGGACTTATAATATTGACGGCCATTGTCCTTATTTGTTTGGTGGGGTACGTAAAAATAAAAATTCAATGGACCTTACTAATAATAATTTTTAACCTTGACACTAAATATTTTCTAGGTCACAATATGCAATTTTGTATGGCATATTTCGCCATTGCCAGTTCGAAAAATTTAGATTGGACACTAAAATCGATTATTAGAACCGCGGAATCTTGTCAAAAAATGTTTGTATTTTCTGGTACAATGTTTTATCCCAGCTATGAAAATAAATAAACAAACTCTAGGGAGGCAGTGAGAATCGGCTTAAATGACTCTTTCTTTAATATTCGCAATGAGCCTTACTTTTACTAATTTTAAGCCTTCACTTAAAATATTTATAATATCTTAATAATTTAATATATATAATTCTACTATACGTATGTATGTCACTGAACTCCTCCTAAACGGCTGGACCGATTTCAATGAATTTTTTTGTAAGCGTTTGAGTGGCGCCCTGGATAGTTTAGATTCACAAATTCAGATGGCGCTGAAGTGGGTTCGCTAGTCGGATATATATAATTCTTTCCGGTGAACCTCGGATCCGAAACCGCTCAACCGATTTCACCGATTTAGTTTATGTTTATAGTTGCTTCTAGCTTGAAAGATAGTATACTTTTGGACCAGATAGGTGGCGCTGTTGTCGATCTCCAAAACAACTTAAGCGATTTCAATGAACATATGTGGATGGGTATGGGTTTGAAGGATAAGATAATTTTGGACCCTATAGGTAACGCTATTTTTAAAGTTGTATAATCAAAATATTAAAGGACATTGTCAAAATAAATCACTTTGCGAAATGTGCGCGGGACTTAATACGAGAGAGAATAAAAGAGACTGACGTCCGCATATGCAATCATAACTCGGGAACAGATCCTTCGAATTTTACGATTTTAGGTTTGGTGAAGTCGTATTGGCCCAAGGAAGGACATATGTCATGAAAACGAAACCTTATGGGGATTACATTGGGGATAGAAATTTTTATGGAGAACCACACTTCGAAAAAAATGGACTGGATAGAAAAGCGGGCAGTCTCACTTGCAAGTTGCAATACAACAAAAATTATTTAAAATTCATAATTTTTTTAATTCTTTGGATGTTCTGGGATTACCGCTACACAATTTTAAATTGAAATTCGGCTCAGTTATAATTTTGTTGTGAAACTTCAATGCACCGAAAGCTTGCAACAAAATGCTTTTGATTTGATTGTGCAGAATCTCAAATCAAATGCCATGCAAGCAAACGATTTTGAGGGGAAATTTCAAAGGCAAACATATTTATTCCGAAGATTTTGTACTATAAATGTCTACTTAGTCAAAAAGACACAACTACTGTCATTGGCGCAACAATTTCCACATCCACCTTCACTGTAGTCCTCCCACACTTCATATAACACAATCACAAGTCACAATTATAAATACATTTCACATTTTAATTGTAAAACAAACTTTTTAATTATACACCGTGAACACCCAAACACCTAATATCGTTGAGATGCATAGAGAAATCACCGCCCAACCGAGGTCCATTCAAGTATCATGTAACACCCGATTCAAAAATGAAAGAGAAAAAAAATTAAGAAACAAATAGCACACTTTGCAAATGGAAACTGTGCACTAACCTTGGTGCAATTAACTGCGAACTAAGAAAATAAATAAATAAATGAACAAATCTAAAACTAGGACAGTAGTGATTAGCTCCGAGCAAAAAGCGCATGCATTCGCCTACAGCTCAATAAATGACAGGACGGACTTCGGTTTTTATTTTAAACTATCTACTCTCGGTCCCGCACAATGAAATGTAAATATTAAATTTAGCAAGCAATGTGAATGGTAAATACGAATATGCTCATGTACACTTACTTAACCACGAAATATTGACTGCAATTAACCTTAAACTTATAGGTGCCTCATGTACGTCGATGATTGTTATTATTATTAAAGTGTAATTATGGTGAATATACCTACGTTTTTTTAGTTAACTACCTGATCGATACTGTGTGAAATAGCTGATTGATAGGGTGGGCTGGATTGGTAGACGGACTGGTTTTTCTTTCGTATTTAGCTTGGGGCCGAAGTAATTATTTACGGATAATGTACGTATTTGTACACTCTTGCAGATGTTTCAAAAAATTGTTGATGAGCGGCTTCTTCGGGCTGTGAAATTGTGATTCAAAAGATTTAAAGAATTGGGGGCCAAACGTGAATCATCAATCGACCGGAATCCAATTGACGGCGCAGATAAAGGTTATAGTGTTGCTTGGAGGGAGCTGTTGTCAAAAAAAGGACGCCTTCCCTGAGGGAAAAAGAAAGCGCACAATTTAGTGCGTATCTGTCAAAAATACAAGACCCAAGCCACGAATTGAAAATGAGAATACGATTGTGGAATATATAAATCAACACTCTTAAAGGGGCAGCGGGGTCAAAGAGGTGTTAAAGGAGTCATTCGAAAAAAGGGGAAAACGTCCTTTTAATCATTTTTACTTTTCTACAAATTGCAAAGTTTCAGGTTAACAAGATAATTTTTTTTTCAATTTAAACATTTAAATTCTGCAAATGTAAAAACAAAACCTAATATGACGGTTTGGATTGTTTGAATGCTTCTAAAGGACCATACTGAAAGTGACAGATGTCTCCACTATTGGCGGCTTGGGCTGTGCGTTGTTGAGTCAGTCAGTCAGTCGATCAGTTGTCCGTTATTGAATCTATCAGTCAGTTTGACAGTCGATCAGTTTTAAGTTAGTCTGTAAGCCAGTCCAGGAGGAGGTCAGTCTATTAGTTAGTCAGTGGGTTATTCAGTCAGCTAGTCAGTTATTGAGTCATTCAGTTTTTCAATCAGTCAGTCAGTTAGTTAGTCAGAACCCACATCAGTCAGTCAATCAGTCAGTTAGTCAGTTATTGAGTCGGTCAGTTATTCAACTACTTAGTCAGTCAGTCAGTCAGTCAGAACCCACATCAGTCAGTCAATCAGTCAGTCAGTTATTGAGTCAGCAGCTATTTAACTAGTTAGTCAGTCCATTAATTAGTCAGTCAGTCAGTCAATCACAACCCACATCAGTCAGTCAGTCAGTTATTGAGTCAGTCAGTTATTTAACTAGTTAGTCAGTCCAGCAGACAGTCAGGCTATTAGTAAGTCAGTGGGCTAGTCAGTTATTCAATCAGTCAGTTAGTCATTCAGTCAGTTAGTCAGTCAATTCGGTAGTCGGTCAATCAGTCAGTCAGTCATGACAAACTCATTTAAAGGCATATAGATCTTATTGACACTATCGCGAGAGTCCCACACTAAAATTGCTGTCAGTTGACAACGTCTGCTGGCGTCTTCTGGGCTGTCAAAGATCACAACAACTGTTTACACGGTCAACTGCTTGCCCGATTGCCTATTACCAGACAGCGAAAGCGAAAGTGTTTATGAAATGGCCACTTCATTGTCCACAGAGGTGTGACAACACCACCAGCTGACACCTGAACTCATGCAGAACATCATTTTGTTTTAAACATGCCCGACAGCCGGCAACTTGATATGTAATCCGACACCGATACGCAGCAGCCTTTCACTTTTCACCGCTTTCGACTGAAGTTTACCACGAACAAGTTGATGCTTTACAAATAACAAATAAACCGCAAAAGTTGCCAAAAGAAATAAAAAAAAAAACACAAGAAAATTCCCGAAAACAAAAGAGTTGGATAACGAACTTGGTACCAACCGCAGTCAGTGGACTTCGTCTTCCCTATCTTCCATACATAATCGATAAAATTATACCCGTAGATATGCAAAAGTGGAAACCATTCCGTTTTGGACAACCGGCATATGCAAAGTGGTTGTGCCGAAGATTGTTTGACAAAAACAACAACAAGTGCCAAGTTCTGTAAACACAATACTGCGTGCTTAAAATTTTATAGATGTTTCACGCCTGCTCGGACAATTACATACAACTGCCTGACTGATGTGATTGTCGCGTCTACAACAAAAATACAAACATCGCCAACTTGTGTGTTGACCATTTTTGGTTGTGGAACTGCGAGGGAAAAATGCAGACAGCAATCACACGACACGTGACTGTTATACTCAATTAATTACCATCAATGAAATCGATTTATTCTCAAGTCGCACCGACTGACTGACTAATAGAATCATGAATAGTTAGAGTTACTATCTATGATCTGGTTGTGGGCACCATATTCGGTTGTGTTTCAAGTAACCGGACTCGCAGCCGCTCCTTGAGTGTTGAGTATACAGATCAGGTCAGCTGGCTTGGTTCAATGTCATCTCGCGGATATGTTGGCTCTGGCAGAGTCTTGGCCGGGCACCCAACTCTAAATGGTTGAAAGTGACCAAAAGTGCCCATTGGTCGGCCCTAATGCCGCCAGCGACCTTGCGAAACGTTTTGTTTTATGATGCATTTCATTTTTTTTTTTTTTATTGTTAAAAATCTGTGGTCGGCAGCGCAGACAAATCGCCACCAGACAAGTGTCAGACTCTACGACAGTCAGACTATACGTATCCCATTGTCATTTGAGAATCATCGTTAATCTGCCGTTCATTGAATTCGCGACTGAAGCCGACGATGAGCCGATGATGAGCCGATGATCTCAGCTGAGCATATAATAGTGGTAGACAGGCACAACTGTAGTTTTGGATTTTATTGCCACTTTGTTCGGAAACAGATTTATTGTTATGGAGATTCACAATCAAGAACTCAATTTGGAATGTATAGTTTATTGACAGTGGCATTTAACTGGCATGCTGTGTGATTTACATATGGCAGAGCTATTTGTTAATTAAGATTATAAAATAGTTTGAGGTTACTAAATCAGTGGGAAGTACTCTGTGTTGCAGTAAATGTGTCATATACTCAAGTTAGACTAGAGGCTAAATCAGTTTGTTGTAAATTATTTCCCACATTTCTGGTATAATTTGAATTTGGCGCCAATGTGTCAAGGTTCTGGCGTCTTGATACCAATTCAATTTTACACGAAAATATGTATGTATTAGTCTTTCACTTTGACCGAATTGGAATGATTAATGGGCTGCAGCGTAACTCGCATCATTTCTCAAGTCACAGGTGCATGTAAACGAGGTATAGGAGGTGAATCGATATTTCTATGATTTGCAATGCCCCAACTCACACAAGGTGGCGCAAAAGTAATTAGCCCATGTAAATTGATTCGTTTTTTTTTTTTCTTTATTTTTCGAAACGACTTCTCCTGTCATAGTGATTTTGACAGCTGTGTTGTAAACAGATGAGAAAAACGATATCATTAACAGTCTAAGTTGAATGTAGAGCGAATGGACATTAACGTATTGCCCTGAGGAGGCTTCAATTCCGACCGAGGTTGCACAGCACAGTAGAGAAAGGTCTTGGCGCCGACCAGTGGATAAGACACGTTACCTAAGCAGCAGCAGACTAATTGCCAAGGCTTGTGTGTTCCGAAATGTAGCGCCGCCCAAAAATGAGAAGTTGACCCTATTTAAATAACAGCCAGGGTCTTTGCTAAGCTGCAAAACCCTTTCACAAAAATCGGTAAGACGTTCAGGGCTAATGAGCTTCCAGATAAATCACTACTATACCACATGAGACATGAGTTTGACAGGGACCCAATCGTGGAACCTTATGGTCCATTCTGCCCAGAAGGTAGCTATTATGGTAGTAAAAAAATCCAACACTGAATATCGTTTTTAAATGGAATATATTATGGAATATGACAAAACAGCGAAGGATATCCCTAGTGGATGTTTCGCTCCATATCCATTCGATATAACACAAAGAAGACCGTTTTTCTTTAAGCCTAGTACGCTGCTGTTTCGGAACGCAAAATCAAACGATAAAATTATATTATTGCTGATACCCTGTGGATCACTAAACAAACCATAGCCACACATTTACGTCAATTGGATTCATCGTAAAACGTCAAAACTTAAACCACATGTATAAAATTTTGATCTTCGGCAGTAGTCGGCCATCTTTTGAAATAAAAACTTAAATTTTTTAAAGCACTTATCTAATAAAAGAAGTTTTTATTTGCTTATCTGGAAATACGCTGCTAGAGCAGTAACAGATATCGCGCCGTAGGTACGCATTTGAAATTTTAGTCTCGACTTGAAATTTTCGGAAGTTCACAATATCAAAATTTGTATGGAAAATATAGCCACTGTGAACTACTTAAGAGTCGAAACGAAAAATGTTTATTTGTAAGGCTCATCGTTTTCAATGTCCTCGTTGTACATTCAAATAAAATTCTATTAATTTATTTATTAGTTCTTATTTTCCGCTGCTTTTTCGCAGACGTTTCGCTGTCCATTTGGAGACCACCGGAAAATTGCTGTGAATGTTTTGGTTAAACATTGGGCCTTGCAAACATACGACTTAAAATTTTAGTAGTACACAGTGACTATCATTCAATAAAATTTCCTCAATTTTCTAGCGGAACTAAACAGATTTTTTTAGCACAGAAAAATTGTTAAAAGCTTAAAATATGCGATTCGATTGTAATTCCCCAAGAGAAACTCTCAAAAATTCCCCCCAACAAAATTATTGGACAATCATCGCATTGAACTGAATAACTGATCGCCAGTGCAGCTCTTTCCAGCATAAACGTTTCTACTGATTCGATTGTAATTCCCCAAGGGAAACTGTCAAAAATATCTCCCAACAAGTGAGGAATTTTGGACAATCCTCGCATTGAACTGAATAACATTTTTCGTTTTATTAAAGAGAGATAAATAGCGATTTGGAAACAAACACTTTGGTTGGAATCTTAGCTTAACAGCTCTAAATCAATTTTTTGTAAAATTGTAGCTGGGGTCAGAATTACCTTAGAATTGCTTTCGTGTTCATTTCGACTCCCTTTTGAACGCCTAAACTCCGGACAATTTTTTTTAATCATTAAATTCAGACTAATTTTAAAAATGTTTGGCGTTTTTGCTTTATTCAAAATTGTCTAGCCTATTTAGTTGAATTCGAAAGAATTTGTTTTAAAATTAATTTCAGTAACTATTATATCGCAAATAAATAATGACAGTATAAATATTTCTTTAAAAAATAAACGAAAATTGTAACATCGGAATGGGGCTTCTTTCTTCATCCGGGACTTTTTTTTTCGACTCTTTCTGAAAATGTTCAGAGGTAACACAGGCAGGGGTATGGTGAAGGCGTGCTGAACGTATTCAGAATAGTAGACGGCGGGTCCTGTTGTTTTATTTGATAAATATCCTTTGAGTGATACGAATTTCTTGGTCGCATTTATTTTTATGACTTTTTTTTTGCAAAAAAAAAAGGTTTCGGGTCTACTTTTTATCGCTCATATGTCGCTCTTTTTATTCGAGCTGCTCATTTCGACTAAAACTCTTCGGTTCTTTCAAAAAATATAATACAGTAGTCACATATGTCACATAGTCTACATATGTCATCTTTAGCCCATTTAAAAAATAAATCCAAATATTGTTTAAAACCAAATCGATTACAAAGATCGGCATTAAAGGTATAGTCCCTGAAATCCACGCTTCAAGTCGTGGATTATCAGCCAGTTAGACTGTTTAATTCGCCCATGTCAAACTAAAACTTGATTGTGCCATTTTTTTGTTTGCCATTGTTATGCAAGTTTTGTGCCTCGTGTCTCTTCAGCCTTCAAATGTACGACCAAGCTCTCTTCTCTTGGACAATAAAAATATAAAACTTGGTAGGCTTTCTTTACATACCGCTCCTGTGACTAAGGAAATTCATGCGAAGCAACTACTTCAACTTCTGCATATCGCAGTATAAGATTAAATAAACGTCACTCTTGCTGAGAAAGCTGAATTTACCAATTAACTGCTGAGCCCTAAATTAGGCTTTCAAATCCAGACCTCCACCGTTGCCCTGACACAAGTCTAAAAGCCTTCCACTTCCACGAAAAAGGAAATACAGACTGGAGACAGTTTTAACACAGGCCTGCCTGCGCCAAGGACTCATTCACTTTTTGGCCTAATGGGTCTTGATGAGTCCACCATAGGAAGGACGTTCAAACTGCCAAAACAGTACAGTCAAGTCCCGACCTTAAAAGTCAAAAGTCTATGGAAAGTTTTACAACAGCCATGAGCCGACTTGAGGCCTGATGGATCCACTACAGATGGGTAAGACAGGTATAAATGCTAAATCCGTTGATGAACACATTTTAACTTTTGGGGGGACAGTCTTTGTGGAGCCTTTCTCCAATAAAATCTATAGGGCCAAGACTTTCATTTGAAGTGGTGATGAGTGCATGCTCACCCATTCAAGTTTTGTAATTTTGTTAAGCTAGGCTCTGCGCAAGTTTTTTTTCGTTTGCAATTCTTTCCTTATAATTAAAAATAAGAGCATTTTAGAAACCGGGATCGTCTGAACTTATTAATCATATTGGGGTTAAGCAATTAAAGGTCTTATGGAAAATTCTGATCGTTGAAATTTCTAGCAATCCCTCATCTACAGAAATTGCTCTCAATTATTTCTACTTGCAAATTTAGGTCAGAACTTTCCAAGCTCTCTTGTGGCAATAACATAGGCCAGATGGCCTGTTCGTACAAGCTCTCCCACGGCACACCGCCTCCATTGATAACCTCACGACCATCTCTATATACGTGGACCTCACGTAATAACAATTAAATACAAAAAAAAGTTAAATTCTCCGAAAAATCTCTTCCAGCTAACTTCGATTTATGTCGATGAAAAACTAAACTGATTACCCGCTCATGCCAAAATTGGTACACAATCGAGATAATCGACAGACAATTCAACGAAAAGTTACACACGGAGCAGAGAAGGCCGACCAGAAATACCCGTTTGACGCAGTAACAAAACCAAATGAATAACACTTTTAACAAAATCAGTCAAAATTGTTGGCCAAAATTCGAAATGATTCATTTTACTAAATACAATTTTCCGGTGGCATTGACCACCACCCTACTCCTGTTCATCATCATCATCAAAAGAGATTGCCATGAAGGCGCAAAAAAAGAAAACAAAGAAAAATGTAAAACAAAATTAAGAAGCCGAAAGGAAGAAGCAATAAAAGCAGTAAAGGGGGCAATAACTTGAAGGCGAAAAATGAAATCAAAAATTTCGTTCATTCAAGAGGGCCAGCGCAGGAGAATTACACAAACACAAAACCAACGAAAATGAGATGAAAAAAAGTTAAAAAGCGAAATGTTGGCATTGAAAGGAAATGGCTGGCAACAAGAAAATAAAAAGAAAATCAACAGCACTCTTGCACCTACCTATTGCTGGTCCGAAATGCGGTTAAAAACCGTAGGTGGAAGCGAAGATGACATATGATGCAGCCAAAAGTCGGCTTAGCAACTTTCCGGTTGGCGAACCACACATACACTGCACAAAGTGTGGGCGCTATACGATATATGACTGGTATCCTTGATTTGAATTTCTCGACTTGAGAGGATTTTTTTTTCTTTTTAAATTTGACGTTTGTACGCGTACTTTTCACTTTTTATCAGAGAAAATCGTTTCCCTTTCTTTTGGGGCGATTTATTTATTTTTCTTCTTTGCGACACAAATTAATTTAACACTGGACAACTTTTCGCTCTCAATTTTTATCCAATTTCGTCACTTTTTTTCAGACACAAAAAAAAAACATGAACATATGTTCGAGGAGCACATATAGACGAACGTTGCAAGGGAACAACACTTGGCCAACACCAACTGTGCGCTGCGACTCTTTTAATTGAACCAAATTCACCGCGAAACAAATCAAGACTGACTATGAGCTGACATCACAGCGTTTTTTGTGGCTAAAGTTAAAGACTCGTTCTTCTTGTTATAAAATAATACAACACACAATCAAACGCAAAAGCGGAGGTCTATATACATCTCTTGCGTATAATCCAGTAAAACTTTGGAGACTCTTTCTTTTTTTTGTTTGTGCTGTTTTTGTGGTTCTTACGAATTTGTGTATCTACGTGTGGATTCTTTCAACTTAAGATTCTAGTTTTTGGGGCGCAAAAGAAGTCTTTTGAGGCAGAGAGTGCTTAGATCTGCAGGTAACTGAGTTAGCAAACCGTTTGGGTTACCCGCCAACGCGATACTGAAACCGATGTAAAGGTGAATTTCGAATATATAAAAAAAAAGAAGAAGGAAACTGCCAGAGTGCCAGATGCCAGTGGCAATGGCAGTTCGCTCTCGCACTGGTATTCTCTCTCATTTGTGTGTAGTAGATGTCGACGTGCATCGGTGGCTCTGGCTTGGCTCAGACCTCGGAGTGGGCCCAGTCAATATTGGTATGGTATGAAGTCAATGGACGGAAACAAGTTGCAATTGGAGGCGAGAGAAACCAGGTTTAAGAGAAGCCAAAAGAGAACACACCGTACACCGAATGGGTGTGGAATCCATTTGTGGATCGTCGCCAAACATTGATAAGAAGTCGGTTTTGGGGCACCTACTCGAAATCCAGTTTGCACGTCAACTCTTTTGTTTGTTACATCGTGTAGTTGTTATTGGGCAGTGAATTTAAATGAATTTTCGATAAATATGGAAATCTGGCTGACAAATTAAGACAGTCGTCGGCGATGGGATAAATTAGAAAATCATTTCGAAGAGAGTCGGTGAACTGACTGTGGAGGCGTATGAGCAACCTTCGCATTAAGTGAGGAAACAGTAATTTATTTAATTAAATTATGTTTAACGTTTAGTGGTTGTTGGTGCTAGTCGTTTCGTTTCAATTTACGAGGTTGCTGTGCCTTATTTAGAGTGAGAATCGAATTGATCGCAGCGTGGAATGGAGATGCCAGGCGGCAAGATAGAGACGGTGAAATCGAGAATTTGTGACATCCGCCAATTGGAAGCATTCTTTTTGAGGAATATCAATGGGGATGTGTTTGGGTTTGAGTAACACGCGTTGAGACTAACACCAGGGGTCAACGCCGTGATGGAATTGGCATAAAGGTTAATGTAGCCGGGTAGCTGCAGGTCGTTTTTTCTCTACTCGTCCAGCATTGAAAAAGTTCGGTTCAACCTGCGTTAGAGGTTATGAACGGATCAATGTCAGATTCAATATTTGAAGGGGCGGACTCAGTGGCAGCATTGCCTTTTGGTCCCCTTTTGAAGCTCAGGACCCTTGGCCCCCCCACTTTTTGAAAAATCATTAAAATGGCCCCTCTTTCAATTTAAGTAAAATTTGACTCTTTATTGACCGAAAAAGAATGCCAACATATGAAAATAAGTTATTTTGTTAAAAATAATTGTCTTTGTTGATCTGTTTTTTTTTTTTTTTTTTAATCTTTTATGTGGTGGCCCCTTTTTTTGGCTCAGGCCCCTTTTTATTCGTAAACGCTGCTCAGTGATCCCAGATTGAGGGGAATACCGATTTTGGCGCTTTTTGAATGAAAAAGGCTAAAAACTAAAATCTTCAAAAAACAATCTCTTGGAAAAGTGAAATGTTTAATTATAAATTTAAAACACCGTTACATCCACAAAAACTGACTGGTTGGTGGAATAATTGGTCCGTACTTCTTTAAAAGCGATACTGGCCACAACGTTACAGTCAATGGTGACCTCTATAGAGCCATGATTACTGACTTTTTCAGTCATCAATTGAACACCCGCATGATGTGCAGGAGCTGTGGTTTTCACAAGACGGCGCAACATGTCACACAGCTCGTGCCACAATTGATTTATTGAATGAAACGTTTGGTAATCGCATAGTTTCACGTTGCGGACCCGTGAACTGGCCTCCACGATCGTGCAATTTAACAACGCTTGAGTATTTTCTGTGGAGATATGTGAAGTCGCCATCAGTCTACGCTGATAAGCCCGAAACGATTGACCACTTGGATGACAGCATTCGCCGCGTTCTTGCGGATATACGGCCACAAATGTTGGAAAAAGTCAAAGAAGATCGTATAACAAGTTTCTAGTGCAGTCATTCTTCCTACCTCAGTGACTTGTCTCGCACCAACATATACGCTGTATCAGCCTTTTGATATGAAAATTCCCACACAAAGACAAAAATTTCCCTATAAATTTAACACACATTTTTTAGAAATGAATGCAAATATTGATTCCTATTTCAATCTGAAAACAAATTCGTGGTACATTGTAAGCAAAAATGGAATTTCCCCAAAGTCCTAGTCAAATAAAATACACGTTAAAATAATTTTTATAACTCACAAAGTCCATTTAAGTGTTTCATAAAGTACAGTCACCATAAAACGGACTTTACTATCTACAAATTAAACCCCCGGAAGGGTACATTTTATAGTTCAGTCTTATCTAACTGTCATCTGTCATTTTTAAAGCGAATTAATTGCTTTCAGAGGATGATTTTGTCTTGAAGGTATTTAGTATACCAGCCTCTCCTTGAACTCAAAAAGATCCAAGTTCACTCAAGTTTATCCAGTTAATAGCTACAGTGAGTTCATATACCTATGCTTTTTAGAATAGACAGTAAGAATAATAATTACTAATAGCCTACATCTTAACAAATTGCCAGTAAATTAGACAAGACAGTCATGTGCTCTTGCTCTTGTCGAGTGCAAAACAAAGAGCTGTACATTGAGTAACCAGAAGTGAATTTCTCCTCTTTAGCGATCAGCCACCTAACATGAGCACGACTGACCAGTGACCACTAACCATTAAACAGCTAAGTAGGTTAAGAACACTTTTGTATAACACAGTGGCAGTCCGGGTGAAGAAATTAAAACAAACAGAATAGCAGCCAAGACATACCAGCACAAGCCGAAAAGAATCTCGTCAAATGTTAGACTCTCCGACGATGGGCAATAATTTCCCTGCATGACTCCAGCGATTGATCATGAGCTCACATAATGACTCCATTTTACGATCGCAATTTGTTTGCATCGCTGCTTACCAACAGCGAATGAAATATTTACCAGATCGCATACGTGTATAAGTATATGGAGCTTCATTGTCTGACCAACTTTGTGTGACCCTAGCTAGACGGGAAGTTTATCTCCATCAGCCTCAGCCATAGAAGTTGGAGTGAATTTTTATTCAAATTTCCCGCTCAAGCAGCCTCTCCATGATGGATACCTTGATATGCGCCAAACCCCTCAATTAGCGTGTGCAACACAAACGTGCGGTGTAGAGTGGCTGTAAAATTGGCAGTTAAGCTGAGCCTGATGCGTGTGCTCGATCGTAATGACATATTATTAGTATAACAGCACGTTGCTTATGCCGCCAAATTGTTCAGGAAGTGCGTTCGAGAATTATTCAACTTTTGGCCCACTTTTGAGGAAATACACCGTTTCCTCGAAACAATTTGTCACCACAGCAATGACGAGGTTGACTTTCCCTTTCGATGCGGGGCTGAGTGCTAATCAATTGACATTCAAAGAAATTCTTTGATTTTGAGAAACGGCGAAAGTGATTCTGTGTGGGGTAAGTTATGTAAGAGCCATCGACATAGCTCACATCGATTGACCAAGTCAAATTCACGACGATCATTTGCATTTTGATGGCCAATTTCGGCGGAGCAGGCTTTGTCTGCGGCTGACATTTATTGGCCATTTTGTGACGCAAGTGACGACATTTTAATTGACATAGTAACGGGTTTTTATGTTTATAGCTACTTGTCCTATGTGACTTTTATTTATTAGCAGGCGATGGCGAATTTTGATGAACTGCTTAATGCACCGCGCAGTTGCTGTCATCGTATTGGATTTTTTTGTTTGGTCTTTTGGTCAGTGAAGTTGGCAATTTATGGGGGAAACATCAATAACTGTTGCCAAAAGCATTATGTATTGAAATATGTAGATGGGATATTGGCTTTACACTTTTGCCAAAGGTCGGTTGTTTGCCATTTGTACAACAGATTAAGGCTCACACAAGAAATGGTTGTGAGGCGCCTGGTGGAGGGTATTGTAACTTATTTATTTTAAAGGGCAATCTGCTCAAAAATGAGCCAATAAAACAAACATACTGATGAAACACGTGACGAAATTGATTAACAAAAAAACTGGCCAAAACAAACAAAAATTGTCCCCAAAAATATTCGAAAAACTAGCAACAAAATTGATTTGAAAAATTGAAAGCACTAGTCCAAGAAGGCGTCGAAATGCGCCTCCAAAAAAAGGAAAATGCGGAAAAGAATTTAGCGTATAGCGTTCCAAGAAAGGTTCTAAGAAAAACGTCCAAAAAACTAGTCTTAAATACTAATTTTTATCGTGCTAAAAACTCAGCAAAAAATGCTTTTAAAAAGGCAAAAAAAAAAAATATTGTAAACATGTGCAAAAATATTTCAACAAATCCACAAAAACGCGTCAAAGATCGTCTCAAAAACACGTTTTAAAACGCGCCGTACAAAGCTATGTGTTTCAAACAATAGTTAAAGAGCTCCCAAAAAACACGTCGAAGAACTCAGAAAGAGTGAGTTTTCTTGTGTACCCGGAAAAAAGTATACACGGGCTTGATCTGATTCCGCAAGAGTGTACCTAAGTAGGCTTTTTTGACAGTTTTCGTGCACACAATTCAAAAAATGTATTCACTCTGTTCTCGACTGGGAGTTGAGGAATTTAAGCAAAATGGGCGAACCGAAGCCAATGAAAAAAGCTAGTTTCGAACAAAAAGAATATTGGTCTTCATGGAGGAAAACGTAGATTTCGCTCACGACGGGTTTGTTTATTTCCCTAATATTATATTTTCTTATACCTATACATAGATACATATTTATTTTAGATTTGAATCAGATGGGGCTCATTTAAAAGCCACTAAATGGCAAATGACGTTCATTTAAAAAAAAAAATTTTGAATTTTTCCCAAAGAATTTGTGTTTGGAAATCCGATACAAATCGATAAACTGCTGTTCTGTTGCTTCTTCAAAGGGATCCCGAGAGTTTCTAATATTTCTTCTTATAATAATTAATTTTCTCCTGTGAAAATATAAACGTAATATACAAAATATAAACAATTTAATATACCAACATACCGACTTTGTCGTCTTGTGTGTCTTACAATCGCTTTCATTTTCCTTTTTTTAAACAAAAATTCTGTCAAACAGAATTCAGCTCAGTCGGCTGACAAAAATTGTTTCACTCAGCATATTCAAACTCACAGCATGTTGCGGAATCGCGTGAACTGTGTTTGGTGTACATGGGCAGTGAGTGGGAGTTTCGTTAAGCGTGTGCACGGGCAAAAAACTCACTCTTGCGGAATTGGGCCCCAGGTCAAATGTATGTCGTGAAACGAGTCCTAAAACGACCCCAACAATATATTATGAAATCGCTTTAAGAAAGCCCCGCAAAAACTGTACTTCAAATCCCCCCGAAAATGTGTTTAAAACGCATAAGAAATGCGCCAAAACTGGATTCAAAATAGGAATATACCAAAGCGCAACCATCTCAACGAAAAAAATTAGAAAAACGTAAAAACGAGTCGCAATTTCCGCAAGAAATGCATCTAGAACGCGTTGGGAAAATAGTCTTAAATTGTGTGTCAAAACATGACTTAACCTTTGCAAAACGCGTTTAAAAACGGCTATAAAAGGCGTCGGAAAAACTGCCCATAAAACACACACTAAAAAGGCCTATAAAATGTTGCAAAATATGTATAAAAAAATCGAAAGAGGGAAAAAACCACGCGAAATCGTATAAAAAACGCTTTGTAAATCGCTTCAAACAAGAGCTAAAGAAACAAAAATCAAGTCGAAAAACTGGTCGAAAACCGAGTTCTAAGCGTGTTAAAAAGACCCCAACAAAATATTATGAAAACACAAGGAAGTCCCCAAAAACTGTACTACAAATCGCCCCGAAAATGTGTCTAAAACGCATAAGAAATGCGCCAAAAACGGATTCAAAAAAGGAATATACAAATGCGCAACAACCTCAACGAAAAAGATTCGAAAAACGTAAAATAAGGCGTAAAAAACGCGTCGCATTTACCTCAAGAAATGAGTCTAACAACGCGATGGCAAAGTAATCTTAAACAATAAACAATTAAAATCGTGCTCTAAAACATGACTCAAAGCTTTGAAAAATGCGTCTAAAAGGCGTCGAAAAAACTATTCATAAAATACACTGAAAACGCCTTTAAGATGCGTCAGCAAAATCTTAAAAAAAATCGAAAACGGGCAGAAGCCACGCCGAAAAACTGGTTAAAAATGTGTCGAAAAACTATTTCAAAAAAATTATTTCAAAACGGTAGTCCAAAAAGGCGTCGAAATGCGCCCCAACAAGGGAAAAGGCGAGAGAAAGGTTCTAAACAAGCGAAATTAAATACTTTTTAAAAGTGCGCCAAAAATATCTTACACTATTTCAAAAATGCGTCAAAAATGGATTCCAAAATAAAATATACAAAAGCACAACAAGCTTCGAAGAACGTAAAAAAGTGTAAAAAACGTGGAAAGTGGAAAGTGGTCTTAAACAATAAACAACAATATCAAATCGTGACTTATACTTGGAAATGTTTTCAAAAACGTCTATAAAAGGCGTAGAAAAAATTGTTCATAAACACAAAATCAGGAAATCTAAAACAAAAAACAAAACGGGCAAAAAAGTTTCAATAATATAAAAACGCATCTTGAAAAACGAAAAGGACCCTAAAAAGGGAATTTAAATTAAGCTTAAACTCAACAAGTCTAAAAACGCTTTGCAACTCGCCTTTTGTTCGACTTTTGGGTGGTTTTTGAGCATATCCAGAGCATTTTTGGAAATATAGGAAATTGCGTGAAGCCAACACCAGTGGCACAAGTTTTTGCAAGCTAGTTCTATTACACTTGCGAACGCAGTTGACATGGCCATTACAGGCGGAACTAAGCTAGCCTGCACCCGTGAAATTTACAGCGACATCGACCTGTACGCTTTTGAAGGCCGCAAGTATACACATTGAAGAAACGCGTCCAGTTCAAAACAAAATTCTGTGGGAATACCCACACTCGAATAGTAACCAATCAATCGGGTAGGTCCACTAATGGAACCTCTCCTGCAACGTCTGCCGTACTTCCTTGTTCGATATTTTTTGAACAAACATTCAACGGGGTTTTTTCATCATTAAAATTCCTCCAAACACTCGCCAGGCAAATGTTCTTGACCATCGTTTTGACTGGGTAAATATTTGCCTTTGGCTCAAGCGATCTTCTCTCATTAAGAGATTTCTCCATTGTGCTTCAGTTGCTTACTTGCTGTTGTTCTTTTGTTTAATTAACCTGCTACTGTATTTTAAGTGCCCCTGCGCTTCAGGTCGTCGTGTGTAGGCGGTGCACCACCGACTTCGCTTTAATTGAATTATTGACTCGAAGATTTCACAGTCGATCATCATCTTGCACGTCTTCATTGACTGCGATTAGATCTTGGCAAACAATGCAAGTCGGGTATGGGCTTCGATCCTGCTCTGTCTGTCGTAAAATATTCAAATTTCCGTTTGTACGTCAATTAAACTGCGCAACCCGAAAGTGAATTAGACACGAACACAACAGCAAGAGTGGGTAGAGGCTGTCGAATCTTGTTGCCAAGACCCCTCGAAACGTGGGCCGGGCCCGCTTCGTCGAGACCCATAATTACAGCGATTTCTGTGTGAGTCTGGTGAGTCTGTCTCTGTAACCATTGCAGACTCATTACACACCACCTCGTTGAATATTCGACAATTTCGCGTTGTAGTTGTTCATATAGTGTGCGGGGCACGTGTGTGTCTTTATTGCAATTGGCGCGCTGTTCGAAGCGCACAAACGGCGAAACGAAAAGGTGTTAAACACGTATTCACCGTCGGTCGGTGTAATCCATCATTTGAACACACTCCGTCTTTGGTGGAGCGACGGACGGCGGGCGCGCTATTTTTGGTCGAACCACACCTGAGACACTTTGACGACACTGTTGCACCATTTAAGGAGACGGCAAGATGATGCCATACCGCAGTTGGCTTCATGCTGCACATTGAAGAATGAAAAGTCGTTAAAAGTCGGAAAACAGTGTAAATAGGTAGAGCTGAATACTCCAACTCTCTCTCGACCGGTGGTGGAGGAGATATCGCCGATGTGTGGTCGGAAGTGTACCCCAAATCCGTATGCAAATCGGATTGCAACCAACATGGCACAGTTGACACATAAATCTTGTTGTTACATTTCTTTCTTCGGTTTTTTCCTTTTTTTTACTCGATGACTTAAGGCTGCCTCGTTAGCCGTGGGGTGGTTATGCAATGGCATGGGGGATGCTGTTGTCTAATACATTTCGCTTGGGGCTGGGAGTTTCCGGGACGGTTTGTACATGAGTGACTGGAAGCTGGGAAGAGCGACATACTCTAGGCGTGTGGTGTGGTAATGATTGATTGAGAAAGTTAATTGCGCGAGTTGAGATTTGTTGTTGAGTTTACATTGTGCGCTGGTAAGGGCTTCGCATCGGGAAGTTGCTTTGATTGATGATGGGTTGGTTGTAAGGAAGCGGTCAGTTTCGTTTCACATATATTTAATTAGTTTGTCACTAGAACTAGATACTTTGTATCGTTCGAAAGGTGTGAAGTGCGTCAGCAAAAAGTTGACAACTATCTGTAGTTTGTATTTGTTTTGGACTTGAACGAGTTTTCAAATCGACTTGGTATCGCTGAAGAGATTCTCTCTCGTTCATCACAACGAATCAACATTGATCTAAGTGTGGCGAGGGTGGGTATACAGGTTTATCCTGCCTCGCCAAGTCACAATGCCTCGTTTGTGGCAATGTTGATCGTATAGCTTGTGCTGATCCAAGTGTTTATTGATTGGCGACAGCGTGGCAGATGTCGCTTTACGAACTTCAGTTCGGATATAAGGTCACTGAGATCGAGATCGCTTCGCTCTGCTTTGATAGGCCTAATGGGTTTTTTCGCGATCTTGGCACTAATTGCTGTCAGGCGAATATTTAGCCCGGCTGAAGTACCTACACAGTCACTGGGGCAAAGTGATTGTTGTCTTTGCACCACCCCAACTCAAATACAGTACAACACCCTGTCAGGGGCTTTTCCAAAAGAAATGAGCACGACTGGGTGGCACTTAACGTCTATTCACAACTAAAGGCGGCTTTAGGTTTTTCAGTTTTCAGGAAGAAACAGAATTGCTAGAACCAATTTTTTTGTTCTCCCATCATCGCTATGCCTTTTCTGTTGAAAAATCAAAACCCCGATAGCGAAAATTTGTCACGAAAACAATTGTTGGTAGCGGGTCGAAATGCTTTCAAAATTCTGTGTTGTGAACTTTTTTCTTCTCACACAAAAATTCTGCTTTCCGAAATTCACCTTTTTTGAGTTCTAATTTACAAAATTCTGTTTTTTTCCACTAGCAAATATAAACTACAATTTAAAGCTTAATTTTTTTTGTAACAAACTAATATGTAAATACCACGAAAAAAGAAACAATCTCAAAATTTTTAAATTAAAATTAAAAAAAAAACAATGTTAACTTAAAAAAAAAAGTTATAATACTAAAAAAAATATGATATCCAAAAAAAAAAACAAAAAACCCGACTGAATGTAAAGAAAAAAACTAAAAAAATGCGTTACCGCTATAAAACTTCTTCTTTTCATATGTTTCCACTTTTTTTAGTTTAATAAATACTAAAATCTTACTTAAACTGAAAAAGGGACCAATTTGATAATTTTTAAGAAAGTGGGCGCCAAGGGTCTTGATGCTAAAAAGGGACCAAACAAAATTCTGCGAAACAATAAAAAAAAAAGATTGGAGAACGATCAGCGCTGAATTTTGAGGGCAGAATTTTGTAAAAAAAGTTTTGACCCATCCAGAAGTTTGACCCCAGACCACAACTATTGACGATGGAAAAAAAATATCATTCTACCCTTTTCCGTGTAAAGAATCGTTTCCAAAATTGTGTTTTAAATAAATTACACCCAGTGTTGCTTCATTTGCTACTCCAAGAGCTGTTTCTGAGACGATGAGAATCTAACCATTCTACGCTTTTCACACACCCACGCTGAGCCGACAAAGAATATGAGGTGTCATTAGAAGCAACATCTTCCAGACTCTAAATAAAATATGCGTAACAAACGAGATATTCTTTCATAACCAATGATAGAGACTTTATAGTTGTGGATGATCAACTATAGTCTGCCTTTTTTTGCGAATTCAAACGAAGCGTAAGCCACACCCTAGCACGCGCGTGCAACTGTTTCTCTCTTCCTGCTGGTTATTGAGACTTCAAATTGTATTCTGACATCCTGGTGCCCTTCCCCCCATATATGTGATTTATTAACACTTTTGACGAAACCGAAAAAAAGATAGAAAAATAACTAAATCACGACTTGAGCACTTCAAATTGTGCTGAAATCATCTCATTAATCGGCTTAAAACCACTCAAGCAAATTCAATATCTTAATGCCCCATCACGGAACAGAATCTATTGATGAATCCATAAAAGCTACTACACACAATAGATGCGAATTTAATTTAGACACAAAAAAAAATCGTCGTGTAGCTGAATTCTTTCTGTTCGCAAAATGCTTAAAATGTTTTGCCGGATAATCTCGGAAGGTGGTCGATATCTAGTATAACTATATGTACTACAAATTGTTGGGATCGTTAAGGGCATTTGATTTTGTATAAGGAAATCGAAAAGATAATTATGTAAGATGAGCCCATAACGCTTTAGCAATGTCCCAGGCTACTTGCTGATAGATGCTACTTTTACACTTGTAGCTCTATGGAAATATACGTCTCTGAGAAGGCAGTTCCAAAGATTGCCGGCCTTGTAGTTCAAGCAAAGGTGTATGATTTCATTGGAATGGCTGGTAGTCAGCCATTTTGATTTGTGGTATCAATCAAATACATCTGTCACCCCATTTGACATTAGGTACATGCGAAGAAGACACTTAGAAATGGTGACAAGATTCTTAATAGCAAGATATTGGCAAAAGTTTAGTAAGGTATATACATTTCATTTGACATGCAATTTTGAAAGCAAAAATGGGAACACTGGGTCTGTCCCCAACAACTTTGCATTCGTACATATTAGTCAAATTTAGCCACACTCATTCCCTTACACAAAAGTTGGGGAGAAGAGAGCCAAAAAGAGAGAACAAACAACTTCTCCTCCATAAAAAACCTGCAAATATTAGCCCATGAAATGTCTTCGGGCTAGCTGGTTATAGCTGACACCTGACAGATTGTCAAATGCTAATTTCTAATTGGATTTTCATTGGATGTCCATTAAAATGTAATATCCATCAATTTGACATAAGAAAAACTACAAAAATAATCTTAGCCGCAACTATTTGACATCCATTTTGACAGCAATAATTTGAGATCCATTTTGACAACAGTCTTGAGAGGAAAATGTTTCAGTCCGAATTTAAACATTTCTATTACATTTTGAAAAAAAAATAATCGTAGATAATCGTCAAATCATAAATTTTTAACAGATCAATTCGACCAAAGTAAGCTCGTACTGATATTTAAGATAGATCAATTTGACAGCAACTTGGAATGTTGTACAAACCGTTTAAAATGAATTTTAAATAGTGGATAATCCGCTAAATATAAACAACAAACACAAGTTTCAGCTGGAATTTCGATCCAGAAAAGGTCTAAAATATTGATGACAACGATTTGACAGAACATTTTGTCAACAGTTTTGATATAGCTCTCTAGAAGGCTTGTCTTTTTGTAGTAGAACACCAATACAACGCATGGCGGTAGTCGCGCCAAAACTACGGCTTGAACATTTTTTAAAAGAAATCGCATTTTAAGACTTGGCTTTCAAAAGATTTTTAAAAGAGATAAAAAATTCGTTGTCCCCTCTATGTAACGTATCGGTCTCAAGCTCGACTTTGACAATTTTTGTTATCTGACGCAATGTGTCGATAGGTCTTTACACTAAAGAAGTGTGTCAAAGCTTAAACTAACCTATTAAACGCACCACTTTTAGCAAGCCCATAGGTAAACTTACTTTTATGAGTTCATTGTATGTCGAAGGTGCTTTCATTTTATTTGTCCTAGTGCTCGGAAGTCATCTTATATCTTCTGGGAACATTAAATGTTGCAACAAGGGAAAACCGCTAAAGTCGAATTTGGTTATTTTTCAGGAGAGCATATTCAAGTTTTGCTTAAAAGTTTAAAATTACAAATGATGGTTCTAGGCTATCTATTAAAAGTCGGCCTTGTAGTTCCAATTTTGAAGATAAAGAGCTAGAAAAAATTGATCTTGAAGATTGGGCATGCTCAATTTAATGGTAAAAAAAAACTTAATTTCGTCTAATTTCGACTTTAGCGGTTTTCCTTGCTGCAACAGATTTATTGGATCTTTCTTGGGCGCCATTTCTTTTGTTAAATTTACGCGGTATCAACCCGTCCGTAGTTCTATTAGGACAGCCGCTTTTTTAGAAGTTTGGAACCTGTCATATAACTTTCGCTTTTTTGGTCAGTGAAAATTTTTGGAGTTTTAGAAAACTGAAACTCATTAGGATTTTGTAGTTTCAAGGACGGTAGCCACCTGACGACGGGCTAAGTATCGTTACAAAAGAGATGCGGATGCGGCCCCTACGGCGTCGTTCATAGAAGCGAATCACTAATTTGCCTCCTCAAAGGTTCCCCTTTTCCATTTAATAAAGAATATACTTTCAAATAAGTTGACTGGTGAATTAACGATCTTATACGCTTTACCGAGCTTATCCCGTTGATAGACTAGATCTTCTAGATCCCAGATCTTAAAAATTATCGCCTTACAAAATTCCACAGCTGGACAGACTAACCAAAATCTCTCTCAGAAATAGTTATATATCGTCGCAACGGACCCTAAGGCCTGTCTCTGTTTTGTTTCACCCTTTATCAATTTTTGCTGTCTAAATAGAGAGGTTAAAAATAAGAAGAATGATTATGTGCTTACAAATGGGATATAAACATCAGAGTTTAACTGCTGAGTAATATCCTTATCACACCGAGCAAAAAACCGTGTTTTCGACGAAAACTCGTGGATGCATTCACACCGACCACTAACTAGTTTGACGTCTCAATCAGCTGTGAGCCACTAGACGTCAAACTTTGGTACAAACTTTTTTAGCTACAAATTTCGATAGCATCATTTAACAAGTTAAATTAATTTAGTGCATTTAAAAATAATATTAGATCATCAATTAACTGTGGAAAATGATTTTAAGTTATGAGTTGTGACATTTGTTCGGTCAGCTGATCTGCTAAATTTGCTGAATATTGCAAAAGGTGTGTTTGTTTCAACAACCCAACGATTGGAAGTCGTTTTCATTGTGTTTTCGTGGAAAACGACTCTAAGCGATTCGTTTTGAAAACTAAAATAGGTATGGGAAAACTTCTGCTTTCGATAAAGTTTCGAGTGTTTCGGAAGCGTTGCCGCTGAAAAATTAAAAAAGGGGACTAAAAAGGCGCCCCAAACAAAAAAAACTAATAAAGCAAAAAAAAAAAAGGAAACAGAGCAACAGACATTTATTTAAAAAAATATATATATATTCATTTAATATGTTTGCATTCTTTTTCGTTCAATAAAGACTAAAATCTTCCTTCAACTAAAAAGGGGCCATTTTCACAATTTTTCAAAAATTAGTAGTAGAGGCCAAGAGTCTTGGGGCTCAAAAAAGGGACCAAACGGCAACGCTGAAACCTGGTTTTCGGCTCGTTATGAAAAATGCATAAGTTTGAAAAAGAGTGGTTCGCAAAGCAAATACCTAATGTTCATTTTCAGGGATCGATATTTAATTAAATTACTAAAATAGGTCCACCTGGTGGATAAAGTTTTTACACTCATTTCATAGAAGTGTTGTCAGTACACAAAAAAGTTGGCTCACTTTATTTTTCAAATAAATACTTGAGTTGGCTGGTTGTAATATGTATAGTAAAGTTTCATTCCGCCATTTCCCCCTTCGAAAAACCTCTGTTGCGTCATTATCCTTCGTTCGTATATTCATCTTTTATGGAAAGCTTAAATGAAAATGTAGTTTTGCCATATTTGAAAATTCTATACGCGAAATGCCAGGCAAGACAAGAAGTCGTCGCCCCACCCTGTTCTCTAGTGATTAATTGTAAGGTGTTGTCAGCGAGTGGGTTACTTCTGCACCGTGTCTACAAAATCTTTAAGATTTGGCATCATGATAGATGCGTATTGAAATAAGCCGCTCGCAAGAACACATCAAGCAAGCCTCTGCGTGTGCTGCTGCACACACCAAATTTATAAGCTTACCTTGAAGCTAACGAGTTGTTTTCTTTTAACAGAGTTACGTATAGGTTACGAATTTTCTTTGGTGATGAAAAGCATTTTTTTATGCTTTATATGCATGCAATGTATTTCAAAACATTTAATAGAAACAACAAACTATTGTAGGATTTAATTAGTTAATTTAGCGCTTGTAGATATTTGCACGTACTTTGCACTGTGGGTAGACGCTTAAGCGTAATTAATCCATTAAGCTACGCAGTAATTTGTCTCTGTAATAAGCGTTTACTTAGCATTTTGAGTGGTAAATGTTTGTTTACCTAAAGTGGGTTTGATGGTTTGCTTTTGCTTAATTGTTGAATGTCTTTTTGCGAATTGTATTGTTGGTCAGATGTGGCTTTCTCTTAGAGACATGAACATCAGCCCACTCCAGTCAGAAAATTTTATTTATTCATTTTTAGTCCCCGGTTTTTCGGCACTAAAAGGTAGACGAAAACTTGAAACAGTTTTGACTTCCTATATTTCAATATCTGCAAAACAAAAATGGAGTGCCACAGGGTTCGGTCGTATCACCTGTAATTTTCTAGTGGATCCATCAACGATTTTCTATTTGTAACTTGAAAGTGGCTGATGGCACTGATGACATTAAATGTTTTCCAAATTTGATAATACCTATGAAAATCATAGTCGAAAACATGAAAAACTATTGCTAGGTATATCAAATATCGAATCGATGTTGCATCTGGCTGCATTTAGGCAGCAAGATCGACTTTTATTGAAGATACTGTGCAAGACCCTACACGGCTCAGCTGTGTGGAACAGAAGGACTGACTTTTACGAATGGAGGTTAAGAGTTGTTAGGACATTTTGATAGAATGATTCTGTGAATTTGTGTCAATTGAGCGTGGGAAGGGACAGCTACGCAATCATGTAGCACGGCTTAAAGCTGTTTAGCTCGGTAATACAAATTAAACCGGTTAAGAACATATTTTTTGAAATCTAAAAACATATGAGTTACAGGGGAAGTTCTGCGATCATATCTTCCGCAACGCAAAAACGGACACACTATTTCATTTATGTAAAAGCTATTTACAAGATAATGTCGAGGTAATCTCGAAAGGCTTCAAGGCTCAGTTACAGAGAGTTACATGCAGAGATGAAAAATATTGGAAAAAATATAGTGCTAGGAAAGATGTTATTGCAGACATTCCAATGAAAATAAAAACCAAAACAACTGATGAGGACTTCAAGGTTCGAGCCAAAGAAAAGGCGATCGATAAGAAACTTTGTTACAATAGAATAAATAAATAAAAACATTCTTTTTCAGTTTTCCATTGTTGGGACCAATTGCAGGGGCCCTAAAATTTCATGTCGAATTCGAACAGCTGAATGTACAATTTGTTTACAAATAAGAAAAGAAAAACTATATTTCCAGAACAACAGAACTGAACTTAATCCGGTCAAAGTGTGTACTTCCAACTCGTGAAGAACATCTGCCTGAGGCTCTAAAGCCTTGAAAACTCCTCTATTCCGGAAATACGGTTTAGTCGTTCACATTCCGCCCTGAGATCTTATTATGCCTTAGTCTTTGAAACTCCGTTACGGCCCTCGTTCGCAAGAGTTGACGAAAAAAACCTTTAGCTCTAATTTCTGGGGATATAGAACTGAGTCCTTAGCCCAGCCTCTGTTATGTGCCCACAAATAATTTAAAGATCGCCATCTATTGCAGTCTCTATAACTTTAAGAAAAAAAAACACCTATTAAATTTCTCCCTAGTCAAACTTTTTAGAATGGACGTGTCTTCTCCAGGGTATCTTTTCTATATTTAACCAGGCACGATATATTAAAAGAAATAACCACAAGCTTTCCAATGAACTATAAATTATTGTGACCAACTCTTTACCTAAGTTTTAAAAACATTCTTTACTTGCAGGCAATTCATGTTCTATTTTTAAGCAGTTTTATATTCCTAGGGCGATACCAATAATCAAATTTAGTATCCAGGCTAGATTTTGCGAACTCACAATGGTTGAATTTTCCATACAAAAATGCATATTGTAATCTACAAAATATTTTGTGAGAATGTTAAAAATGATTACCAATAAGGCCCATAGTATAGGGAGTCCCAAACGGAAGTAAAAATTTTCAGTTTGTATAGTTTCAGTTTCAGTTTGTATAGTTTCAGAAATGGATCACCCTGTACGTCAACATCAAACTGACACACAGACATACATCCCAGACCTTAAGAAAATCTTTAACCCGAATCTGAAAGTTCTGTCAAGTAAATTGAAGAAACAAGCTTGACACAAATGAATATTCCAAAATGCAGAACCTACACTGAATATTTATGAACAAAAAAAAAATGATTGATTGCGAATCGCCTTGTGTCAGAATTAATTCCGATAAGAGACCGAACCAAAACCCGCATACTGATTACCAATTGATTGATGCTCTATACATCAGTGAAAAAAAAACGTATTTTATGTCACTCGCAGTCTCCGTTACCTCTGTGGGTGGAAGCAACTTTTTCTTTCAAATTTATGACACAAATCCGAAGAAGCCAAGTTTGTGCTTCAACTCTTTTGTTTTACATGCCGAATTAGCCATTTATTTGGCTTGGCTTTTATGAAGACGCCTTCGGGCGTGGGACTTGCCAGTCGTTTTCTTCTTGTTGCTGATGTTGCAGGGTTACTACTAAATTAGTCCATCAATCAGTCCGTCAAGTATAAGTGGTCGCTCACCCACTTGTTGAAGAAATAAAGAAAAATCAATTTATAAACAGTGGCACCCCTCGTAGGTCAAATCTGTGAACGCGCCTCATTGCATGACACCACTCACATTGCAGTGCCATACGAACATGATACTGCAGCGGGTATCGTCTAAGCCGCACACTGACTAAACTAGAAGCTTAGTAGGCAATTCCGTCACCAGAAACAACGAGGTGTTAAAATGACAAGTGATTGAGCTTTTTTTACTGCTGTATGTGATTTTCAATTACCCATGTGGTTTCAGGCGAAATTACTCGCAATTCTCTCGTCGTCGGTCGTTAGACCTTGGAGATTGGTTGATTTTTTTCCCTCCATACACTGCCGGGAGGGCGGCCGGCGGTGGGGCAGAAGGAAACAGCAAAAACGTGTGGGGTACGTGTTTGCGCTGGTAACGAGATACGAGACGGAGACGGCGACAAACATACTGGCCAGAGGGCATGAACGTGGGTGACAAACACAGCACATACAGTGTGGAGTATTTGTTTCGGTTTCAACACGTAGTCTTCTTAACTCTGGCTGGCTTATAGATCTGTCACTACATTCAACTGGAATCAGAGTAAGCCACTTGCCAGTGGTACGGATGCAGGGATGTATTGAACCGGCTAGGGCACGTGCTTTTTTTTCCTATTCCTTGTCAAGTCGACATAATTGCTGAGTGTGTTTAATAAACATGTTACTTTATTATTTTTTAATTAAATGCGTGGTTAATTGGAAGTTATGGGATATGAACGCGAGTAAAAGTGGCTTGTAGTGGCAATTAATCGAATATCAGGCGATATTTACTCAGTAAGTTCATCAGGTTTTTGCAAACAATGAAAAAAGTCAGTGAGTGACGCGAAATGGAGTATAAATGAGCGACACAATTGGGTCCGTCCACCTCTTTCTATCAATTAAAGGTATTTTTTTTGTTTTTAAGATAACAAGTAGAAAACTCTTGAATATAATGACGGACAGTACGTATTTCGCAGTCCTATAAACAAAATGTAGTCTCGACTTTAAATTTACAGAAGATCTCAATATTGAAACACAGTCACTGGACTAATAATAATCATTTCTAACTTCCACTTTAAATATTTTGTAGGTCACTATATGCAATTTTGTATGAAAAATTTAACCGTTGTGAGTTCGTAGAATCTAGCCTGGACGCTAATTTGATTATTGGTATCGCAGCATGTATTTAGAGCGGTCTACGTGACGTTTTAAAAATTTCTAGCTGCAAAGTTCGTTTTTACAGAAAACTAAGAACAAGTAGGTACGAAAGTCGACAAAAGGCTGTCTTTGAAAAAAAAAAAAAAAAACGCAGTGAATTATCAGTGTTAAAATAGAGAGCAAACCGTCAATACTCGACGTACATCGTGGACGGTAGTCCATCTCTGCCAGAAAAGACTTGATTTTTGATTTTCTTTTAACTGCTGACTTATTTCTGTAAGGCAGAACTCCAAAATGCACTTTTCCATGCACGGCAGCTTCCACTGTCTGGAAGAAGTGCTCGAAATCACAATCAGAAAATCAAATATGTATGAAAAAGTGTGTCGCATGAAAGTTTCGCCTTCGTTGCAAGTTCGCGGGTGGTTTTCTTAAATATCGATTATAAATTTGGTCACGTCGTAGGACTCCGTCTCCGTAAAATTCACACTATATATTTTGTAAATCAAATATGAAAATTTTTTGATGGAAAATGTAGCCATTGTGAGTTTGTAAAATAAAGCCCACTATATGATTATGTATTTTAGTTCGTGACAATGTCCGTATTAGTATTTTTCTAATTGTAGTCGACAAAATACCCACTTTATAGTTATAACCTGGTATTAATTTTAAAACCACCAAAAGTCCATTTTATACCCTAGTGTGGTCGTATGGACTCTCAATCCTATCCCATCTGCCATTTCTATTGAAAAATTTTGGGTTAGTGTCGAAATTCTGGCGAGGTCAAAATTCTGCTTTCAAAATTCTGTTTTACAAAATTCTGCTTTTAAAATTCTGCTTTTCAAAATTCTGCATTACGCGCGCGCTTTTTAACATTTTCCAAACCTTTTTTTATATTTTTTATGTAAAACATTATACCTACCAACTCACTTGTTATAGAGGAAGAGGTAAAAGGAGTTTTGTTATTGGTTTTAAGTTTGCTCTCTTGGTTTAGACAAATATTCTGTTAGTTAGTGAGTTAGTTTAGCTCACATTCCGCCAGTAAAAACCAGAGAAGGTAACTGGGCAAAAAGCAGTCAAGAAAAAGCAAATACTTTTGCTGAGTACCTTGAGAACGTCTTCAAACCTTATGAAGTTAAAGATTATCAAGGAAACGAAGAAACGTGCGAAGAAGACAGACCTATTCAGCCGGTAACAGCTAAAGAACTTGCCAAAGAAATCAAAGAAGGCATAAACATAAAAAAAGCCCCAGGGTTCGATTTAATCACATGGGAAATTTTAAAACAATTTCCTCGAAAAGGTTTAAAAAAAAACTAGCGCAGATTATAAATGCTGCATTTAAATTAAGATATGTGCCAAGCATGTGGAAGGTCGCGGAGGTAATAATGATACCAAAACCAGGTAAACCACCCAGCGAAGTAGCCTCATATCGCCCAATATCGATACTACCAATGTTATCCAAGCTATTCGAAAAAATGCTGGCAAAACGTCTGCAAAAAATTATTGATGAAAAATCGCTACTTCCAAATCATCAATTTGGGTTTAGAAACAAACACTCTACAATTGATCAGGTGCATAGAATCACAGATAAAATCGAAAAAGCATTTGAAGAGAAAAATGTGTGCTCTACAGTATTTCTTGATATAGCACAAGCTTTCGATAAAGTCTGGCACAAAGGACTGATACACAAACTACAAAAGCAACTGCCGAAGCAGTATTCGAGCATTCTGGAGTCTTATATATCAGATCGATTCTTCAGAATTAAGCAAGATACAGAGTGTTCAACACTAAGAGAGATTAAAGCTGGTGTACCGCAAGGCAGTGTGCTAGGTCCAGTCTTATACCTACTCTTCACTAGCGATTTGCCTGAAAGTGTAGAAACCACCATAGCTACTTTTGCAGATGACACAGCCGTCCTTGCTGTGGGAGCAACTGTCGAAATAGCAACAAAAAAGCTTCAGACGGCAATAAACAATATTTCAGAATGGACTAAGAAATGGCAGATTAGATTAAATGACCTTAAGTCAGTCCATATTAAACGTACCACACAATCCAGTCTACATTAACAACAATGTAGTAGAATTTTCTAACACAGCTAAATATCTAGCCATGACTCTAGACGCTAAACTGCGTTGGAAAGCGCACGTTAAGAAAAAAAAAAAAAAAGATGAGTTGGACATGCGATACAGTAAAATGTATTGGCTTGATGGGAGATACTCATCCCTGTCCAACTACAATAAGTTATTGCTATACAAGCAAGTTCTAAAACCAGTATGGACCTACGGGCTCCAATTGTACATGCCAAACAAACTTACAAAAAATGCAGGTTTTTCAAAATAAAGTACTAAGGAACATAGTTAATGCACCTTGGTACATACGCAACGATCTGCAT
The DNA here is from genome assembly GCA_949126925.1 of Cheilosia vernalis. Classification (NCBI taxonomy): domain Eukaryota; kingdom Metazoa; phylum Arthropoda; class Insecta; order Diptera; family Syrphidae; genus Cheilosia; species Cheilosia vernalis. Next base: position 12,709,808 of record OX421361.1, on the reverse strand, counting down.
AGAGATCTAAATGTTGAAATGGTTGAAGATGAGGTTAAGAAGGTTGCTCGGGCATAGAAATCGGCTGCTCAACCACGTAAACACAGAAATACCAGAACTTTTAAATAATGACAATGTAATCAGGAGATTGAGACGTATAAAACCTCTTGATCTGTAAGATTAGGCTATGGCTTAGAAATTAGATACTGATTTCAAACAAAACAAATTTAAAAATCCGACAAACGGCGGATTTATCTCTTTAAATTCATTAAATAATTCAAAACATAAATTGCTGATTAGTCGTACGACTAGGTGCAGTCTTATTCGGGATGGCTAATGTCAGTCCCCCGGGAGTTTTTTTAGATGAGTTAAAGTCCACAACTGTTGCAGAAGTATCCCTCGCGTAAGGCTCTGCAATGTATACTTCCAGCGAACTCCCAACACAAAAAAAAAGTTAGTGAGTGAAAATTAATAGGTATATCTGTAATTAAATCCAATAAAGGAAAATATAAGGTAATTTTTTGGCTGTTTTTTTTTTTTTTTTTTTTTTTGTGTTCCTGGTATCCACCTGTGTACCTTACTATATAAAATATATTGTAATTAGTTGACAAAGTTGAAAAATATTAGTTATACCTATTTAAATTCGTAAATTGGAAAAAAAACAGAATTAGCAGAATTTATTTGTTTAAAATATTGCCTGTCCGAATTTTAAAAAGCAGAATTTTGCTAGACAGAACAGAAAAAAAGCAGAATTTTTAAAAGCAGAATTTCGAACAATTTTTTTTTAATTTTTTAAAGAAATGTTTCCAGGATATTTATATATTTTTAAGATCTCGAAAGGTTTAAATATGTGTTTTGGGCTTTTAAGAAAAACAAAATAAGACCCGAGCAATTCCTTTTTAAGATTTTGATTAGGAAGATTGCCTACTCGCTACAGATTAAATAAAACAAACTGTTCATTCCATTCCTGCATTTACTGCATTTTGGAAAAATAATTTTGACCCCCAACTCGTCACCTGCACTTGCTCACACAGCGGGCTACAAATTTCCTGGTGCTCTCAGGAATCCACATACCAGTCAGCCGACCACTAAAAACGTATACATGCAAATTGGTGACTATTACTAACTTGCAAAAAATTATCAAGAATATTTTAGAGACTCCCCATTTTTGTATATCATTGTCAGCTACCAAAAGACCTGGTTAGGTGAGCTCTGGTCAGAATTTTAAGCCCTTCAAACATCTTCCACATTCTGGCATCGACAACAGTTCCAACTTCCAACTAAACGTAATCTTCAGCACTTAATAGAATCAGTTAAAGTCCATAAAAGACTGACAACGTTCATAAAAGTAAGCCCCCTAAGCGATAGTTAATTCGGAAAAAATAAAAGCAGTATCATGTTTCATGTGGCATTTTTGCGACCCCTTGCCCATTTCAGAAAACCATCAACTTTCTGAACAAAATACTGATTTCATATGTGAAACACGGTCGTCTAGAGCACAACTAAACTGTGTAACTCTTCTTTTGGCGGAGAGAACTAATTTCCCCGACGTCCATTCAATGGCAGAGCGTTAAATAAATTTTATATTTTCATTTATCTCGACTTTTAATGGGCTCCGATCGGGCTCTTTGGACGTGAGCGTGTCTCTCGCTATGGCACACGTTATCTGATGGAGTCACACACTCTGACTCTGGTCTCAAACAAGTCAAAGAAAAAATAAAACTTTCGATGTGTGTTGCGTCTAAATATGGCCAGGACAAGGTAATTGACATATAAAACAGATTTCAACTTTTTATCGGCTGGCTTTTTTCTTTCTTTTTTTTTCTGCTTTTCATCTTTCGCTTCTAAAGCATTTCTGAGGCACACTACATCCGTGACGCTGCGACGATTTAATATGAGAATAATAGAATTAGAAATATCTAACCAACAAGCATCCACTTATCGATGGGTCAGTGAGTAATGGTGGTCGCTGTTGGAAATCTGCTTGATTTGCGTGCTCGGGGTCATCAATCAACGCGGAAATCTTCACGCGTTTGAAATTTTGCCGGCGTGAAAGCCTAAACAGCAACATTTTCGTTTTAGTGTTATTATTATATTTTTTTTTAGTTTTTCAAATGTGATTGCCTGGTTTTTGTGTCAAAGATCAAGAGCAACACGGTGTTTGGATATAGGGAAAATGTACTAAATGAGTCGGCGACTGAACAAAGCGAATATTCAATTAACTGTTTTAGCCGAGGTTTGATTAAATCTGTGTGTACAAAACATGCCCTCAGATAGAGTCTGTATATTTGAATTGGAAGCGGGTTTGAATGTCGCCGACGACTATACTAAATCCGGATCGTGAGAGAGTTTTGAAAGGAAAAAAAAAAGAAGCGCACTAAGGCGAGGACGACTGAAAAATGTCGTCTCAACTTGTTGAGTAACGTGAGTTGTAGTGCACAATGTCGGTGAGATTTATAACCAACAAAAGACGATGTACAAATAGAAATAAGAAATAAAAAAGGTGCTGGCTGGGGTAGTTACAATTGATTGCGTATGATAAGGAGTGTACAGTGTACAGTGTACACGTATCTGTGCAACATAAACATGTTCTTTCGAGGTGATGGATGTTGTTGTTGAAACATTTTATCAAAGATGTAGACAAGTCCATTTATTTGGGCAGTCAAATGCACAGGTGATATCATAGCTGTCAAGGAAATGCGATGCCAGACACGTAAGACACAACCAAAGGTGTGTTGTCTCCTTCGAACGAGGTCATCTATAACACCGATGTCAGAGAAGTTGAAAAATGGAAGGCCTTTCACTGCGATAGCAAACGGTTTTGATCAGGGAAAGAAGATCGAAGAGCATTGGGCTTAGGTAAGGTTGTTTTCAGATCGATCTCATTAGGTGGCAGAAGACAAAGGCATTCTGTCTGTCGTCTAAGAATGTGAGTTCTGTCAGACAATCAGACACGTGCCACTAGACTCAATCGATCGAAATAAGCTTTATACAGAGTTACTACTTAACTTATAAAGGATTTTTCAATAAGAGCGCTTTTTTAAATAAAACAAAAATGGTTTTGGATATCAATGAAATTCTTTATTCCTGTGAACTCGATTTATTTTGCATGGCCACCAAGGGCACGCTTGCAGATGTCCAGACGCTGAACCCAATTTTCAACGGTTTTCAAGCACAAATCGGCCGATACTGCTGCAATTTCACGTTCGATATTCGTACGAAGTTCATCAATCGTCGCTGGCTTGTTGGCATAGACCATAGACTTGACGTAGCCCCACAGGAAGTAGTCTAACGGCGTCAAATCGCACGACCGAGGCGGCCAAGCGACTGGACCATTTCGTGAGATAACACGTTCTCCAAACTTGGTTTCCAATAAATTGACTGTGACATTCGCTGTTTGGCTTGTGGCGCCGTCCTGTTGGAACCACATGTCCTCCAAGTCCACATCATCCAATTGGGGCCAAAAATATTCGGTTATCATTGAACGGTAGCGATTCCCCTTCACAGTAACGTGCCGGTCTTGATCATCACGGAAGAAGTACGGCCCAATGACGCCGCCGGCCCATTAACCACACCAAACTGTATTTTTTTCGGGATGCAATGATGACTCATGGAGTACGTGTGGATTGCTGCCTGACCAATACCGCATATTTTGTTTATTGATGAAGCCATTCAGCCAGAAATGAGCCTCATCGCTGAAGATGATTTTTCGATGAAAATCCTAATCATTTTCAAGTTGTTGCTCAGCCCAATTCACGAACATACGACGCTTCTGGTGGTCAAGCGGCTTCAGTTCTTGCGTCAATTTAATCTTGTAAGGAGGTAGGCCAAGATCTTTTCGCAAAATTCGCCACAACGACGTCACAGTGATGCCCAACTCTTGAGAGCGACGTGTGAGAGACACATTTGGGCTTTCTTCAACTGAAGCCTAAGCGGCAGCAATATTCTCGACACTACGGGCATTTCTTTGTCTCACTGGCACGGGAACATTTTGTACTGTGCCTGTGGATTCAAATTTTTCCACTAGACGCTCAATTGTTGATTTGCTAGGACGATTACAACGATCAAAAATTGGACGTAGCGCTCTTAACGTTGAGGCCATTGACTCTGAATTTCGGTAGTAAATTTTAATAATTTCGGCTCGTTGTTGGCTCGTATATCTTTCCATCATGAAATGGCAAACCTTACTGAAGAGAAATGTCAAAAGAGCGGCAAGAAATTCGGCGTCGTTTGCTGTCCCTGTCGCTCTACTTTTGTAGCATCCCTGTTGAAAAACCCTTTAGTATGTTGGATGATGTCTTCAGTCCCGTATGCCCCAAAGTCCTCATACCTAACAGTTGAAGTCGCTCTACAATATTGTACACGCTACCATAATTTAGTCCTATCTCTGCTGTGTTTTCACTTAAGGCTGGACTCAAAGACTGGGCTGGCACATGACCTAGCCACTTAAATCGTTGTATTGTAAGCAAAAATGCCCTCTGCCCCAATTTGGTTTTTAAAGCTGTCAAGATTAACCTCGAGGACGTTGTACTACCAACGTTAATCATAGGTCTTAGTTAGTTAGCGTTCCTCGCCATTCTCCTAAGTAACGGATTTCGCACGTGTCAGCGTATACTTTTTAAATTTGCCCCTGAAGCGGGTTTTGACCAGGCTTCATGTCAAGATAGTCTTTCTTCAGTCCAGGATTCATCCGCCATCTGTCTTTTAACGCCCGTTTTATAAGGAACGCATGTTCAACTTTTGAGACTCATTCTGTCGTAGTCATTCCTTCATTTCGCGTTTTTTCTCCATTGTCAACATTCGCGTTTATTAGTTGACAAATGACAATTGACAAGTGAGGGTGGACAAGACAAAGAGATAAGATACCTATCACCAATAGATGTGTATGAGGAGAGACCTTTCCTATACGTACAACAATCGCGCCCCAACAAAATGCCAACTGAAACCTAGTCAGAAAATCCCCCTTACCAGTAAACATTTTTATAGTTTCGACTTAAAATTTTGTTGTAATTAACAGTGGCTATATTTTCCATTAAAATTTCGCAATTGTGATCTTCCGTAAAATTAAAATCGAGACTTAAATTAGCACATTTTTATAAATTAAAGGAAAAGGCTTAAAATGGTATAGGCACGATGGCCAGATATTTGAGACTTACTCCATACAAGTATTTTGTGTTCTTTTGAAGTTCTTACAAGTGCAACACTTACCTGAAAATAGAAAGAAAACATCAGATAAGAGACGTCAATTAAACAAAAAACTTGATAGTTCACAATCCAGCTGTTAAAATCTGACAAGTGTTCTAAATTAATTTATTTTAAATCCAGCTGTTAAAATCTGACAAGTGTTCTTAATTTTAATACAATTGTCAGATTTTAACAGCTGGATTGTGAACTATCAACTATCACTTTAATTCATTTTATTCCTGACAGAGTAAAGTTTCGATTACACGTGTCAAATTTTGGCATGCACGTCATAAATATCCGGGCACTCCGTTGTAACCCCAGCTATACCACTTTACTTCAATTGAAGTAGATTTATTCCAATTTTGAAAAAAAAAAAAAAAAAAAATAAAACAAAATCTGTTCCCTACTTCTCACTATTATTAAATTCTCTTATCTACTTTACTTTAAAAATTCCATATTTATTCCTCTTCAATTTTAATAAAAATACTTTAATTGTACTTAAAAAATTTTTTTTTAACAAAATGGTTTATACTCTTTCATGTAAGCCCAGATCCACATTTCGAAAAAATAAGTTGCATCAAACTTCACTTTAAACAAAAAAATTATAACAATTTTCCGACATTTATTATTGTTTTCATTTTAATTTTCTGTCAAAGCGGGATACATTTGATTTGATTTTGATTATTGTCTGCCTGTTATGAAAAGTTTAGCCAAATACGTCAGGAATTATTACAAGCCCGATGAAAAGGCAAAACAACGAGTATACCTAATTTAATAAAAATGTCGTTTTGCACCATTTACCATTTTATCATTCCCTTTTTACTTTCCAATAGGGCCCCAAATTATTCGGTGCCCATGGGCCCAGGCATGGCCTACGACGGCCTCGGTAAAAACGAGGGAGGTGGAGTTTTATTCCGCTGGAGAAAATTAGAGAAACGCAACCGCAAAGTGCAAAAACATTGATTTATCTTCATGACGTTCATGACGCATTCCCTGTCCTTTTACCATTTAAGAATGGTCTGATCTGCAACCGGTTTAAACCGATAAGACTTGATCCGGTTGGTATCCTTATAGAGATGATTTCTTCATCATCCTGCATGTTTCTATGAGAGGTGATCAAAAGACAGAATTTTTGACAAAAAGCGTCAATTTTTAAGGTTTCGTACATGAAGGGGAAAAACGGAACCTCATTTGTTTCGTTTTTTTTATTTGAAGCAACATACGTACGCACTGAGGAAGAACTATCTCAACAAAAACGTATCCCAAACGACCAATTATTGGGATTGTTTCTTTCAAAAATATAGACTGTCGTGTTGCAGTTAGTGTCACTCAACCGCTTCAGTTTGTTTCTTTCAGTAGCTCTTTGAGTCATTTATAGAAATCACTGATTTTCTCTCACGTTAATCATCGCCTGCAGCACCGATCACCGATCGCCGATCTTCGGAGGGAGTGCCGCCAACCTCAATCCTTCAATCTGCAAGTTGCAGCCAACTCTATATACGCGCGCCATCAAATTCCTCATCATACCGCGTAAAGATCAGCACGTTTCGAACCGAATTGGGGACAACTGCGCCGATAAATTGCATTCGATTAAATTCTGACTGAATCATCAAGTGTCACCTCGTCGAGAAATCTCTGCCGCGGCCCACACCATCGAGGTTTTTTTTTGTTTTCATTTTCCCATGACAGTGACGGGTAGTCCTACCAAAATAATTCCAATTTGACTACACAACTCCTAGCTAATTACGAAAGTTTGTTGAAAGCCAAATTACTACCGTTCTTGGTGGAGAATTTGACTGGCGGTCTGGGCGGTCGGCCCGTCACTTGTCAGTCGGCTTATGCAATCTCTAATTCCAAAAGCCACCGTCGGCAATTGCCAGTTGGCCAGCACTTGTGCAATTGAAGAAAGATCGTAGTAATAAAAATATGTCATAAGACGAAACCGAAAAAGAGGAAATCGTCGTCGTAAAGTCAACTGCGGAGGTCACAACTGTCAACGACTGGCTGAAAGGGTCAAAGCCATTGGCATAGCACACCGTTCAACTTGGTACGAGCATACGCTCGGTTTGGCTTTTGTTTCTTAACGTGCAACCGGTTGAAATTAGTTTAATGAGTCGGGTTTGGCCTGTCAGTGAGTTGGTCGCAAGCGATGCGGTGTGCCCTTAAGTAACGATTTAAGTTACTTTTCAAAGTGAAGGGGATGCAGAGAGATCACGAGAGCGTGATTGATTTTTACGATCTCATCGAGAACTTCTCGACTGCTGCTGTTCGATCAAGGCTTCCAATGGATAAATGGTTAACAGAATATTCGACTGACTTGACCTCGATCTCGATTAATTGCGGTGATTAGCCGCAAACATCACAGATGAGGTGGGTAGTCTGATGGGGCATGTATATGGGGACAGCAGCTCGGATGTAGGGCCGACGGGTGTTTGCGTGATATGAAAGGAAGTAATAATGCACCAAGACCAATCCGGTCAAGGATAATGTGTAATTATTTCCAAAGAAATAGCGAAAGTTCAAGTTAACGACATGAAATAAAAAATAAACAGTGGGCGCAACTGGTCCATTAAGGTACCCTAGGCCTAGCTTCTCGCACCCATTCCTGTTTACTCAGTGGGGACATAACAAAAGGACTAGAATAACAATGTCGATGCGAATCTAGTCACAACAGCGTAGCCTCTCTTCAGATCGAAATGGTTTCCGCCTAAAAGGCTGTGTCATTCAATTACTTCGAAAAGATATCGAACTTTGCGGCCAATATGCTTGCGGACCCAAGGTCACAATGCCCAATAAGAATTAGGAATTAATGCGAAACGCACTAAAAATTGCGTTACAATTAAACAAAAAAAAAAAATCAAAATAAAATCATATCGTAAACTTCAATCAGAGAACGTAAAACTCCTCGAACCAGTTTCGACCGTTCTACCCCACTGTTGGAATGTATGTCTCAACTTTTATTCGTCGAGTATAATTAATTAAACCAAAGAATTAGCTAATCTCCGGCTTTCAACATCCAGACTCAGATTGCTGGTCTTACACTTCCAGTTCAATTCTAGATCACAACAGAGTGACACACGAAAAGATAATCCCAAAGTGGTGGATTATCGATTGACAATAACTCGTTCAGTGGGTTCAACGTCTACGTTCGATTCATATCTCTGGCCCCAAATCAACACTGTTATGATCTCATTGAAATTGAAGGCCACCTTGGGATGCAATGACCATGCAGAGAGGGGTGTGCCATTTGCCACCAGCCTAATGACCCGTTCATCCGAATGGGAAGTGGAAACGGTGGCTTACTGTTGTTTCAAGGTGAATATTTACACTGACATCCTTGTCAGCGAGGCTGTTTATTTGGCTTCAATTAACAATACCCAACTCATTCCCATTGACAGCGAGACAAAGGAATGATTTTCGATAGAGCACCAAATATGTGTCACGATTTTTACCACATTAATCATTGCCAGTTGTCACTTGTCACTTTGACAATCTGGAATTGGGTAACTGATAACCTATATGCTAAAACCAGTTCATTACATTACAGCGATCAGCTCCCGCTTGCTTGTCGAAATGTTTTCACACTCATCCGCCACAGACAGACAGCAAAAATAAAAAAGAAGAAGAGAAACTCAGTCCTAACAGTTGTGTGAATTGTATCACAACAAATCCACATCTAATTACGGAGCTGAAAGCGTTTTTGCTGCCGTTTTCTTCTCCTTCATTAAGGTAATCCTCGGCCAATACCTGGCACTCCTTCATAAATCATACCACATCAGGAAAAAAAAAAACCATCTGCCAGACAGGCAACATAACCCCACTTTGCTACCTGATTTTACTCTCCTACCGCTTTATTCCCCACTTGGATGTGACATTGTCACATTCCGTTTGTGTTGACTAATTATGGCGCGAAATGTGCTTCAGCCTTAATTACATACAAATGAGCGAGAAGGATTTTGTTCGCCCATAGTTGTCATAATCTGTGTTCATCGAACGACAACTTGTCGAGTCAGTTGTCAAACTGACTGGAACAGAGACAAATAAAAAACAGAAACGATAAAATCGAAATATGACAGATAAAAGCAGCTTAGGTGACAGAAACTGACTACGAAATGGCCAGACGCATATTTTATGCGTTACAACATGACGTTAATGGGCCAGAACTGCATCGGACGGTGACAAGTGTTGGAATGTTGACGCGTACTGGCTAGAGCCTATACCTATACCCAGGGCGGCTGACGTTGTTGTTCAGTTTTAGTCTAAAAATGGTCAAAAAGAAAACGCGGAGTATAGGTAAAATTCCACCCAGCAAGATACAGGTATGCAGACTGTTGACGTATATGTGATACGCAATTGTCAATCATCTTTCCATTGTGAACAGGCCGAGGTGAAATTACTGCAGATGAATGGGAGCGGACTCTTGATTTCTATTTTCTGAACTTTCTCCGCACCTTCGAGACGTGCTAATGCCAATCAATTAACCTTGTTTGGGTGTGCCCATTAATAAATGAAATCAATTGCAACTGTCATCGAATGGGAGACTTTTTTTCTCAGGCTTACAATAAATTGATAATTTATGTAGGCAACGGTGAGGTGTTGACGTGATGTGGTGTTCTTGGACACAGCCTATAAAGACGGACCTATCCCCTTGTGCGGATTGTAATTATTTCCAGTTCTAACCTTAAACTTTTTGTAGGTCACAATAGGAAGTTTTGTATGAAACATGTTGCTGTAGCGGGTTCGTACAGTTTAAGGTGGGCAACGCGAATTGGCTCAAATTTCTTCAGCTTTTTCTTAGGTAATTTGTCTTCTCTTTCATCTTTTGTAAGTGATACATTTTTATTTTTTTTGAAGATCAAACTTTGGGTTGATTTTGGTTTTGTGGTCGATGATGGCCGATTCAGTTTTAGACCGTGCGAGGAGTTCATTCGTTCATTTTAAATACAATTTGAACAGTTTGTTCTAAAGCAAAGAAAAGCCTGTTGGATCAAATGGCCGATGAATGGAACCTCAGCGACTTATATCTGCTAAAAGTAGAGGAGCAAGGCTTACCAATGACGCGGCGACAAGATCTAGTCGATAACCTGATCAGTTTTAGCCATAAAGCTAAAAAAAACAACTAAATCTCTATAAACGGGTATATCTTTGAAAATAAAGCTTTATAAAGCTAAATTAAAGATCGATATACACCACATCTTTGCAAATTCCAAAGACGCCTACGAGCTTCAACTTTTCTACCAAACTCGGCAGAATGACGATAGACAAACGTAGCAGCTCCATCAATATAGACAAGAACAAGACCCAAGACTTAAAAAAAATTGAAAACAAAACTGTATAGCTACCATAACATTTTTAACATCTTTTTTGAAACATGTGTACGAAACTCACAAGCCAACAGCATATTTACAATTTTTCAAAAGTCCGTTCTCAACTACTTGCATATGGTAATCATATTGACGAGCTACCATCAGATACTTACCAAAAGGACTTTGTGCACAGAGACCTTCGGGCTAAGAAGTAAAGCCCTATTTCATAGAACAAACGAAATGTTCAACAAGACCCCAGTAATCTCGGTTTTACCGTGAGATGCTGGAAAAAGGATTTTATCGAAGGTTAAAGGCCGTTGGAAAGCTTTGAGAGAAAGATTCGTCTGCAAGAGTTTGTAGTGTGACGAAGCAGATTCAACAACGAATTTCACGGGCTATACAGTGACTTTGATCTAGTCTTAAGGTTTTAAAAAACACAAGGCCAGCGACAAAAATCAAATATAGCCTGGCGAACCTGTGAGGACAACCGACCACAGAAAGACTCAGCCTTAGCTACCAACTAGCAACTGAAAGTAAAGTCAAATTACCTGCTGACATTGGCAAAATCATTTTTTTAAATATTTATGCAACGAGAATTATTTAAGTGGCTTGCCTGTCAACTTTGAAGCTTTTTTTCCGACACTCTTCTAAATCCGATGGTGGTCATTCACTGTACGCTGTGCCACAAGTATACGCAACTGAAGGCACCTAGGCTGAGCTGAGCGAGCTTGCTGATGAAATGATGATCTTCTCCCAAAGAAAGTTCATCAAAAAGCAGAAAGAAGATTTGAAGGCTTTAAGACTCCCTAGGCAATACGCTGTTTCGTTGGATTCGGCGTCAGTCTAATACATGTCAATTAAAAGTACGATTCCGGTAACAAAAAATATTGCCAACATATTCGTTTTAATTAATGTTAACAAAAACTCCTTGCACACTGCACGGTACTAACAAATTTTACTGTCCAGTTTAAGTTTTACGACCCCACAATGGCGAAACGATCGAATGTGACATGCAAAGTATTTTAAGTGAAGGTTAAAAGTGAATAATCGCGTATAAATTTATTCGGGCTGTAAAATGTGAAAAAAATAAAACGTTTTCTCCTTGCCAAGGTTACATATCTACTATTATTTGGTCTTGCGAAAATATTGAATATATTTTTAAATAGTGAAAAAATGGAGAAAAATAATAGTAATAAACATAATTTGATAATAAAGGATAAGTTTGTTCCTTAGTAAATTATTTAAATCAACTTTAATCATTTAACAAATTTAAATAAATAAAAACTTTTAGCTTTTTTTTTACGGGACAGTCAGACTTTCGAGCTATATGATCCGCTTTCCCCAAAGAAACGCAAATATTTCGCTTTGTAATTTTTGTTGACAAGACGATCTGTCATTGAATTCTTTTAAAAAAGGTATGAATAATTTGTAATAATATTACATTTTGTAGCCTTATCACATTGGGCAGGAAAATACTCGTATTCATTTGAATAATGTGCGAGTAGTTTCATACGTCCTGAACAAAGCTTTAGATTCGCAAACCATGGATACAAAATTATCCACTGTTTCAGTTTACTCCCTTGTAACGGGTGATTTTTTAAGAGGTTTAAAACTTTTTTTAAAAAAAAAACACAAAAAATTCGAATGAAATATTTATTTGAATCGATAGTTTGAACCTTGCAATTTAATGTTTAAAGATAATTTCATGCAAATGTTGACCGCGGCTGCGTCTCAGGTAGCCCATCCGCTGAGTCCAATTTTGGCATACTCTTTCACACATATCGGCCGGTATCTCACGAATGAATGCATGGATGTTGGCTTCCAGTGCGTCAATCGAAGCGGGCTTGTCCCTATACACATTAGCCCTGACATACCCCCACAAAAAATAATCTAATGGTGTCAAATCGCACGATCTAGGCGGCCAATTGACCGGCCCGAAACGTGAAATTAACTGTTCACCAAACTCGCCTCGCAATTGCGCCATTATCATGCAAGTCAAGAACTTCCATTTCGGGCAAAAAAAAGTATGTTATCATCGCTCGGTAGCGTTCACCATTGACAGTAACGCTGCGATTCGCATCATCTTTGAAGAAATATGGCCCAATAATGCCGCCGGCCCATAAACCGCACCAAACAGTGGCTTTTTCGGGATGCATTGGTAGCTGTTGCAATGCTTCTGGCTGATCTTCACTCCAAATGCGGCAATTTTGCTTATTTACGTACCCATTCAACCAAAAATGAGCCTCATCGCTGAACACAATTTTTCGATAAAAAAGCGGATTCGAACCGAGCACGAATTTTGATAGTAAAATTCAATAATTTGCAAGCGTTGTTCATTTGTAAGACGATCCATGGTTAAATTGCAAACCAAACTGAAGCTGTTTGACAGTGACACAAGGTACTAAACACACGTCAGCTGTCAAAACCAGTGTTGCCAAAACCAAACCAGCTAAAAAATCACCCGTTACAAGTAAGCTTTAAGAGCAACCTGGCTCAACATCAGGTAATTGTCAATTATATAGCTTACATATCTCTAATTTTTAGAATTATTGTAGAGATTGTGAAATAGTCTTCGCATTGCTGAAATTGTTTCTGATAACCAAGGGTAACACAAATAAGTCGTGTAAACAGTTTCACTTCTAAAAGCCGAACCTGCTATTTATAAGCAGACTGGCTGGCTGATCGGAAAAATATAGAGAACTTAGTTTAATAAAATTGTAACTTTTTGTCCACTGCAAGGTGTATGACCGGAGTAGAATTAAAAAACTAAAAAAGAAAAAATTAAATAAATGGGATGAATTTTCATAACCCCATTTTCAAAATAGTCATTAGGCCCAATGAAATAAATAACGCCCCCAATACAATTGAAATAAGTCCCAAAATTGGGGTAATTTTTCATAAATTTCAGAAATTATGCGACATTTTTAAAATAGAAATTAGGCCGCAACAAATTGTCGTCGGCTATTCTATTACTCGCACATGAACGTAAAATGTTTAAGAATAGAAAAAACTAATTTTTTTCAGCGATTGTGTTAAGCAATTTGTTAAGCTACGCGTTATTTTTAAAATAGAAATTAATATTAAGTAGATACTTATAAAGGGTCATTCATTTATCGGTGAAAGTAAAGCTAAATAAAATACACACAGCGATACATTTTTGATGAAAATTTTATTTGATTAGAAAGTTTGGACCTTGCCATTAAGTGTGAAAAACAATATTATTCAAATGGCCGCCTCGGTAATATTCCCATCATGCGATTCTTTTGAGGTAATTTTTAACCACTTTTTCGCACATTTCGGGCGGTATCTCGGCCATAACTTGAGTAATGTAGGTTTTAAATGCATCTGGAGTTCGGGGATTATTCGCGTAAACACGGTCTTTTGCGTAGCCCCACGGAAAAAAAATTTACGGTGTAAAATCGCATGATCTTGGTGGCCAATTGACGTCGCCAAAACGTGAAATTAAGCCACCAGGAAATTTCACACGCAATAAAGTTATAAATGGTCGTGTTGTGTGGCTTGTTGCCCCGTCTTGTTGGAACCACATATCTTCCAAGTCATGATCTTCAAGGCAAAAAAAATCGGTTATCATTCGTTCAATTGCTGCGAACGCCGGGAAAATCGATAATTTCGGATCATCAACAACACTTGTAGTCGGTCGATTATGACGACCATAATCATCGCGTAATGGTCGAAAAGCGATCCATTATCCTAAATAGCAAACATTCAACTAATATAACGACAGCTGAGTTTGACAAGTATCAAATCCTAGCGCTACCAACTAGAAACCACGAAACTAAAGACCCTGTATCATTGGGTATTTATTTCATTATAAAACTAGTCCCCAATCGAACAAAATTAAATGAAGTCCCAAAAAGTGAAATTTCACACCCAAAATTTGGACAATTTTAATTGTTGTTTGGGGTCTTATTTCCTAGGGCTTTATTTCACTCTCAGGTTTTCACACTTGTATTGTGAAATTCCGCGATTTAGGGATTGCATCTGATTTATTGTAATCGTTTGTTCAAAAAGCAGAGAGGAAAAAAAAAATACTAAACGGAGCAGATTCGTATAGGCACCCTAGGGTCTAGGTCTATGTTTTATTTTGGGACGAATGAAAGGGACCTACAATGTTAGGCTTTTCCCAGAAGTGAAGCTGAAGCGTCTACATCCACTCCATACTGAAGCTGGATCATTAAATTTTACCAACATAATTAATAATTTCGTGTGAGGCAAAATTTAATTGTGCTTCTGTGGGTATTGTTTGCCCTGTTTATTTTTTAACTTTCTCCATTACGTAGTAAGAGATCGAAACGGCTCCAACGATTTCAACCAAAATTGATATTTCCATATCACCCAACCAGGTGAGGCTAACACGACTGCATACCCGATTTTTGCTAAAATAATGGAATAATAGTACCTACTTCTGAAATTTCGACATATCTCGAAAACGGTCCATACGATTGTAACAAAAAATAATTTCTAAGGTAATGGGTCATTTATAACTTAATAGCAAGCTCAGTTTTTTTCTTTATTATAGTACAATTTTTTTTTTGGAAACATTTTTTAAAATTTAGTTTTTTTTTTCAGTTTACCGGAAAACGGCGATAACGATTTTGACCAAAATGCAAACTTAGAGTCAAATGTATGTTTTCAAAACTATTGTGTCCTCAATTTTCAATTCGAAGAACCGAAAACGCTAATTTTAAAAACTGCTAATATCTCGAATCCCCATCTTTGATTTCGATAAAACTTTAAAAACGAAGCAATGCTCACATCCCGAAAAATAACTTATAATCGGCTTTAAATTAAATAGTATTATTCAAATTAAACATTGCAATATTTGGTACTGTTTTATATTCTTAATAGGATTATGTTAAAACTCAAAAGTTGCCCCCAGAGTGGTGTTCTATCGCCCTGCTATGGTCCATCGTAGTAAACAAACTGCTAAACATACTCAGAGATAAGGGATTCTATATCCATATGGATACTTTTAACGAGACAGTTTCGTTCGACCCAGTCGTGCACTTTATTTCTTAGTTGAACTCGAGTTTGATTGGTGTCTCACAATTATGTAAGCACAGACTTATCGGATTTTGAATTTGCAAAGTTCCGGGCTGGTGAGGCGACCTCCAGTCACCATCTAATTAATATGCATTTAAAAAATAAATCATCATAATATGTTTACTTATTTAAAACAAAATATAGAATTTAAAAAATAAAAAATGTAAGGGCTATTCCCTGTTAAAATTTTCTGACGCCCCGCTCTAAGAGAATAAAAAAAACCGACAGTGACTTAAAACAAAACCAAAAAAAAACCGGCCAAGTGCGAGTATCACTCGCGCACCGAAGGTTCCGTATTTGGCTAAAGTCCAACACATCAGATATTATTTGAAATCTATATCATTCAATCTTTCCCCTCTTCATGAATTCATCACAATTTAGATTAATTTAATTACTTAATATTTTTACTCTCAAAAATTACTCGCACATGAATCTCATTTTCTAATTATTACCTATAGTTAGTACCTACCCAACCCACGCCAATTTTCCATTCTGTATGCGACCTGTCCCAATTAAAAACTATTGACTAAAAATATATTACTTTTATTTTGTTCTGTACTCCCCAAAAAAATGTATTATATTCCCCAACGAAATTAGCAGGCGGGAACCCTGGTGGGGTTCTGTCTTTGATGGGGTCAATTGTGCACAACTGCGTAGTAGAGATTAAAACTTATGAGAGCAACGTATTTTACATGGTAAAATTATCTTTTTTGAAAATATCTTGTAAACTATTAACTTTTCGGCAAAACAGTATTCAGCACATATATAGATAAGAACATGATCTACAAAAAAGGAATTTATGTATTTTTTTGTGAATCAAGAAATAAACCGTTTTTTGGGCGAATGAAAATATTTTTTTCACCAGAATACTAATTACTCGAAAACCAATCGATGTATCGCTTCCATTGGTATTTGTCGTTTAACTAGAGGTTATACCGGATGTTGTGTGTAAATTTTAGGCTCCTATGTCAATCGGTTCTTGAGATAGACCTGGTAACAAAATTGGCTTAGTGGGTTCGGACAGACAGACAGACGGAGAGACATCCGAGCGAAACTAATAAGGTTACGTTTTTTCCCTTTGGGTACGGAACCTTAAAAAAGAAACATTCTAAGATTGATAGGTACTCAGCCATTTCTCGGGTAACACCACTTCATCACTTTACCTGCTCGAGAAAACTTGCCAAAAACAAGTCACAAAAATAAAATCTCACAGGCCAACTCCTGCCAGCTGTCAATGGTAACAACGTACACTCTATCGATAGCCAATTATGATGAAAACAATTAACAAGTACACAATAACAAAAATCGAACAACCTAGTGATTTATCAATGCGATTCCGTGATGGAAAATACCCACGTTCGGGGGCGTCAAATACTTTCACGCGTTTTAAATAAATAGTAAACCTGTGTATCCGAAACAATCAATCAAAATAAAAAAAAAAATTGATTTATCCACCTATACACCACACATCACTTTGACATGGATCGCTTTAAAATGGAAATTGTATCGATGTTTATGCGAGTTTATCTCTCGATTTCGAATTAGCAACGTAACGGTGAAATGTTTGGTCTAATTAAAATAAATTAAATTCCGCCCTCTATGTGTCGATAACAAGTTCGCTTCGCTTCGTTCAGTTGCCGATTTATCGGATGACAACAAACATCTTTAATCAGCGTATATTGTGAAATACGAGAGCTAGCTTCATTCTGTATGGCAGCTACTCGTGCAGTGACGTGAAGACATAAAAACAAAAATAAAATTGTTTACGACCCCCCATGTATGTGCAAGATTAGCAATTATTATTCGTCTGTCATTTGCAGAGTTCGGTCATCCGATGACAGAGTCTTTGGCAGCTTGTAACGAGTACATTGACTTGATCGGGTCGATCCAGGAGTGCCAAAATGATTAATGTATCTAACATCTATGGCTTTGACAAACCATAAAACAAAACTATACACAAGTTGTGCTGCAGGTTGAGTCGTAACATCTTCGAAGAGTGGTTTCCTCTTTTATAGGCGATCTCAATCTTCTGGGTAAATTCGGAGAAATCTTGATGGCGCGCCGAAAAGGCAAAATTTTTATTTACCGCCTCCAATTGGCATATGGTAGTCATTAGTCGGCCAATTAAGGATTTCGTCTTCATTAATTACAGTGTGATCACAATCTCGTGTGGATATTTGCATATATTTCTCTGCCATTGTAATTGAATCTTCATTTCACAGAGGCACAGGACCTTTTGAACCGAGCAATGCGCATGTGCGGCTTCAGGCCACAGAACTGCCAAAGTGCAAACTGGAAACTGCAAAAGCCCCAATCTGAAACCTGCAAATATGCGACGTCGCCAGCACTTTTGGTGTTAACCTTTTCGTGCAAAATTAAAATGCTAGTCTTCGGAAATGGTATGTCTTCTCTTCGAAGTCTATAGATAACCAATGAAGATAGCCCACATAAAAATTACCATAAAGTGTGTTGCATGCAGACTGCATTAGGTTTTAATTATCGCATGCCACCGCTGTACCCCCGTCTCAGTCTGTGCGACATCCAAAAATGCTGGTTAGTGTTACTTAATTGTCTTTGACATAATTTACCTATAAGAATGGTGTGGAGTAATTTTAATTAATTTAAAGAGCGGCAAATGGCACGTCGCACTTTACGGGCGAATTGACGCAAGTAGGTTGTGAAAACTGGAAGAGACAACGTATTGGTCAATTAAAGTGGTAAAATTGCTGCCAGCTGCAAGAGGTAAACGTTTAGAAATTTACTACCAGGAATCTCTGCCTGGCTGGGACTTTAAGAGGGGTATTGGTGCGAAGATAAAGTAGATCATGTTCATAGTACACATTATTGTCTTTGTGAAGAATCTTAGGTAAAAATAATGGCCAAGATCGGTGTGGGATCGGTATGGATAGATGTCAATTCGGTTCCAGGTATTTTTAACAGCGCTGTCGCTTACTCTTACTAACTTTTGTTTCGGTTGGATAACAGCCTCAACTAACAAGCCTCTCCAGCCTTATTTCTAGACCATATAGTATACGCTTTTTTTATTTGAAGATTCCCTGATGCAAGAGTCTTTTCCAAGAAACACGAACTTTGGATCAGAAGTACAATATTTGTTTAATAATTACGATTTGAGACCTGCTTAAGCGGACTACCGACGATCGTGGTTTCCAGCGATCAAGTGTCATCAGTGTGACAAAAAGCGGCTCCAAGCTTAAAGCTTGATTGAGGGCAGGGCGCCCAAGAACGAACACCGTTCCAGATTTAAGACGCACTCAATGCCAAAGGGTGGCTACTCTCAGGGTGTAAGAAAGACGAATATTGTTGGAACCTTAGTTTTTATAGAACGACTGGATCGCACGAAATCGCACAATACCTCCTTCGATGTCATAAAGCAAGCTATGATAAGGAAAGGCATTGCCCCACTAATCATAAAATGGGTTCTAAACATGTAAGAAAGCAGAACTATTAATCTGGCGTATGGAGATCACCTCACATAATCGGGGTATACAATACAAGGTTACGCAGATGATGTAATAATCACTGTTATGGGCAAGCATGACTCAACGATATCGGAGATCATGCAAAGGGCCCTAAATTTAACCTACATATGGTGCCAGGACCATAAATCCCTCAAAAACAGTCATGATACCATTCGCAAGAAAGAGAAAACTAGAACTGGAACCGATCAAGCTGAATAACGCAGTCATCGACTTAGCAGGAGAGGTAAAATATCTAGGAGTAATCCTAGACAAGACTCTCACATGGAATTCACACCTCGATCAAGTGCAAGTCACAAAGAAGGCGACAAAGGCAATTTATATGTGCCAGCGTCTTTACGGCAAAACCTGGGGCTTAAAACCAAAAAATGATCTATTGGTCATACAACACGATCATAAAACAAATGATCACCTATGCAGCGATATCATGTTGGCCAAAAACCGAACAAATAACGGCCCAAAAAACACTAAACAAGATATATCGCTTAGCATGCGTTGGTATAACGAGGGCAATGAAAACTTGTCCACCTGCAGCCATAGGGGCAATGCTCAACCTTCTGCCTTTCCAAATTTCTGTAAAGAAGGAAGCTGGGCTCAGTGCCCTCAGGCTCCCCGACATATCAAATCTTAAAGCTGCAAACCTCACAGGACACCTTTTCGGGTACTACAAATACTTCAAGATGATCCTGTGATCAGGGTATCAGAGACCATACTTAAAAGGCTTCGCTTCTCCAGACAATTTAAGATAGTCATATCTGACAGGAGTACCTGGAGAACCAACCAATTCGTAATACCATCAGGATCACAAATCTGCAACACCAACGATTCAAAGATGGAAGGTGATGCCCCCTGTGTTGGGGTCTATGGGCCTAGGTTCCAAAGAGCTGTAGCACTGGGAAAATCACCAGAAATCTTTCAGGCGGAGGTACACACCATAGAGATATGTGTCCGAGAATGTTTACGAAGGCGCACTAAAGGTGCCCGCATCTACATCCTCTCAGACAGCCACGCAGCTCTTAAGGCCCTGAGATCGTATTCGATCAGATCTAAGCTAGTTTGAGAATGTTTCAATCTCCTCGAGGATCTGGCCAAGGATAATATAGTCACCGTTACGTGGATACCAGGTCATGAGGGATTTGGGGGCAATGAACGAGCGGATTGTCTTGCGAGAAGAGGCGCATCACGCCTGCTCACAGGTCCTGAGCCCTACTTCGGGTTACCTTTGAGTTACGTAAACTCAAAATTCAGGAAATGGGAAGATTAAGATGATCACCTTGCCGAATACTGGACGGAATCTAAAGGACAGAGGCAGGCAAAAAGATTCTTAAGCCCAGCTCGTAGTAAAACAAAAAAGTTACTTCAGCTAAGCAAGGAAGATCTAAGGATCCTAACGGATTATCTTACTGGTCACTGGACACTAAGATACCATCTCAAAAAAACGGGACTTTCCGACGATGACCTGTCAGTCTGTACTGCGGTTTATAAAGTGCCTCAACAGCTCCCCGAGTTAAATAATAGACTCTTCTGGTCGCAGTGTACAGGGCCTATTACTTACAATACCATACACGATCATTAAACCTAGAAATCTCATTTCGACTCGCTTGTATATCGCTTGGTTCTTGCCATAGGTACCTATGAGTTGGAACAACAACTGACTTAAATACTGATATGATAACCAAGCCTTGACACAAAGTTTGGCTGGAGGACCAACAGATTAACCTAGATCTGTCAGACTTTTGTTTCATCTCACATGGAATTGTCGATTGTCTACTTAAAGCTGCTGCTTTTACTCCAAACGTGCTTCGTACCTGGCTATAGGGGTAACGTCTCATTACCTCCTTCAGTAGTCTTTGCGCAATAAAAGTTTATCATGTCATTATTAACGCGGTTTCTATGCCTTTAGATAGGGCACCAGATATAAAGTGCCTTCACGGAATAGATCTTATATTGGGATAATTTCCTACGTCTAAGACACGCCAAGTGAGTAGCTATTCAGACCTTTAACGACAACTCCAAAAGGACCTTAAACCTAAAAACGCAAGCTTTCATAAATCTAGTATGTTAGATTTACGTTTACGGCACCGACTAAATAAAATAAGTCTATAGCGACTCCCGCTCTTCAGAGCTCCGATTTTGCCTGAAGAAGTAAAACAGCCACTTGTGGAACTGAAAGGGAGATTCTTTTAAAAGGGATAATTCTGTCTCGAAGAATTGGAGAGATCCCCTGCAAGTTTATAAAGAAAGTGGGAGACCTACAATAGATATTTTAAGTCGACCTGACCTTTCTCATCGCCTGGGAGACTGACTTTTGTTTATATTTTTACAACCTTTCAGAAAAAGTTTGTAGGAGCTGCTAGAAAATACCACCGGGAACTGTTTTTCAAAAGTCCTAAAAGTACTGTCCAAACGGCGACTTCATGGGCAAAACTCGAAGAGAAGCTGTCACGTTTGCACTTATGAATATGGGGGACGTTCGGATTTCTAGTATTGTATGTAAGATTGAGTCGATGTATTTCAGTTTTAATACCGTCGTAAAAGATCAGGTCCCAGTCCCAGCATCTATCCCTAAGGTACACTAGCAGCGATTTCTTCACGCCGAAGGCCTTTATGTCATACATCTCGCTGTCCTTTAGATAGCCCTTCACAATTTATAAGAGGTGCATAGTCATGAATACCTTTGTTCTCAAGCTCGTTTATTACAAACCTTCTATATGCGCCTCGATGTATTGACGTTTGAAAGATCGAACAGTTGGAAAAGTTTCCTATGTAACTTCTTTCCAGACGTCTTGGATTTTTTGCCCTTGATTTTCGACCATTTCTTGTAACCTTTAGTAACCCTGAAGTGACTCAGTGAAGTATAATGTTCAGCATCGTTCTTGGAGCCTTTCCTGTGAGTTTTGCCTGACTTAGTCGGCGGTTTTCTTGTCGTTAAGTGGTAGGAGTCATTGACTCAAGTTCGGGTTTCCCCCTAGGCGTCGGTCGTCTAAAAACTTCTCATTTAGCTTTAGTCGCATTTCTTGCTTTGTTAGTCGCTGATGGCAAATTCCTCCATCTTCACTCCACGCATTTCCCACTATTTACACGTACTACCTTAACCACTCTCGCCAAAGGTTTCATCGACCCCTTTCCGACTGTAATCCGTCATTCGTCATAGACATAGAACAAGGTTCTCTCAAACATGTAGAGCTTTGATGCTCATATAGCTCACAGAAACAGTGGAGTCACTTAATCACTTCTTTCAAAGATGGCACCGAAAGGCAACTAATTCGAATCGATGTAGGCGCTGCCAGCCAAATCACCAGTTCCACGAATGGCCTGATGCCTAAAAAGGAGTTGTCAGCAATCTCCCAACAAATTATTAATAACCATCTGTCCGAGAAGACAAAATTGATAATCCGCTGTCCACAATTTGATGCGAGTGACCGCACATATATGCAGCCAGCAGACGCACACTATAGGCGGGGGTATCCCCAACGTGTA
This sequence comes from Cheilosia vernalis, assembly GCA_949126925.1. Classification (NCBI taxonomy): domain Eukaryota; kingdom Metazoa; phylum Arthropoda; class Insecta; order Diptera; family Syrphidae; genus Cheilosia; species Cheilosia vernalis. The sequence continues at coordinate 12,687,298 of OX421361.1, read as the reverse complement.
GTTGCAGGAGTTCTGAAGATGAAAAATGATTTGCATGCCAGCCACTGTCAGTTAATTAACATTGAATGTAAGACCGCCGACTTTAGTCTTTTTTAAGGAAGCAAATGGATCCGAAGGCAAAGAACTCTTCCAGTTTGGTCATGTGGAAATGGAAATGAAAAATCGTGTCTCATCGCTTTTGCGTGTTTTTATTTTTCACCTCTCAGCTGCGTGGAAAACAATTAATTCCATTCAAGAGAGCAGAACAGCGAACGCTAACGCGAACGCATCTTCTCAACAATAGGAAGCGTATCCCCAAGGTGGACGCGGTCTTTTCTTTTTCATACCCAACACACCACGACCACAGCATCGAATCACAATTGAATTAATCACCCAACACAATGTATGAGCAAGCAATGATGGGAAAGAAAGAAAAAAAATTACATCTGACCTTCACGCTGATTGTTGACACTTTTTCTAGAGAAAAAGATTCGTTTTCCTTCGCTCTTTGTGTGTCGTGTCCGCCGCAAAGACAACACAAGAAAACGACAACGACAAGTGCTGCTTCTAAACGCGGTGGAGCATATCCGGCTTGCTTTTCAAAACACTTGCCAATTTTATTTCGCCGTTTACGTTCCCTTACCAGGAAGATCTGGTTGTCGGCAGATGACTTTGGTGTGCAATGGCTTAATGACATATCAGAACATGGAGGGAACATGTGGAAGAAAAAGTAAGCCTTGTGTTGTTGTGTAAGACAAGTAGATTTAGCCGGTTCCCAGGATGAGCAGCTACAATACTACAGAGCGTGTTTTCGTTGTAGCAGTGCAATGACACTTGAAAAGTTAATTATGTGCCGCGGCTGCCGAAGGCGCGGCGGCGGACGTGTGAAGATATGCTTCACTGGAGTTACGAGTTACGACTTGCCGGTCGATTAACTTTTGGTAGTGCCAAAGGTGCGTGTTGCATGAGTCTCTGATGGGATTAGAGGTGTCGGGGAACTTTTGCGAGCCTGTGGCTGAAGGTCAGGGTTGGATTTCGTAATGGGAGGCGAGTAAAAAGTTAGCCTGGGAGTTTCGATGTTCAGCAAGCAAGCCTATTTAGAGAAAGTATTACTGATTATGCACAATGATTTACGAAACCGTAGTACAGGAGAACTGGCCAGAAAAGCTTTAGAAAGTACCTCCACGAAATATAAATTCGGGGAGAATATCCCATACGTATAAGACATGCCAAGCGAGTAGCTCAATGCGAATGCAAAAAGAACCTTAAACCTAAGTAGGCAAGCTTTCATAAATCTATAATATGTTACATTATAGGTCACCAAGATTTACGGTACCGCCTAAATAAAACAAATCTATAGCTACTTCTCCCTCTTCAGAGCTCCAACTGTGTCTTGAAGAAGGTAAAACAACAACTTGTAGAACCAAAAGGGAGATTCTTTTAAAAGGGACAAACGAAGAGATCCTCTGCAAGTTTATAAAGAAAATGGGAAACCTACAATAGATCTTTTAAGTCGACCTGATTTTTGTCATCGCATGGGAGACTGATTTTTGTTTATATTTGTATAACCTTTTGGAAAAAGTCAAGTGTAACAAGATCAGAACCGTCGACGTCGGTTGTCTGTAGGAGCTGCTAGAAAACAACACCAGGGGGCACAAATGTCTCAAAAGTACTTGCATACACTGATGACATCGGTGACTTCATGTGCACGGTTTGGTCATTTGCAACCGAATTTTGTCATTAATTTTTCTCTTGGTCACATTGACATTTCTTATGCCATTTGGTAATTTGTTTAAGAAATGAAAAAAGAAACTAGACTTCAATTTTTCTTTTCGTCTGATTCTGTATTTACAAATATTACGGGCTTATTAAATTATTTTATTTTGAGGTGGTAACCGTGTTTATGGCCAAAGCTCGGCGAGAAGCTGTCACTTTTGCCCTTACGAATATTTTAGACGTTCGGATTTCTAGTTTAGGGAGGCCAGCGTTGTGCTGAAGTACTTAATTGGGTAATTTGGCTCAATGATCCGAGCCGAAGAGAAATGGCTCACATTTGTCTCACAACTTAAACATAATTTTATTAAAAAAGAAAATGTTGAAAATAAAAAAAAAATAAAAAAATGAGAATTCACTCGACTGAACGCAGTCACAAAAAAATAGATGGTTAGAAGATTCACCAAAAGAACGCACCCATAAATTGAGCAACTCCAAAACGTTTCTGGCAGCTGACTGACGTAATGCTTTCCCGTTTTTATTGGCCTAGATTTGTCACGTGAATTTTTTTTCCGCATTGCATACTCAGTTGACACTTCCAATTTAAATTAGGCCCTAGTCATAGCCATACGTCAAATGCAACAGAAAAAGTTGGAACGGTATGAAAATGATTTTGGTTTTTGTTTATGCGGTCATAGCGAAAATTCTGTCAGAATTCGGAATCGAAAAAATCACTTTTGAAACCGTTCCATTTGGCATTTAAAATACTCTTCTGGTGATTCTGACAACGACAAGAAGCACTTAAACATGTGCAGATTATGTATTTAATGCAAGTCAGCTGACAGCAGCGGTAGATTATTTTTTCCCCATTTTAGCAGTTTACTTGTTAGGTGTATTTGGTTTTTTCATAGAAAAATGAAAAATGTCAAATCTCCTAAATGGAGAGAGAAATTTCTCCGTGTGACCGCTTTTCTTACTAAAAGTTTGAGAAATGTCTTTTTGATATTTGACAAGGTTCTCTTTAAATGCACCATCTACAAAATAAGTTGGAATTGAATTTGTTATCAGCTAAATACCTATTAAACTTGCCATTTCGAATGCGCTGATAAGTTGAAGACGAAAATAAATTTTTACTTGCAAAACTTTTGAGCTATCACTTAGTTGTCAGTTTTAATTTTTATTTTTTTGTAAAGCCTAGTACGCTGTTCCAGGAAAGCTAAAATTAAGCGCCTCTCCAATGTTTCTCTCCACCACTTCGCTTAATGCTCGCTTAATTTTGACAGTGTAAGTTCCGTCAACTTTCTACAGAAATTTCTACTTTTTAAAAGAAATTATATTAATAACAACGAATTTCTTTGTGTTGAACTAACCATTCTCCATTGGTACTGTTTCGTTTGAAAATTTATTGCGAATGCCGATATTTTCTCTGATCTGTCAAAATTTCGCTGTGGAAAAATGTATTTTGCATTAATTTGCTTGCTTAAATTCTGTAGGGAGTTTTCGTACAGCGGCTCACATATTTAGCTTGAACTGCGTACTGCTTGGCTTAACTGCTTTGCTTAATTTTATCTTTGGAGATATTTTTGTATGGGGGCTTAATTTAAGCGCGAGCAGCATACTAGGCTTAAGTCGAAATTCGGCGAAATTTACGAAAATATTAAAAGAGAGAAAAACAAAAGCAGACTCAGGAGGAAGACAAGACGTTATGAAAAATATTTCGTTTGACAAATGTCATTCTCTGTTGTATTCAATGGAAACATTCAAGAATCTATGTTGTATTTGATGAACACTTTCAAGAATATAGTTATCTTAATCCGACTAGGTTTGTCTGGATAAGATGTAACCTGAACGAAAAAACCAAATTGGTCGGGAACGTCACTTTTCCTACGTCATCCACATATCCGAACTGTCAACTTAGTACTCAGTCACGAACTTCGTCACTAGATTCGTCGGCTACTCCTCCATTAAGGTCAACGGAAACAGCCGATGACCGATTTCAGCCAATCAAAACCGAGATACATATAGTCAGACAGCTGTCAGACTTACTTAACTAGATACTTGAACGTCCCCAATAACTGCCGACCTACTTAGTGACCAGTTGGCATAAGCGGTAGGTGCTTGGTCGATTGACAGCACATGTGCAAGCTCACTTCCTGGCGGAGAAATAACAATCCTATCCCTCCAAGAGGAGACGGTTAATTAGCTGTCAAAATGCAACCGTAGAAATCTCTGCTGATGAATTAGTGATGGTTTTTGAAAGAACTAAAATTCTAACAAAAGCGTTTGTCAAAAATGAGGTACCTACGCGATATGTTTAATGACAAATAGAACCAGAAAATGTCATCCAACCAACTATCAGTAAAAATCAATTAAACCCAGCTGAAATTACATCACATTCGTCCACATTCCACTCCAAACTAGAATTGAATTGCTAACAGATAGAAACCAAACGGAGTTGGCAATTTTCGCGCATAAAATTCCTCACATCCACTCGTCCTTGACGTCCATTATTCATTGATTGACATTTGCCTATTAAGGTGATTGACACCCCATATATTCAACCACCACTGGCAAGAGCGCGAACCCCCCGCAAAATTTGCTGATGTCTGTTATAACTTTTAAGTGAAGTCTCTATTTAAAAACTCGGTTGGACCGTTTTTCTTTTTTCTGTAGAAATTCCAGAAAATCGTGAGTAGCACGCGTCAAAATGCACAACACTTTGCCGACTTTTGTGTGTGCTCCCAGATGTAAGTGTGCCACTGCAAAACACAGCAAAGTACGTTCATGTTAGATGTCTAATAATTCAAGCCGCGAGTGTCTTGCGGCAAAGTGACAGCATCCAACTGCACAAAGCAGCCATCATCCATCTGATCACGAACACTTCGTCTCGTCGACGGGATAGATAGCCAGTAATATGGCTTTCGGTCCGAAAACACAACAATTGCGCGTTGCGAATTTACAAAATGCGGCCTGGTTAAATTGTAGCAGCAGCAGGCAGCAATTGTTGCAATTGCAGCGAATTATAATTTTGTTGTTGCTCCTTTTGCCGGTGATCTTGGGTTATGACTTATTGGCTTGGCACGCCACCTAAGACACAATTACTTCACCTCGAAAGTTGGAAACTGGGTGTCTCGACGTACAGTCGTTGCTGCTGCCGCTGCCGCCGGGTGGGGTCGTTTTTGTCTCCCCATTTCGATGTCAACTCCTTTTATCTCAGATTGCCGCACGATATAGAAGTATACGAGTTGAGATCGGCCGCACGAGAGACTGCCAGCACGAGATGTCAACATCCGTGAATGGGGTAATTACTCGTACATAGGGCGTTCACTTCATTCGGTTCTAAGGGAAAGCAATACATTTCATACTTATGGTTATGACTCTGGGTCACCTGAGTCAGGGACTGGCAGCACAACGTTGTCCTTTCATTTCGACGGATGCTGATGCAGTTATTATTTGGGACAGTCAGCCGTTTCTTTCTTTTCAGCTCAGCAGCTCACCAACTCACCTTGACCTTCATTTCGTGTTGAAGCCATATAAACACAGCCGCACACCGTTAACATGCGATCTACTCGTACGCTTTTGGAGACACAATTTATTCGGAAATTTCTTTACGATGCTTCGTTCGATTCGCGAACAAATGAGACTCAGAGTGTAGGCTGGGGCGCGCAGAATGATTTATGCAAATAAATAAATTGTTCGCGCCGTTTAGAGGTTTCAATGCGAAAGTCCATAAAATGAATGACTCCCAAGAGCTGGCGATATAGTACGGTCGAGTGAAAAGAAGGTGAAGGCAAATCGTCTGCACCTGATGGGTGAGGAGGTGGGCTGTCTGTTTAATTGTGACATGTTGGTGTGAATTTGAGACAGTTAATTGCGAGCGCAGCTTTGTGTCAAAATGTAGACAGTGTATGCTAATAAAACCGTTAGATGGAACGATGGTTCTAAAGTCAGTCATTGACATGTGTGGCCATTTGTATTCGGGCACACAAAAGAAATAAAGTCATGAGCCATGTGCCATTAACCACATGAGGTATTATTTATTGTCACAGGTAATTTGTTATGAGCAGACGAACTGGAACGCAATCCATCAATGGAGATGAAAAGAACAGGCACGCACGAGTATATATGGGAGAAACGGTATACAAAGAATAATGATGCGGTCATGGTGGTTGCAATAAAATTGAAACAATATTTGACGAGATGTATGTTCCTGTTTAAATAAATATGCTTACGTGACGAAAATGACAAACAATGTGATATGGGATGATGCGTAATGGTGGTCACGTTCGCATAGTCAGTTCTCAGTTGTATGGACAAAGGGTTATAGACTGTGATACAGTCGTGAACAGATCGACATGGAAAAGAGTGGTTTGTGCTCAAGTAACAAAGGCGACAGATTGTCAGTATGTTTTTAGTGATTATGGGCTGCAGTAGGGTGTGACTGACAAGAGAACTACAGTGAACCTATCAAGTGAACTTTATTATCTGGAAACACCTCTTCCTTTGACATTTCATCAACCGTAAATGGTTGCAGTAAGAGTAGACCATCTGCGGGGTGGTTAGTGGCGTTTCACTTTTCGTTACGATCTTTCTTTCACACATACCAACCTACACTACCGCTATAAGGCGGTTTCAATTAAAAATGTCGAAGTTATCTCTTTTGAGCTTTCGATAGATTGCAGTATACCTATGTCAGATTAAACATCCTTTGTAACCGCAGCCGGAATTTGAACGCGCACATACGTTCTCCATCGCTAGGTTTTACGTCAGTCAAAAACCCTGCACAACCCTGAAAATTCGAATATTAAGTTTAAGTTCATAAACGTTGTTGTTTTCAAACAATTCCCTTTGTAATATCAAATTAATTGTATTTATCTTTATAACGATATCTCAACAAACGAACGACAGCAAAACTCAGCACTGAGTTCTTGCCGCCGAAAAATTAACTGGGGTCAGTTCAGGGCACAACTAGGGTGCAGTAGAAACCATGTCAAACACAGGTTTTCAGTACCCAGGGCGAGTTTAGTGCTATATCGAACACATTAGGGTTAACCCACTAGGGTTCACGTCAAACAAACCCAATGTCAAAATCAAAGCATTTGCTACGTTTCATATGAATAAAAACCAATTTGAGTTAGTTCCAACTGAGACCCCCAACTCGCAATTCTCTTGCTGGCCTCCTCAATTTTGTTTTAAAATTCACCATTTTGTTTTCCAATCGGTGATATATCAATTTAGAATCCGTGTGACATGCAAAAACATACAAAAAATACAAAATAAATGCTGCCAACTTCTGTCAACCGTGGGGGAATGGGATAGAGTTCGGGAATACCACATTTTAACATTACTGAATGCTGTTGGTTAGTTATTAGATATTTTGGGTTAATAAAACAACCTAAATGAAATGTTTTATATACTAGAAACATATTTAGACACACATGGTTGTGTATTTCCCGCTTTTGAATATTAGGTTCGTTCGCGTACGCGGTTTGAATCGAACGCAATCGGTATAAATCGATCGCAATTGCACAAAGTCTATCCACGTACTCATCAAAAATGACAGAAAAAGAGAAAATTAGCAAAATAAAGAGTAACGAGCAGTTCCTCTCTTGGCTCGAAACAGCTCAGACAATTTCAACGGGTTAGTACTGATAAATATGTCAAATCCACAAAGTTCACATAAATTCAAAATCCGTCAAACGTCATGCGCTGAAATAAAATGTGCGCAAATAAAGAAAATACGGTGGTGGTCCAATGTTCTCCTAGGACATTTATTTGTTGCAAAATGGTAAATATTAAATAAACGAATTTTTGAAAACCCAACTGTCGTGACAAGATCCAGGAAACAAAGATGTAAGTGGCTCGAAGTAGCTAGAAATCTATACACGTATTTGGAGTCAATTTTTCGCTCTCTGAGAGAATTACGCTCAATTTTTTTAGTTTGACAGATGTTTAGTGCTCAGCTCGGGAAAGTACGCGAATAGACCTATTATTAACTTCGATTTCATGAGTAAATTTTTCTTAAATAGTCATCTATATATATAAAAATGGATCTTGGTATGTTCGGATGCTTAAAACTCGAAAACGACTGGACCAAATTGGATACTTCCTTCTGCGGATTTGTTCGTAATTGCTCCGCTAAGGTTTAGGAAAAAAGAAAAATTGAAAAATTCTCAACAGGTGGCGTTGCAGGCACACATTTCAATTTTCACGGGGAAAAGCACTTTGAAAAAAAAATAAACTGGATATAAATCGAGTAGTGAAACTTCCAAAACAAAAAAAAATTATTTTAAATTTTAAAAGCAATTGTTGTTGTCAATTATTTTAGTTATTTTCCAAGCAAATTGTTGTTGTCAACAATTTTGAAATTTTTTTTATTTGTTTATGATTACTATGTTAAGGTTTGTCCAGACCAGTGAAACATTTGTTTAATAAATGTTTATTAAATGTTTATAAAATGTTTCCGATTTGCTTCAGAAACATTTCATAAATATTTATTCAACATCTCTTAAATGTTTCTTTCAGTCTGGACGCCGATGAAACATTTTTGAAACATTTATGAAATGTTTAATTTTTATCCATTTTTGCACTAAACAATGTTGAACTCTAAAGCGGTGGGATTTTTAGCAGGTTGCTTCATTATCATATAAAAAAATTAAAAAGATAACCAAAAAAACTTAATTAAATGAATAACTTCCATTACTCTAAGGTTTTTTTGACATTTTAATTTTTATATTCATATAAATTCAAAAAACAGCGCCTACTCTCTGCCCGGAAACACGTGAAACAAAAATTATTTCCCATCACGAATGGGAAACTGCGAAACATTTCATAAACATTTCATAAATGTTTCATTGGTGTCCAGACCAACGAAATATTTAATAAACATTTCATAAACATTTTTTTCTGTTTAATAAATGTTTATGAAACATTTTTGAAACATTTTTGAAATATTTATTAAATGTTTATGATATGTTTCGTTGGTCTGGACACACCTTTACATTCAGTGACTTTTTGAAATGAAGTAGATATACGTTGATTTGTTTGATGTGTGAGTAAGTTGAAATGTAGGGGTGATTGAGATGACGAGGACAATGATAACCGGCAACAGAAGTTGTTGAGAGTTTTGAGTGTTCACAATCACGGTACTCTGCTCATTCATGAGCATGATTATGGGGAGGGCAGCTCAAAGATACCATAACACCTTCGGTACTGGTGTCGAGATAGAAGGGAGAAGGCTTACCAACCAAGTTGACAGGTGGGGTTAGTTTTCGTCTTGGCTATTAAAGTTACAAATATTTCGTTTAGAGATAATCCTTTCCCAATTTTCTTCCTATCCCTTTAATGCCAACAAATTTTAAAATTTTCGCATCAAAATTCAAGCATGTACGGTAGTCCGCAAGCCAAGCAGAAGATCCCAATCCACCGACGAGCTAAGCACAGGCTACGATTTTCAACTGGGTGAGTTTACTACATATTTACTAAGCTCATGGTTTAAAAAAACAAATAAGTTCCCTCCTTGGCCTTTAAATAAAATAAGTCGATATTTTGAAAACATTATTATGACCACAATAAAAAATACATTGTTTTTGAAAACAAAGGAATTCAGACTTTCAAAGGATAAAATAATAATAATAGTTGAGTCTTACCTCAGGATTTAGGCTTTTTAGTCCGCCTTATCACTATTATTTGTGAGTTATTTTGTAAAAGAAAGCTTTCAATTTTAAAATTATGATATGCGTCTCTTAACAAATTTTTAGTATCAATACTCCATTGAACATATTGTATTAACTGATACAATTGAATCCGCTTTTGGCGTGTAAGAATGTGGCGAGTGGGGCGTGGGATTGAAAGAGATAGGGTGCGAAATGTATACGGGACTGAAAGAAAATGATTTAACATTTGAAACGAATACCTGTTAAAATTACGGAAGGAAGACAAATTACTTTATGCAGTGGGAAGAAATATTCTGTTATTGGCCAACTCAAGCGTGATAAGAATATATATTTTTTGCGAAAAAAAAATGGCCCCCTACAAGATAGCAAATTTCTTAGATCTTTTTTCCATCAACTGTCCTGAAACCACATTTTGCACGGGCGAAGCCGGGGGGTAGGTACAGCTAGTTTTTCATAAATATTTTAAGCAAAAGTACCTACACTTATTCCCAGCAAAAAAAATACTATCCACGCGTAACGAATAATTTCAAATTTAACTTATATAAAATTCTATGAACGCTGCCAGCAACTTTGCCCACAGCGGAAGTGGTTGATATTTATTGAGAGTATGTTGCCGGAATTTTTGAAGTTTCGTGACATTTGTCAATACGAATTTCTATGTATCAATACTAGCGCAAAAATACGTGACAACCCCATAAAAATTTTGCTTGTAGGCAAGTAACGGAAAATCGGCCGAAGCTCGGTGTCTCAGTATTGTCTCTGGTTGGTTAGCGGACAAAGCAAATGCTCTGCAAATTATGAGTCAGCTCAGTTCAGTTTGATAAGTCAGTGACTTTTTGAACTTTTTGCTCAGTAACTGGAAATTTTTATTTTACTATCGTCAACTGTCACCTCTTATTAGACAACTGTTAAGTGTGTGTTTTGAGTAGCCGGCGTCATTTACTTTGTGTTTATGAGCTATTTAAAACACTAAGGGCCTTACCAATAATCATTTTTAACCTCCACACTAAATATTTCCTAGATCACAATATGCAGTTTTGTATGGAAAATTTCGCCATTGTGAGCTCGAAAAATGTAGTCTGGACACTAAAAATGATTACTAGTACCGCGGTAAGCCTCTACAATTTTAATAAAAATTTTAAAAAAAATGAGTTTCGTGTGATGATTTAGCATTATTTTGTACGTAAAAAAACCATCAACGAAACTAAGGAAAGGCTAGATAAATACTATGGGGTATCTGCACCATCAATTTCAATGGTTAAAAAGCGGTTTACTGAGTTATGTTGTGGTCGTGCCAGCACAAATGACGCCGAACGTTCAAGAGATCAAGACGCCTCGAAGAGGTCGTTACGCCAGAAATCGTCGATAAAATCCATGGAATGATATTGGACGATCGGAGAATTAAAATTCGTGGAATGACTGAGGCATCAGGCATTTGAAATGAGCGGGTTTAACATATTTTACATGAATATTTTGACATGAGAAAGCTATCCGCGCGATGGGTGCCGCGATTGCTCACAATCGACCATAACCGCAACCGAGTGACCATTTCAAAGGATTGTCAGCATGGCAAAATTCCACAAATTACGCTACGAACTGCTACCCCTTCCAGCATATTCTCCAGATTTGGCCTCTTGTGACTATTTCCTGTTTCCAGACCTAAAAAAATGGCTGGGCGGTAAGAGATTTAGGTCCAATGAAGAGGTCATCATTGAAACAGATGCCTATATTGAGATTTTTGGGAAAACCTATTATTCGGAGGGAATAAAAAAATTGGAAAAAAACGCTGGGCTAAGTGTATCGAGCTAAAAGGAGAATATGTTGAGAAATAAAATACTTTTGGGCAAAAAAATTATGTATTATCCAAAAAGTAGCTGACTTATCAAACAACCTTCGTACTTGACTCAGCCCTTTTGCTAAATATTTTGCTATACATTTTTTAACATAAAGCAATCTAAGAATTGTGAATTGTTAAGTTTAGTTCTGTTTGTACATGAAAACCAACAAAATACGTACGGAAAAAGCAGAAATTGTTTCGTTTCACGCGAAGTATGGACTGGGGACATTTTGGCTAATATTTCTTTCAGATGGAAATATTTAGACAGAATCAGACCCCAGAATCAGACCCAGAGATCTGGGTTTCTAGGTCGACAGCTCAAAAGCATCTAAGTAATTCACAGCTCTTGTTTAACTAATTGTCTAGTGTGTTAACAAATAAATATTTCCAGCAATAATATCGGATAGAATTCCCGGCACCTAAAAAAGAAATGAACCATCAACAAGCTTTGGCAAACAAAAATCATATTTGGAGGTGAAATTTAAGCTATAGATTTTTTTAATTTGAATCTCCACCAAAGTCGTTAGAATCTTAAGAAAAATTCTAATTTACTAGTCAGGTTTGACAGGAACTGCAAGGCAAGTACACGTACAGCGAAGTAAATGCCATACCGATTCAATACCAGTCCTAAACACCTAACATAAAAAAGCAACTGTAAACGATGGTTACTCTCCTTACATGTATGTAATGTGTTATTACTCTCGAGTAGACCATATGATACAGCCACTCTTCTCTCTCTCGCTATATCTTTAAGATAAAAACGAAACAAATGTATTATATAGTTGTTCTTTAATCGAAACGAAAAAAAGTCTTAATAAATTTCAACTCAACTCAACTCATACCGATTCAAGGCAATTGCTAAGGGCTTTTACTTTGCTACAACCTTTTGCTCAAAGCATACGACCCATTATCTACTATAAATTATGGAAAAGAGAATAGAACCACTCACTGTTTGGCAGTTGGTTGAGAAGTTTTGCGTTTCACTTTTCGTTACGCTCTTATTTTATCGACATAAATCGAATGGTTTGGAATTGACCGATCTTCATCCTCAATTTATGGAATACTAGCTGAGCCCGGCATAACTAGGATTTGACCGAAAAATGCGAATACATCGATTTTCCGGAATATGCTTTCTGGCTAAATTTGAAATACTGCCGATCATGAAAATCGGCCTAGCAGTTATCGAGTTATAACGTCATCTAGTTTCGCCTCGTAGGAATCATATAAATAGGAGAAGAAGATAGATAGAAGATAGGAGATGGGGTGCTTCAAATTAAAATGCCCGACAATGTCTCTCGATTGCCTGCCACCAGTGCACTTTCAGTCCCAGTCAATCCAAAACCGGAAGAGATAAAATCCAAATAACTTTCTTCGCCGCTGTTTGCTGAGAAATGGGAGCGTAACGAAAAGTGTAACGCGACTAAACGCTTCACTACTCAGGCTCGTACCAGCAGCGAGTGGTCTATCGTATCAGCAAACATCGATGAATTATGATCCAAAGTCTTCTACTGTTTGAGACTCCAAATCGTGCGAAAGAAAAAGGACATGTGCGCCTGGCCTAAGAGCGATAGGAAGAATGGTTGTTATGGAAATCTTACATAAAAGCCGAGGCGTGTTGATGTTGAAGATATCAAATCTAAGCCTTGAGTCTGAACGCCAAGTTCTGCCACTTAGAGGCAGCAATACCAGGAGAATACATCCGCAATCAAGCGGCTGTTAGGACTATAGGTAGGACGTGAGATGCCAACAATATCAGCAGAGCTCTATCCACTTATGAAATGGGCTTGGGACACAGAGGAGTGAAAGAAGTTAACGATTGCCCAGCACGCACTAAAAAGGGAAACTCTGTGGATTGCAAAAACCGGAGAGGGATTCGTGTGTGTGTCTTAAAGAATCAGGAATCAAATTATACCAAGACTGTCAAGAGTGTTAGAGAACCTTGGATATCCCAGGACACATAATAAGGCAAACTCGAGCATCATTCATCCATGAAGATTAAAGCAAACGCAAAAACGAATGATTGTCATATGTACATATATGTACTTCATAAATAGGAAACATTTTACAACAATTGCAACTGCAAATATCAGGACCCAGACGGTTCAAAAAGCAACGCCAACCATGCTGAATTGAATTCTATTAGCAGCGATCCAATATTAGCTACGGACATGATAAATAAATTGTTGCGACCTACTTTAAAAGCTCCGCTCGCAGAGCTGTGATACATCTGATCCTAGATCCTATGTCCAAACAACCATCTAATCAAGACATAAAATATAATCAAAACTGCTAAATGTCGAGATAATACTGAGCAAAAGTGGCGCTGCATTGGCCACCCACTGACATTTGAATACATTCAACTGCTTAGCATTTTATATGGATAATCGTAAAACACTGTCGTGCGCTCTGTCCCTCAATAGCCAATTATACGTCAACCGAAATAATATTGCTCCTTTGTTCAGATCCAATAATACACAGAACAAAACTCACCACTTATCACCAAACCAAAAGAGCTTCAAGCGCCTACAACTTAGGTAGGTACAACCTTTATCCGATAGATCTTAACCAAGCAAAAAAAACACACATCATTAATCACAACTCTCAAGACAACCATTCAATTACAAACTGTTCCCTGTATCTTTCAAGTTTAACCACCTGGTTAGCAAGCCCGCACCTGTTATCATACGGAAATCAACTAAAATACAAATAAAACTTAACAAGTTAAACTATTAAATTACCACCGAGGAGATAATAATGATCAAAGGAACAAAATAGAAAAAAAAAAACCTACTTTACGAGATTTATTAATAACAATCCAGCAATCTGCTGACGCGCGCACAAAACGCGTTCGAGTTAAGAAGTTTACAAGAAAACTGAAAGTGCAAAGCAAAAACCCAAGGCAAGCAAACGTACACGATCGATTATTTCGAGCTACAGACTACCAGATGGACAGAACGGGAACGCCTATCAGTTTTGCAGATTTATTTTTGCTTTTTTTCCTTTTGGTAAATTTAAATTGCAAGCCTGAAAGCTGAAATCCATTCGGCTTTAATTGCGTCAGGGGGGCACAATTATTTCGTGATCAGAGAAAGAAACTCCAAACGACACCTAACCAAAACTATCCGCCCATGCATAAAATACTTCCCCCCCATTTGAAGTTTGGCGGTGACATTGTTTCACCATGAATCCACCGAGGCGAAGAACAACAGCCATGAGCCATGGCGTGTTAGTGTGCGTAATCAAGCCGTTGATCTCTGCTGGCATGGTAATGAAATGATCTCAATTTAGAGAGACGAGAGAAAATAGTAATCCTACGCGCGTGGTAAATCTGTAATTGGAGGTCTCAATTGTTGCTGTTGTGAGTTGGGTAAGCCGCATTTACATCTCGGCTAGGCATCAAACTAGACAACAATGTTACAAACGAATGAAACGCAACTCCTTATATGGAATCTAAACAGAAACAATTTATTCAACACCATTTCGGGGCCAGATAAGAACTTATGTTGATTTTTTTCTTTTTAACAGAAATGCAAGTAATTTGGTTGCGTCGCTGCTTCGTACTCCTGTGCGAGATGGTTGACAGAGTCACGGGATAGATCCAGCTCGGATAGGTCGTCCTTGAACATGTCCTCGCGCTTGAATTGGTCCAGGAAGGCTCCGCGCTTCTTCAACCTGTCGTACTGGTTGAGGGCGCGATTGAATAGCGAACTGATGCCAGTGTGATTGGCTAACATCAGGCCGGATACCTTGTGACTGCTCTGCACGTAAGGACTGCTGCGGGAGAGAGCCACCTGTATGCTGGCCGGTCCCCAGGGGATGAATTGAGCGAGTTTACGCTCTCGAATGCGTTGAAGTGACTTGTGCACTTGAGTGGGGTCCACTTCACCCTGGAATATATAAGTTTGACCAAGGAGTAAGGAAACAAGCAGAAAACCTCCACAAATATACTATTATTCACAATAAACACAGAGGTGGTTATATTAGAGCACTTTAAACGGGCACGTTACCGCAATTCACAACACTGGGAGGAAAGACATAACGAACTCATTCACCGACCGCCTACATAACCCCACATTGAGCTACGAATTAGGGAAACGACTTGTTAAAACCGCAACTAACAAAAAATACTTTTTCCCGTTGGTACACTTTCAAACCACAAGCCACTGCAGGCATTCAAAAGACATGATAGGAACTTGCTTCCTGAAGATATATTATTGCGGACTACAACTTGTAAAAATTGAGACCATCTGCAAGCATCTCGGGGGTCTGTTAGAGCTTTATAGGCTCACTGTTCACACGAACAATACGAGTTTGTTAACAATCACCCAAAACCACAATTATTTTTAACCAATTCTAAATATCTTACACCTACCACTCACCTGAATAATATTCAAAATGGAAATGTAGCAATGATGATTCGTCTTGTCCGGTCCCATGGACACCATCATGTTCTTCGGCTGTAATAGCCGTCGCATGACATCCAGTACTGTCGTCTTTCGAATATTAATTGTTGGCTAGAACAAAATACATAATTTATAAACATCTCTTACACAAAGAAAAAAACCTCGTCATCTTGTTACTTACATCATTTTCTGTGGTCAAAGGGGTATATCCAGTCATCAGAAAGTGCAACTGAGGTGTCGGAATCAGCGGAGCAGTCAGCCCAATCATATTGTTATTCATGTACGAAGGGTACCGCAACGTGGTGGTGCTCACAGACATGATTGTCGACACGAGTGTGTTAATCTGTCCAAAGCTTGGATTCTCAATGTGCAGTCGATCAGTTGCGATTCTATTCAACGCGGTATTATCCAACACTACGACACAATCAGCACTTTTGGTCAAACGTTTCAATGTCAACATCGAATTGTACGGCTGCACGACAACATCACTAATCTCGTCCTGGTTCGGAAAAACGCTGTATGTCTGAAGGAGTTTCTTTGGAAACCGATCGGCAAGTCGTTCCATTATGTAGGATCCCATTCCGGAACCCGTTCCGCCGGCAATCGAATGGCAAAGAACAAATCCTTCTAAGCTGTCACTGCCCTCTGCTTCGCGGTCAATGATATCGAAAACTTCCTCCTGCAGTTTCTCCCCTTGGCTATAGCCAGAGGCCCAATTATTTCCAGCGCCACCACCATGTTTCGATATGAACACATTTTCCGGATTATACAGCTGTAAAACCAAGCAAATTATGTAGGTACTCTGAACAAATAGTACCTAACCAGTTGCATATGAAATCCAACTCACCTTAGCGTAGGGAGAGCTCATGATGTTGTGTATTACTCTGGGCTCCAAGTCCAACAGCACGGCCCTTGGAATGTATTGATTATCATCCGCCTGATAGAAGAACACATCTTTGCGATCCAGGCCATCGCTGGCGAAGTCTTCCAGCACTCCACTCGGTGAGATTCCATGCTCGAGACAGAGGCGCTTCCAAAACTCAAAACCAACTAACGGATGAACTGAATTAGATGGATTTTATTTAAGGTAATGGTACTCACTTTGGTTCCCGCATTGTCCCAGTTGTAAAGTGATTATTTCACTTGGCATTATTGATCACTTAATACGAGTTAATAATAATAAATATATTCCACACTTTTAATAACTTGAACAACACAACGGAACATGCAAGGGACAGCAAAGAACGAACTCATGTTTATTTTGTGGCGTGTTCACAATGGTCTTCATTTCATGTGCGAACCAATGGCGGTAGCGATAAGCTTCAGACATAGGTAGCGCAAGGGGTTTGCCTAAACACATTTGAAATGAGAAATCACAGTTGGAGTGTTTTATACACATGAATTGTTTTAATTGGTTTTAATTAATGAGAAACAATAATTGCTTTGCACAGTAAATAACGAAATTATTGCGCCGTACTAATAACAAACTAGTCTCGACTTTAAATTAACGAAAGCTCACAAAAGCGAAATTTGTATGGAAAATATAGCCACTGTGAACTACTAAAATATTAAGTCGAAACTAAAAATGGATATTGGTTAGGTGCATTGAATCTACCTGGAGGGACGATTTTGGTCTTCGTTGCCGTTAAAACTTGGTAGACAGAAGTAGTTTTTTGTTCCAATTTTCTATAGTGATTTCTTTATTTTGCAACATTTTCGTATATTGTTATTTGTTACCTGCTGCAGAAAATGAATCGATTCACTTCTTCACAGATGGTTCGAAGACTGACAGACTAAATCTTAAGTCTCTCCTTCCGTCTTCCTGATCACTGTAGCGTTTTTCAGGCGACATCCCAGGTAATTGTAAGGCTGATGAACTCGCCAAACACGGAACTACACTACCTATGCTTCCATTTACGGATTCCGATCGCTACTTGTAAACTCATAATAAAGCTGGATGCTATCAATAGAACAAATGGTGGACAACCAGCTCGACATGCATGGCGACAGAACGGTTCTGTCCAAAGCTGGATCTAAAACGCTCTTGATACTGGATCTCCTTTGATAGGAAGCATATCAGTGCTACAATAGGTGAATAGGTGTCATCACAGGACACTGTCTCATAGGCAGGCATGCAACAAGGCTTGGCGTATTTTCAAACGATTTTTGCAGAAGCTGTCTTGACGAGGAGGAGGAAGAAACCAAACTCCATCTCCTCTGTACTTGACCGGCTCTCTCACAAAGACGAAAACTCCATTTAAGAGCTTTCTACTTTCTACTATAGTGATCTGAACGATCTAAAGAACATAATTCGTAATCTCCTTCGCTTCATCAGAAGCTCCAATTGGTTCAACGAGTACGAAGAATTGAATTTTATATTCATGTGGTATCACAAGGGACCTAAGAATGGTCTAAGTATATCGGCTAGCCGACAGCCACTTCAACCTAACCTAACCTACCTACTGCAGAAACATCTCTCAACTGCTTTAAGGACGCTATTACCACAGTGAGCAAATGTTTGTGAAACAAAGTTAGTATTATCGTTGGTGAATTCACCTATTTGCCTTTAATAACAATCCCACTCATCTTCGTCAAACAAAGATCAAACCAGTCGGGTAAAAACGTTCGACGTCGTCACCACATGTATGTATGTATTTATTTAGTATATATAACTTACTTACTTACTTAAGGTGGCGCTACAGTCCGGGGTGGACCTGGGCCTCAACCAACAAGCGTCTCCAGCCAGCACGATCTTTAGCTAGCTGTCTCCAGTTTCGCACGCTAAGTTGGTTAAAGTCCCCTTCCACTTGCGTGCGCCACCTGAGTCGCGGTCTTCCTCTACTGCGCCTTTCCTCGGGTATGGATTCGAGATCTTCCGGGCCGGAGCATTCGTGTCCATTCGCTCTACATGACCCAGCCACCTCAGTCGTTGGACCTTCACTCTTCTGACTAGGTCGATGTCGCTGTATACAGCCCGTACAGTTCGTCGTTAAATCTCCTTCTCCATTCACCGTCAATGCAGACGGGACCAAAAATAACACGAAGAATTTTTCTCTCGAAACAACCGAGAGTTTCCTCATCCGCTTTTGATAGAGTCCATGCCTCTGCGCCATATAGCAGAACTGGGATGATAAGGGTCTTATAAAGGGTCACATTAGTTGTTCGAGAGAGGGCTTTGCTACTCAATTGCCTTCTTAGCCCAAAGAAACAGCGATTGGCAAGAGTAATTCTACGTTTAACCTCAGCGCTGGTGTCGTTGTCTGAGTTCATAGCGGAGCCTAGGTAGACAAAGTCCTTAACCACCTCAAAGTTATATCTGTCTATTGTGACGTTCTGTCCGAGCCGTCGGTGTTGGGTGTCCTTTTTAGTTGACAGCATATACTTCGTCTTGCCCTCATTAACCGCCAAACCCATCTTCGCCGCCTCAGTCTCAATACTCACAAACGCGCCATTAACATCACGCTGCGTTCTGCCAATTATGTCAATGTCATCGGCGTATGCGAGTAATTGGACGGACTTTTGAAAGATAGTGCCTCTGGTGTTGGCGTTTGAGTTTTGCACTATTCTTTCAAGAACGATGTTGAAGAAGTCACATGACAGCGCATCGCCTTGTCTAAATCCTTTTTTGACATCGAAGGTCTCGGTAAGTTCTTTACCGACCTTGATGGAGCAGCGTGCATTCTCCATCGTCATTCTGCACAAACGGACGAGTTTGGCAGGGATGCCAAAACTAGACATTGCTCTGTATAGTTCGTCCCTATAAATGCTGTCATATGCGGCCTTAAAGTCGATGAAAAGGTGGTGGGTATCGATTTGAAGTTCCTGGGTTTTCTCCAAGATCTGCCGCAGTGTGAATATTTGGTCTATGGTGGACTTTCCTGGCCTGAAGCCACACTGATATGGACCAATCAGGTTGTTTACGAAAGGCTTCAGGCGTTCACACAAAACGGCAGATAAGATCTTGTAGGCAATGTTTAAAAGACTGATACCTCTGTAATTGGCGCAGTTCAGAGGGTCTCCTTTCTTGAGGATCGGGCAAACAATGCTGAGGTTCCATTCATCGGGCATACTTTCCTCCGACCATATTTTACAGATGAGTTGGTGCATGCTTCTAACCAAGTCATCGCCTGCCGCTTTGAACAGCTCGGCGGCTAGGCCATCTGCTCCAGCGGCTTTGTTGGACTTCAGTTTGGATATAGCTATCTTCACCTCGTCCAGGTCGGGTGGACGGTATTGTTGATCCTCATCGTCCAGGTTGAACGGTTCATTCTGTCTGACAGCGGAATTTAAGTCGTCATCGCCGTTAAACAGTCTGCAGTAGTAGTTCTTCCATATCCTCAGCATCGACTGCGATTCTACCACGATGTTCCCTTGTTCGTCCTTGCAGGCTTCGGTTCGAGCTCTGTAGCCTTGTGAAGTTCTTTTTACCCTCTGGTAGAACTTCCGAACCTCATTCCTGTTGTAACATCTCTCTATTTCCTCGATCGCGCGCTTCTCGTGCTCTTTCTTTTTTCTCCTGAGAAGCCGGTGTTCGTCTCTTCTTTTCTGCGCGTAGAGCTCACGAGTAGCTCTGGTCCTTCTTTGCAGCGCTGCCTTGTATGCTTCTTGTTTCGCTGCATGTGCTTGCCGGCACTCGTCGTCGAACCAGGGGTTTCGTTGTGGTGGTCGAGTGAAACCAAGCACATCAGAGGCGGCGTCTCTGATGGCTTTTTGGCAATGTTGCCACTGGTCTTCAATGGTTGATGCTGGCTACGTAGAACCTCTTGAGAGATTGAGAGAGACTCGATCGGAGAGGGATCTGGCGATTTAAGACGTCCGACGTCAAACTTCCGCACAGTATTTACTTGTCTTGGCGGTGTTCGGGATATCCGAAGGCTTACCTTGGCTATATATAACTATTAAGTTCAATTTACAATTTATAAGAGTTCATATTCAGGGAAATAGTTCGCATGACTTTGACATTTGAGGCGAGCGACTTGCGAAATTCTCCAACCACAATAGCTGTGAAGGTGACTTTACATTCTCCTAGCTTTTGACAATCGCAGGAATACTGTCACGTCCGCCAGGCCCTTAATTGCATCCTTCCAGTGCTCTTTTTCTTTCTGCCAATGTTACTTACATTTCTTCATGTCGGAAAGTTCGCGACCGTTGCAGGTCCGCTTTCTAAGCAACTAGTCTCGCTTGTGAACGTGAAATCAGACGCCTTGAAAACACCTCACAGGACAAAAGGAAACTCAGCCTCGCACTTTATTACACAAGACTCTTTATTTCGTTTTATTTTTCATATCTTTATTTTAAACAATCAATGTCTCTGACATTTCTTTTAAAATTAAATTCATTTAACATATATATTTATTTTTGTTAGATCTCCTTGATGCGAGTCCTTATTTTAAACACTTAGCGTGCATATACACGTATAAACTATTCCATATAGTTTAAAACGTTAAGCTTTCTTTAAACAGGAAATCATTTAGAATGAAATAGGGACCATGAAATTGGAGAAGGGATACTCTTAAACTACAAGCTCTCCTACACACTAGTTAGTCCTTAGGTTTGATCATTTTCAGTACGAAATTACTGAAGCTCTCCAATGCCAAATGCTCATCGGCAATGTCAATCACGTTCTGTTTGCAGCGTGCGTAGAATCTGCTCTGGCCCTCTGCGGTTTTCACTTGCATCATGTACTGCGGATCGGAACAATCGATCCATAGTTCCTGATTCTGCGCGTTAGTGAGGATCACATAGTCATCTGTTCGCATGGAGGACTGAAGATCCTCAAACTCTGCCGGGAGAGTGTGTGTGCACACGAATCGATGCGATGGCGCAGTGTGAGAAATGTTGATCGCTATGATGGACAGCTCTTGAGCGGACGTCTTTTGAAAGATCAACACCGTGTTATCCTGCTGTGGAAGTGGAAGAGATATCGGCGTTAGTTGGGATTGGGGAAGGGTGTTATTTTGCTTACTCCAACTTCCAGCGAGGGATAGTATATGGAACCCAAGTTGGTGCCAAGTTCAAAGTCGAGATCATAGTTCATTAGGATGTCACCGCTGCGGTGATCCCACAGCGTCACCTGGGTTTCACCGAAACCAATGAGATTGTCATCTAGAACAGGGAGTTAGTGTGGAGCTACTCTTTTGGTGAACAGGAATTGCAAACTTACCGGTGGTGCACTCCAGATAACGAATTTCATGTCGCATGGACTTGAACTCGCGGATACTGGCCAAGGTGTCAAGGTGGGGCGTCAGCGAATACTTGCACAGTCCCGAACGAGGCTTACCCAGAATTGTTTCCTGTGACCAACACATTACAAAGTATCGCGAGTCGGTTATCGTGGTGAAGACCACATTTTGTGGCAGGCTGTTGAGAGACAGAGAGAGAGAGTGAGATTGCAACAAGATTGGCGAACTAAGCTAAAGTGCAGTCACCGACTAACTCTCGAGCCGATAGCATCGAACCTCAGTGTACTGTGTGATTTTTCTCCCGCCAAGCGCGCAAACCGGTTTCTCCCGTTAAGCCGTATTATTCCTCCTATCTCTAATTCTTATTCATCTTCTATTCTTAACTCAAGTGAGTGTACCCATCAAAGTGCCAAAATGGCCCACGGGCCAAAGCAAGGTGGTGGTTTTGGAATCCTTGATCCAGACCCTGACCCTGACCTCCAACCAAGAAAAAAACCAAAACATAACACGTTGCCCCTAAACATCTTCCCAGACCTCCCTTCACACGTCAACTCAAAAAATCCTCGATTTATTATCATGTCTCCGAAAAATAGTGAAAATCCCATCTCGGCCCTTAGCCCATTCCTTCTCAAAAAAGCTATTGATAATATTAGCAAAGATTATGAAAATATAAGCCAACTTCGTGACGGTAGTCTATTAATCTTTGTGAAGTCACAAAAAACAGCTGACCTCTTCCTTAAAGCTAAAGACCTTGCCGGTGTGTGTCCAATCATAGTAAAACTGCACGATCGCCTTAATCAATCGAAAGGAATAGCATTCGCACCATGCCTAATAAACGTCGCCGAAACAGAAATTGTTAGTGAAATGAAGTCCCAAGGCGTGACGGAAATTTACAAATTCGAAAAAAAATGTGACGATGGAAAACAAAGAGCAACAGGTCTCATGCTCTTTACATTTGACCTCTATCAAGTCCCCAAAACAGTTGATATCGGCTTTTACACTGCCAAAATAACCGAGTATATACCAAACCCCATGCGCTGCCGCAACTGCCAGCGACTTGGTCACACAATCAAGCGCTGCAATAACAGCACAATATGTGAATCGTGTAACCTACCACCGCATACACCAGAACCATGCACTCGGGTTATGTGCGCTAACTGCTCCCTCCCCCACTCATCGTCCTCCAAATCTTGTCCTGCCTACAAACAAGCGAAAGAGATTATCACGATCAAAACATCAAAAAAATGCACAATGATGGAAGCTAAGCGAATCTATAGCCAACAGAACTCAGCTCAAACCCCTCCGCTGACCGAGTCCTTCGCCGAAAAGATTAAGAAAACTACAAACTCAACAAAGAATGTCCCGCTAACCTTGCCTACTCTGCCCATATCAGACGCAAACAACGATGCAAAAGAAAATAACATAACACCACACACAAACAACCCTGAAGTAAATATAAATACCAACACAATAAGAAAAGTCAGAAACATAAATAAACCCGAACTCACATCATACTCAAACTTAAAAATAAACACCTCCAAACCCAATCCAACTCCAACTAAAACTCAATCTGCCATCACAGTATCAAACCCAAACTCATCACCCACTCATTCCGAATCATACTCTTCTACTACTACTACTGCTGCAACAGCGCAAGCCCCCATCACATCAAACTCTAACATTACCTCCTCTAAATCCTCTCAGGCCACCTCAAACTCTCCACAACCTCTCGCAGATACCAACATAAATAATAATTTTTCGCCTACTCGAACCATCAACAATAAATCTAAATCCCCCCCCGCACTCACCTATTCACCTTTATCGAATGTCACCCAAACACTTTTGGACAACAACGATTACTATATTACAAATAACAAAGAAACACATGATGTCGACATGCAATTGTAAAAATACTAAGCAAAATCTTGACTCTGCGACTCGAGAGCTGAATCAGTCGGGCTCTGTAGAGAGCCCGACTGCTCCAGCTCCCGTATCGCAGAGTCACAGCTCTGAACAACCTACTTCCACCTACCTCTATAATTTACAACAGAAAACAAACAGCGCAACCCAAAAACAAAACCAACGCACGGTGAGCTACACTTCTCTTACCTCAGGTAAAACAAGCTCGTGGGTCCAGTGCAACTCTAACGGAACTCTCAATATTCTGCAATGGAATATGAATGGGTTCACCAATAACCTTGATGAACTTAACATCATAATCAAACAACACCACCCCAGCATTATATCTGTTCAAGAAACACGCTGCCCTTTCAATTACACCCCACTCTACCCAAGAGCCTTTAAAGGCTATTTTCACAATCTACCAATTAATGACACCCACAATCAAGGTGTAGCACTGCTGATTAGAAAAAACATACCCCATAAAATCGTACCTCTAAACTCAAACCTACAAGTCCTAGCAGTCGAGATACAACTCATAACAAAGTTCACGTACGTAAACTTATACCTCCCACCAAAAGGTATAATCAATAATAACGACTTGGTTAATATCATAAACCAAATCCATTCCCCTATCATATTCGGAGGCGATATCAATGCATGGAGTACACTATGGGGCTCCACTAACACTAATAAAAGGGGACATGTACTAGAAAACTTCTTTCTGAGCGCAAACTTTGTCATCTTGAACGATGGATCCCCTACCCACCTTTCAACGCACAATACACTTACTCACATCGACGTAACATGTTGCTCGCCTGAGCTGTTTCCAAAAATAACTTGGAAGACCTTAGATGATCTCCATAACAGTGACCATTTCCCGATACTTACGGCCTTGAACATTGCACACCTTAACAAATCACAAACATTTAATCCTAAATTTAAAACAGACTTATCCAACTGGAAGCTATTTAGTAAAAAAACTACTGAGTACCTGTCCGACAAAGCCGTATCCCCAAACAATAACAAAGAAGCCGCGCTGCTGCAAAAAGCTATCAGAACTGCCGCAAATGCTTCCATCCCTCAAACGACCCCAATAAAACGTAGTCACACCATGCCTTGGTGGAACTCCGAGTTAACAGCACTACGGAAAGAAAAAATGGTTGCCTTAAAATACTTCCAAAAGAATTCCACCACGCAAAATCTCATAAATTACAAAAAATCAAATGCTAAATTTCGAAGATTGCTCAAGGAATCTAAAGCAAACAGTTTTTACGAATTCACCTCAACTATAAGCCCCAGCTCCACCCCTGCTAAGATATGGCAAAATATTCGTCGTCTGACTGGAAACGCCACTTCACTCTCAATTAATAGTATCAAATCCACAAATGGCACCATAACAGATCCCGCTGAAATATGCGATTTTATTGCACAAACCTGGTCTAAGATTTCGGAAAACAAGAATTTCTCCGATAAATTTATTGATCAAAAATTTAAGATACTCAACAGTACCCCACCCCAACACTCAACCAACCCGACTGCCCGACGGATTGATCAAAAAATATCTTTTCTTGAATTTGAAACTTCATTAAACAAAATGAAAGGGAAAACTCCAAGCAGAGATAGGATATCCTACCCTATGCTGAAAAATCTTCCCCTAGATACTAAACAAAGAATTATATCTTTATACAATAATATCCTAAGTACTGGCATTATCCCCCAAACCTGGAAAACAGCTACAATATTACCTATCCCAAAACCAAACAAAGAAAAGACCTCAATTGAAGGATATCGCCCAATCTCTCTTATTCCATGTCTGTCGAAAATCCTGGAAAAAATTATCGCTAAACGCCTACTATGGTATGCTGAAACAAATAAGCTTATCAGCCCCAACCAGGTAGCATTTAAAGCCAACAGAGGATGCATCGATGCCCTGCTGCACATTGACTTCGCTACTTCGAAAGCATTATCAACCAAAAAGCACATCTCAATCCTCACCCTTGACTTCGAAAAAGCTTTCGATAGAATAGGCCTTCACATTATCCTAAAAAAACTGACTAAATGGGGCATTGGGGAAAAAATATATAGTTACGTTAAATCATTCCTAACCAATAGAAAATTCTGCATCAAATCAAATAACACCTACTCTCGGAACTACCCTCTGCATAACGGCATCCCCCAGGGATCACCTCTGTCGGTGGTCCTATTTATAATTGCTTTTGACGACATTAACACAATTTTATCAAAGCACCAATTACTAGATCACTGCATTTATGCGGATGATATATATATATTATGTAAAGTTAATGAGATAAATAGGAGCAAAATTGCATTTAAACTGGCAATTGAAGACATCTTGAAATGGTCAATAAGATCAGGTGCCAAACTTTCAATCCAGAAATGCAAATTGCTTCATATTTGTCGAAAACAGAACTGTCCTCGACTTAACATAGATGTAAACGACATACTAATAGAAAATGTTAATAACTTAAAAATCCTGGGACTTATTTTTAATAACAAGTACTCTTGGAAACAACACTGTTTGGAACTAAAAAAATCCCTAGCTGCTAGAACCAATATAATAAGTTATTTAGCGTGCAAAAAAAGCAATGTACATATTAATACTCTAACAAATATAACAAAAATGTTAGTTTTAAGTAAAATTGACTATGGGCTATATATATACGGGTATTGTCCAAAATCAACACTAAAAATAATAAAACCCTTATACCACCAAGCCGCCAGAAGAAGCATAAACGCCTTCCCCACTACACCAATAAAAAACATTTTAGCAGAAGCAGGACTAATGAGCATCGAGGATCGAAGAGACAATATCACTTTAAAACTATCTGCAAAACTATGTTTCTCTAAAAACTCTGTAATTGATCTTGACGTTAAGAGGGCAAAGGAATATAAGCTTATAAAGAGGATACCATCCGCCATAGCTACCATACTTGAAAAAGCATCTCTGCTAGACATCCCAATTAGGCTAAAACATATTGCAGCTCCACGATATCCCCCATGGCTAATGAACCCAGAATCTATTATACTGACCCTAGCCAACTACAAAAAAGCAAATACCAGCAACACAGCCTACCGTCAACTTTACGCCAGCATCTCCGCAGAGTTAAAAGCAGATGGGTGGAACCTTATTTTCACGGATGGATCAAAGACTACAGAACACACATCATTTGCTGTCTCACTTGAAAATGGATCCATTATCTCCATTGGCAACCTACCCGAATTTGCATCAATATTTACAGCAGAAGCTTTTGCTATCCTACAAGCCACAAATATAGCAACGAAACGCAAAGGAAAACATATTATATGCTCCGATAGCATATCGGTACTGAAGGCGATCAATAACCCTAACAACAACACTGAGCTCATATCAAAAATCCGACTCCAACTTATCAAATCATCAAATAAGATCAAGCTAATGTGGACTCCTGGGCATGTCGGGATCCAAGGAAACGAAAACGCAGATATGGCAGCGAACTCTGCCAAAAACGCCCCGATATACAGATTTGACATATACAGCAAACTAGATTTGTTAAAGCTTATCCAAGGAGCCACAAAAACTCGAACCATAAATGACTGGAGTCTATACCACCATCACTACAAAAAAGTAAACCCTGAGAGAGTAAGCCCGGTATATCCCACAAAAATTCCTAAACACAAAATTTCAAACTATGTGCGATTACGACTCGGACACACTTCAGCTACCCATAAGCACCTCCTGACCAAAAACACCCCTCCAACCTGTACCACCTGCAACACTGCATTGAACTTAAAGCATATATTGGAGAACTGCACAGAATTGAGACCCATACTCAATAATATATTCAAAGACAACTCAATATACGAAATACTTAGTAACCATAGTCCTTCCAATATTGAAATGATATCAAACTTTGTAACTAGAGCTAACCTTTCCATATAAACACTAACAAACTTTAGAGCCAATAGTCTTCGCAGCTAGGCTCAGTAACTTTAATATTACCATGTAATTTTAATTACCTGATAATAAAAAATAATAATAATAAGCTAAAGTGCAGCAACGTTGTGAAGACATGTCTTCAAATATGGATTGGATTGCAAAGAACCAATGCTTATATCAAGAGTCATCGTCTTCCCTTGGCTGTGGCAAGAGGAAAGAAACATTCACCAATGTGGAGTGGAAAGGCCTCCCTACCCCGGACTGTAGCTCGATCAAAGTGCAGGGAATTTACTCCAAACCCCTAAAGCAAAACCAACTCACCTCGCCACCGTGTCCAATTGTATTGAATGCGACTTCGCCACCAGATCCTCGTCGTGGTAGTAGTATACATTTACGTACACCGACACTAGATTGCAGTCTCGGCGCATTTTCGAGAGCTCCTTCGCCCGCATTTCCATATAAATTGGTATCGAGTTGTGCACACAGATGCGGTTCTTGAAGGGCGCGCAAATCTCCTCATCTGAAAGAGAGAATTCGTCACAATCATTTTGGAGTGAAAGCGGCGCGCAACCTACCAAACAACATCCTCTTGCACTCGCCGAGGTACATCCACTCGCAGGTGGACTTGCTCAGGACCTGAATCAGTTTGGATGTCTTCCAGAAAGTCACCATCAAATCTTGAACGACTGTTAGTATGTCCAGCTCGTAGTAGGCATAGGCTACGGGTCCGTTCGCCACCGTCAGCGGGTTCTTCATGCAACTAGCAGGTGATGACAGAAAGTTGATCGGTAGTGGCGGGATGTACGGTTCGGTTTGTATCTGAACGTCTTCGGTTTTCGGCTCTGGCGGAACTTCCTGACAGATGGTCTCATAGACGGCCGTTTTGCTGACCTCCTCTTCAGTGTTTTCAACTGAATTCTCCGTCTGTATGCATTTCTCTTCTTGAACTGTCGCCACGCGACATTCTTCTTTGTCCGACTGTTCTTCCTCCGGCGGCTGCAGCTCTGCCTGTGCTTCCTCCACATTTGACAGAGACTCCTGCTGCTGCTGCTTCTTCTTCTCGACGAGCTGGTCTCGCATGGCTTTCTTTTTGGCCGCCCTCACCTTCTTGCCCATAGGATGCTTAGAGATCTTGATTCGCAAAGGTCGCAATATCGTGCGGTTGCGCAGAATTCGCTGACTTCTGCTGGTGATGGTGCCGTTTTTTCGCTGCAACCGCCGATGAATTTTCTTCTTGTTCGACCACTTCTGCACCGCGACGGGTTGTTCCTCCCTAGGCGGCTGCTCGGTGGTGACTATATCGATGTTATTAGGAGGCACCTCCTCGGTGGCTTTGGATGCGCTGTTGTCTATCGAGTCTAGAATGAAAATACTTGGCTTGGTTTTTCGGCTTTCCTCGAGATAGCGTTGGAATTTCTTGTGCAAACTCTCCGCTGACACTTGGAGATCCGGCTGCGATGTTGGGGTGATTTCTGCCTTTTTCCCCTCCGATGAGGGAACTGTTGATGTGCGCCCATTGTGCACGGGTGATGCTTCTGGCACTTGGGGATCGCTTTGCAGTGATTCACTTAGATCGCTCGCATTGTTGTTGTTGTTATTGTTGTTGCGGCGGGTGTGGTGCAGGCGTCGTCGTCGCGGTGTAGCTTTGGTGGGAGATTCATCACTCTGAGACGACCGGGGACACGTTGAGGTGCCATTCGATGTCGCCCGGGTGCGTCGAATGCGGCGACTCGGTGCGGGTGCGGAGTTTGCCGTCGTTGCGGTTGAAGGTGTCTGTGGTGTCGGACTGTTGCGAAGCTGCATAAGGATTTTTATCTCGGGCGTCTTGCTTATTGCGTCCGTTATAGTTCCGAGAGGTGGTTTGGGTCGCGGAGATTTCTGTTCGTCCGGTGTTGTTCGTTCGAGAATTTTTATTGTCAGCGCAGGCAGGGTCGGGAGGGGGTGCCTGAAAGAATCAAATAGAAAACTGATTTTAAGATCTGGTGGCCTATGTGTTTGTTACTAGAAACAGGTCAGAGATGATGCACCCACGAAAGAAAGCGTTCGCATCACAATTGGCCAATTTGGGTTCGCGTTGATCCTCTCTAGAAAGAGGATCCACCCGTCGGACCCTGGTTACAGGGTGATTGAAAGAAACACTTGACAAGCGAGCTACAAACGGAAAACATCAAGAAAGAACCAAGCCTACTCTAAAAACAGAAAGCAACATGTGGGGGGAAATTATGTGACAGCAAAAGTCTCACCTTATTTCATTGACGGTTGTGGTGACTTCCTCCTCTTCCTTCTTGTCGGTTTTCTCTTCAATCGCCTTCTCTTTATCCGCAATATTGTCGGTGTCCTTTTTGTTTTCTTTCTTCTCCTTCTTCTTCTTGGCCGGCTCAACTGGTGGCTGTTGCCGCCTCACCCTTAACGATCGTCTCTTGTTGTCTGTCGGTGTGGGACTGTAAACTTTGCCGTTCATTCCGAGCCCCAGATAATTGCAAAACTCATCCTGCTGAAAGTTGTTCACTTCGGGGAACTTCTCTGAGCTCCTGCGCTCCGTACTCTTCCTTCCCGAACCAGGTTTGCTGTCAGCACTCTTACCTGTACTTCGTCTAGTTTCGATCTTCCTTTCAGCGACTTTCGCAACTTCGATTGTACATTCTTCCACGGGCTTCACTTCACCGACGACAGCCTCTACGCTGTTTCCTTGCTCGGGCGAATCACATCCACAGTTGTACTTTGTCGGCACTGTGGGTGTCTTGAATATTTCATTCATCTTTGCTTTCAAATTCACCTGTTTCTTGTAGTCGACCCGCAACTTGATCAGCTTGGAGAACTTGTCGATTTCGGGATTGAGACGATTCAACCTAAAAACCGAGTCTTCATCCGTCGTCCAATGGAGTCGGATTGATTGCGAAGCCTTTGTCGCACTGCTCTCACTACTCGGACAGAGGATCTTCTCGTGCTGAATCACTGCACCAGCGTCGGGTTTGGCTGCGGCATTTGCAGCCGCTAGCACGGCATCCGACGGCTTAGAGCAAGATGGCTGATCGGTGTTGTTCGGAAATCTCACTGCATCCGGCGATGGAGTGCAAGCGATGGGGCTACCTTTCAGAGACTCCAGAATAACCATACGAAAGTGCTGATAGTTGTAGTTTGGCAGCGGCAATTCCTTGTCAATGCTGCGTTTGTTCGATGAGCTCTTCCTGTATTGTTTTTCCCGTTTCCGAAACTGGTCGTCGAAATTGTTTACATCCTCGACGTCACTTAGGTCTGTGCAGCACTTCCACTGTTCGAGCTTGTCTTGGAATGTCATCCGTGGGTAGCTTTGTGAGATATCATTTAACATTCGTTCGAAGGCACCCGCTGGTAGGGTATTCTTAATGTACTTTTTGCGATTCCCAGTCGTTACCATTCCATCTGATGGTGACGAGACGGGGAATTTACTGGACGTATCACTAGACACTTTGGTACGGGTTCGCCTAGGATTTGTTGATATCGAATCTATATCTATGGCGACTTCCTCGGCAACGACGTCCGCTTTATCTGCATCCAATTTAAGCTTTTTTCTTGCCGTTCCAGTTGCTCGTAATGGGATCAAATTAGTTGGGGATCGTTTGTGCGAGCTAGAGAATCCAGCGAATCCATTGTCAAGCTGATTGCTATCCTCACTATCCGTAATAATGTGGATACACGGCGGATCAACATCATCGTCGTCCTTTTGTTGAGACATATTGCAGAAGAAATCTTAATTTGGAATTCTTCGACAAAACTCACGAATTGAATTACACAAAAATTGTTTTTGTTTGGGTATGGTTGATGCTCCGCTGTGGGAGAATTTTATGTTTGGCGGCAGCTAGAGGTGAATACCACGATTAACTAATGATTGTGAAAGTTTTTAACAGCTTTTTTATCGAAAAGTTGTTTGTGCAATGTAACTATAGGCAATATGGTATATTTTGCGCCGATATTTATGTGTTTTTTAGAGGAATTCGGTTTTTTCACACATCCATGGTAGGAAATTCTTATTTTTTTTCGCAGAGTGGATACGTGATTAGATGACAGCGTTTGCGACAGCGTTAACCGATAGGTGGCGATGATGAGTGTTAAGGGAATATATTGTAGTAGAACTGGATTTTTGTGGCAGATGCACAATTTGTATGCCATGCACAAAGATCAAACTTGTTGTACGATGGCAAGGCCCCCTCTTTTTTTTTTTTGTTTAAATTCGCCGTGTGAGCACCAAAATCCGACTAGCTATAAGTTCAGCACATATCTGCCAGGTTCTAAAGCAAAGGCACTACCAAGAACCAACTCAAGCTGTTTTAGTTTCCGGTTTAACTTCAGGAGTGCATTACTTAAATATTATTGGCTAAAAAACGCTAGCGTTGTACTTAAGCTTACAATTTCACATACATAATTGGAAAATTCTCGGTTTCAAGGTTAGAGTTTGGTAAACTTCTCAGCACTTAGATATTTGTTTTAAATTAACTGAACACAATTATTTTGCCCAATTAAATCAGAAAATAGTTTAGTTTATTCTTTACGGCCTAAAAAACGAGAAAAAAAAACCAAAAACAAACTTTTGAAATTGATTCTACTACATTTTGTCAATTCCCATTGCCTTAAATGCCTTCAATGTACGAAAACCCTTTACATCACACACGATTTGACAATTCACCTTCAACATGTCAACACACACAAATGTCGCGCCCGTTTAATTTGAAAAAAAAAACTTGGAAAAAACATCGTAAAAACCAAATTACAGACGAAAATTAATTTTTGCTAAAAATAAATCCTCAGGATCTGGATTATTTGCAAACGAATCGCTACAATGCCGAGTGAGATAATCACCCTTCAACTGGGCCAGTGCGGCAATCAAAGTGAGTCCCCAAAAAGAAAAAAAAATTATTTACGATCCAATTGGATAAATCAATTCTACACTGGAATTCTAATCTTCTATAGCAGTAAATTCACAAATAAACATTGTTTTCAGTTGGCTTTGAGTTTTGGAAGCGTTTGTGCCTAGAGCATGGAATATCTCCAAACGGAGTGCTCGAAGATTTCGCCACAGATGGTCTCGACCGAAAAGATGTTTTCTTCTACCAAGTACAGATGAGTCCGACATTACCTGTTATTCAGTGTAAATGGAATGTTTTTATGTTCTAGGCCGACGATGATCACTATATACCACGAGCTGTGTTGCTGGATCTTGAGCCAAGGGTGATTCACACCATCATGAGTTCTCCATATGCAAAGGTTTGTCGGCGCAGTATACCTACCCCAATCAAAGGGGAATGTATAATTATTCTCGACATTCTCTTTCAGTTGTATAACCCGGAGAATGTCTACCTATCCAAGCATGGTGGCGGCGCTGGTAACAATTGGGCATCGGGCTACAGTCAGGGTGAAAAGCTGCAAGAGGAAGTTTTCGATATTATCGATAGGGAGGCCGATGGCAGTGATAGTTTGGAGGGATTTGTTCTCTGCCATTCGATTGCGGGGGGAACTGGCTCCGGAATGGGTTCGTACATCATGGAACGTCTGTCGGATCGTTTTCCGAAGAAGCTGATTCAGACCTACAGTGTATTTCCGAATCAGGACGAGATTAGTGACGTCGTAGTGCAGCCATATAATTCCCTGTTGACACTACGTCGTCTGACAAGTTGCGCCGATTGTGTTGTCGTGTTGGACAATACGGCGTTGAATCGCATAGCCACGGATCGCTTGCATATCCAGAACCCCAGTTTCACCCAGATCAACACCCTCGTGTCGACTATAATGTCGGTGAGCACCACAACCTTACGATATCCATCGTATATGAACAACAATCTCATTGGGCTGACGGCGCCGTTGATTCCAACGCCACAATTGCACTTCCTCATGACCGGGTACACCCCCTTGACCACAGATAACGATGTAACTTGTGTTTTCTCAACTTTGCCACTCCTTATAACTGGAATTCCCATTTTAGCAAACAGTAAACGTTCGCAAGACCACTGTTCTGGATGTGATGCGCCGCCTTCTTCAGCCGAAGAACATGATGGTGTCCACCGGTCCAGACAAGACCAACCACCACTGTTACATATCAATTTTGAACATAATTCAGGTACGCAAAACCGACCATATCATTCCCCGTAAATGACATTTGCGCTTTGCAGGGTGAAGTGGATCCAACTCAAGTTCACAAGTCTCTGCAGCGCATTCGGGAGCGCAAGCTCGCCCAATTCATCCCCTGGGGGCCGACGAGCATACAGGTCGCACTCTCACGCAGCAGTCCTTACGTGCAGAGCAGCCACAGAGTCTCAGGCCTGATGCTGGCCAACCACACAAGTATTTGCTCCCTCTTCGAACGGGTGCTGAGCCAGTACGATAAGCTCAAGAAACGCGGAGCTTTTTTGGATCAATTCAAACGCGAGGACATCTTCAAAGACGACCTCTCCGAACTGGACGACTCCAGAGATGTCGTCGATTGTCTCGTACAGGAGTACGAGGCCGCCACACAGGCAAACTATCTCCACTGGTCGGCAAAGAAACCCCAGGAGTAGATCACCTTGCCATCGTCACGTACGTATTAACACACACTCTCACTCCCTAGGTATCTCTCGCTCTCTATCGTTTGCGTTAAGTTTTTTTGTACGTTTTTGTCCCAATCCCAATATTAAACACAAGACAACTGTTATTCTCTGGAATTTAGTTTTATTTCCGCGTGACTTGTATTAAAAAAAAAATCTACATCCGTTGGCAGTTTCACGTTTGTCCTCCTTTTCAGCCCTTGATTACAGCGATCGGTCGAAGTTTAATGCATTTTTTACTGATGCCAGCCAAATGGCAGGTGTCCACCACATCGGTGACATTCTTGTACGACTCGGGAGCTTCTTCCATCACCAGTTTGGGAGAGGCCACCCGGATGGCAATGCCCATTTGCTCGAGTTTCTCCAGGACATCTTTGTAGTCGAGGTTACGTCGGGACTTGGCACGAGACAAAGCGCGACCCTAGAAAGTATAGAAAGTCAGTAAATCCTACGCATCTTTGACAGACGGATGTGTTTGCTTACAGCTCCGTGGCAGGTTGAACCGAAAGTCTCGAGCATTCCCTTCTCTGTTCCAGTAAGGACGTAACTGCAGGTGCCCATGGTGCCACCGACAAGCACGGGCTGGCCAGTCAACTGATAGTCAACAGGGATCAGTGGGTGGTGGGGTGGGAAGGCTCGTGTGGATCCCTTGAAGTAGAAAGGGGTTTATCTGCGTTAGGAAAGCAAAGAAAAGAAAAGCGAAGGACGTGCCGTGGAAGTGCACGAGACACAAACGAAGGCATCGCCTTCGGAAGCGAGACTACATTCGCCTGTTGTAAGGAATCTTAGAGCAAGGACAGTCGATTGGATACCACCGACTGACTGCCTTCATATACTCCGACAGACTGTGGCTACCCTGACTCTCAATTTTTAGTAAACAAACTGATAGTTTCGCTTTATGATAGAACAAAGTTCCAATAAAATCAGAACCAACCTTCCTATGGACGAGCAGTTTCCTCTCCTTTCCGTCAACCATATGGTTCTCGATCTTGGCAATATTGTGCGACACATCATAGATCACATGCATATCCAGATCATCGGGTGTGGTTTTGAACATCTTTGCGAATGCCTGCCGTGTGAGGAAGGTCATTGAACTGCGGTTGACCCAAGCGAAATTCGCAGCAGCTGCCATTGCTTTGAGATAGTCCTGTCCCTCCACGCTGTTTATCCTTGCACAAGCCAACTGCCGATCGTTTGTTTCGATATTATCTCGTTTCATTGCTTTTTCCATCTGCACCAAGGCATCTGTAGCCACTTGGTGGCCGAAACCACGGCTTCCCGAATGAATCATCACGCAGACCTACAAATAACATTTAAATGAGCAACCACATTAGGAATGCCCCCCAAGCGAATACCCACCTGACCCTTCTCTTCTATCCCCATCTTGCTGGCACTCCACTTGTCGTAGATCTCGTCCACTATCTGAATCTCAGCATAATGATTTCCAGCACCAAGTGTTCCCAACTGTGGCAATCCGCGTTTCTTAGCCCTCAAACTCACTTTCGAAGGATCAGCGTTCAGCATGCGGCCATACTCCTCGCAATGTTCCTTATCCTCGGCCCACACATATCCCTCACGCAGAGACCAATCCATTCCCATTTCCAGGGCTTCCTCCAGATCCTTGGCATTCATTGGTATGATACCCTTCGACCCAACACCCACGGGAATATGATCAAACAAGGACTGCGCCAACTGTTCTTTCAGTGGTTGAACATCCTTTTCAAATAGATTCGTTCGCAGCAAACGAACGCCACAATTGATGTCAAATCCTACTCCTCCCGGCGACACTATACTCAGTGGGTCATCCACATCGAACGCAGCCATGTTTCCAATTGCAAATCCATAGCCAGAGTGAATGTCCGGCAGACCGATTGATCTTCCAACGATGCCGGGTAGTGCAGCAACATTAGCAATTTGTTTTACCCCCGGCAAGAAGCCACCTACAGCTCCGGGCCGGCACGAGTTCCTCAGCTCATCGAACATGAGTTTCTCCAGTCGCGAATTGACATAGAAGCATCCCTCGACCTTCATATTTGGCTGAAAACCTTTCTTGATGCGCCAGCAGCAATCTGAGATCCTCTCCAAATACTTGAGTTCGTCGTTGTATGCACGGACAACCATTTTGATTTGACTTGTTTGTTGAACTGGTCACAGACTATGACACCGGTGGTATAGGAACAAATTGATGAAATGTAGATAAGTTTTGTTTATTTGTGGTTTTTTGCAATCAATTGAAATAGTTTATCTATATAAAGCCGGTTCGGAATGGGTGTACGACAGATAGAAGCTTCTGAAAAATATTTGGCTGTCAAATTTCGAAGTGTGCAATTTTGTGGTGGATTCACAATTTGGTTTTTTGTTTCTGAAGTGGGAAGTACAAGTATTGTCACCTAACCTACAATTTAAGAGCAGTAGTACCTAGGTACGCTGCAATTGCGAAAATTTATTTTCCGATTATATCCAAGTCGAGAGTGAAACAGCGGAAAATTTAAACAAATGGTGAGAAGTTTGACAGCTCCGAATTCTAAATGTCACATTTAAATTAATATTTTTTTTCTTATGTCGATTTCCATTGGGATTTTCGGATTTTGCTCTCAGATATCAGATTTTTCGTGCCCAATGGAACATAAAACGAGATTTTTCTTCCTTCGCATTTGTGGTAGTGCGTGTTTGAAAAGTCAGCTGTTCATAAATTGTAATTTATGCATATTAAAATCCACTCAATTTATGTTGACATCCATTGCGGCAGCCAAATGTATTTTTTTCTCTATTTTTCGCAGACTTGACTTCAAATACGTAATTAATAAAACACTTTAAAATTTGACAAAAGACAAATGTTTTGGTGTTAGTGTAAGTAGGTGTGAATCTCGCTCAGCTATCGAGATTCGCAAAACTGCTCTGACTCTGAAAAAAAAGTGCTTTTTCTGTCCCAATGGAAAACGACTATTGATCTCATTCATAAAACATTTTTTTTTTGCATTTTGCGTAATATTGTTCTAACCTGAATTTCGTTTTTATTTGATTGTGCGCACTATTTATAAACATTATTCAAATGTTCACAAAAAATACAGCTAGCTGATGTTTTCCATTCCAGCTTTTGACTAGTTCTGATTTGACATATTTCTGCAAGTTTCAGCCGTTTTAGTTCTACAGTTTTCACTAGGGTCACCATCCATAAGAGAGGTGTATTCTGTTTATCAATATCAACCTGTCAGTCGAAAACGTTGCCGCAACGGACGCTACGGATTCTATGGGTTGGGCTCTTAAGCGTGTCAAACTAACTTTGTTATGGTAGCGCACAATCACGCAACGCAATTATTATCCCATAGGCTCAAGGTACTCGCGAGTTTTATGTTTCTTTCTAATTTAAGTGAGAATTTTATTAAGTTTCTTAATTTTTTCCAATTTGTCTTTATTTCTTAACGTTTATGTAAAAAAAAATAGAAATCAGTTATAATTTCTGTTTTGTTGTTGGCCTCATCCCTTGATTACAGCGATTGGGCGGAGTTTGACGCATTTTTTACTGATGCCAGCCATATGGCAGGTTTCCACTACTTCGGTGACATCTTTGTACGCCTCGGGAGCTTCTTCCATCACTAGTTTGGGAGAGGCCACCCGGATAGCAATGCCCAGTTGATCAAGTTTGTCTAATACGTCCTTATATTGAAGGTTACGGCGTGACTTGGCACGAGACAAAGCGCGACCCTGCAAAGTAGGAAGCATTAGTAAATCTTACTCATCCTTGGCAGAAAATGTGTTTACTTACCGCTCCATGGCAAGTTGAACCGAATGTCTCGAGCATTCCCTTCTCTGTTCCAGTTAGGACGTAACTGCAGGTGCCCATGGTGCCACCAACAAGCACAGGCTGTCCAGTCAACTGATAGTCCACTGGAATCAGGGGATGGTGTGGTGGAAAAGCCCGTGTTGAACCCTTTAAGAAAAAAACGGTTTACGAAAGTTCAACATGTTGCACTGAAGAATGTTAAAATGCTTTTGCGTGTATGGGGAGCTAACAATGTTATTTAGAGCTTGCTTAATAGCTGATAAGGACAATCGTATGACACGCCCAAGTTATTCGATGTTGGGAGTGTTTTTTAGTAATATTATGAAATCGGAATGATGAATGGATGAATCATCCATTAAAACTCACCTTTCTATGCACAAGTAGTTTCATCTCTTTTCCGTCCACGACATGGTCCTCAATTTTGGCAATATTGTGCGACACATCATAGACCACATGCATATCCAGATCATCGGCTGTGGTTTTGAAGAGCTTCGCGAAAGCCTGCCGGGTGAGAAAGGTCATGGAAGTGCGGTTGACCCATGCAAAATTCGCTGCAGCTGCCATAGCTTTGAGATAATTCTGCCCTTCCACGCTGTTTATCCTTGCACAAGCCAACTGCCGATCATTTGTTTCGATATTATCCCGCTTCATTGCTATTTCCATTTGCGCCAGTGCGTCTGTCGCTACTTGATGGCCGAAACCTCGACTTCCCGAGTGAATCATCACGCAGACCTATAAATGGCATTCATATGAATAACCCACATCCGGAATACACAAGCAAAACCAACCTGCCCCTTCTCTCCTATCCCCATCGTGCTGGCACTGGACTTGTCGTAAATCTCGTCCACTATCTGAATCTCAGCATAATGATTTCCAGCACCAAGTGTTCCCAACTGTGGCAATCCGCGTTTCTTCGCCCGCAGACTCACTTTCGAAGGATCGGCATTCGCCATGCGACCAAATTCCTCGCAATGTTCTTTGTCCTCAGACCACGCATAGCCTTCACGCAGAGACCAATCCATGCCCATTTCCAGTGCGTCGTCTAGATTGCTGGCATTCAATGGAATGACACCTTTAGAGCCAACACCGACTGGAATATGATCAAACAAGGACTGCGCCAATTTTTCCTTCAGTGGTTGAACATCCTTTTCAAATAGATTAGTTCGCAGCAATCGTACGCCACAATTGATGTCGAATCCTACTCCGCCGGGGGACACAACACTTAATGGATCATCCATATCAAACGCAGCCGTGTTTCCAATTGCAAATCCATAACCAGAATGAAGGTCCGGCAGACCGATTGATCTTCCAACGATGCCGGGTAGTGCAGCAACATTAGCAATTTGTTTTACCCCCGGCAAGAATCCACCAACAGCTCCCGGCTGACACGACTCCTTCAACTCATCGAACATAAGTTTCTCCAGTTGCGAATTAACATAAAAACATCCTTCGACTTTCATATTTGGCTGGAATCCTTTCTTGATGCGCCAACAGCAGTCGGAGATCTTCTCCAGATATTCAAGTTCATCGTTGTATGTACGGACTACCATTTCGGTTAAGTTGTTTGTCAACACTTTGTCACAAAACACAGACTACATAAATTTTTCTCATTCCTTGTAAACACTACGCAGATCTACTAACGCTGCTAACAACGCTAACGAATTATTTGATAAAAAAGCAGACTGATGAAATGGAGCTAAATTGTTGTCATATCTTGGCTTTTCTGATGAAATTGGTAAGCACAACAAAGTTTTGATTTATCGATAACTTCGATGTTTTTATTTACAACTTCGATAGAATTCAGTAGGTAGTAGCTTTTCATTCGTTTGTGTTTTAGATTTTTGTGTCCTATATAAGCCGTGTTTTTTTGAACTTAGATCTCATCAAAACAAAGTAAAGTAGGATTTTGAGCACGCAATTACAACAACTATTGCGAGTCTCGAAGTGTCAAGTATAGCGTAGTTGTAATTTGATTGCTGAAAATTCTACCTTACTTTGCTTTGCTGAGATCGAAGCTCAATAAAACACACCTGTGCAAAGCTCAAAAAGTTACTAAAATTAATCACAAATTTTCTCTGTAGAAAGGAACCGATCAAGTGGTATTCAAAATGACATGAGTGTGCTAGTTTTTAACATAATACTGTTGGTCAACTGCACCAAACACCGCAATCGTCAAATTAGTTTCTCAAAAACGTCAGCCGTTTAGCTCCAGTGACTGGTACAGAAAAAATACATACCTACTAATTTTCCAATCGGCTTAATATTTTAAGCTAGTCAGAATTGGTCAGCAGTTACTTTTGCAGTTTCGGCTTATGTTTTGCTTAATGTTAAATGCTGTCTTTTGAGTAACTATGAAAAAAAAAATATTCTGTGCATTACACATAAAATTGGATTTTTTGGTGGCCAAATTTGTCTATTTTATAAATTTCAATGATAATTTCCCTGCATTCAAATCTATTACCGATCTTTTTGTCAAAGGAAACGCACATCACTATAACATCTACTACATTCATTTCAATACACCACATCCCTCATAGTACAGCTGTCATTTTATTTTTGGCGCGAAACTTTGCTTGAAAGCGGAAGAAATTATACTTCCTACCTGTCAGCCTGCTACCATTGCTGGGCGACTGGTACCTCAGAAACATTTTTGTATGGGAAATTCTGATTTTTGTCTGTCGTCTCGTCGTCGAAGCGACTTGCATGGTGCAGTTGAATTTTAAATAGTTTGCACAGTTGTTTTGTTTTGAATCGGAGGGTCTGGGTGACATTTTTTGAATTTATGCAACTGCATTCAATTAAAATCCCATTGCGTTCAGGCATTTAAAGAAATACAATATTATAGGCAGAGCCATCGGACTTTAATGCGGGTAACGATATCCATTTGGAAAATTAAAGGAATGGAGTATATCGAAGTCAATGGAAGCATCGTGCTATTTCCTTCTGGCATATTTCAAAATTAAAAATTAGGTACGTTTGTTGGAATTTGGCCACAGCGTTTGTTCAAATACTGAAACGGCTCACTGAAGCTTGTCAATTGTAAAATGCCAGCTTTTAATTTTTTTTAATAAAACTATGGTCCATCTATTAGGTAGGCATAAGATCTACTTTCATACAAGATTTTCTTATAGCTGTCACTTGGTTTCCTCTTTTTCTCAATTGACACTGACGGTCGAGCTCAAACCATTTGATCGACTATCCTACCTAACTGAAGGAGCAACGTCTAAGAAAGTCTATTAAGTATTTTGGTCCAGCGACTGCTTTCGTTAGTAATATCTGAGAATCTGAGTTCAAATTCACAAAGTATCATGTCGTTTTCCATTGGGCAAAAAGAAGAACTTCTGAAACCGTTCCATTGACACAAAAAAACTCTTCTGGTGATTCTGAGGAGAGAATTTCGCTTCTGGATTTGAATTTGAAGTCAGAATCCACTCAAGAAGCACTCACACCAGTGTAGTTTGTGTATTTTATACAAGTCAACTGACAGCTGCCGTCGATTATTTTTTGGCATTTCACCAATGCTCTTGTGGATTCAATCAGAAGCAGTTTTCTTGTTCCATTGGACTACAGAATGAGTGGATCCCCGAGTGAAACCAATGGAAAACGACATAAGAAGGCCGAAAGTCGTACATTGACAGCTAGACCTGCAAACTATTTAGAGCGCACTTTGACAGATGTCCATTTCTACAGTCTAGCGCAAGTAGCGAAGCATTGAGTTTGGATTCCGACATTATGCTGCTGATAATCTAGTTGTATGATCGGATTAACTGCAGTCCATACACAGTTCTTTCGATTCCAGTTATTGAAGGTAAAACTGGGACTACCACTCCCCAAAATTAGTCGTGTGTTGACAGTAGTTATAATCAAACCTGGAAATTGAAAATAGAAATAAAACAAAAACACCGTTATTAATTACAAATTCTTTGAATATATTTTATTATTCCATTTCTGTGTTATTAAGTTGCTTGTTATTATAAAGTCGATACTTCCATCTGTCATAATTAATAATTATACATAATTTTTGTTTTCAGTTTTTATTTCATTATCGATGGTAACAATATTATTTTCAATTGTAATGAAATTTGATTTTGTCAAGAAGTTTTGTTTGCCTTTGCAACCAAACAAAAGATACACAAACAAAAAGTTCCAGCTATAATATATTGTTATTTTCTTTAAAAAAAAACACATACAAATAATTTTGTTTTTTTAAGTAGTCGTGTTCTATTAAATGGGGACTTTCCTTAGTATATTTGTTTCCGTAAAATAACATACCAGCGCGCACATATCAATCAGGCAAGCAAGATATATAATTTGTGTTAAAACTTTATTTTACTTTTTCATAATAATATTTTTCATTTTCTTTATACGTTTAATATAATATGTTTTTCTTTTCCAGATAAATACTCGTACATTGTTTAATAATAATTAATGTTGCTGATCTCTGCTTTTGTGTTTTTTGTTTATAAATATATAATATAGGTTCGTTTTATTAGAACAGTCAAAAAGTAAACGGAAAAGAAAACAGAGCATGGAAATGGAGAAATATTCCGTGTACCTACCTAATAATTATTAAATGAACGATTTTCACTTTTTCCCTTTTATATATGTATATATAAAATTATTTCTTTTTTGATTTAGATTAAAACTGTTCCAAGTACTGTTTGTTTTACTAATCCAATGTTTGAGACTTGAACAGAGCTTTGAAACTTATTCCATTTTTTTCGATTAAATACGTCTACGTTTTTAAATATAAAATACACAGCTTCAATATTGTTTTACTTTCCATTTAATATTATCATCGTTATGCATTTAATTTTGTTTATGCGGGTTTTTTTTTTTTTCCCGTCCTATTCTTTTGTAAGAACGTCAAGCATTACGTTTTTGGTTTCCATTTGTTGTTGATGTCAAATGAAGGTAAAAACGCAGTTAGAAATGAATGAAAAATATTGTAAATTATGCTACTCATTTTACTTTGTATTTATTTATTCTTAACTATTTAATTTACATTAGTTTTTATTATGATTTTTCATACTACATACATGTTTTTGAAAAAATATTCTTTTCTATATTTTATTATAGTTGTTTTATTCAGAAAACTTCTACGGTTTTTATTATGCAATATTTGCATGAAGTTTATTTTAATTTTCATTGTTTAAATGTTTTTATTTTTTTTCCTTCTTAAATTTTGTGTGGTAAATAGTGAAACGGAGAGAACGCTGCTTTATATGTTTTCGGAAGAAATTTTTAATATTTTGTGTTTATAGAGAATGATTCTTGTTTAAATATTTGTCTTAGCAATTGATATACATTTTCAACGTTTAAGTACTAGAAATAAGGTTAAACGATCAACACAAAAATATATATAACAAATAAATTGGGGCAAAAGAATAATAATAAAAAAAAAACAAAGCTTAAACTTCGTTCTTGTGTATCTTCTGATGACAGCAGGTAGATGGCGGTAGTTCGACTGGTTTTATTTATGGCCAATAATCATCCTTGCGGCCGTAACGTCCTAGAAGACCTTGAACGAGCTCACGGTAAGTTATCAGTAAGAAGGTAGGTTGGAAACAATTATGTCGTATACCTATATTTGACGTTTAAAAAAATACCTCAAATACATTGGGACCGCCCGAAGTGACATGACAAATGGAG
The DNA here is from genome assembly GCA_949126925.1 of Cheilosia vernalis. Taxonomy (NCBI): domain Eukaryota; kingdom Metazoa; phylum Arthropoda; class Insecta; order Diptera; family Syrphidae; genus Cheilosia; species Cheilosia vernalis. The sequence continues at coordinate 12,643,676 of OX421361.1, read as the reverse complement.
CTAAATTGTTGTCATATCTTGGCTTTTCTGATGAAATTGGTAAGCACAACAAAGTTTTGATTTATCGATAACTTCGATGTTTTTATTTACAACTTCGATAGAATTCAGTAGGTAGTAGCTTTTCATTCGTTTGTGTTTTAGATTTTTGTGTCCTATATAAGCCGTGTTTTTTTGAACTTAGATCTCATCAAAACAAAGTAAAGTAGGATTTTGAGCACGCAATTACAACAACTATTGCGAGTCTCGAAGTGTCAAGTATAGCGTAGTTGTAATTTGATTGCTGAAAATTCTACCTTACTTTGCTTTGCTGAGATCGAAGCTCAATAAAACACACCTGTGCAAAGCTCAAAAAGTTACTAAAATTAATCACAAATTTTCTCTGTAGAAAGGAACCGATCAAGTGGTATTCAAAATGACATGAGTGTGCTAGTTTTTAACATAATACTGTTGGTCAACTGCACCAAACACCGCAATCGTCAAATTAGTTTCTCAAAAACGTCAGCCGTTTAGCTCCAGTGACTGGCGTCATATTTTAAGCTAGTCAGAATTGGTCAGTAGTTATTTTGCAGTTTGGGCTTATGTTTTGCTTTATGTTGAATGCTGTCTATGGAGTAATTATGAAAAAGAGGTAATATTCTGCGAATTACACATAAAATTGGATTTTTTGGTGGCTAAATTTATCTATTTTATAAACATCAACGATAATTTCCCTGCATGCAAATCTATTACCGATCTTTTTGTCAAAGGAAACGCACATCACTATAACATCTACTACATTCATTTCAATACACCACATCCCTCATAATACAGCTGTCATTTTATATTTGGCGCGAAACTTCGCTTGAAAGCGGAAGAAATTATACTTCCTACCTGTCAGCCTGCTACCATTGCTGGGCGACTGGTACCTCCGAAACATTTCTGTATGGGAAATTCTGATTTTTGTCTGTCGTCTCGTCGTCGAAGCGTGGCATGCAAAGTTGGCAGTTGAATTTTAAATAGTACTTGCACAGTTGTTTTGTTTTGAATCGGAGGGTCTGGATGACATTTTTTGAATTTATGCAACTGCATTCAATTAAAAACCCATTGCGTTCAGGCATTTAAAGAAATACAATATTATAGACAGAGCCATCGGACTTTAATGCGGGTAACGATATCCATTTGGAAAATTAAAGGAGTATATCGAAGTCAATGGAAGCATCGGGCTATATCCTTTTGGCATATTTCAAAATTAAAAATTACGTTTGTTGGAATTTGGCCACAGCGTTTGTTCAAATACTGAAACGGCTCACTGAAGCTTGTCAATGGTAAAATGCAATCTTCTGTGTTTTGACAGCTTTTAATTTTTTTTAATAAAACTCTGGTCCATCTATTAGGTAGGCATAAGATCTACTTTCATACAAGATTTTCTTATAGCTGTCACTTGGTTTCCTCTTTTTCTCAATTGACACTGACGGTCGAGCTCAAACCATTTGATCGACTATCCTACCTAACTGAAGGAGCAACGTCTAAGAAAGTCTATTAAGTATTTTGGTCCAGCGACTGCTTTCGTTAGTAATATCTGAGAATCTGAGTTCAAATTCACAAAGTATCATGTCGTTTTCCATTGGGCAAAAAGAAGAACTTCTGAAACCGTTCCATTGACACAAAAAAACTCTTCTGGTGATTCTGAGGAGAGAATTTCGCTTCTGGATTTGAATTTGAAGTCAGAATCCACTCAAGAAGCACTCACACCAGTGTAGTTTGTGTATTTTATACAAGTCAACTGACAGCTGCCGTCGATTATTTTTTGGCATTTCACCAATGCTCTTGTGGATTCAATCAGAAGCAGTTTTCTTGTTCCATTGGACTACAGAATGAGTGGATCCCCGAGTGAAACCAATGGAAAACGACATAAGAAGGCCGAAAGTCGTACATTGACAGCTAGACCTGCAAACTATTTAGAGCGCACTTTGACAGATGTCCATTTCTACAGTCTAGCGCAAGTAGCGAAGCATTGAGTTTGGATTCCGACATTATGCTGCTGATAATCTAGTTGTATGATCGGATTAACTGCAGTCCATACACAGTTCTTTCGATTCCAGTTATTGAAGGTAAAACTGGGACTACCACTCCCCAAAATTAGTCGTGTGTTGACAGTAGTTATAATCAAACCTGGAAATTGAAAATAGAAATAAAACAAAAACACCGTTATTAATTACAAATTCTTTGAATATATTTTATTATTCCATTTCTGTGTTATTAAGTTGCTTGTTATTATAAAGTCGATACTTCCATCTGTCATAATTAATAATTATACATAATTTTTGTTTTCAGTTTTTATTTCATTATCGATGGTAACAATATTATTTTCAATTGTAATGAAATTTGATTTTGTCAAGAAGTTTTGTTTGCCTTTGCAACCAAACAAAAGATACACAAACAAAAAGTTCCAGCTATAATATATTGTTATTTTCTTTAAAAAAAAACACATACAAATAATTTTGTTTTTTTAAGTAGTCGTGTTCTATTAAATGGGGACTTTCCTTAGTATATTTGTTTCCGTAAAATAACATACCAGCGCGCACATATCAATCAGGCAAGCAAGATATATAATTTGTGTTAAAACTTTATTTTACTTTTTCATAATAATATTTTTCATTTTCTTTATACGTTTAATATAATATGTTTTTCTTTTCCAGATAAATACTCGTACATTGTTTAATAATAATTAATGTTGCTGATCTCTGCTTTTGTGTTTTTTGTTTATAAATATATAATATAGGTTCGTTTTATTAGAACAGTCAAAAAGTAAACGGAAAAGAAAACAGAGCATGGAAATGGAGAAATATTCCGTGTACCTACCTAATAATTATTAAATGAACGATTTTCACTTTTTCCCTTTTATATATGTATATATAAAATTATTTCTTTTTTGATTTAGATTAAAACTGTTCCAAGTACTGTTTGTTTTACTAATCCAATGTTTGAGACTTGAACAGAGCTTTGAAACTTATTCCATTTTTTTCGATTAAATACGTCTACGTTTTTAAATATAAAATACACAGCTTCAATATTGTTTTACTTTCCATTTAATATTATCATCGTTATGCATTTAATTTTGTTTATGCGGGTTTTTTTTTTTTTCCCGTCCTATTCTTTTGTAAGAACGTCAAGCATTACGTTTTTGGTTTCCATTTGTTGTTGATGTCAAATGAAGGTAAAAACGCAGTTAGAAATGAATGAAAAATATTGTAAATTATGCTACTCATTTTACTTTGTATTTATTTATTCTTAACTATTTAATTTACATTAGTTTTTATTATGATTTTTCATACTACATACATGTTTTTGAAAAAATATTCTTTTCTATATTTTATTATAGTTGTTTTATTCAGAAAACTTCTACGGTTTTTATTATGCAATATTTGCATGAAGTTTATTTTAATTTTCATTGTTTAAATGTTTTTATTTTTTTTCCTTCTTAAATTTTGTGTGGTAAATAGTGAAACGGAGAGAACGCTGCTTTATATGTTTTCGGAAGAAATTTTTAATATTTTGTGTTTATAGAGAATGATTCTTGTTTAAATATTTGTCTTAGCAATTGATATACATTTTCAACGTTTAAGTACTAGAAATAAGGTTAAACGATCAACACAAAAATATATATAACAAATAAATTGGGGCAAAAGAATAATAATAAAAAAAAAACAAAGCTTAAACTTCGTTCTTGTGTATCTTCTGATGACAGCAGGTAGATGGCGGTAGTTCGACTGGTTTTATTTATGGCCAATAATCATCCTTGCGGCCGTAACGTCCTAGAAGACCTTGAACGAGCTCACGGTAAGTTATCAGTAAGAAGGTAGGTTGGAAACAATTATGTCGTATACCTATATTTGACGTTTAAAAAAATACCTCAAATACATTGGGACCGCCCGAAGTGACATTAAAATTGTAGATCACAATGAATACTTTTTATGTAGTACATTTGTGAGTTCGCCTGGATGCTAAAAACTATTATAAGTACCTCGTTATTTATGCGATGATCTGCCGTTGAGAACCGATTAGTTGGTACCAAGTCTGAAAATCCTCACTGGTCCTTGCTAATCATTTCTAACGTTCACCTTCAATATTTTGCAGGTCACAATAGATATTTTTTATACCAAAACTCGCCATGGAAGCTTCGAACCAAACGGACACAACAAATTATTATTTGTACCGGGCTTTGGGTTATTTTAAAGATCAACATCCGATGGAGTGAAGCTCACAATAGCGAATTTTAAAGGAAATATTTCTCTATTCTGCGTGAAAACTCATGTATACAATTTATTGAAAGTTCCGCACTGTAAATTGTGACCTAGACAAGTAATCATTGGCCAAAACAATACAACTGTCAGTGTTCTCGACTAGATTTCTTCCACCAAAGAGAACATTCACAATTGCGAAATAAGTGTGCTAGGCAATTAACTTTTGTCCATTTTCCTGGCACATACTAAAGTGAACTCTCCGAATGAAATATAGGTATTAAAAATCAGCTGAAAAAAGTAAAAGTAAATCACAATACAAAAATAAGGTCAAAGTATTAAAAGCAAAAATTATAAATAACAAACTTTCCCAACTAAAAACAATCACTTACAAAAATGAATAAAACTGAACTCCAATACTTGCAGAGTGGTTTTTGTTTATAGAAAGAGAGAGTGGATTTGTTATTAAATATTTTCTAAGAGAGAGCCATCCATATAAATCGGAATCCGAAATGCGATATTATTCCATTTCCTTTCATTGTGAATTTAATTTCGTTAATTTATCATTTTGTTTAGAGAAAAGAAAATATTACGCTTTTATTTTTCTTTTATTAAATACGCTTATACAATTTTCTGTTTTTATTTACTCTACTATTTGATTTGAAAATTTGCTTAGTTTTTTTTATTAAAATGGCGTAGGTTATACCTTCCTTAAAAGTAAAGTAAAATTTACGCAAAACTAATAAAAATTAAAACGAAATAAAAAAGAATTGTTGTATTTTTGTTATTTTTTCTGGTTTACTAAGTAATCGTTTTATTAGATTAGGTATACATATAAAAAATCGTACAAAAAAAGCATATAATTAATGTTATTCAGAATTTAATGACTGCAACCAGGCAAATCTTAAAAATATTCGTAAATATAATCAGGAAAACAAAAATAAATAATAAAGAGTAAAAAAAAAAAAAACACATTTCGAAGATAAAAGGAGCGCAAACATGAAAGATAAAACTAAAAAAAAAATTATAATAAGTCATACGTCGAATATATATAATATTTTGTATTGATTTTTTTTTTTTGTTTTGCATTTTTTGTAGTATATTATTTTTTAAGTGATAATTTTTTTGTTGTTGTTTTGTTTTGTAATAATATATATTTTTATTTATTTTTTTTTGAAATCATTTAAGAACTGCCTTTATTGATGTTCGCTGTTATGCTTCTAGCCGGATGTTGCTGCGACAGCAGTTTCACAAGAGTTTGTCTCGTTGGTTGGCTGTAGAGCGGCCTTATTTTGGCGCACTAACTCAGCGCGACGTTCCTTTAAAAGGTGGCAAAATAAAATTGAGAGATATTATAGTTAAGCGGTTTAAATAGTTTTTTGTTGGAATGGAAAAGAGCACATATTTGATTTTAGATAGATGAAATGAATATATAATTATAATTTCTTAAGTGTAACGTTATCAATAACAAATAAATAAATAAATTGAAAATGCACTTTTTGTTTTGGCGGTATTGCTTCTTGTCGCAAATATTGGACATTTTTCAGGTATTTTGGAAATAAAATCGACTGCTAAATACTGGGTGCTCTCAGGCAGATGTTTTCGCAATATTTTTCTACATTTTTGGCACCGGCCGGAAGATTGACATAAACTTTAGAGTTGGACAAGTTGCCCTCTCATAGATAACGGATTAGACGACTTTGCTTTGTGTTCCAAACGTGCAAGATTATACCCGAAGATTTCAAGCTATATATTTGAAATAAGCTTAAAAAATTAATTCAGTAATGTACCTCCTAGACCGAGTCAAACAAAAAACCAAAGGACTGTGGTTAAAATGTTCAATAGAGGAATTGGCAAGTCGTACATCCATGGGTCTTTTTTAGTGTGTCCGAAGCACTAAACGAAGGGTTTCAGATTATAGGACTGTATCTTGACACTTATGGTAAACAGAACTATAATGCTCGATTCCACGGCGGATAAAACAAATCTTAAAAATTATACAAAGTTGTTTCTTATACCCCCCTTATTAGTTTTTCTTATATCCGTCGTAGACTGGCGATATTCGCTGTACTAAGGTCCTATTCCAAAAAAATATGGGCAACTATTGGACAAAAAGCGAAATTTTGTACAGCGATCTTCGATAGTCCGATAATTCCATTGCGGAATCGGAATGCAAACCCACGCCCAAAACTGGGTTTTCCGATACATATTTCAGTTTTCAAAACGGGTCGTTTGCACTCGTTTTCCACGAAAGCACCACGAAAACGACTTCCAATCGTTGGGTTGCTGGAACAAACACACCTTTTGCAATATCCAGCAAATTCAGCAAAATGGCTGACCGAAATGTCACAACTCACAAATTAAACTCATTTTCCACAATTATTTGATTGGTTAATATTATTTTGAAATACACTAAATTTATTTTGTTTGTTAATTAATGCGATCGAAATTTGTAACCACAAAAGTTTGCACCGAAGTTTAACGAATAGTGTCTCACAGCTGATTGAAACGTCAAACGAAAACTAGTTAATCTTGGTGTGAAAAGCCTATAAATCTAAGCATTAAATGGCCAATAGAGTCCTAGAAAGATGTATGATAACAATCAATGAAGTGGAACAAATGTGACATTTGAAGGCAGTACAGTGTTGCCGCTTGGCCCATTTTTTGCACCTCAGGACCCTTGGCACCCACTTTTAAAAAATTATCAAAATGGCCCCTTTTTAAGTTTAACTAAGATTTTATTCATTACTGGACGAAAAAGAATGCAAACATATGAAAAAAAAGTGTTTCGTAACGAATAAAATATTTTTTTTTTGTTAAAAATAAATGGTTAATGCTCTGTTTTCTTTTTTTTTTTTGCTATATTAGTATGTGGAGGCCCTTTTTCCCGGCTCGAGCCCCTTTTTGAAAGTTTTCAGCGGGCTAAGTCAGGTCAGATATGTTGGATAAGTGATCCCACTTTCGCAGATTACTCCTCCCAATAAAAAAAATCTAGAGTGTTGGAGTGTTCTCTTTTTTAAAGAAGACATACATATTAACTAAATGTCTAGCCCTCCGAGGAACAAGAAGGGATGTCTTTAAGAATTCCTGCTTCAGGAAATTTCAAGAAAATCCTCTGCTGAGTATTATATCACCTAAATACTTTCTAACCTATTTGACACAATGAAGGCCAGTTTTCCATCGACTTGTCAAACAAAAAAAAAAAATATGTTGGCAGATGTATTTGGACGGGAAAAGATCAACAAATTCTCAACAGAAACACAATTGCTGGCCAAAGCAGTCAAAGTGACTTAAGGGCACAACTCCATCGTGACGTGACATTATGTAGTTTTCAATTTTGAGAGACAGTCTCTTGAGCGCTTCCGATTTCCTACGATCAATTAAAATAAGCCCGTCGTTGTTTTAACAAATACGCAGAAATTCGTGTTGTGTCACATTAATGTGGAATCGTCCAAAACGTCTAAAATTCACTTGTGACAACTTTCCTACAAATTTTCAAAGAGTCACACCTCGGTTGTCGGTTGAGAGCCTTTCACGTTGACCTTCTTTTTGTAACTTGAAAAATACATTTTAATTTCTTAAATAAATGAGTCAGTAGGTCTGTTACTTTACTTTTAAATCTTACGAATTTTTACTCATTGCCGTTCCCTAACTCGAAAAATTCGTAAAAGAGAGCGTCATCGAGCAAGATATTACCCCTCCACTGAGAATTTTGTTAGTATATTGCCAAATTCTTCGAACTTATCAAATATTTTAACGACTTTTTGTACCACTTTTTTGAATTGTGTATCTGCCATTTCTCATAGATTACTACAAAAGCGTTCCCTAACTTTTTCGTAAGTGTTTCTCTCTGTGAGATAATCTATCCCCACCACTGTCATTTTGACAGTCTTTTCCAAAAAAGTAATGGAACAAACCTAGTATGCACATCGAAAATACTGACTGGCCAATGTCCTTTTACACCGTTACCTCTAAGTAAAAAGTGCATTCTGCGTAAAATTCATAAGATAAATCGCAAATTTTATATAGCAATAAAAAATAAAAAAATAAATGATAAAAAAATATGATTCATTTAACAAATTCACTAAGCATTGTCAGAAATGTAAGTTAAAAACGTTATTTTACAAATAGCCTATATAAAACATAAACAAAAACGATGATGTGATGTGGTTTGTTTGTAAAAGAAATATAATGAAATTAAATTCGTTTTAAAACCAAATTGAACCTACAAGTTTTCGAACAGTCTCGATTTTCTTTTGGATCTCCTTTTCGCGATTCTGTTCCGCAGTGTATAATTTATTTTCAATGATTCGGGCCTTCTCCTCAATCTTCTGCGATTCCAATTGATCGATTTGACTTTTGATTTCGGCAATTTTGACAGTGTTCTATAAATGTGTGAGTAGTAGTTGTAGTAGAGTAGTAATTGTAATGGTAATTTTTGTAATTGCAATAGTAGGGGAATCAATAATTTTTTTTTGTAAATTTATATTTGTTTTTCTTGGATTTTCAATTTCGTATTTTTGTTTTTTATCCATTCCGCAACAAAAACAACATTTATTAAAATTAAAAGGAACATTATATCGGGTGTATTTTTTGGTCTGCATGATCGGACGAGAAAACAGAAAATTAACAACACAAACATGATGAAGTATGGTTTACAAGCAAAAGAACAAAATTAACGTCTGTCGTTATTTTTAGCGTCTGTACAACAACGAACTGATAAAAAATACTATGTATATACTGAAAAATCTAAATTAGATAACAAACTAAGATCGAGAATTGCAAAACTGTCAACATATTATGTAAGTATTGGAAAACGCAATTGAATTTACAAAAACACAAATGGGGGATGCATATTATCTACAATGAAACCGGTATCTAGGATGAGAACGGTAGGACTACTCACGTGTTCCTTTAGACGCTCGAGCATTTTCTTGATGTTCTCATCGCGAAGCGATTGGGCAGTTTTGAGCTTCTCTTCAATGGCGACCTTCTCAATGAATTTTTGCTGTTCCAGTGTAGTGCGGGTCTTTTCGATTTCCTGAGAGTGAATCTGGAATAGAGAATTGAATCCGAGTTTGGTAAGTGACTTGAAGTTGAGACTGTGCGAGTGGTGTGTAGTAGAACCTTCAACTTCTCCTTTAAATCGCTAATGATTGCCTCGCGCTTCTCGACGTGCTGTTCCATCTTGGACTCGAGTTGCTCCTTGGTTTGAGTGATAAATTCATTGTTAAGTTCGTCCTTCTTGCGAGTGGCCTCCTCGATTTTGGCCAGTTTGTTGGTGATCTCAGCCATTTTCTTGGCCTCCAAGGACTGAAAAGTTAAATTGGAAGTTATGTGAGGCACTTTGGGAGTTTGTTCAAGCGGTAAATATGGGAAAAGAATAAAAACAAAGTAGTCAAGGACCAGAAAGATGATCTCAGAAGAGCATTGACTTATCAACAAGTACAATGAATTGAAGATGTGCTTAAAATAGTGAAGAGTCTTTTAAACTAGACAAACTTTTTGGTAAATTTACGCTTCGTCGAGTTTAGTTTTTTTCTTTTTAACTTGTTGCACTGTCAATTTTGCAAAAGAAAATGACTTAATGATCAAATTCCTAGCATTTATAGTTGTGTTTGAAAATTAAGGTAATGAAAACCGTGGTAATAGTTTGTCGCACGTTTGACATTTAAAAATTGGTTTGCGAGAGCGAGATCTGTGCCATTTTACAAAACAAACCAAATATTTAACAATTTGAGCCCAAATTCATTTAACAAAACTGCAAACGAGAATACTTACAATGCGCCTTTCCTCGGCCTCTTTGAGCTTCTTTTCGATATCTTCAACTGAGACATTCTTGCCAGGTGTTATCGGACGTTTTGGCAGTGTAACATTGGGTGCCGGCTCAGCAAGGATGACCTCGTAGCTTAGGCCACCTTTGGACTTCTCCTGGCAACGGATTTCAGTAGCTGCAAATAGACAAAAACCGACCCAAGTTAATGGAATTCAAATAGAATTTAGTTTCAGATAGTAATCTTCTACAGTTTGCTTCAGACTTTTATCGGAAATAGTGAAAAAGAAAATGTAAATGTTATCTTCATTAAAAGATATTTTTATCCTACTCGTACTACACCCAGTTTACATCGTCATAAATATGAAAATCCATCCATCCCCCACACCCTGAAGAAGTTTGCAAACTTTGTGCGATAGTGTCAGCATTTGTGTTCACAGTGCCTGCAGCTATTTACCCATACCCTGAGAGTAAACTCTCTCCCACAAGTTTGTCTGCAAAGTTTATCTTTAAATACACTTGAAATAAACAAAACCAACACGAGTACACAGACACCCAATTTAGCCAAAGTCAATAAATTCAACCCCGCTTTGTTCATAAACCACCCTATAGCTGGTCACCATTTTCAATCAATCCTTGGAACATACAAAAACGACCCCTAGACTATTAAAGCCATAAATTTGAAGAATAAAAAAAAAATGCACACGACAAACATCGTCGATAGAGAGGGTTTGATGAGTTAATGGCCGTTACCCACAGCGGATGTGACAGCATTTTGTGAGCGGTCGTTAATCTCCATTGGCGCATAAGCGCCTAGAGATTGCAACTTTTCGAAACAACTGTCATCCATTAGAAAAATTGCTCCAAAGTAAGGTCCTTCTCAAATATTCACTGCGGTAGAGTTGGAATATTTTTCAAAAGTTTTTAATGGCTGTCCACAGAAATATGGGAATTTTCAAATAGGTACAAACATCCCGCCCAAATTGGGATTGCTGTTCAAAGCTCGGTTGCTTTGCGAGAACACCGCTTTAATTGTCAGCTCTAAACGACCGCGACCGTAAGTTAATTAGTTGTAATGCTGAAAGCTGCTCCTAATATTGTGGAATCGATAATAATCGAGATATGATATTTTTATGAGTGGGTGGTTGCAGAGTGAGTGTAATGGTCCAAGTTTGAAAAGGGTGGTTTTCTGATGGTTGGGAAAGTTTGATAATTGAGTTTCTGATTTTCGATTGTTTAGTTTCCATTGAGAGGGGAATAGTAGTTTCTAATTGCTGGACCGAAGTTCTGAAAAGCGATTGTTTTTGTTTTAATTGGCCAGAGCAATTGAACTTTGATAGTTACAAAGTGCAAGTTTGGGATTATAATTGCTTGCACGGACCGGGTGGATTGTATTTGAGTTTAAAGTATCCAGTTGCGTTCATTGGAGTGGAGAAGCGACAGAATAAACGATCAAAGGAATGATAAGCGGAAGAGTATACTTTTGGTAATTGTTTTCAAATAGAAACTTTCGAAAACGACACAATTGACTATTGGTCACTAATGGGAGGATTGAAAAGCTTTTGTAACTCCTTTGAGACTAACAGTCTGTGATTAAATGCAAATGATAGGACCTACAATATATTTTCCTTGGAATTTTGTAAAATAAGAATGTCCTTCGTTATTATTTTCACATGAAAAAGAAGACGTCACCAACATCTAATGAGCAAAATTGCCCAACCCAAAATTGGGGTAGATTGAAATTGATTAATGAAATTAAGCACAATTTTTAAAATGGAAATTAGGCCCCAAAAATAATTGAAATAAGTTCCAAAATTGGAGTAAATTTCCATATAGGTACTCAAATTACGAGCAGTTCTTAAAATCGAAAATTTGTCCCTAATGAAATAAATAAAGCCACCAAATATTGGAATAAGTTCCAAAATTGAGGTAAATTTCCATACTCGAATTACGACCAATGCCTTAAATGGAAATTTGGGCCAATGAAATAAATAACGTCCCAAAAATAATTGAAATAAGTCCCAAAATCTCCATACTAAAATTCCTAAAACGGAAATTTGGCCCCAATGAAATAAATAACGCCCCGAAAATAATTGAAATAAGTCCCAAAATTGTGGTAAATCTCGATACTTAAATTACGCCCAATTTTTAACATGGAATTTTGGCCCCAAAAATAATTGAAATAGGTCACAAAATTGGGGTAAATCTCCATACTCAAAATACGCCCAGTTCTTACAATGGAAATTTGTCCCCAATGAAATAAATAAAGCCCCAAAAATTAAAATAAGTTCCGAAATTGGGGTGAATTTTCATACTCGAATTACGAGCAATTCTTAAAATGGAAAATTGGCCCATGAAATAAATAACGCCCCGAAAATAATTGAAATAAGTCCCAAAATTGTGGTAAATCTCCATACTTAAATTACGCCCAATTTTTAACATGAAATTTTGGCCCCAAAAATAATTGAAATAAGTCACAAAATTTGGGTATTTTGATAAGGAAATGATTCCTCTATTTTCAATTAATGGTTTTCAACGCTCGATTTTTACTTGTTTCTAGTACTCGCTGCATTAATGTAAAGTGTAAGCCTCGCTTTGAAAATCGTTTCATTTCTTCATCTATTCTGTAACTCGCTGCTGGTTTCCAACGCGAGCCTTACAATTTGAATAAATCGCTTGATTTGTTCAGCTATTCTGTTAATCTGTTACAATAACGTAAAATGCAAGCCTCACTTTGATAGCCATTGACGCCGAAAAACGAAATGAAAATGGGCCCTAAAAAGTGAAATTGCCCCACAAAATTATACAATTTTTGTGGTTTTGTGTTCTCATTTTCAGGGTACTGTTTCATTTTTACTTTGGGGTCTTATTTTCTGTGGCTTTACTTCGCGGAGCTGTATCCGGTTCGATCGAAGAAAAAAGGATAAAAACACATCTTAAAAAGTTGTTTCTACTTGGATACCTCTCGCGAATTTCTGACAAACATACGAGGGTGTAACTCTCATGAGAGAGGTTTTCAATTCAACCGTCCGGACTCGGCACAAAATTTTGGGTGGCTTCCACTCCGCCCATATATAAAAACTCTCACAAAACGAATGGTTCTAAGAACCTGGACCTAGGGTACCCATAGGGACCTGTTGCGCAACCTACATAGTTTGTTTCTCTTATTCTAACGTGCTTAGGTGGTTCTACAGCTCGTGGTGAGTGGACGCCTCAACAAAATGCCTCTCCAGTTAGGTAGTTCCTTCTCTATCTGCAAGCAGTTGCGCAGTTCAAGGTCCCCTTCTACTTAATTGAACCTTAGCCGACCTCTCCCTCAACTGAAGATGGAGTATACAAATGACTGCAAGCAAGGCCCAATGGCTTCGCAAGGCTTCAATATATTCCAGGAACCTCTTGTTATAAGGAAGAATGCAAAGCGTCATTGTATCTATTGCATAAGACCAGATGGCTTCCATATTCATAATACTTTATACACGACACTCTATCCTCGAAATGAAGGAAAAGCTAAAACGCGCTTACACAAGCCGCTTCTAGCAGAGACAAACACGCAAATTGCTGGTTTATTTTCTAGATTCTGTCCGAGTTCGGAATACTTTTGATTTTCTATTCGTTTTATAACTTCTCAAATAGCTAGCTCAACAAATCCGCCGTAGGTCTAGCTTTTTGCATTCATTCGTTTAAGTGAGTTTTCAATTTTGAGTCTGATGGAAGCTCCAGCAAAACTATATCGCCTGATTGAACTTTTCAAGCTCAGCCGATGGTCGACTATAGACACTTCAAATCAACACAAATGCCCAACTTTAAAGGCGGCTACCAGCAACTCTAAATTGTGGCTTGAATGTCCCGTAGATGTAGTTCTTTTCTCTTGCTATCCAGATGCAATGGCCACATAAAAATACAAGTTTCACCTGATTTAACTCCGAACTCTGACCCTGCCTTTGTCTTAAATTGGGATTGCAACATACACATACCTATATGACTTTCCATTTTCGGTACAACAAAGCCCTATTAACTCGGGGAACATCTCTTCCAGCAATAAATCCCTTCTGGTCTTCACAAAAGAAAAAAAAAAATCACATCACACTTTGTTTTAATGTAAATTCTGTATAATTATTCACTCTGTCGGAAACAACAAAATTGGCATCAAAAAGAAGTTGCCGTTGAGCGTGTGCTGATAAAAAAAATGCCCACCAAATCTAGTCGCGTGGAAACTGATGCAAATTTATCCATCGCATTACAATGCACATGAATTCATTTACATTGAGGCTCAAAGCGAAACAGAAACAGAAAGCAAAAAAAGAAACACGGAAAACTACAGATTCAACAATCCATAAAACCATCGCAATGCCAACAATAGAACGAAGCCCTACACTCGTACCTGCTTCCAAAGGCATTTTAAGTTTTTACAATAAAAGGCAAACGGCAAATAAACGATGCAGTCGTTCCATATGCCGGAACGAAAGAAGAAAGTCCACCCAGCGCGGTTTGACTCATCTCTGACTGAAGTGGCATCACATTTACACATTTACTCTGGCAGCCAGCAACCTCTGCCATCAGGCAAAGACGCGTGCACGACACATCTGCATACAGCATGCTCCACATGCTCCACCGGGTGCAAAGAATCTATCTCTTCACAGAGATACAAATGGAAACCGTGTTTCTTGCTCTGCAAACACTTGCCAGTGGAATGTCACCTCTCAGCTTGTTGTGCACATCGCTGGATCGATGGAGCTAAGATGTTGGCAATCCAATTCCAATCCCCAGATATCGTGTGTCTCCTCTTCAGTGGGGCGACACTAGATTATGCGCCTACACTAGGTCATGCTTTTGGAATAGGAGTCGGTCCAGAGGGAGCATTAATTCCTGCTGGTTGAGGCTTTTTTTTTCTCTAAATTAATCAACCGATGTGACCTGCACATCATGGCCGCTGCATGTGCCTTGTCGAACCTCACTCGAAAGAGAGTTCGTGCTTGCAATGCTGAAAGTTACCCTATAAACTGTTGGAGAACATTATTACGGCATGTTGTTAATTTGGAAGGGAAAACAGTTTTGATTGGGAGTCCTGCCGGCCCTTAATTGCCAGAAAGTGCAGTACCACCTTGATTGCCGTGAGACGTGACTCAGCTTTTTAACTTTTCGAACCGTAAACAGGCACCGGCTGCACGGAAAGTTTGCTGAAATACTATTATACATACCAAGAGCAAGTTGCATGGTGTTATGTCGTCGCAAAAGGACTCTGCTTGGAGCAAATGTAACCAACCTTCAACATATATGGTAGAATCACATACTTTCACCAAGTTTGCATGGATACTCGCATATGTACTAGAAAAAGTTTACTTGGGGACTACAATACTTATACACACACAAGTGTGATGGTAAATTTTCTCCCACTGGACAGAGCTGCAGAACGAAACAATTAAAGCAGCATGACTCGAGGGAAATGACTGTCATCACGATGACACATAATGACTGTCTAAACTGCGAAATAACTTTATCACTCGTAAAAGACTGAAGTCCATCATAAATGAGCTCATGTGTAGCTCAAATCAAGTTGGATCTAATCACAGAAGTTGCCTGTCCTATTTATAAAATCTAGTAGGTACTCTATGCTACGAATATGCTAATAATAAGGAGGTCGTTTTAGAAGAGCTTAGAAGAGTTCTTCTGATCACTAAACATGTCAGAAAAAAAAAATAGCCGGCGCGACTGCTAAAGGTACCGCATGAGTTTTCTGTGAGTTTTTATTTTTGAAAGGAATGGAACCAACGGCCGACCGAACGGCTGAATTGAAAAGCTCCTTCATGAATCATGACAGTTATACTCTCTGATTTTTTTCAGACGTTCGCGAGAGGTGGCAGAGTGGAAAAAAAAGCCTGTAGATGTAATTTTTATTTTTCAAGGTATCGACCCCTCGCTTCGTAGTCCAGCACACTAATCACTTCATCACTACGCCCGGATGAGGAAAAAAGGAGAAGATTGAACTCTGCAAGAAAAAGTGTCTTGAAAAATTAATAGGGATTCACTTCCTGTCAAAGAAAAAAAAAATAGAAACGTTTTTCCAAGGGGAATAAATACAGAAATTTACCTGGCGGAATTCAACTGTTTACACAAATCACTTAAACAATTCTGATAATGAATTTGTTGTTCGTATTGCGAAGCAGCTAAAAGGTCTTTTATTAGCGACTTGACAACTTCAAACTTTCAGTGTGAACGTACCCTTAAACCGATTACCGAACTGTCAATGTAAAAATTTTCAGTAACATTTTCTTCATCGTGAAGTACACGAATTAACAACGTTTGCAAATACATAATTCAAATTTACTACAAATTCCTAGTCGGCGGTGATAACTTTAAAAGCGTTAACGCCAATTTTAAATTTTCTTCTGGTCTAATGTTTTTCCAGAATGTTTTATATGTTGCAAAACGGTGAGTTATATATTTATTTGGGATATGAATTGAATGCCAAAGATGTAAGTGTCTCAACTTTGAGCTCGACGGCTACCAACCTATTTTGGAGCACACTTTCAGCTGTGTGAGAGAGTTTCGCTAATTTATTTAAGTTTGACAGAAATTTAGTACTTGGATCGGGAAAGTTTAGTTTAGTTTAGTTTCGTTTAGTTTAGTTTATTTTCATCAAACAAAGTTACAATTATACTTCAGTGATTACTTGATACAATATTAAATATAAACAAAATATTAAACATCACCACCATTAAAGTTACTTAAAGGTAATAATAGATTTGTTTTAAATATATATCTACTATGACTGAAATCTATCATGTCGCAAACAGTATTTGTTTCTCGTAAACACCTTGATATTGGTTCGTTGGCGGCATACACAGTTCTATGGTACGGGATATTAAAAAACAATCGGTTTCTAAGCATTCTCGCAGGAACATTGAACCCAATCAGAGATAAGATATAGGGGCAATCAATGTGACCCTCTAACATGTCCCTAATGAACATAACCGCGGAATATTTCCTACGAATGTGTAGAGGCAAAATTCCAAGTAATTTATACCTCGTTTCATAAGAAGGCATAACTATGCTCCAGCGGAGTCTTTTAATTACAACTCTTGTAAATCGTTTTTGGATTTTCTCTAATCTAAAAGAGTGAATTGAATAAGAAGGATTCCATATCGTGCTGCAGTACTCTAAGGTAGACCTAACAAACGCAAAAAATAAACATTTCAGAGTGTGAGGATCTGAAAAGTCTTTGGAATTACGCAAGATATAACCTAGCATTGAATTGCCTTTAGCTACTAAAAAATCGATATGCTTCAAAAAGTTTAGTTTTTGGTCAAAAATGACGCCAAGATCTTTTTTAAAGGTTATGACGGATAATGCCTTATGGTTAATTTTATATATAAAATTAACTGATGAACGCTTGCGACAAAAAGTTAAACTTTGACATTTGGAAATATTCAGATGTAAGGAATTAATCCTACACCAATTTGATAATCTATCAAGATCTTCTTGCAATAGAAAGCAATCCTGCTCAGAGTTTATGCAACGAAAAACTTTTAAGTCGTCAGCATACATCAAACATTTTGAATTTAAAATTATGTCGGGAATGTCGTTGACAAATAATAGAAAGAGTATAGTGGACCGAGATGGCTACCTTGAGGGACCCCCGATGTAACATATACTGGCGAAGAAAGATTATTATTGATACGTACGTACTGTATACGATCCCGTAAGTATGCTTTTAGCCACTTTAGGAAATTTGAGTGAAAACCTATTTCAGCTAACTTCATTAGTAAAACATTGTGATTGACTCGGTCAAATGCTTTGGAGAAGTCTGTGTACACAGCATCATATTGCGACCCCTTCTCAAGCCCATTTAAAACAGAGTTACAAAAAATAGTTAGGTTAGTGCTAGTAGATCTACCAGCTACAAAACCATGTTGATAGGGAGAAATTATTCCTTTTAGAGCGGGAGCTAATTTATCATAAACCACTTTTTCAAATAATTTAGGAATGGTAGAAAGTTTACAAATTGGACGGTAATTTGAGACCTCTTGCTTGATTCCCGATTTGTAAATTGGTATGATTGTTGAACACTTCCATGTATTTAGAAATTCGCCATATTCCAATGAACGATTAAAAATCAGATGTAAAGGTGCAGTAAATGCTTTCGCACACATTTGTAAAATAATAGGGGGAATTCCATCGTTATATGGTCGTTTATCATCCTTAAGCTTAGACAGAGCTAATTCTATCTCTGCTTTAGATAGGCTTAAACTACCAATATTCAAAATATTATCTGGAGAAATTCTGTCAGCAGCTTGAGGTATAGTAAGACTACAATTTAAGTAAACGGACTGGAAGTGTTTAGCAAACAAATTACATATAACCGACAGATCAGAGGATGTAATGCCTTCATGATGCATACGATTAGGAATGCCATTCGATTGCTTCTTACTATTTATAAATTTCCAAAAACACTTACTATTTGCCTTTAACTTACATTCAACAGTAAACACATATTGATTATAAAGAAATTTATTCAATGTGTCAAATTGTCTTTCTAACACTCGATACTGTTTATATAGCTCATCATCATTATTGGATTTGCGAAATTGCTTGTAAACCTTGTTTTTTATGTTATTACAAGATTAATAATTCTTTTATTATACCACACAGGCTTCGAACCACCAATTGATTTTACTTTGGGAGTATACAAATCAATCGCCGTGAAAACAACTTTTAAAAATGAAACATAGAACTCTTTTAAATTAGAACAATCAAATAAAGCCTGCCAATTAGTAGCATTCAGAAAATCTGAAATTGCGTTGAAATTCGATTTTGCAAAATTATAAATAACATTGGAGTCTGAGGTTGGAGTTGAAGGTGAAAAAAAGTTATAAAATTCTAAATGCAAACTGAATGCAACATGATGAGTTGTGTTAGGAAAAAGAGGAATAATTGAGTTGCTGATATCAACATTCAATTCAGCATCAACGAAAGCTAGATCAAGCACATTATTAAAGGAATTCTGAAAATAATTAATTTGTCTTAAATCAAATTGTGCAAACGTATCAACAACTTCACAGTCATGATTAAATGCTACATTAAAAGGAACTAAGATTTTATCGTCGGGATCATATATCCATTTAACATTAGGCAAATTAAAATCACCTATAACAATTACTCGTTGATTATCTTTCAGATATTTAAGTATTGAACTACAATTATCAACGTGAGCTTTATACAATTCAAAAGAGCTACTTGGTGGAATGTATGAAAGAATAAGAACAACTTCATTAATACAATCAAATTTTATGTTCAGCACTAATTGATCGACATCGGGAGCGAGAGCGCCGGCGAGTGATGATAATTTAACTTGAGTGCAACGAAGTGATGTACTCACAGCTGCTAGCACTCCACCTCCTCTTTCACAATCTAGCAATTCATAATTACGATCTTTGCGAAAAACAGCATATTGCTCTTTATTAAACATCTCAGCATCGTGGTGATCATCATTTAGCCAAGTCTCTGTGAAAGCAATTATGTCATACTGGGCGGATGAGGAAAAGAGAAGCACTTGCTGCATTTTTGTTCGTAGTCCACCGGTGTTTTGATAGTAGATGAGAAAGTTATTCAAGGGAGAGTGAGAGAAAGAGGCAGTTTGCAGTCGATTTAAATTATTTGTACTTGGGGAACGCCGTTCCCTTTCGTCTCTTCGTTTTTTGGACGTGATACAAATGATTTAATTTGAACATAGCAAGGCCATACAGATGCATTCATGACACTGTCCACTTTGTTGGATGGAATGCTTAGTTTAAAGTTAACATGTTTCAATGAAGATAAGTCAGCATTTTTTTTGATTAGTTTGTAGCATTGCATATGCTCAAGTTGTATACCAGTCTTTTTTGAAATGTGTTGCACAATGTCTCCGGGATTGGTGTCAATACGAAATGGATATATGAAGCCACTTTATTGAGGGTAAAACATTAAGGAATGAGGTATTGTCAGAACCAACGACTTTTATTGGTTTGTTTTGAGTCTTAGAAAGAGTGCTTGTTGCTAAGGTCTTAGAATTATTTTTCTCTTTGGTAGCATTTTTTGAGATTATAGGCACTGACATTGCACTGGTTGAAGGGAGATTTTGAAGACATTCATTAGAAATCACCGACACAGTTTTGTTCTGAGATTGGTCATTATTTATAATTTTAGAATTATTACTTCGATTACGCCGAGATAGGTCATCTGGCACATTATATGCGCTGTTTATAACTTTCAGGGCGGAAATATCATTCTTAATTTCAACTACACACTTAGAGCTGTTTTCAATCTGGTCTCTTAAGAAACAAATTTCTCTTTTAAGGTCGATGACACAATTAGAAAGTTCCGTAAAACGCAAAAAGAACTCAGAAAATTTTGATTGAAAGTACGCGAATAGACCTATTGTCAACAAAGCTGTCATTATTTCGAACAATATATCAGTGAGAATGTCGACAAAATATCACAATGTTGTTAGATCATTTTTTACCGCCATTGTCAGTTCGCTCACCTTAACTAGTGGATGGTCTACAGAATCTTAGTGACTAAAACCAGCTGGCATTTCCTTCTGGAGCTTATGTTATACACAGACTGCTGAATGCTGATGGAAAAATGTTGCAGAGGCTAAGGGTGAATTATTTCAACTAAATAGTCTGTAAATTTCAATACCCGTTTTGACTTTTCGCGACAGGATTTCATAAATCGGGAGGTCCAAAATTTATTTTGTTACACAAGTCGCACTTAATGAATGATCAATCTTTTTTCGCATTATTTCTCAGCGTTTTTTATCTGGAAATCAGGTTTCATCATACCTCGTCTTGATATTTTGAACAATATCAAAGTTTCTGCACCATAGCCTAAGTTGAATAGCAGTGGACCTAGTACTCCACCCTGAGGTACTCCTCCAGTTGGCTTATTTGGGCAGTTGTAGTCTTTGGATTCTCTTTTTCTATCCTCTTCCATTTAGAACAGAACGAAGAGCTATTTGTTGCGCTTTTTCAACAACTATTTGGAGGAGGTAAAAGGCCCCAGGAATATTTTCGTATTTAGTTCCTCGAAACGTCTGCCATGGTAGTAATTACAGAATATATAGGTGTTCAAGAGAAAAAGGAAAAAATACTGTTTCCCAAAAAGATTGCTTTTTTACTAACCTCTTCATCAAAAAAACACGTCCTCCAAGAATCAAAAAGCAAAAGAAAGAAACTGAGAAAATAAGACCTTATGACAGTTTAAGTTAGGATGTGTCCAATTGCAGATGTCACCAGTAACAAAAAGGGGAAAACAGGGCGACCCTTCTTGTTATTGAATAGATTGCAAACAATACGTATAGCGAATGGTCTTCTGAAGCTACTGATTCAACATTAGTAGAAGTTTCTATTGGTAGATCTATTCATCTCTCTAAGCTGTCATGAAAGTTAGGTGAATATTTAAGGGCCTAGCTTCTTATATTTGAGCCGGGCCACAAAACTTAAGGGAGTTGTGACAGCTGAAAGTGTTCTTCAATTCATCTACATATTTCTATAAGTATACAATTTAAGAATTTAGAATTTTTTGGGAACTTTGGACTTGAGATTCGTAGAAATATTTATATACTTAGTGACTAAAAATGTTGTAGAACAGGGGGAAAGAACTGGCGAAACGTCAGTCGTAAATTCCGTAGCCTAAAATGGATCTCGGTCTGTACAAGAGTTTATTTAAATGAAAAAATTGTTTTAAGAAACTATAAGCTGGTAGAGTGCGAAACCTTTTTCCATCATCCTCACCCCTAACACTTTAAAAGCGTATTCAGAAGGACGAATTTCAGTGGGAAACGGACCGCTATTATTGTTGTTATGGACTTAGCGGCAGTAAACTAAATATCCAACATTCTTAGATGAGTTGTAAGGCCAACAAATGCCCATGGATGAGTTGTCCTTCCAAATTAGCACTGTACAGCACTGACTGCTGTACAAGAACAACTCGAACTCAAACGAATAAAATTCCAAGCTAACCGCTGCCAAATGCCACATTGACTGTTCGTATATAAAACTTCTAAAACAAACGCCACAGCGAAATTTTCATTTTGATTTTCGATTAATAAACTCAAAACTTGTTGATAATTCATACCCTCGCAACCTGAGCAACCACCATCAGCATTTTCTTATCCCATTTCATTAAAAATGAGCATCTCACCCCCTATGCGATACTCGCACCTCCTTGCTCCTTCCGAAACAGATAGCATCGCATTTTCTACCTCATTAAGAAAACCAATATCCTTGGCCATGCTTTTGTGAACGGCAATGAAAACACCACTCCAAAGAGTAAACAAAACCAAAAAAGCAACTTAATTAAATGGAAGGACCTAATGAACCCAAAATAACAAAAAAAGGAATAACTCGGTTCCTTCGGCTTAAGACGAAATGAAAAACTGATCTCCAAGTGGCACGGAATTCCAAATGTGAATTTAAGAAAAAAAAAAAAAAAACACTCGCATCTTTAAAGGTCCACAACGCGCGCATTAGACTCGTCAAATATCATTCGTCGCTTAGAAATTCTGTTCAACTTGTCTTCATAAATTTTCATTCGCGTGGCTGTATGAAAAAGAATTACCAAACAATATTACAAACAAGCGGCATTTCACCCTCGTCAAAGCCTGTTCACTGTGCTGCTCATTCGTAATGAGGGTAATTCGCACCCCCGTCCGCCTGCTCCTTGGTGGAGCAAAGTGCGTGCTTAACATTTGTAAACATCAGTATGTCATTTTATTGTCCTTTGCACTCGCTCTGTGGGGGAGCATGGCAACATAAAAACCAACTTATGAAGTAGACATCAGCGGGGAGGATGTCGTCCTAAAACAGACAAAAAAAAAAACAAAAAAAAACCTCCCACACGTATAAACACAAAAGAGGAACCGAAACCAGTCAGAGATCCGTTCTCTTAACACAAATTTGAAATTTCTCTCTCGTCTTCGAGGGGTTTCTCTTTTTGAATGATTAATCTTAGTTTCAAAGTTACAGGTGGGCGGGTGGCAGGCCATTGGTAGATGAGGATACCTGTTTACCTTGACATCATCATCATAAGACTGTCGCTTTGAATTTAAAATTCACTTTGGAATTCTGAATTTTGCACGGTGTCCACACCATCAAAGTGTTCCCTAATAAAGTTTGTCTGTTGTTTTTGTTATTTTTTCGTCCTCCCCGGGAGATTGCTAATGCCAATCTCGGGTTTTTATGTGTCTCTGGCAATTTTGTGGACGTTTCAGAAGACCAAAGCTGACAGCTTTCGATAATTTGTTATGAAATTACAATCTTTTGTGATAAGTAAATACTTTATAAACTTGGCATTTGCATATTATCCTGCGTTGAGTCCTTAGAGATTCAATTTGAAATGAGGAGGAAGGTCTAATCAGAAAATTCCCAGATTTCATTAGTTTTTTTGAAGGAAAATAAAGAACAATGTGGGTAAGTTTCCAGGAATCTAATTATACACGTGTCAACTTTGCTGCTATGGAAAAGTTTTGCTATCGCCTTGCTGTAACTCTATCTTTTGCTTTTAACATGCCTTGAAGTGCAAAAACGCTTCAACAGCTTATTGATTATTTGGACTGCCCATCGGAAGGCACAAGAAATTATTTTAAAGGACAATAAAAAGTTTTTCCAAACCCGGACTGGTGTCGTTAGGTCGCTAAAGTCTCATTTCGGTTAGCGCAGGTTTTACCGGAGGCTGATCTACTTACAGTTCTGATACTTTCAAAGGTCAAGTTCTTCTTTAATTAAGTCTTTTTAAATCACTCTAGGGTTGAATGCAAGTATATTCCATAAAGTCAGTTGACTCGTTGTGAGCGCTGGTTAGGTTTATAGACCCTGCGCATTAAATTTGCAGATCGTTTACCAAGTGATCGTACCTATCTGCTTTTCGATTTTGCTTAAGCAGGACAATACAAAAACATGTAAATATGAAAAGCACATTTGTAAATATTATACGAGCC
The DNA here is from genome assembly GCA_949126925.1 of Cheilosia vernalis. Classification (NCBI taxonomy): domain Eukaryota; kingdom Metazoa; phylum Arthropoda; class Insecta; order Diptera; family Syrphidae; genus Cheilosia; species Cheilosia vernalis. The sequence continues at coordinate 12,619,708 of OX421361.1, read as the reverse complement.
GAATATGAACAAGATCGGTGATCGCTTGGCTATAATTCGAAAAGCGAAATAGAGTGTTGAAGGAATGATGTTTGAAAATCGATCAGTGAGCAAGGACACAATCCTCGATGCCCACTAATGTTACTGAAGATCAAAAACAGATTTTTTTTAAAAATCGTTATCCACTATTGTGAATGCAGGGGCTTCATGGTACTGATCGACAGGTCTTATGTTCTTTCAGCCATAGAAAAACATACAAATTACACCTACTTGTAACTGCCCTAAGAAGGGTGTTCAATTCAGTCCTTCGGATACGGCAAAAAAAAAACCCACTCAGCGATCTGCAAAGATCATTCCATTTATAAGCTTTATATCATATTCCGGATTCACCAATCTTCTGCTTACAAAAATGATCGAGTAAAAGTTACAAATGCGATCTTCCGACAACAATTGAGAAGTTGTGCCTAGAATTCTATGAGGATTTTTTGGGCCAATTGCGGTGAATTCTTTCCATGAATTAATCTATTTTTTGTATTTGTATTTAAGGACCGTTTTCTGATTGATCGTATTAGGGTTGTCAATTGGAAATATTTTGCTACGTCCGTTTGATGTCAGAGGACTGCAACGAAACCAATTGTAAACGCGTTTCGAAAATTTCGATAATCGAACAGTAGAGAGAATGGGGGATTTTCGTGAGCTTGACAAGAGGTGATCATCATCCATGATCATCTTCAGCGCGTTTTTCGATTGACGATCGACGATAATTTTTGAGACAAAGTCGTTAACGATCGGTAGAAGTAAATGTTGAACTCCATGAATGATGATGACCGTTTAGGAAGACCTTTCTTTATGACTTTACGATCCTCTACAAGGACAGGGTTTGACGAGACAATTTGTGTGATCATTTGATCGTTGATCGTTTCAAAAACGGTTTTTCAACTTCTGGTCAAAGCGGGAATCTTGCTGGTTCTTTGTGGTTTAAAAATTAACGAAAAAAAGGAGTTGTTTCTCTGATTCGGTCTTAAAATAAAAGCGTTGACATCGTTCCTAGAAAAATTATTCTACTCACAAGACAGTGGGCTGGCAGAATTTCAACAGCAAAATGGTACGTAGATTATTGGAAATTGATTGATATTTTTTTCGGAGAACAATGTCCTCAAATGACCTCAATCGACAAGTAATTCCTCTTTATAAAGAGCTTCTATCCAAGTCGTGCCACCCTTTGTGGACATACAACCTCAACCCATCGCAATATCTGAGTGCGACATCGTGTCGGTACTTGTGTAAAAAATTAACTATCCTATCGACAGATCAACACGTTACAAAAGTCCCTTTCACTAACCGTATCCACACATCCTCCGACAAAGTCAGAAGTTATCTCCACTTTTGAAACACTGGTCAACCGAAATAACATTCGGTCTCATCCTCATCTTTGCAATTCAGAAACAGAACAACCCATTGACTGACAGAACGGCAGTTTAAATGGGTGTAGGGTGTTGTGTGCCATTCACTCATTACCACCAGTAGAAGTTTCAATTTGATTTCTCCGAGGACACACAGACAGCGCTGTCGGATACACCAGCCGTCATAAAAGTGGGAAAATTAAAACGAATATGGAGGATGTGGTGCAGAAGGATACCCATATCCTAATGACACCCCATGAATTGTTAAGCGGAACATAATAGACCAAGACCACACCGCCCACAGTACCCCACCGATATTAATTTCGTATCGTTGTTGTCTCTCATGTGTGTGTGTGATTGAAATATAATTGCATACCACACATGCATATTTGTTTATTATTTTAATGACTGTGCCTTGAAAGTCCTTCACTGCTCCCGACTGCCATCAGGGAACTTCAACAAGGATGTGATATCATTTTCGGTTGAGAATTTTGAATTGTGATATTTGTAAATTAGGGGAGTACGAGTCGAGTACGTTGACAGTAAGTATTTTACTCAAAGGATTATCTAATGAAAATGTGCGTCGGATGATTGGTGGTTTTTCCGTTTTAACACCTTGCACCCTTGTTTGGCGAGTAATTTCGTTTTTTTTTTTTGTTGGAAATCGTGTGGCTCTGAATATCTCTTTCTAAGTGCCAGGATATTGTGAACGATTACAATGGGATTTACACTCGTGTACCAGGCGTCTATTGTTCGTAGGTGTTCAAATGATGAATTCGAACAATGGAATTTTGTTTTTAACGAGTTTGTTGGGGGCGCTCGACGACAATGCATTAGACGCGATGAGTGCGTAATTTTTGTTGAAAGACAAAAAAAAAAAGAAGAAGTAATTTCGTAAATGAATGAGGATATGTTTGGCAAGTCATAATGTATTTCAATTAACTAAGGATACTCTCGGGGTGAAACAAGAAGTAGGGATATCGATATAGGAATGAGATTAATTTAGAAATGCAGCATGCCACAGGGCGGATTACTGGGACCAGTACTTTTTCTTTTGTGGTGAGTGATTACAGACGAATCACTGTCCATGCACTGTAAAATGTGTATATTCCAGCTAGCATTTGAAAAGGATTCGCTCTGTTTTACTAGATCATTTCCAGTGGTATCCCACTTTCAGTGATCGATTTCTGAACGATTTGCCACTCAGTCCTGCAGCAGTTCCATCTAGCCAAATAGGGCTACCTTTCTCATCCTCGTCTTTGCAATTGAAATCAGATTCTGGGAATTTTCTTTCTTACGATCTTTTGACAACCAAAACCCAAAAATAATTAGCAAATTATTTAAAATTGATATATTATATACTTGACGTATTTAAAACGAAATGTATTTAATCTGGTATTTCGATATATTTATACGAACCAAATAGATTCACTGCTCCTTAATGAAACAAGTAACTCTACAACTACGAAGCTTTCCATAGAAACTACTTTACTAATTGCCAACGAAAATTGCGCTTTACAAAAAGGTTTTAGCCTAAGGGGGCGTGGCATCTCAACACAAAAATAAAAGAAAAATAATATTTTGTCACTAATAACAGACGCGTGTGACAAATTTGGTAATTTGATGGATATTGTGTGTTCCAAATATTTTGTAAGATATGGACGGGATTACAGAAAAGGGCGTGGCACCTTTCATAAAAGAACGTCATTTAAAACGCTTTGCATGACATTACAAAAGTGAAAATAAGAATTCAAGAATTCAGGACAGAAAGGTATATTAAATAGAAAAAAATTCAAAAATTGTGGGCGGTATTGAGCACGAGCCGTGGCACCTTCTATACAGCAATAATTAATAACTATATAAAAAATCGCTGATTTGTCTGTTTGTGATCGTGTAGCGTCTAAACGACTTAAACGATTGAGATCATATTTTCACAGCGTATTTGTTTTGTCGATACGATTGTTGATAGTTACTCGAGGATCCCGTAGGTGGCGCTGTGATTGAGTAATTGTTAATTTTACCATAAAACCGAAGCAAATTAGTTATCACACTATTTTCCTTCTAATTTATGTACCAGCGATTGGTATTGCATCAACAAAAAGAGCAGCTGCTTATTTATGTTCCATCTGTAAGTATGAGCAATTGGCGTGTATAGCCGGGGGACAAGAGATAATTTTAATCTTTAATGCGATATTCGCAGCAATTTGAAATGTGGATATTAAGTGATGAATAAAGCTCCTTACTTTCTTTGACGTTAAAAAATAAGATGACATGAGAAAATGTAGACACGTACTAGTCAGCTGTTTCTAGTTACACTTGTTGTAAGAAGCTTCACAACTCTAAAAAGACGAAGTAAAATTAAAGGTATTTTCATAGTTAAGCAACACGTACACGAATGTTGCACATGTACCACTGGGGCATCTATTTGCTAAAGGTACCCTTCCCATCACGGAAACGAATTAAGTTGACTGCCACTCTTTGTGTTCCTATCTAACTGTAATGTACGAATTATTTTACACCATACTGTATACTATTCCGCTAACTAATTTAGTACATACATTGTTAAGAGCTTTCCTATTGAATAAAGGTCAGTCGTATTGCAGCAGTCAAGCGTGTCACATTTATTTAGTAGTTCGATCTTGGGCTATATATGAAAATGGCGACGAGGATGGGATAACGCGAAAAGTACATTTAATATATCGTTTCGGGAAAAAAAAATAAAAATACTGAAAACGGGCATAGTGCGAAATTTGGAGTGCTTAAAAGTATATACTACATAATTTTGTACAATACTCATACGTACATATAAACGGTATTACAATACAATACAATCGCCTCATGTCGGATGAGGAAATCGAATCAGAGTCCAGCGAAAGAGGAAAAAAACAAATTATATCAGTGAAAGAAGAAAATAAAATAAGTGAAAAATCTAAAGTGGCCACAAATTTTGTCGGAAATATAGAATATTATAATATGGGGGATGATTTCTCTTCATATAGTGAGCGCATGGACCATTTATTACGGTTAAATAAAATAACGGACGAGAAAGACAAAGTGTCATTCCTAATAGGTTTTGGCGGCATCGAACTTTATAAAATAATTAAAACCTTAGTTGCCCCGAGCAGCAAAATATACCGGAGCGAAATTGTAAAATTTCATTAGGGAGAAAATGTTTTATATAGAGCAGAGAGCAAAACAAATGTTTGTTGGTCACCTGCAACAGTTATAAAGAAATTAGGTAATGTTGTTTATTTAATTAGTTTAAATGGGATTCATAGAACAGCACATCAGAACCAACTTAGGAAATCGAATATTAAAACAATAAGATTTGCTCCAATAAGAACATATCGGAAATCTAATATAGTCGCAGGGGATTCAACCGTCGTTGTAAAACAGTCTTCAATAAGAAGATCAAAAAGAATTCATTTAAAGAAAAGTATTCCACGTTATAAATATTGAATGATTATTAACTTTGGAAAGGAGTAAAGGACCATTCACATGAGCGCGAACTGCGAACTGCGAACAGGCGAATATTCAAAGGTTCTGACATTTTATTCACATGAAACATGGTCGCAGCTAACTGCAAATCATTTCTATTGTTGAAGGTTAAGTTCGAGCGAATTTTCCATTCGCAGGTTTGTGGATCGCGACTGTTTTATGTGGATTGTGAATAAAGTGTGACAGTTCGCGGCAAGAATTTTCAATTCGCGGGAGAATTGCTGTAATTGTTAATTTCGGTATTTTAATCAACCAAGTCTTGTTTTTTTTTTAGATTAGGTGTTACATTAATTGAATATAATGCTTTTGCTGTAAAACAAATAGCAATTTTCAATTCACAAACACAGATAAATTGATTTGTTCGCAGTTCGCCTATTCGCAGTTCGCGCTCATGTGAATGGTCCTTAACTATTCGCATACGTTTTTTTTTAAATATATATACTTAGTTTATATTGGTGCTGGGTAGTTTTAAGTTAAGGATAAGTTCATTATAATTATTTTTTGTTAAGTCTAGGGGGATGTAATGTACGAATTATTTTACACCCTACTGTATACTATTCCGCTAACTAATTTAGTACATACATTGTTAAGAGCTTTCCTATTGAATAAAGGTCAGTCGTATTGCAACAGTCAAGCGTGTCACATTTATTTAGTAGTTCGATCTTGGTCCATATATGAAACTAACTATTCTACCAGGGTTCTTAAAGATAAAATACTTCTAATAGGCCAGAAAGAACCCTCTTTCGTATATGTTTATCTGGTTTTCTTTTTTTGCATTTATACTTACCTCCCCATCATTATCACCAGCACGCCGCATTGTTAGGGTAACCACCCTCGCATGCATGCAACATGTGTACGCGTCGTCCTGAGTAATTGGAGCCAACGATGGAATTGAATTATTTATTTGATGCGCTCTTCTAACAAGGCATGGGTTATGCTTTGCACATGAGCAACATCTTTGCTACATGTGACGCCCACAATCGTCCCCCATCACAAAATGAATTCATTTCCCTTGCATCACGTCTTCAATTTACTCGACAAATGAATCGACCTGCTGTCAGGATAATATACACATACATCACAAGGTTCTGATGGGTTTTTTTCTGCATTTTTCTCTTTCCAGTTAAAAAAAAGCTATCCCTGTGTAAGTAGAAGTCTATACATACGAACAGGTACTGGAAATGGAGCACTAAGAAAAGTGCGAGGATGTAGTAACCAGTAAATATATATTTTCACTCGTTAAGGCTTGTTACTCAAAGCTTAAGGCACATTTTGGTGCTTCAAGGGTTTTGTGTATACTCATAACTCAATCGTGAAGTAGTATTAGAGAACAATTAAAAGCGTACTATAAAAAGTACCGAAAATTGTGTCCGATCGAACAATAGGGCATTAATGATTTGCATATGATATTTGACAGATCAGCGGATATTTTGTGCATTTCCTATTTTGTTTTTTGCTTATAATAAGCCTCAAAGAGCATTTGAAATCCTCGTTGTGAAAGATACCGTTGACCTTGTTTTTCACGAAAAGATATTATGAAATTTGAATTCTGCAATGGCAACAATTGTAATAGTTTCTAAGAAAGTTGTCGCACTAGTAAATGTGGAGGTTAAATTGTTTATTGGTCGGTCGTTTCACAAATGCTCCACTTTTTTATTAATGCTGACATCCAGTCCAATTTAATCTCCTGCGGTTCTATGTAACAAAATCAAAAAGCATTCACATTTCGCTCCTACTAAAATATTGAAACATCGGAAAGCAGCGCGGTGCACATAGTATAAGTACAATTAAAAGTTTATTCCAGAGACAATCCTGAGACCACCAACTTCGGCCGATTTCCCATTGCTTGACTGCAAGCTATATTTTTACCTAAGTGCCTTGGTGCGCTAGTATTGATACATAGAAATTCGTATTGACAAGTGTCACGAAACTTCAAAAATTCCGGCTCACCAACATACCTACTCTCAAAAAATATCAACAACTTCCGCTGTGGGCAAAGTTGCTGTCAGCGTTCATAGAATTTTTCAATACGTGCGCAATACGTACGACGGTTATTAAACGTTAAGAAAAATTAGATTTATTTTTATTAGGTACTAATATTAGTTATCAGTATCACGCTGTAATTATTTGAGCACGCAAATGCCGACAACCTCTAGCCAGAGAGTATACCAAAAAAAGAATGAAAAATCATGGTCGCCGAATTTTGACACATCAAAGAAGAAGCAGGAAACCGCGAGAGGAAAAAGATGATACCTACTTTCTGTGTGCTCGTGGGACGTGTTTGGAATGCTTTCAGTGGATGCGTTCATCAATTCGAGTTATGCAAGTTATAACCGCTTCAGAATTTTTTGAGTTAAATTTGAAATTATTCGTTACGTGTGGATGTTATATTTTTTTTTGGGAATAAGTGTACTTTTGCTTAAAATATTTATGAAATATTAAGAATGTGGTTAAGGGAAAATAAAAACATTTTGAGCGAATTTTCTGCGGTTATTTAAGAAATGTGTACTAATGAAATCGAAGTTAGTACCTAATATTCAAAAGCGGAAAATACACAACTATGTTTGTCCTTATTTGCTTTTAGAAAATATATAAAACATCTCATTTAGGTAGTTTTATTAACCAAACACATTATATTATTCGCCTTTTAAAATTATTTAATAACTAACCAATAGCATTCAGTAATGTGGTATTCCCGAACTCAAACACATTCCTCCACGGTTGGCAGAAGTTAGCAGCATTTATTTTGTATTTTTTGTATGTTTTTGCATGTCAAACGGATTCTAAAATGACATAAAACCGACAAGAAAACAAAATGGTGAATTTGAAAAAAAATTGAGGGGGCCAGCAAGAGGATTGCGAGTTGGGGGTCTCAGTATCGTTTGTCTTTGGTTTATACAACGGAAAACAATTTTCAAAACACTGTTTAAAATAAAAATATTAATTCTTTGGGAGGAAAACTCATTAAAAGATATAAATAAATAGTTGGCGCAACAGGTCTGTAGGGACCCTGGGCCTAGCTTCTCACCACCATTCGTTTTGTGTGAGTTTTTCATTTTTGGAATGAATGGAAGGGATCTACAATTTTATGGCGATTCCAAACGGCTAATTCAAGACAATTATACTCTCGGATGTTTGTCAGACGTTCGCGAGAGGTGGCGCAGTGAAAAAACCCTCAGTTGGAATTTGGGTTTTTGCGGGATTCGAACCTGGGACCCCCGCTTAGTACTCAAACACACTAACCACTAAGCCACTGCGCCTAGATATACTTATTCTAAAATAATGAAGTCTCTAAATTACATATTTCGATTCTTTTTATATATATTTCTTGTTCATGATGAAACCCTTCACCATCTTGTTTTTTATGGCACCCTATTTGCCCTTTCACGCTTGATGGGCAATGTCATAAAATCCTTCGTGCACACCTTCATGCATTGAAAGCTGCATGTTGCGTGCGTGAATATAAATGATGTACAAACTTCGTCTGTGTACACCCACAGCAGCCATTTGTTTGTAGTACGTGTCAAGATTGATTGAAAAAAAAGCGGCAAAATATTATGGTCGCATTCGGTGGTCAGCTGTTAAATGGTAACATTAAATAGCAACCTCACAGTTTTCGTGTTTTGAAATGTTACTGTAAAGGACATTTGCAGCTTTGGGAAACGTGTTTGGCAACAAAAATTTGAAATAGTTACCATCTTATTGGAATTGCTTTACCGACATAAAACCGAGTCAAATATACCGTGTGGTGAATAGAACAAAAATAATAGAAAAAAAATTTGATAAGTGTCACAAATTTCTACTTGTGAGGACTATGGGTGGTGAGAAGATCAGCAATGAACCAGTTACACTGGAAGAAGTATTGAAAAGTAATTGATGGATATTGACAATTCTTGCTAGGGGTTAATGACATTCTACTTGCAATGCAAACTTCTCATAAGCAAAAAGTGGGGTAACACTTGTCTCGACACCTCTCCGACGCAAGATTTTTCTATTTCCGACAGCATTAACAAAAATTGCCCACTTCCTCGAATATGCCAAGGATAAAATAAATCGCAAACATGCTCTGTCCTCTAAAAAAGGTTGAGATAGAGTACCGCCACTCTCACCGTAAATAAAAGACAATCTACCAACACCACGTGTAAATTTAGTTGAAAATTTTGCAATTTATCTTATTTAAGTGATATTACCTCACCTGGAGCCTTTCATCCGTGCGTCCTTTTTGGCTCATTTACCTTGCTAAAGTCTTTCCAAAGCATCCAATTATTTCCGAAAAGACCAGTGACCCAGCCTCCCCCCATCGTATCACCTACATTTGTTTACATTTGTCTGTGGACGCAAAAAAAAAAATAACCGCCCTAAATAAACCTTCCTAGCGCACTCACGCGGTGTCCTCGCCCGTTATTCGACGATGATAATTCACAAAATTGTACAATTTCAATGCAAATGATCTTGTGCACGCGTCCATTAAACAAGGCCCCTCCAACTATACATCGACTTACGAACTAGCGGACGAAAGCGGCAAATAGGGAGCGTACGCCAATATACACACTGCACCTAGGGCGGCAGCAGTTTTATATAGCCCGCAGCTTTTTCCTTTTTTTTTCCTCTTACAATTTATTTATTCATGACTTTCACCTTGATGCACGAAGCACGAAGCGTTTTATACTTTATTGCAGCACGACCACGCTTATATGATGTGCGCGAATTAAAACACTTGTTTCTTACTTTTAAAATTAAACAATATTTATTTGGAACTATGTCCTTTATTATTGAAATACTTTTTACTAATTCTAAAAGGAGCTTAAGGCTACTATGTAGTTACAATAAGACTGTTGATAAATTCATCATACAGTCGTATTTATATACTTTTCTTATCTATCTACAAGGAGACCCAAGCGTACAATCGTCTTGCTTGATAATGAAGAAGAGATAATATTCCAACATTGTATACAAACGATATTATCTCTTTTACATATGTTATCATTGTAGCGTTGTGTGCAAGACTGTACTAGAGACTAAAGATATCATTGAATACAAATAATGTTATCTTTTTTCTCAATATGTCTTGCTATGGATACTTAACTCCCCCCCTTGTTAAACGAAATCGTCCCGATTTTTCGACGCTATTTTTAACATTTCTCTTTCATAAGTTTTGTTATATGCGTCAATCTTTTTTTGTTTTTGACGATCTGTTATACATTGTATAGTTTTTATCATTACGTACGTAAATGCTAGAATAACAATCAGTGTTACAATTGTGTATATAGTTGATAATATCGGTTTTTCTTCAAAAGGAATAATTAGTTTTTTTAAAGTATCTATGTTATCGAATTTGTACATTGTATCTTCTTTAATTATTTGGTCGATGTAAGACTCTGAATTATGATTTCTTAATATAACTTCTTTAATTTGCTTATGCATGTTTTTGTATATTTTATCGTCTAGATTTATAGTATTTTCATAAGTAACTAAGTTTATACCATTAATTGTTTGATTATTTAACTTATGCTTACCGCTTAATAACATAACACCGGATTCAATTTCTAAGTCGTAATCGTATTCTTGTTTAATGTTGCATTTTGAAGTTATATTCTTTAAAAGTGGAATAAGACAATTTTCTTCTTCAAAGTTAATTTCACAAATGTTTTTACTTAGATGATTTTGACAATTTCTTGTTCTTAAATAAGTTTGGTTACATAAGGCAATTGTTTTATCTGTAATGATTTTTCCATGTTTTGAATTTAAAGGTGTTACTTTATACAATTTACATGATTTAATTAGAACTGGATATTTATATATTGTGATGAAGAATTCATCAGTTCTAGCTAATAATATTTTAGAGTACTCAAGTATATTTATTATGGGTACTTGAATTATTTCATGTTGAATAATATTTTTAATGTCATCTAAGTCTAGGCTTTCTGATAAATATTCATTATTTTTTGCTGCATTAATTGTTCTGGTCAATAATAATAATTGTTCGTACACTTGTTCTATTACTAAATGTTCTTTAAGGCTCTGACCTTCGAATTGTTGCAAAATTTGTTCAAATCTAGAATTTATAGTTTTTTGTTTATTATTGTTTTCTATGAGATTATTTATACTCGTTTCTATGTTAACTAAGTCATAATGGTCAGGATTACCAAACACATATTTGAAAGCTGTTCCTAAAAAGTTAATTGATCTAGTATGCCTAGTATGTTCTTGTAATTGGTCTGCTAAATTCTTAATTTTACTTAACCAAATTTTTTCTTCTTGTGTAGGTTGATATTTACTAGTTACGATATTTACGTAAGGTTGAAATATCGAAGTCAGGTTGGTGGCATGTAACAAATAAGTTTGTTCTTTGAATAAATACACGTCATCTGTTTGCGTAAGTATAAACTTCTTGTTTAGTAACTCAGTTATTTGAACGTTTCCTTGCCCTTCTTGACTCTGTACAATTCCTAGTAATGTTAGGAATATTAATATTTTCGTCATCTGAAAAATGATAATTCTTTATGTTATCCTTGTGAATTTTTATTCCTTCTTTAGAGATTACAGTGTCTCCTTTATCTTCTTCTACTATTCTTGTTATGTATCTGGCGTTAGATTTCTTTCTAAGACCTGTGATTCTTACCATTATCTTATCTCCTTTTTTATACTCTCTGTGTCGAGTTCCTTTATTTAGACGTTCGATCACTTTTTTGGATGCTGAGTTTAGTTTATTTATTATAATTTCACTATTGCTATATTTATTTTGATTAAAGAAAATGTCTCTAGGTTTCAAACCGGTAACTGAGTGTATAGAATTATTTAATTCACGCACTGTTCTAAATATTTCTTCGATAAGTCTTGTTTTATTCTGAATTGTGAATATTCTAGACAGTTCAGTTATTGTACCGTTTACACGTTCTACCTGACCGTTCGCTGTCGATCTGTATACTGGAGTTTCTACTTTAGTTATGTTGTATTTCAAACACATTTGGTTCACCATTTCTGTTTTGAATCCCTTCTCGTTATCTGTCATGAGTCGTTCACATTTTGGGAAATAATTAGATAAGACCTCTTCCATAACGTCGTACAGTCTGTTTCGAGTTTCGATTTCCCGAAGGATTGTATATTTAGAATACTTATCTACTGTTACAAGGAAAGTATACTTGTCGTTGAAGTATATGTCCATATGAATGTGTGTTCCCACATGTGTTGGTATTTCTGAATTATTCAGAGGTTCTCTGATAGGTTTTCTTTCATATTTTCCAAATAGACATGCTATGCATTTTCTGTTGAAACTCTTTGCTTGTTTATTTAGATCGGGCCAGTAATATTTCTCTGAGATTTCTTGTATATTGTTACGTAACCCTCGGTGTGCTCTTTCGTGAGTTACCCTTACAAGTTTTAGTTGTTCCTCCAAATTTGTCACGTCTTGAAGTTTTCTTGGTGTGAATATAAATCTTACTAGTGGGAATTCTTTTTTTATATTTTCACCATATTTGTATATGTTTTCAAATTTCGTATGCAAAGCTACAATCTTTTGGGGTTGTATAACTTCTTTCATCTGCCTTAGTAAAGAGTCTTTGTCCTTAAACTTTATTATGAGTCTTATTTTGTTACTAAAATAGATTTGTGTTTCGATATTATTTGTTATATCTTCAATAAGTTCGAACTGTGCAGTGTATGCATTAAAAGGCTGATTCACAGTTTTTATTATATCATTAGAAGAACTTTCAGCTGAATGTGCTGTTTCTATGGTAGAAGTATTTATGCGTTGACGTGATAATGCGTCAGCTACAAGATTTAGGTTTCCTGGTTTATAAACTAATTTTGCTCCAAAGTCTTCAATGATTCCCTTCCAACGTTTCAGCTTTGTGTTGGGATTTTTTTCTGATACAGAATATATAAGGCTCTGGTGATCGGTATATATGGTTAAGTCTGCTATACCATATATGTAGTTTCTGAGTTTTTGTAAGGACCATATGATCGCTAATAGCTCTTTCTCGTTTGTGCTATAGTTCTCTTCTGTCTTACTCAGTGTTCTTGACAAGAAGTGTATAGGTTGCTTATTCTGACTTAGTACGGCTCCAATAGCTATGTTGGATGCATCAGTAGTAAGCTCGAATGGTTTACTATAATCCGGTTGAAAAAGTTCGACTTGTTCTTTCAAATAATTTTTTAAAATTCTAATCGCTTCTAATGCTGAATCATTCAGATTTAACTTAATATTTTTACTTTGTTTTTTGTTTACTTTACCGTTATCTCCTCGTAAATATAATGTCAGGGGCTTGGCTATGCTTGCGTATCCTTTTATAAACTTACGATAGTAACCTGTAAGACCTAAAAATCCTCTCAAATCCTTTACCGTTTGTGGGACTGGAAAATTTTCTATAGCTGCTATTTTCTCAGGGTTCGTAGTGATTCTACCATGTCTGATTATGTGACCTAAGTATTCTACTTCTTCTTGAAAAAACTTACTTTTCTCATCAGATATTTTTAATGTGGCTTTATTGAGTACGTCGAATACTTGACTTATGTGCTGCATATGTTCTTCCTCAGATGAAGAATATATCAATACGTCATCAATGTAAACGTGTACGAATTTACCTACAAAGTCTCTCAAAATGTCGTCCACGCATCTCTGAAATATGCTTGGTGCATTTTTGAGCCCGAAAGGCATTCGTTTAAAATGATATTTTGCGCCATTTATAGCAAAAGCTGTTTTTTCTTTATCATCTGTTTTGATTTTAATTTGGTGGAAACCTGACTCCAAATCTAATGTTGTAAAGTACTTGGCTTTACCTAAATTTTGAATTGTCATGTTGACATCCGGAATGGGGTATCTGTCTGTTACAGTGTGAACGTTAAGTTTTTGGAAATCAACAACCATGCGCCGTTTTGGTTTTCCTTTTTCGTCCAAACCTTTTTTAGGTACTGTCCATATGGGACTGTTATAAGGACTATGGCTTTTTTCTATTATATCGTCATGTAAGAGTTTCTGTATTTCTTTGTTTACGAATTCGTTATCGGCTATGGGATATGGATATTGTTTAACATAAACCGGATTATCATTGGTCGTCCTAATGCTTGCTTCTATAGTATCTGTAAAGGGTAACGGTCCTATGCTGTTATTAATCTTCATCAGTCTATCTATGTCTGCTTTATAAATATTATTTTCCCCAATTATGTAATTAATTTTCTGAATAGATTCGACACTGCTTATGGTAGTTAGAGTCATATTACTGAAATTTATTTCCGCGTTTAGAACTTTAAGTCCTTCATATCCTAATATCATATCAAAAGACTGAATATCCTCTAATTCAAAAAATGTTATATTTTTCTTTAATATCCTAACTACTTTCTTTGTATCTACCATAGAATAACCATGCATTGTTTTTATTTTTATAGGTTTAATTTTAATTTTTTCGCTAGAATCGCATTTTCTATTAATGTAATTATGGGTTGCACCAGTATCAATAAGAATTTTATAAATTTCCTTAGAAATAGTACTAGTTAAATTTAAGCAGGGCAACCCGTCTACTAGTTTAAATGATCTATTCTTATGTTATTATTTACCATACATTCCGTTTCATCTGCTTCTGCATATGTACTGCTGACATCGTCTCTGCGTTGTTGTCGGGAGTTATTTACTCTCTGCTGCTTGAAGTTCTGCTGATAAGATCGTTGCGGTCTGTTGTGTGTGTTGAAACTCCCGCTGTGTTCACGTTTCGCTGGTGGATTATATACATCGGGTTTGTATTGATTCCAATTTTGTCGCTGTGCATGTACAATTTGTCTCGAGTTTATCTCCATCGGCTGTGGTCCTTGATTGTGTTGCTGCATATTATCGTATTGCTTCTGGGGTTGATAATTCGTTGTTTGGCTCGAATAATTTGGTCTTCTTTCGTTTCTGCGTTCATGTGGCATATTTTTGTGGTGCTTATCTTGAGTGAGATGTAAATGCCTGTGCACATTATCATGTTCTATTCTGCGAGCAATTGCGAATGCGTGTTCTAGATCATTTATTGTAGCTGAATATAATGATCCTCTTGTAAAGTTGTCACTCATACCATCAATGAATATACGAACTGCGTCGTCGTTAGCATTTTTAATTAGTCTGTCGATTATATTCGGCGGATCACCTGACATAGTGATTTTTGATATTATTAAATTGAGATTTTTATTTATCTCGTCGTGGTATTCAGACAGTGTGCTTCTTTTTTGCGTGATGGCTTTCATCATGTCTTGTAGCACGTATAGAGGTTCTTGATTAGAGTACGTATAATCTAATCTGTTACGTATCGCCTCAAAATTAAAAATTGTGTTATAATTGGTTAACACATTCGCGGCTGCACCCTGTATTTTACTTTTCACTATAGTCAATGCTGCTGCGTACTTACTGTGTGTTTTGAAGTTTTTAATGCTGTCCATTAATCTGGATGCTTCTTCGCGCCACGACCGATAATTTGATTGATCGCCGTTGAAAATAGGTAGGCTTTTAAATGCGTCTAACTGTATTTCACTACCATCTGTATATGTGGTTCTTATTTCCTCTAGCACAGGTATGTTTGGTACTATGCCTAATCCAGATTTTACTTCATTTAGTTTTGTTTCTAAATTAGTGTTTATTTGATTTTGGTTAGTTATTATTGCTGCTAACCTTGCATTCTCTGTGCGTGTGTGCTCTAGGGTTTGTGTTACTGTGTTGCTCCTGGTTTCTAAAGCTTCTAATCTTGTCATTAATACTGCGAGTTGTTCCATTTTGAACTCGTGTCTGTTGTCGTCGAATTTGTGTGTTTTTTTCCTCCACATATACACTTTCACTGAATTGCTTTGCTGCTTCGTACGAAGAAGCTATATTTGTACCTGCTATGCTAGGTAATTCTTGTAACCGGTAACGCGAGTGTTCTGTTTATACTAGATTTCACTACTTGTTCCCGAGGTCCGCTCGATTGAAGTTAAAAAGTATATTTAACCTCCTGGCAGGATCGCCAATTAAAACACTTGTTTCTTACTTTTAAAATTAAACAATATTTATTTGGAACTATGTCCTTTATTATTGAAATACTTTTTACTAATTCTAAAAGGAGCTTAAGGCTACTATGTAGTTACAATAAGACTGTTGATAAATTCATCATACAGTCGTATTTATATACTTTTCTTATCTATCTACAAGGAGACCCAAGCGTACAATCGTCTTGCTTGATAATGAAGAAGAGATAATATTCCAACATTGTATACAAACGATATTATCTCTTTTACATATGTTATCATTGTAGCGTTGTGTGCAAGACTGTACTAGAGACTAAAGATATCATTGAATACAAATAATGTTATCTTTTTTCTCAATATGTCTTGCTATGGATACTTAACTCGCGCCGCCTTGGGGTGGGGTTGGAGATTGCGGGAACGGACACCAGAGCGCAGGGGATGGAATTTCAAATGACGAACAAATAAAAACGACAGAGTAAACATGGCCGAAGAGAAAAGCAATTGATGGGGTGGGTGGCGTGAGGTCCACCATCAAAATTGAGTTTTCTGTTCGGTGTCGTGGCGTGCCTGTGCCCAAGCCGTCACCACCGCACCGGTTTATCAGAACAGAAAAAGGCTTTTATGATCTCGTTCTCGATATTTTAGTGTCCAGCTGGAGGTGGGCCCGCAAATACAACGGCAGCTGGCTTCGAATCGATGAGACAACGTGTCATATTGAGTAATTTGATGAACTGGAAAAAAAGGTAAGCGCCCCGAAACAGACTTTCGAATCGTTTCCATGGTCCATTGAGTAGAGCAAAGCAAAGTCTATACAGGGGTGTAGGTGGTCGTGGTATGAGATGATTCGTCGGCATTTGTTGTTGTTGGATTCGAAATGGAGTGGAAAATTTGTGCGTGTTTTGTCGCATTGGGAAATCGAGATGACTTCTTTTTTTTTTTTGTTATGATGATGAAAAGTGGTAGGGAAGAGATTTTTGTCGTATAATCCGAGGAGATAGTCATGACAATTTGATGAAGCGGAAAGAAAGCTTTTCTTCAGTTTACGACGAGTCGCTCAGAGATTGACTGTTATTAGCGGTGTTTTGCTATACGATACAAATTATTGACTGGTTTTGTTATGTCATCATTTGGTATTGTGACGGGGATGACACATGAATGCGAACAGTTTCATGATGGGAAAGGAACATTAAAATATGGATCTGTACCAACTTAGCCGGTTCCTTTTTACTTGGCTTTAATGGAGCCGATGGCGACATGGCGTTGTGTTCATATTGTCTTTTCAGTGGTTTGGTTAATTTAGGGGATTTCAAGACGTGTCATGGAATTTGCTGGACCAAGTTTGATATCTTTTCCTTACCGCGTGACTTGAAGTTGTTGGGAAGATTGCGATTTGTATAGGTATAGACGGTCGAGTGTGCAGTTGAAACAAGTGACTGTAATGGATATAGGTGGCATAATATTCAATATTGTGATGATGACGGGAGAAGTCAAGCTGTCTTTAGGTGTCTTTCTTGCGAAACAATGTCGGTAGCAAGTCCCTCTTTGTGGGGGCGTTTGGAAATTAAGTAAAATATATTTTTATAAGAGTCTTTAAATGTGCAAACAATTCTAAAGCCGGTCAAGTGTACTTTATACAACGTTTTTATCCCCTCAAGAGAGCTGTCCATCAAAGGGAAACAAAAATACTATCGAATAGCTACTAAGGGAACTACCAAGATTTTTCAAAAACATTTGAAACATTTTTGATCAAGGCGCAACATTGTAGCTATTTTTTCTTATAAAAGGTCGGTGGGCGCTTCCCTTTTTATGGACGTTTCAAAAATTAGTAAAAACTCCATTTTGCACCAAGAGAATAAAAATTGTATGGAGGTTTATTTTTTACGAGTTGCGACTTCCGCCGAAAGGAATTAAGAAAAGTGTCCGCCTAAGGGACACATGAAACATGTCCGTTTAAGGCAGCTTCTCAGCGAATAGAACGAAAATTCCCTTAGACGGACAGTGACTTTGACACAGAAGTTTTCCACCTATTGATTGTTATTATCTGAGCTGAAAAAACAACTCTTTTGGGCAACAGTTGACACTCCATCACAATATTTTCGGAAATCAACAAGAAGCTGAATTGTCGAACGGTCAATCAATAAATGGATTTTATGTCAGTCTCATAAGAAAATATGAAACAATTTGTGACGAATATACCTGCGCCCGGTTAAGGGAAAGGTCCACCTCAAGTGACCGAAAAATGTACGAAATCAGAAGCATAAAAGCTTGTTTAGACAAAAGTGTCTGTTTTTGTGATCTTTCCGCTTAACAGAGCTGTTTGGTATGGAATTTGCCAAAGAACTTATGTATAGATCGATGCACAAAAACCGCGGTATTCACGTCTTTTATGTATGGTAGGTCGTAAACTTTTAGTGCCCATAAACGCCTTACATTATTGTGACATTGGGCTTCTTTTTTTGCCTACATGATGTATATATCTAGATCGTTGATTTCCAAAGTTTACAACAACAGTTGGATCTCGTATTATTTTTGAAAACCACAGGTAAAATAAAAAAAATCGTATTTAATTGTGTCAGACTTGATGTCAACCTTTATTTTTGATACATTGGGGATAGTGCGACCTTTGACAAAAAGAGCTTCCTTCGTTGTTTCAAACTTCAAACAAATGTAGACGAATAAAATCCCAGACTAAACTTGGGCAACCAAAGAAAGCAAACGCAGTCAGAAAGCGCTTTGTGAAAGATTGTCAAATGTATATTTGCAACAACGAACTCAATTCGACAGTTGGTTGCTGAATTTTAGCTGTGTACACTATCACTACCATGGCATAAGTCGCATCAGTTTGTCACACCTCTGTCACTGATGTGGCCCAAGTAGCATTACTCTGTCACAATAAATATGGGATCGTAAGAGACAGGCAACAACGAGAAAGGTTGGTAGACACCGCTTTCACTTGTTCGCAGTAAGCACGTCCCGGTTTTGAAGAGCTTGAGTTAGCTCAGCCTTAAGACCAACGTGAACTACTGCATTCTCTTTCAGACGATCAAGATCTTAATAAAATAAAATGAGCATGTCTAATATAATGCCTCCGATTCCGATCGATTATCGGCTACGTTCAATGGCATTCCATTCGCCTTGTGTGACGTCAGTTGACACGAGGTTCGTGTCTAGTTTTTTTTGCTTCTAGTTTTTAGATGCGAAAAATATTCTGTCCTCCGTACTAACCACAATATACTAAGCTCTCAATTGCAAAATATGCATGGAAAATCAAGCCATATGAACAAGAAAAATTTAATGTTGGTAAGGCCCGTGTATTTTACAGCTTCATCATTCAACTTTTGACACTGAAATCATTTCAAAATACTTCCAAGGTTCAAGCTCAGTTGTGGATCGTGATCAGTGTTCTCAACCAATAGGGTTTGCAATTCGGACGTTTCCTTTTTCCAGCAGATATTCTCCGCTAAAGATAAAGTAAGTTGCGTTTAATTGACGTTTCAACTCGTCTTCTTGTGATTTATAAACATTTTTTATCAATGTTCATTTGTAGAAAAGAAGGGGAAGAAAAAGTGCACAATGACGATACTTGAATAACAAGGAAGGAATGGCTTAAAGGGTATGTAGTTTGCTTGAAAAAATAAGAGGTGGCTAATATTTGCTAAAAATAAGTTTTGCTTTGCTGTTATTGCTTTTTGGAAGTAGTTTTTTGAGAAATAAATAGAAAACGGTTTTTGTCAAATTTGTCAGACAAAATAGTAACAAATATCGAAAGGGATTTTCGTTTAAAAAATACTATTGATAAACTATTCAGCTCAAAACAGCGTACTAGTCATTGTTCGGGATGTAAGCATTACTTGGTTGTTAACGTTTAATCGAAATCGAAGATGGGGTTTTCGACATATGAGCGGTTCTTAAAATTAGAGTTTTGGGTGATTGGAATTGAAAGTTATAGATGCAATCATTTTGAAAACATCAATTTTACTCTAAGTTTTCATTTTGATCAAAGTCCTTCTCATCTTTTTCCGGTAAACTAAAGCAAACATAATAAAAAAAAATACTTTTTTCAAAAATCCTTCGTACGATAACATTTACAAAAATTGAGTTTGTTATTAAGATAAAAATGACGGTATTAACTTATAAATTAATTTTTGTTCCTATCATTTGGACCGTTTTCGAGATATTAATACTTTTCAAAAGTACCGCTATTGTGTTTTTTTTTTTGCGAAAAACTGAATATTTGAGAAGCTCTATCATGATAGTTACACTCTCGGATTTTAGTCGAACGTTCCCGAGCGGTGACAAATTTAAAAAAAAAAAACCCTTATATTGTAATTTGCGCTCTTCCGGGAATCGAATCTGGGACCCGTCCCATCTCTCGATGCGCACTCACTTTATTACTCAAATTTCCGAACCGCTTCGACGTTCCTACATAGACTAACCACAGAAAAAAATATAATTTTCTCTCTTAACATAAACGCCCACAAAACGTAGGTAGGCGTTACGATAATCAAATCATTGCAAAGTTTTGCCTAAATACCACACGTGAGGGAACGATTTGTTTTCTTAACAAAAAGTACGCGTGTCCGAGGGCCTTCGGAAAAAAGGTTTTAGCATGATAAGTTTACTTAATATCAACTGAAATATCTGCTCCTATAACGTCCGGTTTGGGTAGAAAGTTTTGCGGCTTTTAAGTCTCACTTTGTGGTAAGTAAACTAAAGACTACTGAAAAGAACACAGAGCATGTTATTATTGACGCCACCTTCGTTATGACCGATAGAATGCTGTAACTTTCCTAATTGATCTTGTCGATTCCTCAGCACAACTATAACTGCCTCACTTCCCCCATTTATTGGTGAATAAATTCCACATTCTTGTCAACACAACACTGCACCGACATTTAATTAGTCGAAATAAAATTCCGCTGCCAAATTTCTTAATAATTCCCAAGACATTGTCGGGCAACACTTATAAAAAAATAGTCCTCATTAGGGGATACTCATTCTCAGTCGGAAACAGAGAAGCCATACACTTCTGCAAGCCGCGCGATAATTAAGAAAACGTAATCACTTCAACACTTCCGCAATCAACTGCAGGATAATTGCCACCTTCAGCAGCTCCTCCAACTGGCGCTCCCTGAAGTTCCACTTGAGCGTCTCATTCTGCGTGCACACAGGTAACATTTCTCACTGTTTTTTTTTTCTGTAATCAAATTGCGGAGAAATGTTTTTTAAACTGTTAACACACGGCTTTCGAGAAAACGTAAAACGACACCCAACCGAACGCAAAACATCCTCTTGAGACGAAATTGCTGCGCATTTGGTTGTTTTCTTCTTTCATCGTCCTTGTGAGAGAATGTTCTCTTCAGTTTTAATTGCGAGTAGGTATGGTTGGCTTATGGAAACGCTTTAGCGAAAGGTTGTCTTACTCGCCAAACGCCAAGACTAGCATGACTTTTGCCACATTTGGCTAGAAACCATTTCCAGCTGCCATACACGACAAAGGCAACTTAGTGCTCCTCACGAGAGATGTCATTAAATGTAATTGAAAATGGTTTTGGGTTATAGTATAATGTTAGAGCGCGCACTATGATATTGACAAGGGTGCACCAGAAAAGCCAGAAAACCGCCACCACCAGCTCTGGTGTTCTTCGACTCACACGACGACGATGATGACGATGATGACGACGACCATCAAGAAGAAGAAAGGCTTTTTGCGAAATTATATTACACTTCACTCTGGGTCTTAATGGTATGTACAGTGTACACATGAAAGAGAGTTGAGAGCCACTTAAGGAAATTGAATGATGCCGAACAGCAGAGTGCTAAATGTACAGTACATGTGGGCTTGGGCTGGCCCTGCATTTATGGTTATAGTACTCTCGATGATATGGCCGTTGGTTGGATGGAGAAGAGTTTAGTTTGATTTTTATTTGCAAAGCGTATATGGAAATCATTTCCATCATAGATGCCGAAAATTGGAACGAAGTTTGGAGCAAATCGGACGGGATTTATGGGAGGTTGTAATGGTAATCCTTTTTCTTTAATTTGTCCGTACATATGGGAGGCTGGTTTCAGTATGGTTTCGCAAGGGATGTGTAAGGAGCTATGGAGCGGGATTTCAGTTTAAGAAAGAAGAAAAAAAAAAACATCCAAACGTCCAACTGTCCTGGGCATTCATTCCGTATTTTTTCAGACGATTATCGATAGACCTCAAAAACGAAAAACTTAGTGCAAAAAATTACGAGTTTGAGAGCTTAATCCAGTTCATTTGAAAGCGGAGCATACTCCAAAAAAAAACCAAATTATAACATTATGATCCTGAAAATTTCAAAACGATATCTTCCAGACGATAGTTGTTATACGGAATCTGTTCCCTGGCAATCGATACAGGGCCCCAATCGGTGCCAATGGAAGTAGGAAACATAGAGCTTAGCGTTAAGAAGAGCACAGCATGATAGCATCGCGATGGCATACGAATACCCTTGCATACATTATGAGAACATCTGCACAAAATCGCGCTGCAATACAAATCTGACGAAGGAACCAATGAGCTTACTAAATCTACAGGCGGTTCACAGATCTGCATTCGGTTTAAGTGTATTTTGCTGGGGATTGAACCTGCGACCCATTGCTGAAATTAACAAATACAAATTACAAATGGTTGACTGAGTGACTGAGCTTGTTATTGCTTTCTATGTGTAAAGATTACCAAATAGTTATGGATTCAGTATTTATTTATAATTTAAAACAGGGTTAAATAAAATGCTAAAACTGATAAAATACACGGAACCTCCTCTCAATCAACGAACGACTCCCGTTTCCCGTCGTCGTCGTCGATCAAAATTTGTTTACGTCAAGACGTTGCAGTGTTGCCGTTGACATATGAAAAATTGACAAAATTCAGTGACATATTGGCAGCTCACGGATGCGGTAATTCGACCCCTGATCTCGGTATTGATTTTGTTTCGAACATACACTAGTTCACAAAAGTATTTTGACAGAAACGCAGGTCGCTTTTCAAGGCGAATAATTCCCAATGGGTGCGTATTAACTGTCTACAGTTTTCACTCAGTAATTCCATATGGAGTGACCTGTGATTGGGTGTGTAAATGAGATCATTTGAGACCCATCGCTGAATAGCTCAATCCTATTTGTGGTTAAGGTCCGATTTTTTGACTGGCAAAAGAATTTTGACGAATAATTAATTTTCAAGGTTTGTCCTGCTATCGTTTGAATTTTAATGAATTATGAAAGATTTAGTGCGTACAGGTCCATTTTGATTAAAATATGGGGAATACGAAAGAGTTAAGTACGGAATAACGACTTCCAAAATACAATTGCAGGTTATCTGTTAAAAAAAATAGGGGAAGAATTTAATTTGTCGAAGCAAACTGTAAATATCAAAATCAATAATCATATAAGAACGATCTCTGTGGAAAATGTACCTCCCTCAAGGACAAAACGAAAAAGTTGTAGCGAAAAAGTTAGAAAGTTGGAAGATATTTTTCGGGGAAGTTTGTTAAAAATACAAGTTTAAGTCACAAAATTCTCGAGCTAAATGTGAAAAAATGGGCTGAAAACGCGATTATCTGAAATATAATTCAGAGGCGGCTTGCTGAACTCGATTTGGATACATATCCTGCAAGAAAAGTACCGTATAACTACGAAAACAGAATAAAGAGACTTCAATTCACCCAAGAGTTTGAAAATGAACCCATAAGGTATGTAACCGGGTCCTACGAACGAAAAGGAGTTCATTTGAGCTTCATGGATCACAGATAAGAAGATTTGTTCGGATGCAGAAATTATCTCGTAAAAAATACGCACCAGCCGTTCAGACCTGTTAGCATTGGTTGGGGGTTTGTAAGGTCTAAGGGTTGTATACCGTCCAAGGTTGTGCAGATTTGGTTCCAATAGATGGAACCAAGGTCCAGCACAAACTTCCATCAATTACGCATTCCAATATCGCGATAGATTAATCGGGCAGATATATTATTTTTATTTAATAAATTTACTTTGTACCTTTTTCAATTTCAAAACATATTTTGCACTTATTTGTCAAAATAGTTATGCCAAAGTTGAAAGTTAATTTTATTCATTTTAATATATCATTAATTTAAAGTTATTAAAAATAAAAATGGCCTGTTAAGTGAGTAAGCAACTCTGTACTACATCATTTTTAGCTTTCTCCATTACGTGCTAAGAGAAAAATATTGTTTTCGTACAAAATTTTGAACTCGAGATGTTAATCAATTCTGTAATTACAACCCTTCTAGCCCGGCCATAGGAGGTCTACCCTCAATCATGGTATTAAGTGGGAGTTCCGCTCCTTCCATGGCCAGAGCGTCGGCCTTTTCATTACCTTCAATATCGCAATGCCCAGGTACTCAAAATAATCCGACACGGTTCTGCGAACATAATGCCTTGAGCATTGTGGGGCAATTCCTGACTAGTTCAGATCTCCTGAGTCTGCTCTGCATCAAATCAAACAACTGGCGAAACCAATAAACTTACGAAATCCAAACAGAAAGTAGCTAAGCACCTATAAAATGAATTTCTTTTCTTAGAAAATTCCCTGTGAAAAACAACTCAAACAAAACTTTTGACACAGAATTGCAATAAATTGCAAAGTTGTTTGCAATTCTTCACCACATCCAGAAAATATAGCTAAACTACCGCGTTTGCATTCCCATTGTGAAAGTAAAGTAAAACTGCAACATTCGACTGAAGGATCCCCTTACCAGATTGTGTGCGTATGCCTGAGGATGCATATGAAGATTGCAAAGTAAACCCATCTCGCACAAGGGTGCATATCCTTAAGCCGTAATGAAGCCTCACTGGTTAAGTCTTCACGCACTTGCAAAGCAACAAAGCGCCATAAGAAAGTGGCTCATAATTGAAAGAAAATGGAAATTAATTCCGGCGTATTATAAAAAAGAAAATAGAAAAAATTCCCAGCAAATCCCATCTCTAAGGATAAAGTTGGAAATGTTTTGCAAAATTAAAATGATCCTCATTATTATTACCTTCTATCCTTCGTTTGCCGGTTAATAATAAATGAGAGGAAACTAAAATAGTTGCAGTTTTTTTCTTCTCTTGTTTGCATTCTTAATGGGAAACTTTTGTAATTAACCTTCGTAAGGGAAGCGAACATTTAAATCTCGACAAAAAGGAAGGGAAAAAATGTATTTTCGACTGCGATGTATGTGTATGATTTCGAAAGCATCCCCCTATAGTTGCAGGTAAAATTCCAGACAAATGTCTCAAAGTTTTATCACACAAAAACAAAAAAAAAACCCAGTTGAGTGTACCTTTTTCATAAATCCCCCCCATGGAACGCTGGGAAGCTTAACAAAAAGTAGAACCCTTCCGATTGCGTGAAGGGCAGGATGTTCGCAAGTAAACGTTTCCGCTGCTATCCTCTTTGGTTTTTTTGTTACAAACATAAAAGCATCATAATTCACTTAATTAGTGGAATAAAATTACATCCCTGTGCCTTGCCTACTCCTGTGTCCTCGTCAATAATGGATCCTTTTTGGGTTCAGGGGAAATTAAATTAAATAAAACTACGGCGACAAGGATGTCCTTTTCCAGCAGGCACTTTTGAATATACAAAAACGATTACAAGACACGGCGAAACAGTTGGTTTGGGATTGCGTGGAAAGTCTACCACGTCTTCCTTTCTTGTTTGCTTTGACAGCATGGATGTGCGGCTCTGAGATTAAATGGTGATTTTGTTGTCCTAAGGGAAATTTGCCCATTCTATGTTTATTCTTATTTATTTGAAATGGAACCAATTTTCTTCTGGCATAGAATGCGAAATGTTAAATCTGTGCCGGAGATGGCAAATATTTGCAAGAAAATTTATGAACAACATCGACACTGGTGCGGGTTGGCCTCTGGCGAAGGCTATCTTTTTTTATTTTTCATGGGATGCGTAAATGAGGGTGTGGTTTTGAAAATTAGTAAGGAAAAGTGCAAACAGCTGCTGATTTGATGACGATTTCCATATCACCATACTCTGGTGTATTATGATAAATTACCTACCCACAAGAAAATCGATCGAGGGTAACAGCCGGTAACCACACAACACATAACCACACAAGACAAGGCTGAAGACTCTACATCAAAGTGAGTTAAATGCGGACGAGTGATAAAATAAACTAGCATTACCTTAAGCGCCCCTCTGTCTCCTCTTGCCCTTTCGCAATAAATAAATCGTCTGCAGAATAGCTACAACAATAACTAGACCTCCATAAATGTTTCCTGCAGCAGTACAGTATATACTGGTTTGTCCTCCCAAGAGTGACATTTACCAAAATAGCAACAACACAGAACCGGCGGACATGTAGGTACATACGAGACCATAGACAAATTTTGCTGAACTGCTTATGTGAGAAATAGGAGGACAAAATCGATATTTTACAGTTTTCAGGATAATTTTCAAGTTTGCAAGGATTTCGTGTTAATTTATTGAAATTGGCTTTAGTTAGGATTGTCCTTTAGGGCTGATGGGAATTTATTAAAAAGAAAAAGAATCAAGTGCGACTCTACATTTCTGCATTCACCGCAGACATGATACCATTCATGTGGGTGCGGGTGTACTGAGAAGGACACATTGCTAGAGAAGCCAACTTGAACTAACGTCCTAAAAACGTATTTGCAAAAATGTAATTCTTTTATAAAAGTAGGTATGTAAAGTTTAACATTTGTCCTATTGTCTTAAATTGAAAGCAGGGTTGCCAACTCTTGAGCTAGCTCGATAGCCCAATTTAACAATTTTTGTAGCCCAAAATTGGAGCCAAGAAGGTAGCTCAAAAAATAGCCCAATCACAACAACTTCATTTTAAGACTTCAATAAAAAAATTAAAAAAACAAATAAGAAAAATATAGTTGTGGGTAACTTGACATATTATTTCAATTTAACAATTGTTACATAGAAATTAATCTAACAAAGTTATATTTAAAAATAAGTAATTTATTTGAAAGTAAAAATTGTTGTAATGTCACTTCATGAAAAATAAGATTAGAATTCAATTTTCAATTCATTTCAATTCATTTAGTTCTTTATTCAAATAAGTATGAATAATTACAAAAAAACAGAGCAACATTTTTTAAATATAGCTAGTGCATACAGAATAGTTAGTGACATCTTTATTTGAGAAAAATAAGTTTGGTAAGCAGTAATAAATTCAAAAATTCAAAAAACAAAAAGGGAGAAGATAAATTTAAATGAAGAAAACAAATCGAATAACAAAAACTTTAATTTCCTCACCATCAAAACTAAGAAGCTAAATTTTGACTATCGGCCTTACCAATAATCAACTTTAGTCTGGCACTTTACGAAAAGACTCCACACTTTCCAAAATCCCTTTACCAATAAACAAATATAGTTGCCAGACTATCCCTAACTGTAGGGTTAAATGTTAGTGTTGAGAAAGCCATGTTTATCTCCTCCCTTATGTCATTTTGAAGACAAGTGTTGCCCAACCATCCAAAATCGCGGTGTTAAATTTCGAAATAGGAGAGAATTTAATACGATGTTGTTCAGCCTGAGCGTTTACAATTATTAATTAATTTTAGTAAATTGTGAATGCTTTCTAATTTTATTCGTTGTAATACAACAATGGATGCAAATGGTTTTTAAGTCTATCACACACAAATTTGTACAAAAATGTATGCAAAATATTGAAAAATATTGCGTTTTTGTTTTATTTCTAAACACGTGAAACATATATTTCTGTGATTTTCTTTCTGTTGCTTTTTGATTGGTTTTCCTAGTTAGTTGCTTAGTAAAAAATAAATTTTATATAAGTTTGGGATAATTCCAAGACTCTCTTGACAGTCGTCGCAAACAGAATAAAATATCTTCTTACCAAAGTTTGGACGGCTGGTAGGTACCTTTTTGCAACAATTCTCAGTATACCTTACGCGACACAGGTAGATATTTTTTGCAACCAAACCCTTTTCAAGCTCTTTGCAAAAGGAGTTTGTTTACCGAGAATGAGGATCTTTAATGAGACAATGGTTGGCGTGAAAAGGTTCCCTTCACGGAAAATATAGTTATAAAAATAGAATTATCAGAACTCAGCAAAATACATGCAAAATAACAAGTTTATTAACTTCTGGGGGTGCAAGTACAGCCTAACAGGTAGTACGAGAATATGCGTTTTATACTTTTCAGTTCGAATTTCAACTTTTGTCGGTTTCTAAGTTTCCCGAATTAAGTAATATAATAAGCCATACAATTTTTTATAGGTTAAATTGTATTTATTTTCAAACCCGGAAGCGATAAGTTCTTAACACGCTTCTTACGTGCGATTGTTATTTATTCTGAAATGAATGAGCCAGATATTGTTTCTATTTCCAAAAAAATTTTGTTGCAATTGTGATGTTTAGACCACTAATAAGTTTTGATTTGCATCGTCAGCCTACGAATAAATGAAACCATTCAAATAAGCTGTGCTTTGTTTATTGAATAATTTGAAAGGGATTTTATTACGACACAAATGCACTCATAAAGAAATCGCGAGGTAGTATTGGAAAACAATGGAAAGCGTACCATAAAAGTACTGAAAATTGTGTCCGATCGAACGATAGGGCATTACTGATTTGCATATGATATTTGACAGATCAGCGGATATTTTGTGCATTTCCTATTTTGTGTTTTGTTTTTTGCTTATAATAAGCCTCAAAGAGCATTGGAAAGATATGTGTTGGGCAAATTTAATTGCAATTTATGTATTCCTTCTTTTAGAATAAAATCCTCCTTGTGAAAGAGACCGTCGACCTTGTTTTTCACGAAAACAAATTATGAAATTTGAATTCTGCAATGACAACAAATGTAATAGATTCTAAAAAAGTTGTAGGACTAGTAAATGTGGAGGTCTAATTGTTTATTGGTACCATTTCACAAAAGCTGTACGTTTTTACTAAAGCTGACATCTAACTAGTTGTCGACATTAGTGATTGATTATTAGTAAGGCCTATATCTATAAATTCGGGTGAAGATCTTATAACACGAATATTCATAGGAAAATTATTAAACAGTTTACGGGGTACAATGGCGTAGAAGCTTTTGAGCAAAGTGGTAAGAAAAGTAGGAAGAACTACAAAATTGCTAGAATTACCACGCAAATTGAAGGTGTTAGAAATAAATTGGACTCTGCATGTAGCCACCTCTCATAAGAAAAATTTTCGAGACTTTTTTGAGCACCCTCCGAGCAACTAATACCATACTGCAATTTTGATTGGAATATTTCAAAATAAACTGTTTCAAGTGTTCTATTATTACGGTGTTTTCTAAGACGATAAAAACTACGGACGGCAGAACGAAAATATTGTGTCAAATTTGATATAATATGTTCAAACTAACTCATATTTTTCCAAAAGTAATACCAAATATTTAAATTGTTTTACCTGTTCAATTTAAAACATTTAGCCCCACAGGATATTTGGTCAGTAGACAAACGTCCTTACAGGCACAATTAGATATGACGGATCTATTACAATTTAGGTCGTGAAAAATTGATTTATAGTCGGGGAACTCTTGCATACTAGAGCTGAAGTTTATTAATTTAGTTTTGTTACTGACAACTAGCTGGTGCACAGTAAACCATATTCTAAGAATATGAACATCGTGATTAACTGATTAATATGGATCCTTAAGCTTAAATGGTTATCTGACTGATACGGAAAGCCAAGATCGTTATTTTGTCTATAAACTGTTGACTAAACAGGGAATTTATAAGATTAAGAACAGTGTTGGACCAAGGACAAAACCCTATGTTTATGGTTCTCGAGCTACTGAGCAAAATTTTGCATTTTAACTTTTTGAATTCTGTCTTTCAGATAAGACTCATACAGTTTTGAAATTTTTTTATGGAAAAAGTGCGAAAGTTGACATTGTTGTAAAAACTAGCGAAAAGAGATCATTTTTAAAAAGTCTTCGTCGGGACCCTGTGATGTAAAACTTGGCCAATTGCCATCTTCCAAAATGTATTACCCGAACTCACCCTAAAAGTATGCAACCCTTTTTGTATAAATGGTATAAAATGTGATTTTTCTTCTCGAAATTTGGTGTAGAGATGAGATTTTTATCCTACTCCTATTTGACCACAATTTTGTGAATACATCCATGCGTCAGAAAGAACTGTGTACCTACACTAAAATTTTATCAACTCACTTCTAAATACTTGGGAATTGGGATAAATAATAGCTTGCGTCAATCTATTACGTACTAGAGTCTACTTTACGTTGCTTAATTTTATACGAAGTTCGGTAAAAAAATTGACTTATACTTTAACTTTATTTATTTATAAAAAAATACTAATACGCCAAAGTCAATGGAGCAATCGTTTTAGATTCATCAAGAGGACATACATGGACGGCAGTATGAGGAGATATTCAGGACAGAAAGCGCCACCTATCTGCCAGTTGAAAAATCATATACACATTCACAAATTAATAAAAAAATACTAACCAACATTAAAAGTACAACAAAAGGGAAAGGAACCAAAAGAAGCGCAACGGTCTAATGAAGAAAAGGCGTGAGCAGACTTTACGAATAGAGGGTAATTCCAAGGGATGACCAAGGAACTCGACTTCTGATGGCAGCCCTATATTTAAATCACGGACAATTAAAAATATGCAAACGTTTCTCTACACGAAAAACAAAAAATTTCTCTATATAACTCAAGAACGAAATAGCTCGTTTAATTTTTTGTAGATTATCTTATAAGTTTTTTGAGTTCATTCCAATCAAGTTAAGCGGATCTATTTCAACATTTTATAAACAAATTTAAAAAATATGAGACATTTAATTTTTTTCTTAATTTTTTTGGAATGACCTCTACACACGCCGTTTGAGGGGTAACTTGAAAAAAAAAAACATGTTATTTTATTTTGAACCTATCTAAGGGGAAACGCACGGAAAGGGAAGTTATCATAATATCACCAGCGATGGGACACAAAAAAGTCGTGGCCGGTAGCTAAATAATATATTCAAATTTCTACAAATGATCACTTCTAATAGTTATCGTTTTTATTGTAAAACAGATTCACTGGGCTCCAGGAAAACACTCGTGTGCAATTGCGAAAATTTACGTCAGGTAACTCTTTTCGTCTTCCTATTGTTTTTGGAGTTACACAAAATAAATAAATAATACAGATCTAAGGCTGGAAAACATTCGTCTTGTTTTACGTTTTAGTTTCGAGATGAATACGATGGAAGGCAACTGCAATTATTTTACACAAGTTTGAATGGATAGGATCTTTTGAGGAAGCCACTCTTTAGGACAGAGAAGAAGTTTATCGCATGTTACTGGGATCACCCCAGTAGTCCAACGCAATATTTATTTAGCCCATGTTAAGAAAAAAAAAAAAAAAAAAACAAAACAAAACGAAAATCTTTCTGTAGCTTTCGTTTTACTTCTTTCGTGCAACTCACTTTTTTTGTTGTTGTTTTCGATACTTCAAATTTTATTTTTCCAGAATAGAACACGAGTTTTGCACAAAGAGGAAGGCTAACACTGCGTTGCTATTACCTTCACCAATTTCAACAAGCTCAATTTAGCAAAATAAAAGTCACGACAGAATCCCAATACTTTTTGAACTATTCAGATTCCCATCCACAGGGAGCAAATATTTCTTCATTCTTCTATCTTAAAGAAACTAGTTTTAGTGGGGACAGGAAATACAGATGAAGTAGGTATTACACTCTATTTGAAACTATAAACACATTTCAGTAACTGGACAAGGAGTTGTGGATTCACGACAAAAGTTGCAGTTTTATCGAGTCGATGCCTTCTTGGGGTAAAATGTCAAAAGATTAAGACTGTCACCTGTCATGCACAAATATTGAAAGCAACAGAGAAAAGAGGATAAGACTGTATCAATTTTCTTTACTTAAATGATATGTCATTTATAAATTTATTTTAATTACAAAAATGCGTTGTTAGAAGAGTAGGTAGTTTGTAAAAAAATTAAAATTAAAAGGGACATAAAATATACAGGGTATTACGTTAACTGAAAAATATATGCATACATATATATTTCTGACCCGGTTGAATTTAATAACTGGTCATCGCCGTTCTACTTTTGCTTATATATTTACAGGGTACCTACAGCTATTGCACCAATTAAACACAAGAGTTCTAGGCTACTGTCTATTTTATGTAAGCCCGAAAATAAAAGGAGTTTTGTAAACACACATATTTTCATAAGTACTTAATCAATTTAATATATGGCCAGGCCATGTGGTATTTAGAAAGGGGGATGTTAAGGACAGTGGGGAAACTATAGACGATTGCCATTTTTTTTTAAACAAATTCAACTGCAAGAAATCCGCTAAATAGTAGTTTCAATAAAGCAAAAGAGCTGCACAAATAAATCACAGGATGCATCGAAAGCAAAAACTTCCTTCACAAAACGCGAATAAAAAAGCGTTTCCCGTGCAAATAATTTAAGCTTCACTGAATTTTTCCAGGATACGATGAGATTTATATATTTTTCTATTAACGCCACTCAAATCCAAATTGATATAAACAAATTTAATAAACAAATTCAATTCTCACATGCTGTTACTGCCACCATAGCTGGATAAATCTATTCACTTCAATTCGTTTGCACTAACGTCCCGGGTATCACTTCAGTTGAACCGTAACTTTTCGATTGAATTAAATTTTCTGTCCCGTATACTGTTCCTTTTTTTTTTTTTTATTATTACCAACTATGGAGATCAATGGACTGTGTCTGTCCTGGCCAATGCGAAACGATATACTACGAACGAACTGTGTATTGGAATTAAAATTCGTTTTATATTTGGACCCCGAAATGTACTCGACTTCGTCCTTTTGCCGACTGACTACTGAGTGGCTGTATGAAGAACGAATGAAGCTGTGTAGCAAAAGTCGGTGCAATAACAAAATATATCACAGAAGAACCAGGACACTCGAAATGGATTTCCAATTTTATAATGATTTCTGCACTTCGTGTTGTTGTTACTTTTTGCCGGTTTTGACGGTCGTTTTATGTTTTTTTGGAGCATGTGTCCTATAAGTGTCCGCCGCAGAATGATGATGCATCAGCGAAAGAGTCACATACAACCTACCACATAATCATCATCAACAACAACATAATCCTTGTCAGCACTATGTTGGGGCGAGTAAGAAGGA
This sequence comes from Cheilosia vernalis, assembly GCA_949126925.1. Classification (NCBI taxonomy): domain Eukaryota; kingdom Metazoa; phylum Arthropoda; class Insecta; order Diptera; family Syrphidae; genus Cheilosia; species Cheilosia vernalis. The sequence continues at coordinate 12,586,689 of OX421361.1, read as the reverse complement.
CGAAAAAGTGCTGCTGCAATTCATCGCATGATTCATCGACCTACAAACCATGTATACATGGCATAGGTATAAATCGAGGCTACATAGCGTAGACGTGGTGAAAATGAAGAAAGCCGGGTAAAACGTATCAAATGCGACTTGAGATATGAGGTGAGGCTAATAAATGCAAAAACAGGATAATCTTTTATGACTTTTCAGCGGAAACGACACGGCAAATCACCTATAGACGAAGAAAGTTGATTGGGAAAGCTATAGGGGGCCAGGTGCCGTAAGGATATTGGCAGCTGTGTTGGTTATATAACATGTCATGTCGCTGCTACTTACGTAATCGAGTTTAACTGTGCAATGTATGCAGTTAAAGACACTTACCTGGAAAGAGAAGAAGGAAACGGAATGTTAGTTGGGATGTAATGACAATTTGTAAAAGTAAAGCTTAAAACAATTTAATATCTACCTATCTTACTTAGGTGGCGCTACAGTCCGGGGTGGACGTGGGCCTACCTATCTATCTACTAACAAATAATATTTTGGAAAGAATAATCTCTTGCCAATATTTACATACGTCAAATTAACTCGTAGTTTTTTTTTTAATTAAAAACAAAAGTACTTTAAGCTAAAATTAAAGAAACACAAAGAACGTACATATATGAACGCACATTTTGGCACGAATCGAAAAGTCTGTTAATTAGGTTCAAACCATTTTCTTGAAATAGGCAAACTTTCTGTTGCGCAGTATGAATCAATAAAACTTCTGCTTCGAAGGACAATTGTCTGAGACAATAAACCAGAAAGTCATTAATTATGCATACAATTTTTGCAAAACAATTCCTTCTATCGAAAACATACAAGATCTTCCCAGATTTATGGGCAATTTCGTACAACTTTTTCGGACATTTTGAATAATGACATTGCAGTCGATTTGGGTAAAGGCTAATATATCACTTGGTAATTGGTTCAACGTTACTGAACATAAGTTATTGCGAAGGAAATTGAATGTTCAATTTGAATTGAGTGCATTAGGATGAGTCGTCATTTCTTGGGATTCCTTCAAAGCCTGTTTATTATTTAAAAAAATTGGTTTTACTTTTGAAGGTCCGGAAAATAGATATTTTAAGCGGATTTTTTTTAGGAAAACTGATAAAAGGACGAATTGGAGCCGAGTCATATCATCAGTGAAGGATACGTTGATGGAGTAAAGTTCATTTTGACGTACGAAACACAAACGTAATGAAAGAATTCGACCACAATTAGATTCTGTAAAAAGTTTTTGCTAACACGAAAGTGTTTTTTTATAGCAATGAAAACGAAATAAATTTTCGGGAGATTCTGTCAGAATGTTCCATCATTTTCGCTTACATGAAAGTGTTTTTTTTTTATAGCAATGAAAAGGAAAGGAATTTTCGGGAGATTCTGTAAAAAGGTTCCATCGTTTTCGCTTACACGAAAGGGTTTTTTTTATAGCAATGAAAACGAAATAAATTTTCGGGAGTTTCTGTCAGAATGTTCCATCGTTTTCGCTTACACGAAAGTGTTTTTTTTTATAGCAATGAAAAGGAAGGAATTTTCGGGAGATTCTGTAAAAAGGTTCAATCGTTTTCGCTTACACGAAAGTGTTTTTTGTTTCAATTTCCTTTTTGCTTCATGGAACTCGAAAAACGACAGCCGTTTTCGTTTCGTGCAGAAGGGAAAAAAACCGACGATTTTTACTTTCTTTTCACAGCGTTCTCAGATAAAGAGACAAGAGATAGAGAAGTCCATTGAGCAGCATAGAATTAGATTTGCAATAAACAATAGCTGCTTGTCTTGTTTCGTCTATTTGGCTGTGCGACAATCTTTAAGTGTGCAACGAACAAATAGAAATAAGACCGAACTAACGGGTGATTTTTTAGCTGGTTTGGTTTTGGCAACACTGGTTTTGACAGCTAACGTGTGTTTAGTACCTTGTGTCACTGTCAAACAGCTTCAGTTTGGTTTGCAATTTAACCATGGATCGTCTTACAAATGAACAACACTTGCAAATTATTGAATTTTACTATCAAAATTCGTGCTCGGTTCGAAATGTTCATCGCGCGCTGCTTATCGAAAAATTGTGTTCAGCGATGAGGCTCATTTTTGGTTGAATGGGTACGTAAATAAGCAAAATTGCCGCATTAGGAGTGAAGATCAGCCAGAAGCATTGCAACAGCTACCAATGCATCCCGAAAAAGCCACTGTTTGGTGCGGTTTATGGGCCGGCGGCATTATTGGGCCATATTTCTTCAAAGATGATGCGAACCGCAGCGTTACTGTCAATGGTGAACGCTACCGAGCGATGATAAAAAACTTTTTTTTGCCCGAAATGGAAGTTCTTGACTTGCATGATATATGGCTTCAACAAGACGGTGCCACATGCCACACAGCACGCGAAACAATGGCGCAATTGCGAGGCGAGTTTGGTGAACAGTTAATTTCACGTTTCGGGCCGGTCAATTGGCCGCCTAGATCGTGCGATTTGACACCATTAGATTATTTTTTGTGGGGGTATGTCAAGGCTAATGTGTATAGGGACAAGCCCGCTTCGATTGACGCACTGGAAGCCAACATCCATGCATTCATTCGTGAGATACCGGCCGATATGTGTGAAAGAGTATGCCAAAATTGGACTCAGCGGATGGGCTACCTGAGACGCAGCCGCGGTCAACATTTGCATGAAATTATCTTTAAACATTAAATTGCAAGGTTGAAACTATCGATTCAAATAAATATTTCATTCATTTTTTCGAATTTTTTGTGTTTTTTTTTTTTTAAAAAGTTCTAAACCTCTTAAAAAATCACCCGTTACATAACATAAGACATTATGTTTAATTTGCATGATTTCCTTCGTTTTTTGAATGCGATACTGGTTTTCGTATCGTTTTTTACGGAACTCGTTTCTCATTTCTTTTTTTTTTGTCGGAGGTTGTTACTATCCGATGGAGCACTCAGACACAATTATAAATAAGATATTTTAAATTGAAATGAAAAATTAAATATTAAGACCTTGAGAACATTTCTTCATTCGTCTTGAAAAAGAATTCTATCTGTTTTTATCTGAAGTATATTTTAAATAATCCCAGTGATCTGACAACAAGCAATGATTTTGAAAAAAAAAAAGTGAAGATCCACTGCCGGAATGTCCGACGTGATTTTTACTTCACTTCTTGTTTGGCTACTTGAAATTTGGGCAAAATGAAAAATTGACCCGAAAATTAGGGCGTTGTTTCATAATGAAAAATGGCCCCAATTACAAAATGGAAATATTACCCCTAATAAAATGAGCAAAATCCACAAAATAAAAAATGCCTTATAAAAATGTTAAAATTAAATAACAAAGTTGCCACATTTTTGTACATTTAAAAAAAAAAATTCTAAAGAATTTCATGTCTGGTTGACTGGAAACATTTCGGAAATGTTTTTTTTCAAAACTCCGAGATCGCTTTGCTGAGCTATTCATTGCTGTTTGGAGGCTTTTTTGACCAAAAATTTAAGTAGTGACACAATTCCAAAACATTTGTTTTGGACACACCGAATTTGCTGTGTATTTGACGAGTTGCATATCAGCAGATGTATGCTTCAACACTTATATGCAGATGCAGATAGCCATGAGTGAGAGCGTTTGCTTTCGAACCACATACTGCCACTGACCATTAATCAAAGCGAATTATATCAAACAGGGGTTGAATTACCGCACCAGTGATCGAGTAGGTAATACGTATACGTGACTGAATTTGTTATTGTTTTGCTGGTAAAATCCAGAAAATTCAGTGACGTGTGGCACGCTCACGGATGCGGTAACTCGGCCCCAGATTTCTGCGTGGCAGTAACATTGAGCAAAACTTTCAAAGCAGACAAGTTTATTCAGATTGTTGAAAACCGAAAAGTTCCGCAAACATTTATATAAAAAATAAACCTGCTTTTTGAACGCAAAATCCCACACAATTGAGCCACACCCAGCTTTGTCAGTTTCGATATTTCTCACAACAACATCGCATACTGAAGCACCACAGCGAAAGTATGAGGAAATCATTCCAACGCAGAACCTAAATCTAATCAAATTACAACCGAACTGTGAACGAAAGGGATTTCAGAATAAACTACCTTTGATCCCTACACAACACAATCGCATCTCAACACCTTTGAACCTTTACTTCTGCGTCGTATGGCTTCTTCCCATTTTCAACAGCACTCATGGGGTATAGGCCCCCGGGATAAGGGTTGAAATTGAAATTACATAGGACCATCTAAAAAAGAACAAAACAAAAGGTCACTCACATTTGCACATACTTCAGTAGCGGGACATCGGCTTTTTCCGGAAGCATTCTCATGTGTACACTATATCAAATGAAGCAAATAAAAATGGAAGCTTAAAAAAAAGGTAGCAACCCTTAACCACACACAACGAGCAGCGCGCCTGGGGTTATCAATAAAACAAAGAGAACTATACGTATGCAGGCGGTAAGGGCCGAGTCACAAGGAGTGGGCACTCTGTCCACTCACTAGTTTGTAGTTGGTAATATATTTGCATGAGGCGTCCACCTCCTCTCAGCTGTCTTGGCTTTCAATTCAAGTTTCAAGTGTTCACCCCTCTTTATTGGTTGGTGTTCATTGTTCACCATCGCCATTCACCTTCGTTTTGTTTCTGCTAGTTTTGCTCAACGGAATTTGATACAATTAGCAAAAGTGTATCGATTTTTGTTCTCTCTCTCTGGTTTCCAGTTTTACTAGGAGCCAGTGCGAAGCAGTTTTGCAGATATCCGAGTTCGGTTTGGGCCTATTTCGAATGAATGTGTAGTGCAGCAGTGCAGTAAAAATTATCTAACGGATTGTTATTAGAATTAAGGGTCAGAGGGGTGTTGTATATGTAAATAAAATATCCATACGCGTATTTGTAGAGCTCAATTAATTGGCGATAATTAGCACAAAGTTAATGTACAAAAAGTAATGAATACAGTTGACGTGAATAACCATGCAGATAATGCGAGGGAGGGTTTCTCGCTCATTAGGGGTTGATTCCTTTAGAGAAAAACAAACAACAGCTGCTGCAACTTGCCGTTTGACACATATAATTTGTGGTGAGAAATGGCCATTAAGACGATTTATAGCTGATGGCGTTCAATCAATCTTGGATAAATGAATGAAAGTCAGACAAGTGGGGGAATGGTTGATTGTTGTTCTTAAAGGGAGAAATTGATGTCCAAGGTTTAAGAGGCGTATAGAGTTGCTCTGATTACTTAGATTAATCGTTGATTTCGGAATTCTGATGTGATACTGAGGAGGTCCTGTTTTTAATGCCTAACCCGATCTAGAGTCAATAACTTCTTGAGGGTTTTGAAATATATGATGTTTTAACAACCGTATTGATTTTTGGTAGGCTATAGAATACAAAAAGCGAGCAGAACAAACAATATCGGTCTTTTCCAAAATTTCTTTTCATATTAAGTCCGAATGCAGCGATTTATTCGAAAGAGCTATTCATTTCGCTGCAGATTTGCTTTCTCTACTGATGCAACAAAATTTCTTCGAAACAGTTCTGACATCGTTCAGTTTTTTTGTTGTCAAATGAAAGATTGAGCAAGCACTTGTGTAGTTCTAATAGGTTCTTAACGATTTTGACTCTTTTTAAAATCGGAGAACTATTTGGAGTAGATTTTTGTAACCCCATTTTTTTTAATGAACAATTTTCTCTTTAGATTGTATAGAACACTGTGTTTATCACCTCCCATCCAAAAACATTTTTTAATTGAACGATTGATATTAGTTTCCTGTAAGCCTTATCGAAGCTAGTAGTGACCTGTAAAGAAAGCCACCAGATTTTCTGATGTCACCGTTTTCAAGGTTCGTTTGAACTTTGCTAAATTTTTCCATTTAATAAATTGGCTGCTCCAAAATACATTTTTCCAGCTTTAATTCCTGAAGAATAAATTCATTTCAAGTGTAAATATATGAAAAATTGAAATTGAAATTGATTATATGAAATTGAAATCCATTTGCTTTTTTTTAAATGATAAAAGACCGGAAAAGGGTCCGTAGAATAAGATGTATTTATAACTTTTCACAATGTGGAATTGGGGACATGCTACTAGAGGAACTAAACTTCGTCAACACAGGGAGAACTACTTAAATTGCAATTGAATAGCGGATCCAAGTGCTGTTGTCTGATCACTCAGCTATGGGCCGCTACAAAATTAAGCTTCGTCTAGATAGGTAGTAGTTTAGACTGTTTCCCATAGATGTGAGCTAAATAAAGGGCACGACTGGGTCGAACGTAATTTTCTAGTGCATCAAAAGTATTGGTTTAAATGAAGTCGGAGTTGCTGAGTTGCTGATTGTGTAAGCTCCAAGTTGTTGAAATTCATTTTAGGTTGCATATTCCATATGGTTAAAAAAGAAAGAAGAAGTTGGTAATATTTGGTAAAAATAAGTCTTGCGGAGCTGTAATTGGAAAGGCGGCATTGTTATTACTTCAAAAATATACTGAAGAAATGTGAACAACAGGTCGGGATCTGAGTTGTAATTTTTGAGAAATAATTAGGAATTGATTTGTTCGATTTTTTTTTGGGACAAACTAGGTATTTGTCTTTTCGCAAAATGTTTTAGCCATTTATTCTGTTATGAATTTCCATACAAAAGTTCCAACTGTCAAAAAATATTCTGTGTGGAAAAAGCTTTTATGAATTCTGTTAAGAAACAGAATAAAAGATAGAATTTTGTTACTTTTGTAAAAGATTTTTATTAAATATGAAGTGTTGGTTTAAAATGGATCTCTAACAATTCAAAACTTACTCTTTTCAGCCGGCATTTCAATGTTTTTTGAAAAAAAATATAAGGTGTCCACTTAATATTTACAAAAAAAAAAGCAAAGCTGTTTGCTTTGAAAGGTTCGTAACAGATATCAATTTTCGAAGGGTTCGAAACCCAGAATACGATTTTTAAAAGATGGTAGCGACCTTTTATAATTCATAAGAGAACAAAAGATTTTGCTGAATAGGCCAAATTATCTTCAATATTTATTTCAAAATCGTTAGTGTGGTTTTTGTAAACTTTGACAGACAAATATTCGAAAGTTTAGTTTGAAAATTATTACCTATTGCTTAAATATTTAGATGATGAACTGAGCATTTCATATTGTTCGGCATACAAGCATTGGGTTTCAACGTTTTATTCAAGTTGAAAATAGGTTTTTCGAGATATGAGCAGTTTCTAAAATTAGCGTTCCCGGTGATTCGAATCGAAAATTAAGGACCCAATCATACTGGAAACATGAACTTTACTCTAATTATGCATTTTGATCACATTCGTTACTGCCGTTTTCAGGTAAACTTCAGAAAACCAAATTTTGAAAAAAAAATTTTTTTTTTTGCCAAAATCCATTGTACGAAAAAGAGAGAAGAACTGAGTTTGCTATTAAGTTAGAAGTGGCCATAGTACCTTAGAAACTAATTTTCGTTACAATCGTATGGACCTTTTTCGTGATACATATGTCAAAATTTTAAAACTAGCTATTCGATTTTTTTCAGCGAAAAATTGAGTATATGCAACCATGTTAAGTAGGTGATAAAGCTTAAATGATAATTTGGGTTCAAATCTGGTATGAAAATTTTATAAGTGAGGTACCATTAATATTGAGGTTATCTTGCAAAAAAGCCCGAACTGTAGGCCCCTACGCTTTGAATCCTAAGTTTGAATTAAATCAGTGCTGCCGTTAAGGCTATAGGCTTAGGGACATACGGAAAGACAGAAACACAGATGGACAGAATTTTGCGACCCGCTTTTTTGAGTTCCTCTTTCATCGTAGTGTCAGAATTAACATCTCGAGTTCGAAATTTTGTACGAATACAATATATATCTCATACCATGTAATCGAGCAAGTTAAACATACAGATGGAGAGCGCATTGTGGAAAATACGTAGAATAAGCTCTAGGAAGTAACGGACTGCTGAGCTCCTAAAAGCATTGAATTTTTGTAAAATTCCTTAATAAACAAAACATTAGGACACGGATGTATTCCGTCTAAAAACAAAGATACTCGCCGCAATGCAAGTGAATTTCTTCAAGTGTAGCCCATTTTTTTTACACAGAGTTGCAAGTTATTAGCCAAATTCAACAGGCACTCGTAATACTTCAGGGCCATGAAGAAAAAGGGATCGCAATGGACCAAAAGGCACCAATGAATCACAACATTTCCCCCCAAACCTTACCTAATTACCGTCGCGTTGAAATTATTTGCCCCTGGTGAGAGGAGCTCAATGTTGACTGGTTAGATATGCACTCGACCTATGTTGGAGATCTAGAGATCTGAACAGAAAGCAACCAAAATTCAAATCTCAACCTGACGCCTTCTAGATTGCTCTTCAAATTTCTAGGAGTAACACCCCAATCAAATTTTCATTTTCACACCATCATGTGAATATTTTTTCTGCTCCACCTGGCTCGTTGGTTTCACTTCTTTTTTTTTTTTAATAAATAAGATGCATTTTTAACCCAAGACTTTCCATCATCTACTCGAACCAAAGCTCCAATTTCAATATAAGCCTTCGTTCTTTCGACGAGCTTTGAAGGCTAAATTTGTATTCAAAATCCCTTGGCCGTTGTTCTGCTCGTAGGTCAAGCGAAAAAAGGCACAGCTGCAATCTAAAACTTCCCTTAGTGCACTGTGATTGAAATTGGAAACAGGAAAGGACAAACAAATTTGTTAAAATGAATGATAAACGACATAGTTTCAGACCAAACGTTTGCTTTGTCCACTAAAATCAAAGAGATCGTAGGTCAGCATTCATTCAAGGAAACTTGCTCGGTCTAATGCTTTTGGCCAACTACTTATCTGAGTCTACCGCTGCTATTAAACTTGTATAAGTAGGAAACATACCACGCTGGAGAACGAAGATCGCAAGACGCGACTAAATCGGCGTTAGCGAAATGACTCTTAGTCCTAGTCCGACTCTCCAGTTCCCTTCATATCCATGTACCTCCAATCAATTCACCTCCCTGCCTCCGCATAAAATCAAACAATTCCGGTGGCAAAATCTCCTATTTGCTCTCATCAAGTAAACAAACAAATTTTTCGAAAAAAAAGTATTGATTCGATAAAGAACCGAAAAGAGAAGCTTTTCCGCCCACATCCACAACCGGCTTCTTCAAAAGAAACGTCATCACGCTCACAACTCGTTACAAAGTAAAGTGAATCCTCGCAAACATACCAGCACACCAGGAAGTGTTTCCCTTCGAATAGCCGCCTGGTTGCTGTCGAATTTGCATCAAGTTTTGTTCCCCATTATCCGTGTGCAATATGTCAATCAATATCCAGGGAACATTGCCCTCTTCTCTGTTCTATGTTCCCACTTTTTGTTTGTGTGCTCAGTGTGTACCAAGTTCCACTGCATTATTAGCCAGAGAAAGAAAAAGACGTGCACCTATACTACAGGGAGATATACTCGTGCACATGAACAGAAAGGACAAGGAGAAAACCTCGCTAATGCGGCAGAAAATGGTGAAAACTTTTGCAACCGGATACCTAAAGTAGTGCGACGAGTAGAACCGCCCCGCTTACGTAAGGAGGTATTCACTATAACTAGTAACCCCTTCAGTAAATAGCTTTGGCCGGGGGTTTGGGCTGGGCTGCGCTCGCATATGTTTAAGCAAACGGCGGATGGCAACGGGCTTAAAACTGATTTTCCAATTTATTGCAGCGACTTAAGTGGAGAGAGTAGACGGCAAAACAATTCGGTGCCATGGTGGCGAAAGCCCAATAAGAAAAAACAAAAACAAAGTCTCGCTCTGCTAAAAACTTTGAAAAAAAGAATTATTACCCAGGCTGGCGTGTCGCAGCTCGTAGTCGACTGGCCGGCGTCTATAGTAGGCAGCGTGTTTACGACAACACCGCAAGACCACCCTGGGCTTAGGGGTAATGAGGATTGGGTTCCATTTTTTTTTCTTTAGCACGATTTTATCGCCACTTTGAATCTTCCGGAATATGGTATACCTACTACCTACATACCGACGCACGAAAAGGCGGTAGCTAGGCAGTTCTCACAAGCCTAGGGTAATTTGGGGTGGTTCACGTGGCTCCGCGGGAGACATATGTCTAGTCTGAGTGTCTGGTCACGCAAGGGTAATAACGTCAGTTCACATATACAGAAACATACCTTTGAGATTGTATATAAAACAAAGTCGTTCCCAGACGGCATTATGAAAATAGATGAGTTTCGGCTTGAATGGTGTTGGTTGGTAACTAATTCTATCAACTTTTGTTGGTTAGGTTCGTGAAATTTGATACCGAAGACGGGTTACAACGTTGATTACTTAAAAAAATAGCGCGACACTATAACGCTCTTTTGGAACTGGTTTGAAAAGTCTAACATGAGCCATGCCATTATGGAAGGAAAACGTTCAGCTGATAAATTCACTGACGATCAGTGTCATTAACAGTCAAAATGGAAAAGTTCCCTTAGGAGCTCATCAAAAAAATATTTGTAGATGACGGCAGTGAGCAATTTTCAAGATTAGTCAGAATGACCTTGTTCGTAGTCATGGTCGTAGAGCAAAAAAGTCCCAGCTTCAAGGGTAAGCTTTCCGTCTGTTCACTTTGATTGAAGCGGCAACGGAGTAGCAACAAATTTACTGAAAAGTCCGTGCTCGCTGCCATGCTCGTAGATCAAAAAAGTCCCAGCTTCAAGTTTAAGCCTTCCCTCTATTTACTTTGTTGGAAGCAGCAACGGAGTAGCAACATATTTCCTGAAAACTCCGTGCTCGTTGTCATGCTCGTATAGGTCAGGAAGAGTATTCTGAATGATAGGAGGCATAGCTTCAAGGGTAAGCCTTCCGTCTGTCCACTTTGATTGAATCATAAACGGATTAGCAACAAATTTACTGAAAAGTCCGTGCTCGTCGTCATGCTCGTAGATCAGGTAGAGTATTCTGAATGATAGGAGGCACAGCTTCAAGGGTAAGCCTTCCGTCTATATACTTTGATTGAAGCAGCAACGGAGAAGCAACAAATTTACTTAACATCAAAAAAGTCCCAACTTCAAGGGGAAGCCTTCCGTCTGTCCACGGGTAGCAACAAATTTATTGAAAAGTCCGTGCTCGTCGTCATGCTCGTAGATAAGGTAAAGTATTCTGAAAAATAGGAGGCACAGCTTCAAGAACAATCCTTCCCTCTGTCTACATTGATCGAATCAGCAACGGAGTAGCAACAAATTTACTGAAAAGTCCGTGCTCGTTGTCATGCTCGTAGATCAAAAAAGTCCCAGCTTCAAGGGGAAGCCCTCCGTCTGTCCACTTTGATTGAATCAGCAGCCGGGTAGCAACAAATTTATTGAAAAGTCCGTGCTCGTTGTCATGCTCGTAGATCAGGTAAAGTATTCTGAATGATAGGAGGCACAGCTTCAAGGGTAAGCCTTCCGTCTACTCACTTTGTTTGAATCAGCAACGGATTAGCAAAAAAATTACTGCGAAATCCGTGCTCGTCGTCATGCTCATCAAGCAATACATCAAAATTCGAGTAGTGTCAGACCTCTTTTAATAGAAAATTCCAAATCACCACCTGATATTATTTCGATGACAGCTTCGCTTAAACTTGTATTAACAGCAATCTTGTATCACGTTAGACATAGGAGCATGATTGACGAGCACGAAATTAATGTTCCTACGCTACTGGGTACGACATTCGAAAGAGCACGAAGTGATACGTAATAAGTAGGCGCTTATCTTAACCTCACATGTGTCAAAACTATGTGCACTTACGCACGGGCCTCCGAACGTCATAACGATGGGGAATACTGAAGACATTCTGCGCTCAATAGGAGTGACTAAAATCCTATTCCCATATGGAGGAAGTAAGATGAGGCAGGAAACAAGTGGATCACTGCCTCAGTTAATCCAATGAAAAGTCAAAATATATACAATATACATCTCGAGGATTTTTTTTCCCACTGCGCCATCTCTCGCAAACGTCTGATAAACACCCGAAAGCTCTCAAATTCAACCGTTCGGATTTGAGATGGAATTGTCGGTGCCATTCCAAAAACCCATTTGACAAGGAAACACGGACAAATCGATATGACTAGCCTCACTGGTTTATCCAGTCAATTAAGGTAGGACCAATTCCTTGCTGAATTAACCAAACCCAACCAAAAAGTTTAACCAAAGAGAATGGCCAAGAAAAATGTTACGTATTCGCCACCATGCCCGCTGTTTCTACTCCACTTTTCTCACAAATACTTCATTTCCAATAACTAAATTAACATCACGTTTAAGTCCCACAGATCCTTGATAAACTTGGTCAGTTTTATATTTACTTTCCGCACGTTTGCCTCTTGTACAGCAACACTGTAGCTGCAGTTTAATCCTTGTTTCTTTGTTTATTGGTGAAAAACATTTCTCGATTCGAATATAATTGCTCGCCATTTGTGGCAAAAAAGTGGTGTGCCGCATACCACCTGGCGCCTCCGGTGCCTTGTCTCATAAAAAGGATTATTTACGTAATAGTAACTGGTTCTGGTGGGTTGATGTCGTCCTTTTGTTTTGTTTCATTCCGGCTCAGCTGCGCGCAAAGCATGACACACTCTCTCAATTTAAATAGCACTTTGTGCGTTTGTGTTGGAGCGTCCCCACTCGTAATCAACAAAAGGGACTACACGACATGTTGCCTGAAAGCCAGAGATACAGAAAGCAAACGGAAAAGAAAGTTGGACGCACGGTGGCTTGTTAGTTTAGCAGTCGACTTTATAATTGCACTGGATGGAGCCTTGAGAGAGAAATAATCGGCAACACGTGTATGAACAAGTCACATACTTGTACATGTTTGCACAAAGCAGGGAGCTGTACCTATATACATGAGTCGTCCTCTTTTAGTGGTATTCAAACAGCAACTAGTGATGGGCACTATCGAATGAATTCTCCTATCGATAGTTAGTAACTGAATAATTTCAACTATCGAATGATTTCATTCATTCAGTTATTCATTATTGAGATTTTTTTTCTTAATATACCTACTTAGTCGATTGGTAAATCGTTAAAACCATACTGACAAATAAAAATCAGAATTTTAAACAAATATTTATTTTTTTTAAAAGGCGGTTTGTGTTTACATATGTTTTTTTTTTTTAAGTCATTCCAAGATATTGGACAACGTGCCATTCTAAGTCTAATATGTGGGCAACAACAAGACGATAATGTAAATAAATAGCTACGAGTACGTAAATTAAAAAAAAAAATGGTTCTGGACATGTAAAAAAAAGTTAAATGGAAACCCAACCCGAAAACAAGACAAAAATTTTAGAATAACCCAAATACTGAAATTAGATAAAAAATAATACCATGAAACGTACAATAAAAAACACAAGAAGTCGCAACGTATAAGAAATAAGCAGAAGAAATAATCCCACAATCAACGTAGGTACTACTTTCATTGCATGCAAAACGCAAAACTACACTCTTAAACCGAAAATCATTCACTCGAACTATCGAATGAAAAATAATCGCTCAGACTCGACTTACTAATAAAATATAGTAGTTGAACGAAAAGTTGAACGAGTAAAATCATTCAAACCTACTATCGAAAGAAAATATTAGTTGAACGAAAAACTTCATGAGTGAATGAAATCGTTCAAACTTACTATCGAGTGAAAAAAGTAGTTACTTACTTTTCGTTCAATACTATTTTCATTCGATAGCAGTATGAATGATTTTATAGTTACCTATCGAATGAATGAATTTTCAGCTACTATCGAATAAGTCGATAGTTTTTATTCGATAGTTCCCAACACTAACAGCAACCACCACCACGACAACATAATCGAAAAAAAAACAGAGTCGGGACTTGATGACTAATTTACGGCGTCAAGTGACGTATACAAGTAACTAAGGCATAAATGGCAAGCAAACAACGCCAGCGAGAAACAACCACCTTCCTAACATAAACAAGGACACGAATAGAAAGACTGCTGGAAATAATTTGATTTCTTTAAATGCAAATTTATGCTGCGCTGCGATAGCGTTTCATCGTGAAAAGGATTTTAATTAGGTTGGAACGGTTTCTTTTTTTTCGAATTGAGTTCTTATGAAAGAGAACTGCACATGGATGAGGGGTGTGTTTGTTTTTTTTTTTTTTTTTGATCCAGATGAATGTTTTTTAGTCGTCCTCGTGGCATGGGAAGGCTTGGTATTCATTCGCTTTTGGTGTGCTAATTAGGCGAATGCTGGAGACGAGTGGGACTCTGGTTCACCTGTTTTCTGTGAAGTGGAAACGTTGTTGGACAATGTCAGGAGGGTCTCGGTTTTGGATGTGTCTTATCAATAGGAGAAGTATGCCATCTTAAGCAGGGGCAAGTGCAGAAGGAGAATTGAAACTGGAAGTGGAGTTCCACAAGGTTGCATGGAGTGGGGTATACTTTTTTGATTTCACCAGAATGCGGGTGGGTTTTGAAAAGAAATGAGAACGTGGCAGGCTTTTATCTGCAGTTTAGCTAAGTGACAGGTAACCTGAGAAAATTGGACTGCACTTTGTTCATGGACACGTTTTGTGGTAAGTTATAAAAACCACCACATCATTGACAAAAACGTATAAATAGTTGGAAAAACTGGTCCATATAGGTAGCCCAGACCTAACCTCTCAAAACCATTCGTTTTGTGTGGCTTTTTATTTTTCGGGCGAATGGAAGGGACCTACGATTTAAGGACGATTCCGAACGGCTGAATTTAGAAGCTCTTACATGACAGTTGTACTCTCGGATGTTCATCCGACGTTCGTGGCGCAATAGAAAAATCATTTGGCTATGTAATTTGTGTTTCTCCGGGGATCGAACCGGGAGTCGAAATACTGAGCGCATATTTACTTTCTAAATGAGAGATAAACCATAGCGCTAAACAAATGAGAGAGAAATCATATTAAGTTACGTAACCATTTACTTTCTTCTAAAACAGCCGGGAAACAGCGTTTTTAAAGTAACCACTGAGCGTCTGTGATTTTTTAAAGAGCAAATCAAGTTACAGACCTTTTTCTGCAAATTTTCTACGTCAAGCTTGGAATAGGAATGAGTCAGTTGTAACCAATTTGGTGTGGCCTTGCGAACCTAATATAAATGGACATGTTCTAAGCTCAACCTTGATTGACAAAAAAGGTTCCCGCCGGACTGTGGTGTCCCTGTAAATCTGTTGAAAACATCTTGTGGACATGAACAGCGTTTTCCACACAATCTCTCTCTTGACACAATGATGACAGCTCAATTCTGTTTTTTATATCCAAATCTTTCATTAAGGAATCGAGAAAACAAAAAACACCTTGACATCCTTAAGTGGGTTACTGCATCACATCACGTTGAAGTCGGATTGTTGGAATCTTGGCTTTCTCTTTAAAATGACAATTTTTACAACAGCACTAAATCGACAAATTGAATCAGCTTCGGTTCATCAGCATGTAGGCTTTCTACTACCGGATAAGACCTAGATAGGTCGAGACTTGCACTTCTTTTAAACACCAAAGAAAGTTCCATGCGGACTTTAAAATAATTCAGAGACCACTATCACTCAGAAGACACGCTGAATTCTACACCCAGGATGGCCGCTGCGAAATAAAGCCACAGCAAAGCTGATCTCAAACAGAAGATGGAGAGGTGGATCGCCAAATGCCAATGGAGCTTAGTATACTATAATGATTTTAACTTACGCAGTACAATTCAACTGCAAGGTAGTCTTGCATTTAGGGAAACTTACCTAGAAAGAAAAGATAAAAATGTGATATAAGTATGGTAACATTGGCCAATTTACGAATGCAAATTGAGGTTTTTATAAAAAGCTTTCTGTTTAAACATTAGCAGAACAAGTCATCATGTAATTTTTAGCCTTACCTAAAGGTATGTTATTTTTGTATTATTACTAGCTGTACCCCCCGGCTTCGCCCGTGCAAAATGTGGTTTCAGAACAGTTGATGGAAAAAAGATCTAAGAAATTTGCTATCTTGTAGGGGGCCATTTTTTTCGCAAAAAATATATATTCTTATCACGCTTGAGTTGGCCAATAACAGAATAAAGTAATTTGTCTTCCTTCCGTAATTTTAACAGGTATTCGTTTCAAATGTTAAATCATTTTCTTTCAGTCCCGTATACATTTCGCACCCTATCTCTTTCAATCCCTCGCCCCACTCGCCACATTCTTACACGCCAAAAGCGGATACAATTGTATCAGTTAATACATGTTCAATGGAGTATTGATACTAAGAATTTGTTAAGAGACGCATATCATTATTTTAAAATTAAAAGCTTTCTTTTACAAAATAACTCACAAATTATAGTGATAAGGCGGACTAAAAAGCCTAAATCCTGAGGTAAGACTCAACTATTATTATTATTTTATCCTTTGAAAGTCTGAATTCCTTTGTTTTCAAAAACAATGTATTTTTTATTGTGGTCATAATATTATGTATAATAATGTTTTCAAAATATCGACTTATTTTATTTAAAGGCCAAGGAGGGAACTTATTTGTTTTTTTGAACCATGAGCTTAGTAAATATGTAGTAAACTCACCCAGTTGAAAATCGTAGCCTGCGCTTAGCTCGTCGGTGGAGTGGGATCTTCTGCTTGGCTTACGGACTACCGTAATTTTACATTCTTGAATTTTGATGCGAAAATTTTAAAATTTGTTGGCATTAAAGGGATAGGAAGAAAATTGGGAAAGGATTAACTCTAAACGAAATATTTGTAACTTTAATAGCCAAGACGAAAACTAACCCCACCTTTCAACTTGGTTGGTAAGCCTTCTCCCTTCTCTCTCGACACCAGTACCGAAGGTGTTATGGTATCTTTGAGCTGCCCTCCCCATAATCATGCTCACGAATGAGCAGAGTACCGTGATTGTGAACACTCAAAACGCTCAACAACTCCTGTTGCCTGTTATCATTGTCGTCGTCATCTCAATCACCCCTACATTTCAACTTACTCACACATCAAACAAATCAACGTATCTACTTCATTTCAAAAATTCACTGAATGTAACATAGTAAACATAAACAAATAAAAAAAATTTCAAAATTGTTGACAACAACAATTTGCTTGGAAAATAACTAAAATAATTGACAACAACAATTGCTTTTAAAATTTAAAATAATTTTTTTTTTGTTTTGGCAGTTTCACTACTCGATTTATATTCAGTTTATTTTTTTTTCAAAGTGCTTTTCCCCATGAAAATCGAAATGTGTGCCTGCAACGCCACCTGTTGAGAATTTTTCAATTTTTCTTTTTTCCTAAACCTTAGCGGAGCCATTACGAACCAATCCGCAGAAGGAATTATCCAATTTGGTCCAGTCTTTTTCGAGTTTTAAGCATCCGAACATACCAAGATCCATTTTTATATATATAAGATTATTACAACTTTATTGTTACATAAATGAATTACAATAACAATAGAATATAGCACTAGCTTCCAGGCTTTAGCCAAAGTATAGTATTTTATGTCTGAGAGAACTTGCAAGACCAAACGATAGCTGCAGAAGAGTCCCTCATATCACTTCTTATAATTCGTGGTAACCCTGGACCTCAACCTAATTTTGCCATATGCAAAATATGAGAAAAAGTGAAAATTTCCCTAAAGGGGAAAAAAAGGGAAATTTCTTTCGAATTTAGGGGAACATTTTTTTCATTTCATTAAATTTTTTTTATTTGAATGCTTACACGTTAAGACATAAAATCGTCTTATAATAAACTAATGCTAAAAGAGGGAATAAAATCTGTGAAGAATATAACAATCTCTAGGAAAACCCCTTCTTCATCACCTTTAACGAGGTCTTGATAACAAAAAACTAGATAAAGTGGTTAGTAACCTTTTCAAGCCCCAAAGGTCCAACTTGAATCTACTCTTAAACAAACTTCAACAACCATAATAAATGAGTTGTAGTAACAAACCGACACAAAGTGTCAATTCACGCCTACAAAAGGGGGCGGGGCATCTTAATTGGCGGTGCCACTGAGCATCTTCAACACCGACATACCAATGGAGTTGGAAGTTGTTCGACTCTGTGGCTAAATGAAGTTGAGTTAACATATGGGAGAGGAAATTCAAGTTTATGGAAAATATCTGTCGACGGCAAAGTCGCCAAAAGGATCATATTAAAGTCGAGTTCAAATGTACTTCTTTGACATGTCAGAGTCTTGATGCAATTTCATATCACACAAAAGCCGCCAAACATAAATGATCCACCAAAAAACCCTCTCACAACTTTCCGGCATATTTGGAAATAGCTTCCGCCTACATAAGGTTCTTGCGGAAGTACCACAAAGGGGATCCATCAGCAATATAGGACACAAGAAAAGAGCGCAACAATGACACAATAGAATATTGCGTTTTTATCCACCGTCAACCGTCTAACCACCAGCTTATAACCAGCGTGGTAGGCGACTGAAAAAAAAAATGCAGCGACACTATACAAAACCGCATTCAAACTGTGTTCCGCTTCTGCAGCTCTTCTCGAAGTCCTTTTTGCATTAAGTGTCTGTTGACATGTTAACGACAAACATATATATTTTTTTTTTAATCGTCCTCCATGCTCCATGTACCCACGTGCGGGTATATGCACTATTATCCCGACAAAATTACTCCGCATCGTAAATTCAGATTTATGTCCTCCTTTGCACCCTATTTACACGAGATTCGCCCCACCTCCCGCTTCTCATTTAATCCTTAAACGTTGTTTGTTCTATTTTTAACCATTTCATTCTGTTGCGACTTTCATTTGGTTCACTCCAGTCCCCCGAGGGGAAGTTACAGCCGAGAAAATTTATTAGCTGGACAGTCATATAGGAACGAACGTACAAACTAGCGGACGGACCTTCTGTGTCTGAGGTCTGACCAGTTAGTCTGGCAGGGAATAGCTTATTAATGTTCGTTTGACACGAACGCCATATTATCAGGCAGACAAACCCGTAATGAACGGTGCACACGAACTGGAATTTTAGGAAAACAAAAAAAAAAAAAGGATTCGGCGCGCCCGCCAATTGCACAACACACAGCTCGTATGGGTATACTGGGGGAGAAAGGGATTAACACGTTGGTCGTCCTGATTTGCAACGCTGCAATGAGCTGCATAGAGAAAGTTCAGTTTTATGATGTAAGCTCGGGATAATTCTATGTCAGTAGCGATAGATTAAGGTTTAGAATTACTTGGGGGGACATCGAGTGCGAGAGAGAAAAAAGAATCCTTTTGTTTTTACACTCAACCAAGGGGAAGAATTTTGCTGCAATAATGTGACAGTCTCATTAAACGATGCGGTTGTATACACGATACGTATGCGGCATTCATATGGCTGCTATATGAGTGATAAAGTTACCAGCCATTGTACACCGCTTGCTGGGAGGATAATAGATTTCGTTTCATGAATTTTATGCACAGTTTAGTGGTCGCATTGTCATTTCAATTTGATGACACGGAGTGGTCGAGGGAGAGCGGCTTGTGGGGATGTACGAGTTTGTTGATGAACCCGTGAATGGGAATGGGCCAAAAGCGATAACTTTCAGTCGACTGTGAATAAACTGGACACCATCAACTTTAACTACGGTTGAAATTTCGTTACTCGTCTATGATGCACTGATGCATGTACGAACACTGTCGTAAATTGGGTACCTATATGAATGGGTGAAACAACTAACTATATGGGAGGTTTGATGTTATACCCATCGGTTAGGGAGAAACAGAGTTTATTGGTAGGAGAGTGGATCCCTGCAGGACTGTGGCGAAGTTGTCAGCAGGAGTTTTCTTTCTATTTTGAAATTTTAAATACTGCTCTACACTATTTTTTTTTTAGATGCATTTCCCATAGAGTGCGACAGAAACTATAAAACTGCAGTTGTCTATCTCCTCTATTCAATTCAGTGGTTGGTGGCACGGTTCTGGAACACTCAGCCACAACTACAGCTCCAAGTAAAATGAGCCAGAGAGACCTCCACATTCTTCGGTTTTAAACAGTAATGGACTCCTTTAATGCGATTTAAAAAAAATGGACTAAAATAGGACAAATTAGACTGGAGTTTCGGAGATGCCCCTTTTGCAAGATTCTAAGCCGACCGGATAATTCTGGATAGCTGGGTGAGAATTCTGGACCCTTTGATGCAAATTTTGAAAAGTTTTCTTCATTAAGTAGTAATTTTTTAAAATTATGTCGTGCCAAGTCTACGAATGCATTCCTTTTGGGGAAATATTGAATTTTCTTTTCTGGAGAGTTACTGATATTTCTAAGACAAAGTCATATTTCTCGGAAAAAAAATAGCAGTCAATTTTTGAAAAGGTTGCGTTAGAGGCTAGCTCGGTCTCTTTCTTTTTTTTTACAGCACACGAACCAAGAACCATAAATAAAGAATTAATTTAATATAAAGACGCGTTTTATTTCTACAACAAAGTTACTAAACTTTTCAACAAAATATTGCACGAACCTAATAGTTCTGTATAGTTGCCGATGTAAGAGAGATTTTTCTATACCCATATATAAGAAAGTTTATTAGTTTTCGTGAGTTCTTATAGTTAGTTGTAGAAAACGCATTAGGAGCAAACGAATAATTTTTCCAAAAATGAGCTCTAACAATGCTGGACAAGCATTTAAAATTCAAAGTGCGGTTTCAGTATATTTGTGGTGAAAACGTTCAATCATTTTGGAACGATTTGCTTCATGTTACTTTAAAAACGAATAACCGGCCAAGGTTCAGTACTTCTTTAGAGTTGGAAATAGCGAAGATTTTACAGGTTGCGAACAAAAAACTTAAATATTCAAATGTTCAAAAAATAAATACCAATGTACCTATGTATGTTTAATGAGCATTTATGGGTTTTCGCAGTGGCTATTTTGAGCGATATGAGCTCAGCACTTGTTCGATTCTCAGTGAAGCAGTTAGGCGAAATCGGAATATACCGAACTGACCGAGAGCCCCAAGGGTGTTTTGAACGAATGGCACTATTTCCGCACATATTTACGTCAATGCGAAGGGATATTATTCGGTAAGTGCTTTCATTTAAATTGTTTGATTTATTTTAATTTGATTATTTTTCCACACACAAATCAAAAAGCAATCCGTTTTTTGAAGTATAAAACTCATAATTCCTTATACGAGATGCTAGTTCGCATGGAAAACATAGACGAATGACATTCGAAGCGAAATTTTCGTATGCGGATTTCAAGAATTGCAAATTTCAGATTTTCGCATCGCATCGGAGATTTTGGCAGATAAACGAATACGAGAATTTTTAAGAATTGGGGTCCTGGTAGCTGGATGGAGTGTGGTGTCGGTGTGTGAATAAGAATGAGTGGAGCTGAGTATAGTTATTGCAAATTCCAATTGGAGTCGATTCAGAGAACACACCAATAACGAAAGAAAAATGGTTAAAAGGAGCGTACTTTACATAGTGATACTTTCCGCAAAACGGCACATACATAATATAGCTACGAGTATGACCTATAAAAGAGGTCTGTGTCCATTTTATGTACATCAAAAAATAAACAGCTTTTTGTGCGAATAAAAATATTGTTTTCACCAAGTTACTAATAACTCTAAAACCAGTCGATGTATTGCTACCATTTTTTCCGTTTTACTAGAGGTTATGCCGGATGTTGTGTACAAATTTCAGCCTCCTACGTCAATTAGTTTCTTCGATAGACTACGGAAAAAAAAATTGGTCTAGTGGGCTCGGACAGACTAATAAGGTTCCGTTTTTCTCCCTTTGGGTACGGAACCTTAAAAACGCAAGATTTTCATAAAAACGTTTTCGTTTTCTTTTTATTGACGTTATATTATAGCAGAGGTAAATACCATCTGCGGCTTTCGAATCTAATCATTACTAAAAAATTAGGGTTCAAAAGATAGAAGTTATGGTTTCCACAGCATTAAAGGTATCCATTGTTTAAAGTTTCAATAATTAGTAACCAAAGAAAAGGAAAAAAAAAGTCGAGAACACAATAAAAGAAATTATTTAGAGTACATACACATATATTATAGATCCCGAAGAACAAAAGGTGCTAAAAACAAATAGAAAAACGAAAACGAAAGAAGTGATGTGAAGGAAATTTTCGCTTTCGTGCGATTTCTTCGTTTTTTTACACAATTGCTGGTCGTTTCGTTTTTTACGGAAATAACACAAAAAATTCCACACTGCTATACCAAACTTAGTACTTAACATCGTATCCAGCCCTATGTGCAGTTCAAAAGAAAGATAAACCCAATATTTTCGCAAATATAGTGCATCGGGAGCTCAACAGTCCATATTTTCAACAACTCAAGTAATGAACAGAAATCCCTCGGGCATAGCTGCTAGATCCACTAAAGTGTACCATGACCCCATGCCGACTCACCCGACTGTGTCTTTAACAAAATGAATCGACATTTGAGCCTACAGGGAACCATAAGTTTCACATTTTAGCCCGGATGTACAAAAGACCGGAAAGCCACTTTTTAAAAAATAATTGTTCTCCGTGTTTTATTAAATCATTATTTACAAAAAAGGTGGGTCCTAATCGTATACAGGGTAATGTCCGAACATTTTTAAAGAAGGTTAAGGCTAAGAGGGCCATCTAACCCAAATAATTTGGGACAACTTTTCGGATTCCATTTAAACGCAGCCTTCCGGAACCTTTATAGGTAATGTCCAAATATTTATGAAATTAGACGGAGGACCTTCTCAAGGCAGCAACTGATTCCGGTTAGAAACTGGTCTATCAAGTAAGTATAGAAAATGGTAACCTACACAATTACTGACACGAAATAGCACATTATTTTCTTTTAGGTCGAAGTGAGCCTGTCATCTCTTATGTGGCTAAATACAAAAAAGGTCCAACAATTCAATGAAATTGGTGTATTATTTCCCAGTTTACGCAGTGTCACACATAATTTACAATATTGGACGCCCACTTGCATGGGAACTTTTTGCTTTCTTTAAAAAACAAAATGCTTACTGTCGAGATCCACAATTCTTATTATTTATCTCGCAACAGTCCAAATAGAAATTGTTTTTCTAAAAACAGCCCGCTACTTTTATTTTAATGAACACTTTTTAACGAAATAACCAAGTTTCGGTTCAGATTTTAAAATCTATTCAAAGCACACTGTGCTCTCAACACAACCGCAAATTGCCAAGAAACGTCATCAGTGAACTCATGAATAATTCCCAATTTTACCCTCCTCTCAAATCTGAGCAGAAATTACTTTCATAACAACAAGTCTAAATAGGTGATCTTTAAAAAAAAATCCAATTTGTATACACCTCAATTTTGTATTTGAAATAGCAATGCACCCCCTCGGCATAATAACTACCCAACCCCCATGGCGATTGAACTCTGTTCACCATGACTCACTGAAAGCGGCCAAAGATAAAATAAAACATTTCCAGTCGGACAAAGAATGAGTGCGCCTCAAGGCGCCATTTATCCTGCCGCCATCGAGCTTAAATTGTCAAAAAATATTTATATGTACCTACGCACACTATAGCAATCAACCTCCCCATTCCAGCTGATATAGGGTCACGAACGCTACACAAAAAAAAATTAAAAAAAAATAAAGTGCCCAAAACAAGAATAGAGCAAAATTTTGTCGCTATATACGTATTTTGTTTGTGTTTATGATTTTTATATCGCTTCAGGGGTATTATACCAATGAAACGGAAAAAAAGTCCTGACGTTTGCTTCTTTTGCGTTTTGAAAACCTCATCCTGTGAAGCACACATAAAAATTGCTTCAAGTCACGAACGTCCTTCGTGAAGTCATTAAAATGGTTCGCCGATATAAAACGATTACCGTTGTTATTGGTGGGAGTGGTGTTGTTTATCAGATACGGGAATTATATGTTTTTTGCAGGTACAACTTGTGTCCTTGACGATTTTATTCGATATCGGGCCAATGCAACGAAGTGACAAAGAGTTTTGTGCGAATTATCCCCAAGTGTATATCTAGAAATGAAAAAAATCGATTTGAACGCCATAATTTACCAATTATCCAGCAGAGTCCGTTGGAATCAATATTAACCCACTTGTTATTGATGGAATTAGCGCGTGTTGTCACATTTTGCTTGGCTCAAATGAAATTAGCGTGAATTGTGCCGCGTAATTAGCCTTTATTCATGGGAATATATACGGACTGTCATTAGTTGCGATTTGTGCTACAGTTGATGGTGATTTGACAAGGCTAACACTTCGTGGGTGGTTTAACTCGATTTGGTGATATTTGGGGCACATTTGATTCAATTTTTCGGTCGTTTTGCATGAAACGGTTTGGTGGAATCAAAGAGCTCATGTTTGGGCTGAATTGATGCTCCACGAGGTGGACTTGGAATAAAATAAGCTCATTACATAGCGTCGAAAGGAAAAGTGACAAGCAGATAATTTTTCCCGATTTTGTTAAAAAATTGTGTAAATTGTAAACGAATTCAAAAATATCGGAACAGACCTTCCTCCAACTTAGCTTGGCTTTCTTTGCATTTCATCTGTCTAAGCCCAGTATAAGCTGCCGTAGGTACTTTTAACACAATGAGCAAAAAACTTAAAACAGGTGCCTACCTTTAGGCGCATTGCTGGTACCGATTGATGGAACAGGCCTATTTATACGATGCTTTCAATTGGAAAGTTTGTTAAAAAAATTAAGCTTTTAACCTACGACGTTCTAAATGACCAGATTTAGTAAGAAAAGCGAGACTTGGGTAAATCGACCAATAGATTTTGAGCGTTTTTAAAAAAAAAAACAAGCGGACCCCAGCCTGCTTTGCTAGGCGTTACAATTTTAATTTTTTCAAAGTACCTACATATTTTGTTTCGTTGAGTCGAGGATCTTCGATAAATGTTTACGGACGCAAAACGTGTTTTATCACAATGAATTCCACACTGTGCCGTGACTTTCTACCAGAGATTGGGAAAATTTGACAGCTGACACATATACCTACCATTAAAAATGTCAAAAATAGTTCGTACCACAACTTTTATGCTAAATCGTGTCAGTTGAGGACATTTTTAAAAATTTGGAATTCGAAAGAAAAATGTAAAAAAAAAATCTTCTGAAGTTAAAATGGACAGCTCAATGGCCTGCTCAGAACTCACTTGTATCACTCCCAATTTGAGACGTCAATGAAACTTTTACGACTATTTTGTAAGTGCTCACTTCATGTCACGCGTTACGCAACTGGTTCGCCTATTTATATACTGCAAAGCACAGACGACACGTAATGATTATTTTGATTGACGACAAGGTTGATAGTTTCTTTTATTTGAGAATAATGGCACGCACCTTGGCCACGTTTAGTTTTCCCATTTTTCGCTCGATGTCACGAATATCGGCGAGAATGCGAACAGCCTTTTTCGCCATTGTGAGTTCGTAAAATCTAGCCTGGACATTAAAAACGCTTATTAGTATGTAGTGTCCCCCAATATGTTGGCAACTTCCATAAATAAAGCTCACTGTGGTGGATGTGCATTACAAATAGTGTCAGCTTAAGCGACTTTTTCGCCATGAACAAGCATAATTAGTTACATTGAAGTCAGGCGGGGTTGCCATGAATGAGTTCTAGCAAAGACAGTTCCGTTCAGTTCAGCATTGCCACCAAAATTTCAAGAATGACCTGTTCGTCAAACATTTGCCTTGTAGAGGCGCAAAAAAAATAGACAGCGAAATAAGACATCTTTCCAAAGTAAGGCTACCATAAAAATATATACCAATAAATTTATAGGAAGTGACACAGTCGCGTTACAAAAAGTCACTCGTGCATTTCAGTCTAGACTTCTAGAGTAACGCGTGTGTAACTATTATTCGGCACTCATTGGTTTCATGGAGACATGCCACATGTAGGTGTGCAGCGAACTCAAGAAGTCACACTGAAGACAGGTTGCCATAAAACCATATAGTTTCAGAAGAGATAGCTGCGTTTTAAAAAAATAACCCATGTTGTCTAACTTCCTAGTCCAAAGTGGTATAAATATTTTGTCGATACCTTAGGCCTACGTTGGGACGTATAAAGTCCGGTTGCCATAAAGCAGTGGATTTATAAAGTAATGCTATTGCGTTACAAAAAATTACACAAGTGTTCCAAAGCTGTACAATAAAGTTTACCATTCTGTGCAACTATAATCAGATCTCCGTCTCGGATAAGGATGGTTGGTTCACCAAGTTGACAATTTTCCTCTATCGTTATGGTACAAGGGGATCTATAATTGACCCAAGACGACCGACGGTCAACTTTTGCAACGCAATTGCAACACTAAATAGAATTTAGTCAACTCAGCACTCAATTTTTTTTGGAAAAGCTGTGAGTATTTCGCAAAGGCAATTGTCCCAAAAATGAAATGCTAGCTAGGTCCGGTCTAAGACGGTCTTTTGCGTCAGTTTATGATAGAGTTTGTCAGCAAAAGATTACTCCGCTCATGACAATTCCACTCTCATATAAATCTGTAACACTAAGGACGGGGGGTATTTTTCTGTAGAAGTTCGTGGATAACTTGTGGAATACTGAAAGAGAGCCCAATCGGCCGATTCGGAGAAAGCCCACTTCAAAAAAGCACAGGATTGCGATCAAATGGGGGCTCAACCGAGGTAAATATTGACGGCAAGTTCGGAGAAAGCTAACTTTAAAGAAGTAAGTGATAATTGGGGGCTCAACCGAGGAAAATATTGACGGTAAGTTCGGAGCCAGCTCACTCTAAAGAAGCAGAAGTAATTGATAAATGGGGGCTCAACCGAGGAAAATATTGAGGACCAGCAAAAGTGTACCTATAGTTGGATTGCCTATTCGAGTATACCCATCATTTTCTTCCGCTTTAAAGAGTGTGGAAACGAGCAGCATACTGAGGGTTGATAAGTTAAAAGCCTATACCTCAAAAAAACAGAATTAGCCCTAGTACTAATATATGCTATATGCACGGAAGTACTGGCTGAATGCAGTTTCGAATGAAAAATCATTTACGAAGGTTAAAAAGATCTATTTTCGATGATTTTCTTAAACGCACCTTATATTCAATAAGGAGGCCGGAAGTCAACAGACAATACATCATTTGGCTAGAGATCTCGATTATATTTAGACAGCACAGGATGGGATGTATTTGAAAGGAAAAAACAATTTTTAAGGCCGACCGCCCACTGAGATGTTCAGCAAACGACGGTGTTTGATGATCAGATTTGTTCATGTGATGCAGTAGCACTGACCTGTTAAACCGGTTTTGCTCCAGTTCACTTCGTTCAACTTGAACCGATTCTACTACATTAATTTCAGATGAAAATGCACGCTTAATGACATTTCAGCGTGCATAGGCCATAGACCGTACAACCAACCAATGTCAAATATATGCCAACATACTTCACCCATTCGTCTTATGCCGAAATAAAGCCTCTTAAATTATATTCCACCAAAATGACGGGATCCATTTTGAAAATGCGAACCCAACTCCATCCATTGCCTGCCAACTCCCGTCCTTACCCTCCGTTCCTGGTATCGTTTCTAATGTACGCTCTGTGCCTCCTTTGCTCGCATGTCTATTATACTGAAATTAAATTCATTAATTTAATCACTTCAGGCTCGGTATACGCTGGTATAGGACGGAACGCAAAACTGACGGCAACAGAGCATTAGACTGAAAGGGGGAACCTCCACCCAAGCAAATAGCGCCACGACAACTAACGGGAACGTCATGAAATGACAAACAAAAAAAAGGAAAAAAATCGAGAAAAACTCACAGCAATTTGTATTTTCAAATGAAAATTCATTATTGTTTTCCGGTGGCTGAGCTGCTGCGCGTTAAAAGGATTCCCCAACAACAACAACTAGAGAAGAAAAAAAAGGTCCTACGGTGTCAATGCTGCTGTTGGCACATCCCCACCACCCCTAGCAGTCGTCCCTCTATACAAAACAAATTAAATTCTCCGTACATAAAGCGATTGAAGCAACTGAAAGGATTTTTAGCTAGAGCGGAGCGGAAGAAGTCGTCTAGTGGAAATGAACGTATTATTGGAAAAGCATTTTGTACTCACATAGCGCTTCCATCCGTTGTACTATCACAACTGTGTGCCGACTGCTGAGTGCCACGGATAACCTTTTGGATGTTATTTTTCAACTTTTGTTGCTACTGAAAAGTTTAAGCACTTACCAACGATGAGATAACTATATTTTGTCCTTTACGATGATGCCGGGACAGAGAGCTTAAGATTAATGACATTTTATTTCAACAGTCGTTCTTATGGCTGGACCAAGGCGGCGAATGAAAAATAGGTTTTCTGTTTCACTGTAGCTCTGGCTTGTTGGTAAGAGTAGTTACGAGTCACTAGTTGATTGCATAATGATCCGAACGAGGGATTTTTTTTTTAAATAAATGAGCCAAGTGTCATGAGAGTTGTTCAAGACAGAAAGATAAATGTAGAGATTGTCCTGTGCGAAATTTTTCTTAGAGGTGTGGCGCATTTGATGCTCGTCTGAAGTGTGATTCAAGATGCTACGAGTATCTTCAAAAGGTATTTTACTGGGCGTCCAACTGCATAATCTCGACTGTTTACAGAACTGGTTGGATTATGGTAAAAGGGGACACTTTCTACCATTTGCTTAATTATTGGGATCATCTTTGTGACGTCATCGGATTAAAGGAAATTTGAGAAAATTATTTCTTATTATGGGGATTGGTCATAATGCAGAATGCTGTTACTCCTGGACATTTGAAAGGCTAACTGTCATTTATGTAAATTGAGTCAACTAGCGAAAGTTATACCCCCGGCTCAGCATGCATGCTCCAAAGTGTCGTCAGTACAGTAGAGAAAAACGCCAAGATATATAAAAGTATTGAACGGGCCCTCAATAATGCTTTAGAGAGATTTAGTAGAATTTACTATACCTCTTCCTTAACTGGGTTATGAAGAAGCTCAAGAAGAAGACTACATTGAAAACTCCCTTAGGCGTACAGTGACATAAAGCGACAACCATCAAGATGGGGTTCTCTATCCTGAATAGTCAAATACCCAACGATTTACATGAATCGATATGAAATAGATATTGGCGTTGACGAAGGATTTTACCGCAAGATCCAATTCAATCAGATTATCTGACTATGTCATAAAGAACTGGCAACCAACCAAAACCTGATACAACCTTTTTTATTGACAGTCTATCGCCAATAAAAGCGAACCTTGGCAATATTTTTGGCGAAGAACTATAGGTTGCTGACATGCAGCACATCGTCGGACATAGCTGTCGATTCTCCGGTCTTTAGTGGATTGACGGGAGAGGAAAGCTGATAGACTGTGATTTTCAATTTGACAGATATAACTTTACTCAATCAGGCGATTGGGGAAACATCGTTGTAGCAGCCAGCAGCATTGGATAAGGGATTTTTTAAACGATTCATCAGGACATTTACCTAACATAGGTAACCTAAATTTCACTTATGAAGCAGGCTGGGTGGAAGTCCAAATCGAAACTTTGAGGATAAGCCCTAAATACAGAAAGTTTCTCTGTAATGAAGAGTATGTAAATAATGGCTCTACGAGAGGCTAAAAGGCTGACCGAAAAAAACTGACCTGAGAAATCGTTTCTCCTACTACGTAAAGTTAAGTGAACCACGTATATCTGCTTATTCGATCTACATTTCCAATATTTCCTATCCGATTTTTCAGCCAACTGCTCTATATAAGAAGAGTTTCAGATCAGGGAGCGTGTAACTTCGGCTTCTCATTAAAAAACACTTGGAGGATCAACAACTTTATCACAAACATTCGTATGTATGATTTTTCCAGGTAATACATATTTTTTCAACTTATAATCATAAGGCCGGCTGCACATTGGACGCGTTTTCTGTCGAACCGATTGCGGCGATATTTCAAAACCAGTTTTTACAAATTATTAACCAAATAAATGGCGACTCCTCGTAGGTGAATTCTCACATGAATTATTATTAGGAATGTCACAATCGATACAAATTAACAATGACTCGAGAATAGTCGGTTGTATGAAGTCGAGGTTATACGTTATACCTAATATTCTGCCGATACTGTGAGGCTCTGCGTTAGCATTTTTGTTTATACAAAAATTACAACTAAAATACAAATTTACACATTCATTGATTTAATCTTAAAAGGTGTGTGGCAACTGTCAGTTATTATATCAAGCGATATAATAATTCATACCGAAAAGTTGACTACACAGAGAGTGCCGAAGGAAGACTGGCTGCGGAATGGCCTCAATCCCACGCGGTAGAACCAAATGCGAATGTGTGTAGAAGTATTTGCGAGGGTTGCAAAATATGCGCCACAAATTAAAGTATTTTTTTTTTAGTAATTTAACGTTAAAATTGATTTTTCGTCACACAAATTCAAAAGGGTTGCCAAATGCAAATGTACTTTTCTCAGAACTCCAAAATCATCGGAGTTGTTATCACTTTTATGCTTGATTCAAAATTTCACACCAACTCAATAAATAAATCAAAATGTTACCACAGTACTGACATCCGCCAGTGGTTCAGGAAATTAAACACTAAAAGGTTAGGATATTTGCTAAATTCATTAAAAACTATTTTTAGATTCAACAAATTTATATATATAAAAAACTTACTGATAAATTTTACTTTCTTCGATGCCCTTGGCTGCTTGGAGCGAATTTTGGTTGCCTTCTTGATGGGTGCTGATCTCCTTGACACTATATTGTTTTTATCAATAAAAATAAACAAATAGATGCAAAAGAGAAATGTTAAAAAGAACCAGTTGCATAAACGGTCTTAAATCCGATTCGAGACGAAACTTTCCACAATTTAAGTCAACGCTCCATTCACAAGTGAAAGGTATTTTAGAGAAAAAAAAGGAAACTTAACGAGACATTTTCCAGCAAAATGCATTCAAATGTCCCGTAACGCAATTCGAAAAAATGATTGCACTCAGCGAAAAAATGCGAAACAAACTAAAAAAAAAAACAAAAACAATAAACGCTATAATACGAATCGCAATTTCAAAGTGGGTGAGGACGAAATGAACAAAGTGGGTGGCGGATAGTGCACATAAGAATCCACTGAAAGGACATCCCCAATGTAAAAAAAATAATTATAGTAGGTAATAAATATTGATTTTCAGGACATTTTAAAGTCGCATTCTTTCCCCCCTTGAACATAAAACATAAAATGTTCAAAACTAGAAACATTTTCGATGGTGGTGTGGCGGCGATAAAGTTTTCTTGTCTTGTTAGCCAACGACAGCAAAAACATATTTGCATTTGCCTTGCATGGAAATGAAGGTGTTGTTGTGGTTTACGGTTGACGTCCTTGTTTTTGTTTGATGTCCGTCTGAGGAAATGTTATTTTAAATTTTCCACGTTAAAGCCACACAAAAACCGAGTAGGATAATGGTCTGTTCATATATGTACTGCAAGACGGAAGCTTTGCATGTCGCATGAAACTGTCATGAGAAGGTTTTTTGTCGGGTGTCTGCAGGATGTTGTGTATTTTCGTCTTGAGTGTTGGGCACTATCAAGAGGATATGAACTTGTGCACATCGTTGGATAAGATTTCGTCGGTATAGCTTTCCGTAGGGTCATGAAGTTGCGACTGATAACCTCTTATGCAAGATTTGTGGCAATCTGTACTCTCAGCTCTTGGAAATTGAGTAGATGTATAGATTTCAACTAGAGGTCTTTGTAGAGCTTCGAATTTATTAATCGGATTTGTCAAACAGCATTTACTTTTGCCTTTCTTTGTGTTCGTAGTTTTCTACGAGTATCTAGTTCTACTGTTACTGCTGTACCTCCTTTAAGAAAGACTGAAAATTTTACTATCAGATATCACCGGGGCCATATTTAACTTCGGTATGGCAGCAACACTTTGAAAACTCTATACAGTCTAAGATTTAGTTTCAAAAAACTTAGGGTGACCAGGGCCCTATTTCACCAACCACTTTTCACTTTGCATTTTGCAATTTTTCACTTTATCTTTGCAAATTCCGTTTCACCAAACGCAAATTTGCAAAGAGGAAATTATTCATTTGCAAAGTTCAAAATGTTCCCTCTTTGCAAAATTCGTTTCACCAAACACAAATTTTCAAAGTGCAAAGCATGTTTTTGCAAAGTGCAAAGATTTGTCAATTTGCAAAGAATTCGTTCATTTCGTTTCACCAAACAAATTAGATTTGCACTTTACATTTAAAACCGTGAAAAGTTTTTCAATAATATGCAAAGAAAAAAAATCATTTGCAGTTGAGCTTTTGTTGTGAACAGTTGGTGATACAATAATTTAAAAAATATACTCGTATAATGAACCGTTTCGAAGCACTCTTTGAAGACGAAGAGGATACAAATTATGTACAAAGGGTTGTAAAATTAAGGACAAATTTTGAAATTGGAGATCATTTTTTCAACCCTGGAAAGCTTTCGTTTAACGAAGACGAGCATTGAACATGTTTTGTCAACAATTGGACATAGGCTAAAGTTTGACAGCGAACGAAATAATTGCTTAGGTCCCTTGCAACAGATTCTATGCACACTACGTTGGATTGGAAATGGAGGGCAATATCATGGAGTCGCTGCTATGCACGGAATAAGTAAAGCTACAGTCTGCAGAGTAGTACAACGAGTTTCGGAGGCAATAATCGAGGAATTGCTTGCAACCACCATTTGCTGGCCACAAAATACTTCGGAAATAGCTACCAAATTTTTTTTTGGTGGATTCCCTTGTGTAGCTGGATGCGTTGACGGTACGATGATCAACATTGATGCACCCAGTGAAAATGAAGAGCAGTTTGTTAATAGACATGGGAAGCATGCATTGAATGCAATGATGGTATGTGGGCCGGACCGATATTTCTATGCGATTACCGTAAGCTGGCCAGGTAGTGTGCACGATGCAAGGGTATTAAGGAATTCCCGTTGGCTGCGAATTTCAATGCAGGATATCGACCATTTCCAAATGCAGTACTTTTAGGCGACAGCGCTTATTCTTTAAGTGAATGGTTAATAACACCACTAAGAACAAATCCGAACCTTCCAGTGGAACAGCGTTTTAACCGAGCTCATAAAAAGACGCTTTATTTTAGGATATTATGTTATATATATTGCTCAAATTTCAGTTTGAATCGAAATTCATAGACTATTAGAAAACATTTTTTTTAAGCCCAACAAACAATTTTACGACAATAAAACTTGCTCTATATTACAACGGCTGCAATTTAATATACGAATATACACGCATATGTTTTTCACTTTGCAAATTTGCAAAACACGATTATAAATGCAAAGTTCTCTTTTTAGTTGGTGAAACACTTCTACTTTACACTTTGCAAAAAAGTCTAAAAAAGTGCAAAATGCAAAGTCGTGAGAACTTTGCATTTTTGGTGAAACACATATCACTTTTACTTTGCAGGAATTATTTTTTTTGCAAAATTGCAAAGTGCAAAATGAAAAGTGTTGGTGAAATAGGGCCCAGATCCACGCCCAGCAAAAAGACGATATCCTTCAAAGATCTCAAATTAAAAATTTAAGAACAAAAAACTAAAACCAACAAACAACGTAATTAGCCTCTTACATTTTTCCGCCAAAGTAAGTCGCATTTGTCTAATCGCACACGATATGTGCGCTAATATTAAGTGTGCGGATGCAAGAAGTATGAGCTATGGGAGGGTTGCAAAGCTACTTTCAGACAAGTTATGCTCAATTCGCATTAAAATGAGAAGAGGTTATCGCACCTGTTCGTGTGCGTTAGAGTAATTTCCGAATGCAGGCAAAATATGTCGCAATAGATATTAAAATACATGTTCATATGAATTGAATTGTCTCCCCGATTTATAAAATTTAGTCGCGTGTATTAATTAAGTGCGCACACTTTAAAGTAAATACAATACAATTTCGTGTGCGCATGAACAAATTTATGAGCCGACAAGCCAAAAATTACGTTTAACAAAAACACTTTTCTACTACTATTACTGGAAATTCTGCAGTTTGCAACTCGCACAGTGCGCAAAGTACTATTACTAAGAGCGTTCATGTTATTTACACATAGATTCAAATTTTTCTGTATAAATAGATCCTCTTGTATGAATTGATGTGTTTAATCTTCATTCACATGCATTCACATTGAAGCTGATATACGAATTAAGTTAGCGCACAGTTTTTTATTCTTAGCGCACACATTTTACTTAGCATTTCACTCATGTGCGCTTCTAAAATCGCTCATATTAATCTACTCTATTATTCACAAAAAAAAAAAAATCATGTGAGGACATTTGTCTGGGGGGCTTCGCATTCAAAATCCATTGAACCACTTCGATCTTTCAAATAAACCCTCTTCACACTTAAATGTTTATACCCAACAAAACCCAGACAAACCTCTTCCGATAATCAGCCTGTCACTTCCACGCCATCAACTATTGTGCACGCGTCATGTATTGCTCGAACAATACCAATTTAACACTGATTAACCATGAAATACAAGGCGTTTATTGAAAGACACAACCACTTTAAGTTTACAACCAAAACGCCAAATCCTTAAAACGTCAAAACAAAACGATGCAAGACGAGAGGAGGGTAGCGTCGTTTTTCCTCCCCTCTCAACCATCCATTTGTCAGATGAAATCAATCCTCTTACTGGATGTGTCGCACCTTGAAGATGCCCTTGTCCCAAAGACACCAGATTGAAAGTTGAAGTATGTAATGGAGATTGCCTAATTTCGGAAATTTTGAAATGAAGGCAGCCTATATAGACACTCGTATACATGTACTAAACAAGCGGCTGTAATATTGCTCGTAACTGACATAATAAGGCAACAAGTTGGAAAGGTTGCTGCTGATGAAATGGATCGAGGACCATAACCATCAATCATACTTAACGAGCAATTTCTTTAACAAAATGAGAGCAATTTTTTATGCTTAAGAACGACGTAGTTATTGCTAAGTGACTGCCAGATGGTATCTATGGGATGGCAGTTGTGTGGGTTAATGAAAGATGTGGTGATTCCGAGGCAAATCTTTATTTCCCAATGTAGAGACGGCTAATTTGGGTTGAAAGGAACAAATTTATGGGATATGTTGATGATGGGTAAGAGTTGGTATGAGTGAACTTGAATTAGAACGATTGAGGGGTCCATTGTGATTTGGAGATCGTGCTAAAATGATGGGACCTTAAACATTTCATTTATTAATCTGATTGTGTGATAATGGTGAGAAATTTGCTATGAGAACAGGCGTGTATGTATATCGCACATAAAGTGTGCGCAAGTAATTAGTGTGCAAATGAACTAATTATAGTTCATCGTGGACTACGAGGCATAGAAAAGTCTTCAATGAAAATTGTGGTAGAAAATGAATATTTGAACAGGCATATAAGTGTAGCGCACATAAAATGTGCGCTAATGTTTATAGTGTGCGCATGGAAGAAATATTACTCGTCATGGGTTCTGAAGCAAAGAAGAAATGAGGAAGTGTCCCTGCGTTTCAAGAAAAAAGGGGGCATGAAATGTGCGCTAGTACAGCACTCCCCGGATAAAAGCACATGCGCATGGGTATAAAATTAAAGCCGGGTTTTTTATTAAATTCCTATTCGGCGGTAATGCATAGGATGGCGTTTTTGAATCCAAACACTGACTTATTTGTTGCAAGGGTTTTGCCATAAATTGGGTTGGTTATAATATGAGAAGCAATGTATTAAGTGTGCGAATGAATGAACAACAATTCGTCATCCTGATCTAAAGCGCTTTTCAAACCCATTTTACTTAATTCTTAGAGAAATACTAAAGGAAGAGTTACGGGGAAAATATTGGGCTAATGGTAAAATATTGGGCACACATGAATGTGCGATACAATTTGGTGTGCGTTTGGCAAAAACTATCAAGCAACCGAATCCGAAGTGACTCTAGCAACTCCTTACAACCTCTCAAGGAAAAAAGCTGATGGTGCTGCTATATTGTTGTCACTTTCGCGTTAATAGTTTTTGACGATACTCGACGATAGGGAAAAGTAACTCGAAATATTTCGAAATATGGTAGAACTGTCCAATGAAAGTTTCCAGAACTCAACTTGTAATCTACGTTTTGATTCGAAAAATAGGAATTCAGCGTCCCAGATGACAGGACTTGATACCAATTCCTTGGATCAGTATGGAGTCTATTCATCGGACGTAAGAAGTGTCTTTTAATAAGAAGCCCCCAGAATTAATATTAAGAAGACCTATCGCCATTTAGACGAAAAGCCACCAAGAACACCCTTAAAGACAAAACCACCAACACTCGTGCTTTCCAAAAGGATGCAACACACCGCAATAGACATCTTAGGAAAAGTAAAAGAATATCACATTTCCACCCAATGAAACGCTAGTGCCATCATTAGGCTCCCACCAACATTCCACACATCTGTCTGGTCTTTAACAGAAGATCCCGTTTGTACTAAACACCTCAACATTTTCGATCAGGTACTCTCTTAATAGAATAAGATATCTCAAGTAACCATCACTGACACGTTCCTAAGATAACCACTGCAAAAAAAACCGTCCTCACACCAAAGGCACCCCCTCTCTTCGCGGCAACAGTGATGAGCAATGTTCTCCCGAATTCACCTCAACAGTGATGCTATCATTGGCCCCCAGCTCCAATTCTGATGTTTAGATACACATTGTTACGCATTGGCAGCATACGCAAGGGAATTTTATTAACAAAACAAGGGCACCTTAAAAAGTATCACCCTCAAAGTAGGCAATGTTTTTTACAAGCCCCCCGTTTGCATTCGAATTCCTCCTCCACCAACCCCCATTAGGAGGAAAACAACAATCAATAGCGAGGGTGATGAAGAGGCGGGAGAACAGCCACGAACGTGATCCACATAAATCTATTGCCACATCCTTACTATGTTGGTTGGGGTGAGGCGCTACAAAAAAAATAGAAAAAAAAAAACACCGCAGCGTTGAACATTTCCTTTGAAAAAAAAAAAAAAGAAGAAGACTCCTTTATACCGTCTAAGTGAAGGTCGGAGGACGATGTTTCATGTGCAGGTAAATGCAGGAAAAAAGTCTGGTAACCAGCCAACCTTGCTCTTTTGTTCAGATGGATTCATCACATATCAGTGGGTTTTCGGAAGGCGGAGATACCACGTACAGTGGCGGGACCTGTTCAATCCAAAGCCGTACCCGTCTTATCTACGAAATTACAAAAACCGATCTAAAAAAGATGAATTCGTGAAAGAGGGTGCTTTGGATGGAGAATGGAGAGCCCGGTAAAAGGGCACAAAGCACAGACAGGTGAGCAGCCGCGCCGACCGGATTGAAATGCTTTCGCTTCAGTGCTCAAAGATTGCTTGCTTGTTGGTTGCTACTATTACTTTTTTTTGTTGCTGCTCAATGTAAATCCCACCGAGGATATTCATTTGGAGTGTAATACCCAAGTTGGTGGTTGTAATGATTTTTTTTTTTTGTGTCTACTTTCCTTATTTCAACCCCCACGCTGTGTGCTCAATAAATTCCGTGTTTATGTGCGGCGAAAGGTAATTCAGACTGAAGGGAACAAAATTCGAGTCGTGTCCTACAATTGGATTTGCCAAGCCAGTTGAGCAGAGAGCGAGAAGTCCTTCGACGCATACCTTGTCAATTCATCCCCAACCCCATGTTTGATTAAACTTTAATCAACGTTGAATTATTTTATTTTCCAGCAGCTGAAAGTGGAGGTGGAGATGCGCAGTTCAATTTGTGGAAGATTTAAGGATTAAATAATTTGTCAGAAGTTGTTGGTGTTGTTTTCAAATGGGAAAGCATTCTTTAAGGTGTGCAGAGGAATTCATCAGACAGATTTAATTGAAAACCAGCTTATAGTATCCGAAAGGATGCAATTGGGCGGTGAGACAGTAGTTAGATGAGTTTGGGGTGGATTTGAATTAATTTCCCCCACTGCGACAGCAGAAGGGTGCCATTAAGGCTCCATTGAACTTTAAGTACCTATGGACCAGTCATTTCGACAAATAATTGAAGTTCCACATGCACTTGAAGTTCCCGAATATCTTTTAGTTGATTGAAAGCAGTACTCGAAACGGACTTTTCTAAGCTACCTACTCGAGAATGTAGGTCTTTCCGGTTTCTATGCCAATGTGCTATGAAGAAATTGGAAGATTTACGACTTTTATTGACTTGAACTATGAAAACGGACTTCGAGAAGTAATGCCTGGTCTATTCAACCTGACAGCTGAGGCGATTGAGCTACTGCACTGAAATCTGTTTTCATCGAACACAGCGAAACTATAATGCAAGCCTCAAATTTCAATAAGGAGTTTAGATGTCACGATGATGTCCCCAAAACCCGTCGCACAGCAGCCTATACTGGTGAGCAACAGTGGTTGAAGATCTGCTCTAAATGCCACAATCAATAAGGTATTAAAGGATGTTCCAAAATTGGAAAATTCAAATTCGCGAAGATCGTAAATGGACAGTTTGTAGATTAAAACTGCATTTACACCATCACGCACGCGCATTTTTGCATGAAACGGGACAGAGACAGACGTTTGAATGAGATCACAAATCGGAATGCCATGTGCCATGAATGGGCTACCCATAATTATAGATAAGTAAAACGGAAAGTCCTACTCTATGGTGCAGAAGCATGGACGCTATCAAAGGCGGATGATCTCCTTGGTCGTTTTGAACGCAAAATTCTTCGATTGATTTTCGGTCCTGTTTGCGTTGACGGGCTTTGGAGGAGGAGATTTAACAGCGAACTCTACGAGCTGTACAGCGACATCGACATGTTCAGAAAAGTGCGCATCCGAAGAGTCTTCGACTCCAACCCGGAGGGACAACGCAGTAGAGGAAGACCTCGCCTTTGGTGGCGCGCCCAAGTGGAAGGGTACCTCAACCAACTTGGAGTGCGCAACTGGAGGCAGTTAGCCAAAGATCAGGCTAACTGGAGAGGCGTGTTGGTTGAGGGCCAGGTCCACCCCAGACTGTAGCGCCACATATTACTTATGTAAGTAAAATGGAAATAGACACAGGTTCCGCCCACCAACATTTCTACAATTGCTTGAAAACATTTATATTTCTTTTTCTAAACTTGGCCCGAATACCCTTTGCAAACGAGGCCAAATACCTGGGAATGACACTCGACGCAAAGCTGAAATGGAGTTCGCACGTGAAAATGAAACGTAAAGAACTCGATATCAAATATAGAGAAATGTACTGGTTACTCGGAAAACATTCATAGCTCAGTACTGAGAACAAACTGCTTTTATACAAGCAAGTGCTAAAGCCGGTGTGGACCTACGGTATACAACTTT
The DNA here is from genome assembly GCA_949126925.1 of Cheilosia vernalis. Lineage (NCBI taxonomy): Eukaryota > Metazoa > Arthropoda > Insecta > Diptera > Syrphidae > Cheilosia > Cheilosia vernalis. The sequence goes on along the minus strand of OX421361.1, from coordinate 12,547,472 downwards.
GGGGTTGTACCAAGAAAACAAATGCCAATATTTTACAAACTTTTCAAAATAAAGTGCTTAGAGAAATTGTACAAGCACCATGGTATATTAGAAACGACGATATCCATAGGGATCTCGGAATTCCAACAATCGAAGCTGAAACTAGAAGCTTCGAGAGAAAGCATAGAAACCGACTAATCGGACATATCAACAATACAGTCCGACAAATCTTGGACGAGAGCAATTTATTGCGCCGACTACAACGAACGAAACCGTTCGACTTGGCAAGATAAGATTAACCGCGTTTAATTTGCGGAACACACAGGATCTTTCATTGGAAAGTAACCTGTCAAAAGTTTTTATTTAATGATAGAAAAATTGCTTGATAAGTTATATCTTAGTTGCAGTATCTAACAATCTTTAGAAGGGTGGTGTTTTTAGTCAGTAAAAATCTGACACTACTATGAGAACGCGCTTGCTATTCTCATAGTGTCTTTGGAAGATTTTCACCTACCCTCGAGAAAAAAAAAAAAAAAAAAAAAAAAAAAAAAAATTTATATTTCTGATTTGAAATACGTGAAATGGGAGCTTAAGTAAAGTGTCACGTTTTTTTGCGTGTAGGTAATGCTGTCCCTTTCAGTCATCCGGCTATTTAGTATTTAGCGTCATTTTAAGCTTCCGTGTTAGGAATGTGTGACCGTGTAAATGCAGCATAAAAGAATTGAAAATCCAGATAAATATGAGGCCAATTTTGAAAGTAAGAAAACTGTTCACAGTAACTGTCAAACAAACCTTCATTAATATTAAAATTTCGTGAAAACAAGTCATTCTTTCGTTTTTAATAAGCCTAAACTGTCAGTCTTTTCCAGAGGTACAATTCAAATTTTGCTTGCATTTTAGCACGAAAATATTGCGTCGGAGAAAGTCAAACCTAATTTTTGCAAAAAAGCTCTAATACAACCAATCTTTATGAACTTTGTTCAAGGCCGAAAGAAAAGACGAAATATGTCAAACATCAACACGGCACATGTAATGATTTTCGGAGACAGAAGCATATTAGGACTCGGAAATATTACCAATGGAAGACAACATCTTACAGTCGGAGAAAAGAATATTGCCAAAGGGAGTCTGAACAAACCAATTTGGACCTTGCTCTGCATGTGGGAAAAGCAAATAGTGACACAAACTTTCAATATGGAGGAGCTAAGATTGTCATGTTATACAATTTGACAGGGAACACTGCAGGACTTATGGACTCCAATGCAACTCAAATTTACTGGAATTTACCTAAAAAAATGAGAGCCCGACAAGAAATGGGGTTAGTCTAGATTAGGCTTCATGGACTTAGCTATTTGTGGGTTTCCTGACGGCATGGGTCGTATATTTACGGACTACATTGTACCCAAACTCAACTTCCATAAAAAGGTCTCTGTAAGATTCCTCTCTAGATCAGAATGGGAGGAGAATGCGGTCGTAAATGAATTCGACATACCTATCTTCACAGTTGGTTCGAAGATGAACTGTGGAGTAGGAGCAGGCATTTTCTCAACAGATTTAAATATCGCTTTTCGCCTTCCCAACACAGCCAGCGTCTATCAAGCAGAAATATTTGCAATTAAGGAGGCGTATAGACTGCTCCTTAGCATAATTACACAAAGAAAAAAAGAAATAGACATCTTCGTCGACAGTCAGGCCGCGATTAAAGCTATTTATTGGTTCAACTAAGTTGGCGTCCAAGCTTGTTGTGAAAGGCAGGGAGACACAGACCAGGGCTTGTCATCGGTTTGAAATCATTCTCTTCTGGGTTCCCGGCCATAGGAACATTGAGATGAATGAAAAAGCCGAAGAACTTGCTTCCCTGCGCTGGGATATGTAAAGAGAGAAATGCTCCTGCTCTTCACCTCAAGGGCTGAGACTAGATGGATGAACCTGACAAACTATGTCATTTCAAGGAAGATATGGCCAACCTACGATGATGCCAGAACAAACAACCTCTTAGCCAGAACTCGTACAGTGTTCCATTTTTTTTTTTTTGTGAGTGTCCGGCCCTAGCCAAAACCAGACGCAGTGCACTAGGTCATTCCTTTTTTGATCCATTTCAACAAGATTATCAAATTTCTCAACTCCACAGGCTGGTTTTGAGGTTTTGTCGGTAACGGGAATACAGCCACCTAAACCAACCAACCAACAGCCCTCTTGTAGTATCCTCGCGAAGAACTAATTACGTTTAAAACTTGGACGAAAATCAGAAAATTCATTCAATTTGGTTGTAGCTGGAAATAAAAGTGCTGCCAAATTGGAAGACAAATATATTCCAGGGCCATCACAACAAGAAAAGATTCGCTTTTATCAAATAAGCGGTGTCATTCATTTCGTGGTTTTCAAGTTGGTAGATCATGACTTGGACTATACGCTGTTCCAACGAGACGGGTCAACAAGCCACACAACCCTATAAATTATAGGTTTATTGCGTGAGAAGTTTCCTATTCGCGTAATTTCACGTTTTGGCGACGTTAATTGGCCACATAAATCACGCGATTTGACACAGTTAGATTTTTTTCTGTGGGGCTACGCAAAAGACCGTGTTTATGCGAATAAACCCAGAACTCCAGACGCATTAGAAACCAAAAATATGATCCTTTATATGACAAATTTTTGTAAAAATGCAAGCCACAGTCCGAGATATTGAAAAGACGGTTTTCGGAAACAATTCGAGCTTCTTTATGAATCAGAATAGGATTTCCAAAATTTACAAAAAATAAGGAGATTCTTGAACCTGCAAAAAGAAAATTTCATCTTCGCCCTTATCCTACTAAAATCCAAAACAATATGATTACCATCTGTATAAGAGGAGTGAATAAGAACTCCCAAGTTCTGATGATCCGCCCAAACACCTCTGACCCTAAAAATTCCAACCAACTGGAAACCTTCGCCGAGATCTCGCCCTCAATTGAGCCTACACGATTCCATATTGAATCAGAGGAAACGTTGTTTGTGCTCTGCCATAAAAGCATATAAAATTGTTTACCAATAAAATTCGCACTACGCAGTCCTCCATTCAAAGTTGAGATCCTTTGACACCTATTACACTCCCACATGGGAATTAAAACAATTTCTCACCCGACACGCAGAAATATGTGCAGCATCCTCCTCCCCCCGCATGTCCCGATAAACAACCGAAAGTCCCATTAAAAGCAGATAATAGGGGTAATTTATGCCCGCCAACGGGCCCCACCATTGAAATATGATTGTGCTTTGCTGCAAAATATCCTCGTGCAGCAGCACAGTGAAAACGAGAATCCATCCATCCTTCGCTCGAACATTGCAAAATGGGAAAACGTAAATTTTATTAGCACACATACTCAACTACAAAGTATACGTATACGGATGGGATCACATCATAAGCAAACAAGTTGAAAGCGTATCATCCTTTCGCATCGCTGGATGCATTCACCTTCTTGCTGCTCAGCAGAGAATAACTCGTTGAAAATCATGATGACGGAAAATCTTTTGGGAAATCTTCCAAAAGAATAAAACTGAGAGAATATTGTACAGCTTTATGGAAGGACATGAAAGACACCTGTTCCACACGGAATGATTTTAAAGATTTTATTTATTAAACAAAATAAAATGCTCTGGAGAGGAGCGCACATGGTGAGGATTGACCTTATTCTATTCGGCGCGGCGAGTTTATTTCAATCCCCGATGCAAAAATTGAGTGTTAATGAAAAGGAAAAGCCGATTTACATGCAGACAACTGTAAAATGTAAATATATATATCCGCTTCGAGGAGAAACAACATCTGTGACGACAGCATCACCAGAGGTGGCATGAGGCTTATGTTGGAATGGGGGGATGTTGGAATTTATTTAAATCATTTTCGTTTCGAGATGAAAAAAACTATCACAACATAAAATTATACAGCGACAAGGCCTCATTATTCTGTTAGCCATTCAGAAAGGACACAAGTAATGGAGGCAAACCCTTTTGCTGGGAGTGTTATAAATTCATTTCTCAATGTCCTGCGACACTGAACGCCAGCCGGGTAGGACGGCGAGGGATTAAGACAATCATGTGCATGTGAGAAGGGATCAATGTCAACAGACATGGGTTAGGTGTCAAATATAAAACCGGATATTGTGCGTTTGTCTTTTTACTATACAAATAGGAGTTTCACAAACTTTGAGCCGAGATTTGGCTTCAAATTTGAAAGGTATAGGTCTGATGGGTTGTTGGACTTTTTTTTTTGGTTGTTTGGTTATGAAAGGTTAATATTGAATCACTGTGGGCAAAAGTCATGTTGGAACTTAGAAGAAGAACGACAAATACAGACACGACCCACTGTGGAAGGAGAATGATGAAATAGGACCAAGTTAAGAAAGGATGATCCACACCACTTGACATTCAGACAAATGCTTTGAGGGGGCCCATCGAGCCAGGTGCAATCCTGGACATAGAAGACGTTTTTGATGAAGCCAACTTACATCTTACAGGGGGTCCCACTAGGTGGCACAGTATCTCCCACACTATTTCTGAAATTTAAAAATAAGTAAATTCATGGAGCAAACGGTGCATAAGAAGGTACTCTTGGTCTAGCTACGGGCAACCATCTGTTTTGTGTGAGTTTTTTTTTAGTTTTTGGGGTGAATGAAAGGAATGTGTAATTTTTCGCGGAGTCGAGCCGAATGAAGAAGCTTTTACACCACACTTAGATGTTTGTCAGGCATTCGCTAGAGGTGGAGTAGTGTATTTTGTGGTTTTCCGGGGATGTAGTCTGAGTTCAGAAAACTATCCACTATCGCATTTCTAGGATTCAGTGGTAAGCACCCCGTGGAAATTTACCAAAGCGGAAGGCTGAAGTGGGTGCAAATAAATAAGAAATATGTCACCGACAATGAGAATTTACTTCACTTTATGGAAGACTTATTTCCCTACACCGCTATAGTGTGATTAAGTGGACGATGTTTGATTTGATGTTTCATAAAAGGCTTATATACGATGGTTGGTAGGCGCCCATAGAACTCAACTTGTCGTCTTCCTACAAAATTTCACACCTTCTCTATCTGAGCATGACATTTTCGAATGAAGTGAAATAAGTCGGTCTTATACTAGAAAATAAGTGAAAAAGAATGCTTAAGTGCTGGAAAAGCTTTAGTAAGACCCATACTGACCCGTAGCAGTCTTCCATGTTAGCCAATATTCGACAAGTCCACTTACATACTGACCAACTGACCATTACAAAAGTTCAAAGACTTCCATGCATCGGAGAAAGCAGTAAAATTAGGACAATCAAGTCTTGGGGCTCTACCTGCTCCCGATAGACTTCTTCCTACAATCTTCTGTACAGGTGTCATTAAAACGAGCCATTCGGTGTTTTTTTTTTTTACATAAATGAGAACAATTTGAACTTCAAACCTTGGGTCTCAATCTGCTCCCGATGCACCTCTTTCTACAGTCTTCTGCGGTGATGAGTGACATTAGAACCAGCCATTTGATAGTATTAGCCAAGTAGAACATTTTTAGTCAATTAAGATGAAAGAGCACACGACTTTTGGACGACTTTTAAGTACAAAGTGGGGTACCACAATGTTGCATACTTTCACCACTTCTATTTGCCTGGTGGTTATTTAAAGATTTTCTCCATACAGCTTTGTTTCAACTTAATGAAGACACTTGGACAACCCATTCTATTAGATTGATTTGATACGAGCATTAATTTCAGGACAGATGTAATGCTTTTGTAAAATGACGACAGCTTTCGATTGGCCCAAATGGAGATACTTGGTTGGTTGATGCCTTGGTTCACCTAATGCAAAGGCGAAGTAAGTTTGCATGACTCTAGCTTGTTCAACTTGCGAAGAAACTACAATTCGAACAGATAGTTACAAAAAGAAAGACTGGTCAATATCATTCCTCAATTCTAAGATAACCGGTGTAAAAACTTCCAGCAAACAAACAGCTTGCAGCAAACGAAATGAGATAAGAAAAGAAAGTTTAACCCAGTAGGTTGACATGCAGTTTGACGACGGGCTACGGCTTTGTCCGAAGTAGCAACAATTACACCAAAGAGAGGCATCGCAACTTGTGGACAAATAACTCAGCAATTGATATGAGACAACTCATCCACGGAGATTTTTAACGTTTTTAATTGTAAATGGATAGGTTTTGCAGGACAACGCGCTGTCGCACGAAATGACATTGCACTATATTCAATAATCAGCACACTCCCACAGTAAAAGTGGACCAGTGGACGAGTTGGCATGTAGTTGAGCTGTCTCATAGACGAGTTGTATGGGTAAGTGATGGCCATGGACGAGTTGTATACGTGGCTGATCTATACCCGCAACATGGCAAAAGGTAAGGTTGTTGTTTTTACGGTTTGTGTTCTTAAAGTGAGTCCCTGTTCTGGGCGCTTTCAATAACTCGTTCTAAATACGGCTTCACCGGTACAATAAAGTTATACACCAAATATTATCCAGAGTCGCTGTCAACTAGTCACTCATCTTTTCCTTGAAGCTGCACTACAATTCAGTGTACAACTGGGCCCTTCATTTCGTCAGTTACCCGCACCCCAAGTTCGTTACCCTCCTTTTCCATTTGCGAGAACTACACGCACATTTGCTTTGCACAAAATTTTAATAGGTTCCCCGTCACTACCTGATGTTTCTACTTCCTCTCGCAAATCATTCAGATTCAGTACATTTATGCTTTTAAGAAGTTTTTGTCATTTTTGTTTGCACCCACCACCTCGCAGTTCACACACATGTTGTCACATCCAACAGAACGGCATCGCTCCCAGTCTACATCACTTGCATGGCACAACAAATGAACAATAAATGGAGCATTCACCGCTAGTGGCTTGGGATTGGGACAACGCCCGTATAGTCGACGTACATACGAGTAGCAATCTCTCCGCCAGCAATAGCTCACAATAAGGAGAAAATAAAAAAGGAAACTGCACTCCAGCAAAGTTGGCGAATCCATAAAACTAAAACGGACAAGTTGGTCGTTGTCATCCGCATCTTCGTCGTGGGGAATGGAAATCTGGCAGAGATAATAAGCAAGCAGCCGCCGCACTCCTTACCACAAGACCGCAACCGCCAACACCATTTCTGCATTTAGTCAGTTTGTCCCGCGCGCACCACGGAAAGAAGTCGTCGATCTCCTTGAACAAGAAAAGTTGAAAAAGTATTTTTTTTTATTTTTTTTTTATTTTTCGTAGTCATCAACACAGCACATTCGCTCTGACAACGACACATCGATGCCACATGTGTGCTGCTGTGCTGTGCCACTGCAACCCACTTTAATATCGGATCCCATAATAGAAGACTGGCAGGAGTGGCTGGCAAACTTCAAGGTTTCTCCATGCCACCAAGCCCAATGCAGCAGCTTAGCTTCTTTTGTATGCCACAGCAAAAGCAGATATCTTATCCATCTGCATGCCACGTGGGATGCATTCGTAATGTTCCCCTCCAGCGAGAAAATGTGCAACAACAAAGTTTGTAAAATAAAAAGAAATAACATCCTTCGCGGTTCGTTTTCCCATCTATCTGTCTGTCTGTCAGCTTTGTCTGTGTCAGTCGCGTTCTGGTTCATTACGAAGTTTCCAGTTTTCGCTTTTGGATGTAGCGACGACCGACGACCGACGACATCCACCAGCTGGTGGGCTCTCCTTTAATCGAGAACATGCTAAGCAATCGTCCTCATTTTCCGTTGGCGAATTTGATTTGAAAATTATTTATTCAATGGCAGACACTTGCACTGTTTGGGGTTGCATTGCTATTTCAGATGGATCACATAATGTGATTCACATTGTAGTCGTGAGGAGAATTTGTTGCACGGACTAAGTTGGCGAGAGAGACAGTTCGTTTGCAGTTGCTTCTTTGTAGCAAAGAACAAGGAATGTAATTCTGACAACAGCACTTGAGAAAGTTTCTACAATGAAACGAAAGGGTACAATGAGTTGTTGCAAATTGTTTGTGCTGTCAATCAATTAAGAATTTATTTCATTTTACCGAACAACAACTGGAGATGTGGCAATTATCGCATTTGTTGTGGAACTAAAAGGAGAAGGAGACGATAGGGCAGTCTTCTGTTGGATGGAATGCTGCCTCGACAACCCAAATTCAGCTGCGTACAGGGAACCAACATGGGGCCTTTGTTTTAGGCACTTAAACCCAGGTAGAAGTGAAAAGAGGGAGAAGTTCTTACTGTGAGATTGGGAACAATTAAAACTGAAGCAAGAAACTTGCAACATATACTGGAACTGGAAAAAAATCGATTGCAGGAGTGGTGCGAAACAGCGGCTGAAATTCAGAAAAAAGGACAAAAATTAATGTAGTCACATTTGTGAGCAGGTTCAGCAGAAATGTATAACTCGTTTACATTTTTTGATGCGCCAATGACTAAAGAGGACGCCATTTGGACAGAAATTGTAAGACACGTCAAAATCGAAAACGAGGTCAAGAAATTGAAGTTCGGCGGGTAATTGTGTGAATTCTGGGAATCAAAATATTAACTGGAATACGCGGAAGCAATAAAAGGCATATGCAGAGGTCCTTTAAAACTCATTCTGCATTAGCTCCTTTATTACGCGCGTTACCGTCTTCCTTTTCCTGTCGCTTTTTCGTTTCACCGTAGGTCTGAATTAAAAGTTAGCTTCAAAAACAAAAAAAAAAAATAAAATACCGAAAAAGCTTTTAAGTTAAATGTTCCCCACACTTAGAACCTATGATTTCATTTCTTTGCATTTCTGTCTGTATTGAAAATTATGATGCAAGGTTTAGAAATTGTGTAGAGGAAAAGGTGGTAATATGGAACCTGTTGTTAAATTGGAACCCCCTTCTAAAATCAAAACTGTAAGTGCCATCTATTACTCAATAGCTACACACTGCGAAGACTCAAACCAAAACTCATATTATAAATTTACACAGCTTTCTCTTTGATCATTTCGCCGTAAAGTTATTTTCAGTAACCGAGCGAAATGGAAAACTTTTTTTCATTTTGTTTGCAAGTCTAGAACCTTCAAGTCGTTTTGTTTTTTTTTTCCTGCAGAAAACTCGGAAGTAATAATTAGTGTGTGAATTAACATTTTTTCAGGTAAGATTTTTCTTATTACTTTGAATAAGTGATAAAACCGTTATTTTTTTTTTAAATATGAAATCTTGTAATATGGAACTCCTATAGGAACCTAATATGGAACCGGGGTTCCATATTACCATTACGTGTTTTTGATTTACCTAGCAATGTTTTTTTCTCTTTTTCCTCCAGCCACCGTCATGCCGCGAAGTCAAATAAAATCGCCACCCAAACCAAAAAGGATGCGATCATGATTATTATGTTTGCGATTTTTGCACACAAATGCAAATTGTTATTTTTACATACATTTAATATGGAAACCGGGGTTCCATATAAGGAACATAAAAATGAAAAATGTAAAAATGACTTTCTTTGAATAAAGTACAAAATTTAATACAAAAAGTATTCAGAATATGTTTTTTTTTTCTTATATATCATGTAAGAATATATACATAATATAATTGAACAATTTTTAATGTCTTAAGATAACGGGTATGAACAAAAAATTTTAAAAACCAAATGGGGTTCCATATTCCAACCTTCTCCTCTACTTAAGCTCTCAAAAACTATACACAATAATTTTTAAATAACGCCTTAAAGTCTAAGTGACACAGTGGCTTAGCGGATAGTGCGTTTTAGGTTTACTAAGCGAGGGGTCCCAGCTTCGATTCCCGAAAAAACAAATAACTCCATAAGGCTTTTTCCAGTGCGCAAACGTCTGACAAACATCCAAAAGTAAAACTGAAACTGTCATCAAGGAGTTTTTCCATTAGCCGTTTGGAGACGGAATAAAATTGTAGATCCCTTCCAGTTCGTCCTAAAAATTAAAAACTCACACAAGAAAAATGGTTGTGAGAAGTTAGGCCTACAGTGCCCCTACGGACTTTATTTTTTATTTAAGTCTTAGTTGTTGAGAAATTTAGTAAGCAGTTACCTGAATGCTAAATACCCGGCATAGATCGGAAGCAAAGTTCATGAACTATTCTGTCTTATAATAGCAACCAAAATTTCATATTTTCACAGTCCTAACTCCTAAGGATAAATTTGCTCAAAAAGAGAGGATTTGAACAACTTAATTTTTAAACGCCTTCAATTCTACTTCAATACTACTTTCCAAAAAATAAATTGCAATCTCAGACAAAAAGTGACTAAATAAATTAAGATTTTGTTGCTGAAGAGTTTATAAAATGAAATCATAGTTTTAAATGAAAATAGTCACGACATAGTTTTTAAGGCATTTACAAATTATGTTACGTTGGTCCGGCTAATCAAATGCAGCTGAAGAGACATGAAATTCATAAGAGAATTAATGAAAACCGATATAAAATTGTGGACTTTTGACCCACCGTAGTCAGGACTAAGACAGCAACTGAAGGGCCAAAAGTCCACAGGAATTCCGTGTTCATTTTTGGTCCATTTATGGACAGTAGACCTAATCCTTAATGCGGTACAAAGTGAAGGACATAGCGACGCCGGAAAAAAATCATCAATAATTTTCTTAACATTCACAATTGTTCTATGCAGAAAAAGACTTCGGCGTTAAATACCTAATACTCAGCGTTGCCAGTTTGGGGGGCTTTCTGACCGCCGCACACCAAATACACCAAAAATTGCCGATAATTACAATTGCGGGAAAGCTTAATATACTACTCAGATAGAGTACTAACTAGGGTACAGTTGGACACTATTTAAAATATTCGCAACAAAACCGGTTCGCTACAACAGTGGATTATACTCACGTCTTGTAGCTCAAGCAATTCTTATAAGTGAATTACGTTCATTTTCAGATTAGTTTTTTCGGTAAAGATAATTACTTTTTGATGTTATTTAGGTATGGAACCTTCTTCTTCAGGTATGAAACTGTGTTTTAGTGATTTTTTCTTCTTCATTACATAAATAGTTTTTAAGACAAAATTTGATCCATAGTCAATTCTTAAGAAAATTAATTAACAATAGATATTTCAATTAGGTTTTAAGTAATATTAAGCAATGAAAATTACCTACACGAAAATAAACGTTATTGTTTAAGGTCTTAAAAACAATTTATATTTCCTGCTACTTTTTGCTACTTCACAAAATAGACCAACTTTAAGGTACTTCGCGAAAAGATAAAAATTACACGTCATTGTTAATCAAAATTTATTATTTTGTTTTAGGAATGTCTTCTAATAATTTATTTTTGTAGCAGAGAAAAATCGAATAGGGATATTTTTAACTTTTTTTTATTGAGCTCCGATACTGTTATCTCCAGTAGGTAAGCAAAAGCCAGTCAAAAACAAAGTCAAAAATAATCCTAAAGAAGCACTTTTTATGTTGAAAGCTCCATCCCTTCAAAATGATTACGCAACAGCTGATGAAGAAATTGATGATGATAGTAAAAATGAAGACGATTACGATTCTTCATTCTATCTTGAATAAATTATAATAAAAAAAAAATTCGTTATTTTTTTTAATAATATCTACATTTTTTTTTTTCAAAATTTTGGTTTTTTTATTTTTTTAAATAAAACATATACCAATAAAAACAATAGATCCAATTAAAAAAATCTCACAGCTTTAGTTGATTTGATGGCAGTTTTAAGGCTATTCTGCCCAAGTGTGGCGCCGGGGGAAATCTGGGGGGAGAAATTGTTTAGGGGGAAATCTGGGGCTTTTATTTTGGTACTGCGCTCAATTATATTTTTTTTGTCACTTAAAGCAAAGCTTTAAAGCAACTGCACCACCAACAAACCAAATAAATCGAGGTTCATGGAAATCCGATGTAAAATCATCTATGGCAATTCCATTCCAACGCATTCCATGCATATACATTAAAAAAATCGTATTAATTCTTGAAATTCGTGCCTTTTCAATACCCTACACAAATTACAAAAAATTGTTTTTATTGAATTTGAATTTAATGTTTTTAAATAAATTATTTGAAAACAAAACGCTATAGAACCATGATTACTGACTTTTTCGTTCATCAATTGAACAATTGTGGTTTCAACACGACGCGACGGCGCAACACGTCACACAGCTAGTGCCACTATTGATTTATTAAGGGAAACGTTTGCTAACCACATATAGTTAGAGAAACTCAATACAGTTCGGGGAATTCACTTTAAGTTTTAATGAAATGACAGCAAACAAAAAAATTAAAAATGGAATGAACTGTTTTTTTTTATTGAGTCGAGTAAAAATCTTCATCATCAAAATCCTCAAAAAGATTATCGAAATGTTCAAAAATATTAATATCCTGGGAACATTATTCTTTCAAAATCTCAAATAAAAAAATAATACTTAATTTAAAGTTTGCAATTGAGAGTCTATAACTCTATACTAAATGTACTTTTGGTGGTTTAAAATTTCATAATAGGTTATAATTGAAACGATAAAGTGGATTTCTTGTCGACTTTAATTACTATATAAATTGTCATGTACTAAAATAATTTTAAAGTGGGCTTCATCCGACTATAATTTTGCGCAAATAAATTTAAGTTTACTTAAATTTAAAAAACCCAATATTGCTAAATTCGTATGACAAATATAGCCTTACTACTAATAATTTTTAACATTAAATATTAAATATTTTGCAGGTCACAATGTTTTACTTTATATCAAAAATTTCGATACATTGAGATCGTAAAACTAGCCTGGACACTAAATATGGTTATTAGTATCGCGCATTGTGAATTACTTAAATTTAAAGTGGGAACTAAACATTTTAATTCATAAGACCAATTTATTCAGAAGGCTTAAATTAAAAACTAGCCTCTGCCTCAGAGTTATACCAAAATTGCATATCGAACTTGCTGGAACACGTGTCTCGATGGATGACATTTCGTCTTGTAAAAAAAAACCCAAAAAGCAGGCGATAAAATCAAAAAAAAACAAACAAAGAATGTGAATTGTGCTGGTCTGTTGGGCGAGAGTTGTCAAGTTCGATCATCGGAATATAGAAAAATTTCACCTAAATGTTTTTTCTTTCACTGCACCACTCATAGTGAACGTCTGACACGTTCGGAATTGGCATACAATTGTAGGTCCCTTCCACAAGGGAAGGGTTGTGAGAAGCTCGGTCTAGAGGGCGCCTATTATGGATCTGATGTGTTAAATATTTATTTATTTTCGAGACCAACAAATCTCCATTCAAGGTATCTATACAAAATATTCAAACTGTTACAGAACAACGTGAACGACGAATGTCCAAAAGGAAATATGAACTATGACAATAATCGACATTTCCAACGTTTTTTAAAGACCCATGATGGAGTTTCCAATATCAGGCATCAATCCGCAGCTATTCCAGGTTAAATTACCTGATAGAGGAATGTGTCCAAATCGGCAGAGCCTATTTAAATCAGTACAGTCTGGAGATTGGACTGGATGATCTGGACAATAATGATGACGGGCCAGTGACCTAAAAATGTGTGTAGCCACGCCCACTTTTTATGGGCGTTTGGTTAAAATATAGAAGTACCTCTTACTCTTTGAAAATTCCGAGAATTAAGTAGACTTCGAAAAATGAGAGAATAGGATTTCTAGATTTGACTTGCAGCAAATTGTACCAACAGTGAAGGCACTATAAATGGGACAACTCTAGAGAGGTTATGTCAAATATGGAAGGTACCATGCAGAAACGAGACAAATAAAAAATTTTGTCCACGAGTTTTAACTTTCCTATCCATAAATACAAATGTGAACTATTTTGTTGACTCACGTCCTCTCTGCGAAAGTCAAAGATTTGTATGTACTCAAAGTAGTTTTCCCCCATTTAAGTCAATTCGACACTTTGGGTGTGATTTTCTGCTTCTAACTTACATTAAAGGCAAATAAAACAGTAGAAAGATAAATGTCCAAATCCAAATGGATCCCGTGCCCCGTTGCTCCCAATAGCCATCATTCACATCAGTCGCCGTCGTCGGCAGCAAACTGCGAAATAATAAGAAGAAATTCCTTTTCTACGTGCCGACGTGAATTGCTCTGTGTGCGATTTAGCCAGGATATTCCTTTTCAATGTGTAGTATGTAGTGCTGGCTCAGATTCTTCTCTGTGAGCAGAGTACATCATCGGAATTTCAGCACAATTCCACATTACACTATCCCAGATCCACATCCATATACATCTGTTGTTGCGGCCCCATTCTTGGAATCGTTTTGCTGCTTTTTCTCATTTTTATTAATACATCTCCGGACGGCAAACATCATTCCAGAATAACTCCCGCAGACACGAAGGTCCTGCACTGGATGGGTTTTTTTTTTGTCGGCACAAAATTCTCATTGGTAGGAATAAAAGTCACCAGAAATGAGCTTGGTCGACAGAGCAAAAGGATGATGTGTCTTCATCATCATCATCATCATCATATTGGTCGCAGTCCTTTCTTCCATTTGTTTTTTTTTTTTTTTTTGTCCATGGTTTGCTTAGCTATTCCAACAAGGACTAGGGTTGAATATCAAAATGTTAGTTCGTTTGGCCGGTGATCAAAAATGTCTTTGGATGAATGCCTTTTTTTTGTCTTTTGTAAAGGAATGTTCACGCAGACTAGTATCCTTGGGATAATTTATGACTTGCAAACTCAAAGGATTTTTACACTTGACACTATATGTATTGTTGTCTATATATAAGGATCAAAATGAGAACTTTATGAAGAAAGTTTGTCCGCGGTGTTATAGTACCAGCACTTGCAGTGCATCGGGATGAGTAATTTGTCCTCGACGACGAGTGTATGGGTGGCGGTGACGTTTTGTTGACAAATTAATTTTTTCGCCGTTTGTGTCAGGAGTGATTTACTCTACAGCGTAACCGCAATGCAACTGACGAAGGGAAGATTTGGGAGGGGAGACTTTCATTAACGTGACACTCATATTTTGAAATGTAGACGCAAGTGACATTTGCCAGCTTTCACTGACAGATATGAGTGAAGGGATATTATGATGGCTGCGGAATTTTTTTTATTTCCTTTTTTAAGAGATGAGACATTTTTGAGCTAGACAGAAGTAAAGATTTGAAATTGTAGGGAAGGGCTCTAGACACAAGATAAATATGGTTTTACGGATCACGGATGTTTCATGTAGGGGAAGTACGTCCAAAATGACACATATGGGTAAAATGACATACTAGCTTTAACTCGAAATGTGATACACTTACAGCACTAGATGCTATCTTCCAAGGTGACTACGATGATATTTAAAATCCTGTCAAAATGACAGCCCCGTTAATAGCCGTGAGTCAGTGCCAAAAAATCAAAAAGTGTTTTCAGCAGCTAATATTTTTTTTTTGGTTTTAACTTTTTTTCGTATTTTGGTGAGTTTTCTAAGGTTTTTCTTTAATTTTATTAACTATTTCGATAGTTTATGACAAAACTTAGGAAATTAGCTAATTGTCTGCAATAAAATCAGAGTTTTATTACAGTTTATTTAGATATTTTTGTCGAAACTACGATATGGACATAATGACATACCATTATTATGGACAAAACGACATAGGTATATATGCATGCGAATTAAGGGAATAATTTTTTAATTGAAGTTACAAATACAAACATGACACGCGGATATAAAAGGACATCGTATCGGATGTTGAGAGGACTTTAGTGAGGCATCTAAGGCTTCTAGAAGCCCGACTTTTAGGCTTGACTCATGCAGGCGTTCAAGCATCCTGTGCTGAAGTGCCAAAGAACAAAAAAGGATTCTTTTGTGAACTATGCGTATAAACTTAACTTGAAGGTAAAAGAAAATATTATAAAAATCATTTATTATTAACAATTTGTAAATTTGTAGCAAATTGGCTTATCGGATTTATCTTAATGAGTGTATGTCATTATATACATAACTAATATGTCATTTTGTCCATATCATATGGACAAAATGGATTTTTATATAGGCTTAGAAAACCATTTATTTTATTTAGTTTGTCTTATTTTTTTAATTTAATTATCATTGTAAAATGTTCGCAATAAATTTATGAAGATATAATAAACACACAAATTGCTATATCTCTTAGAAATAATTTTCTTTAAATCAAAAGGCTAACAGTATGTCATTTTGGACGTACTTCCCCTACCTGGTAAAATAAATATTTGGTACACAAACCAATTGGATAATCTTGTGGAGAAAGTGACAAGATACCAGGTTATACGCATATAAAGTAGGTACTTCGTCTATAAACTCACGTTTCCGTGCGGAAAAGTAAACTAGGGCCTTCTAGGCTTTCTTAGAGACTCAGTGTTCCGGCGTATGGTACAACCTCCGGTCAAGAACAATGAAGTGCTGCCGGGGGAAATGCAAATTTAAAATTCTCCCTTTGAAGAAATATATCCTCCGCAGTGGTTCAGTGATTATTGTCTCCGGTTGAGCAGTACAGCTAGATATTTAGTCTCCAGACTAGAGCTAGAGAAAATTGGGACAGTAATATATTTTGGGCGATTTATCTCAAATCCAAGTGTACCTTACAAGGGTTTGAAGTGTTTCTCTATAGCAAACTTGTAAATATTGCCAGAAAAGTGTGCTCCTCAGATTTACCAAATACATACACTAAGCTGTATTTAGGTAGTAAGCCAAGAGCGAGGCCACAATTGGCTTCAGAATGTCGCACTTAAAAAACAAGGGTTCCACTTTCCCTACGGGAGAAGCTCTTAGCTCTCAGTCCGAAAAATTAAAAGTCGTTAGAAGGTGCCGCGTTTTTTTGCTTCATTCCTGTCACATAAACCAGGTTTCTACTACGACTTCTACCATTTTCAGGGTTTTTGCCATAAGCCAAGCTAAACAGTTTTTGGTTTGAAATGGTCCTTGTTTGGGTGCAACTTGGATCTTGCTTACACAACCACGTGGGTATATCTGCGAAGGAATTTTTTCCCGGATTTATTTCAAAATAAAAGATGAGTACTTTGAAGTGGAATTTTCTCATTTTTGTCTATGAGATTGGGCTCACTTTTTCTACCTCTGTCAATTAAAAATTCACTACTCAGAAACTCCCAACATTCGCATATTGCATGCAATCTATATTAACCGCTTTCGATTGCGTACAGCAAACAGCCAGACGACAGTCATAATCCCCAGTAAGCCCTTTAAATTTCCCCAAGGGCCATTCAATTCATTACCCTAACCGATTGGAAAGTCCTCTCAGCCCGAAGGTTTAGAAAATAATTCCACAAACATGAACACAAGAGATCGAATTCATATCCACTTGAAAAACTGTTGACATCCTATCAAAATTGCTGCGGATTATCCTCCGCCCCCCCGCCGACATTGCCCGGCCACATAATTTCAAAATGTTGTGCGATAAAATTAAGTCATCCGCAGGATCGTTAATTTTTAAAGCAGCGCATCACTCTCTCGGCCAAATTAAATACAAAAGTCGTCAGTAAAACCTCACCCATCCCAACGGTATATATTACTTTTACGACGGTCCACACAGGGTGTCAAATAATACTCATAAAAACCGACTTAGTTAAGTTGTTGTGAATTGAAGTTGCTGCAAGTTTGAGGACGCTCGCGTAGGCATAAGGAGCGATAAAACTGAATTGCTATACGGAGCCCCCTTAAAATCTAATTGCGGGAAAATAACCCATAAAATTATGAAGACAAGACCATCTCAAAGGAAGCGGAGAACGACGACGAACGACGGCCACCAGCGGTTAAACCAAAAACGCGTTCACATAAAGAGCAAAAAACTCATCAAACTTTTGCAAAGCGAGAGAAAAAGTTTCCCCATGAGGCAGGGTAGATGGCCCCCCCTTCTGCCAGATGCGATGAAAACTTCCCCCCTGCCATCGAATGTAAATCTGATGTACTGCCGAATGGTGGTTTCATCAGGGGATGAGGATGATGAGACCGAGATGAGAGGATAATAGTTGCAAAGGGGTGTGCCACTGCCAACTGTAACTACAAGGGATTAGTTGTATACTTGATGAGAAGTTTTCCTCCATTATCCATCCGCCCTGTACTTGGGTCAGTCTGAAGAGAAATTTCTTTCGAAGGACGAGCACCCTTCGTATATAAAGAAAAGTAAAGAATACGAGTATCCATCCCATCATTGCTAGAGCAATTTGGCACTATTCCCCAAACGTCTAGTTGTTTTGGCAGTAAACGAAATGGAATGTTGCAAGTGCCAAGAAAAATTAAGTAGCTACTGCTGTGGCAGAGTGGAATGTCATTGCTCCTCAAAAACGAAAAAAAAAAAAAAATAAAATAAAATAAAATGAATCATTCACAAAGAGCAAAGATATCCTTTTTGTCGGGTTATATGTTTAATCATGAATATTTCATCATCTTTTGAGGAATTCTCTTTTTGTTTCACCGAGCTTTTCTGTCAAAGAATTACCTTTTCATATCTGAACTTCCGATGTCAAAGGTGATAGCTGTTGATAGAAATTATGCAAATGTGCGTTCCCTTTTGGCCTGGCTTTAAGGGTTGAGCTGGTGGAACTTTGAATGTGGAGGTTGGTAGGGGACCTCTGTTTGAAAGATTTGTTTTACTAAATTTGAGGTCGGGTCCTTTGTGAGGCCACTAGAGCCGTCTTTGATCTATAAGATCCACATTAAATCTAAAGACTTATTTCATAAGCTGGTGCAAATAAATCTTTTCCAAGTGAACAGAAATGCGAGAAAAGTTTGACAAATAAAACATATAAATCGGAGTCTCTTGAAAGTACCTTTTAGGCAGTTTAAACGGGACAGTGGAAGGCCGAATTTGTTAGACCCTCTAGAAGAATTTCCACTGATATGCAACTTGCCATAGAACTTGCGTCTCATTTGGAGCTCGTTTCCAGGATTGTACGGTTTGAAAGCGCATAGTTAAGGCATTAACGACGCATTAACGCGGTAGGTATTTTAGTATAATGTTTATAAGAGATATAATAAATTACCACATCAAATGCCTCATTAAACTTTTATTTTCCCACTACAATCCTGCGTAAAATATTTCATATTTATGTTCTCATGGACCAAACTACGGCTGCAATGAACCAATTGAATGTTGTAGCAATGAATTAAATTCTGTCATTGATAATACTGATGTTTTTGAAAATTGTTTAAGAAAATATTTTAGAAATCAATTAATATATGTTTTGAATAGGAATAATTAATCAATCTATATTATTATAATATTTAGTTTTAAGTATATATTATAATAATTTAGTTTTAAGTTTTCTAAAAGAGTTTGTGTCGCTCAAATTGATAAATAAAAAAATAATTAAATAAATAAAAGGTAACAGACCTTTGTGTAAGATTCATACAACAGAAAAGTCCTGCAGAAGATTTTAGGTAACTTCCCTCTTTGGAGGAACGCCACCTCCGTGCCCTGGTATTCAGATCCTTAGTAAGCATCGTTCAATTAATACCCTTTTGCTTTTAGGTATCGAATCGAGTCTTCTGGACCTAATAGTAGTAGTTCTTTAGCGCCAATGTAACTTGATGGGTTTTGGTACCTATTGTCTATGTTTTTCAATCTAGCTTCTAGAAAAGGTTGGCACGATATGCACTAAAGGTCGTGATTAGTTCTTCTCGATCACATACCCCCTTATAACCTAACCTAACCGAAGTACAGAGACATTGGACTTGTTCACAAGATAATCACGATCAGCGTTACGAGTGAGAACGCATTATGTGACTCCAGAAAAAGTCGCAGATTTTGCTGACTCCAACTGCTTTAAAAACAATTCCAGTGCTGATTCCAAACAATATTAATATATAAATTATATCACAAGTCCTGACAAATCTAACGGCAAATCCGCAAGGATGACTACAATTTATTTGCACTTGCTAAGCCTATTTTTGCCAACAATATTTGCCCAGAAGTCCTACAAAAATTCCAACAAAATGGTCGCACCCTTGCGAAAATAGCAAAGCCACAGGCAAACGCAAAAGAGTCATTCGCCGCATGTAACCAAAGCAGTTGGGCCCAAAAAAAAGGAACAACAAAAAAAAAAACAAGAAATTTAAAACCCATACGACAACCCACGCTGTTTGGCCTCATTATGTTGTCAACGTCGCCGGCTTGTTTGGCTTGCTTGACTTGCTTGCTCCCATACCCCGCGTCGCCGACGAAATTTATGTTCCTCGCGTAAATTCACTTAAACTCTGCCGAAAACTCACACACGCAGGATACTCATACATAGCCGACAGTTTATTTATGGCTTCTGCTGGAGTCAAAAGCATTTTCCGCAGGATACGGTACATGTCCTGATGATAAGTGCGCGTTTTGCAACAAAAAATGCCAGCTTTGGGAAAAAAATGCAGCTGTAAATATTTGCCCCCCTCTAATACACCCGAGTGGTTCCTCTATAAATTGTCGCAGTAAAGTGCCCTCCTCCTGCTGTTTTTGTCAAAACACAAATCATAAAAATGCGCCACTCACGCAGTGGAACAAATCATTTCACAGATATATACGTAGATGTATGGCTGGCAGTGCCATTAGTGGACACTGTGCGACCCCAAAATCTAGATGCGTCCATTAATTAATTTCGAAATCAACACACAAGGATCGTTAAAAGAATGTCGTAAAGTGACTATTTGCCCCAGAAAAGTCAAATACCCTCCCCGGCCAAAAACCTTTTAGTGTGTATCAAGGACATTCAGTTCCAACCAAATCTCATTGAAAGACATTAACAAGAGAAAAAAAAGGAGAACAGAAAAACTGACAGCACAATAATTTGAATGGCGTTCGTGTTGGCATACCTGATAGCACCTTTCGAATAATGCGGATCCGGATGGACTCAGTCCAAGTGTGCGACCGAAAATCCAGGTCCGACATGGAAATTTCAATTCCACAAACAAACAAAAAAACACACCAACCCAGATATGAAAGCTCAGTCAAGGACGTTGCTGCTAATGAATCATTGAATACACACAAGAGGCTACTAAATGCCGTAGGATACGCGTGTGGTGTACTGCGTGTGTGGATATGGTAGTCAAAGTCATGCTCATCAGATTCATATGGTGTGGCACGCTTTGGTTGTGTATGTACATAGTTACATTTACTTTCCCTTCTTGTTTCCAGCATTTTTTTATGGAAGGCTTTCTTAATTAGGCCCTTAAGGGCAACCTTTTTGCAGCTCGGCGAGTGGTTAACTGGCAGACGTCCCGATGATGATTGGACTGATGAAAGGACGAAATGGGGACATGATGGAGCCAAATATCGCAACTGCAAATAGGGAACTATCCGTCTGTGGTGAAAATCGACTTTATTTCGCGACCGAAATTCAATGAAAACGGTTTTTTGTTCCTTCCAGATGGGTTTTCCATTTTCCGGCGGTGTTCAGAATGACAGAATTAATTGAAAAACCGGGCGGCAGGTTTGCACAGGCATTTATTTGTGACATTTGTAGTAGGCCAGGAGGTTTTAAGGCAATTTAAAATTTGCCTTTACAAGAACTTGCGGATATGCGAATATATTTGCACAAGATGGCGCTGCAAATATCAAACAGCAATTGGTCACTGTTAATTTTTCTCTATGATCGGTATCTGGGATGGAAGAGTCGAATTAAATGTAATTCAAAGTCGATCAAGTCTCAGAAATCATCGAGTAAACAGTGGGGAAGAGAATAGATGTGTTGACTGATGAGCCCACCGAGATTTGGACTAAAAACCACCTTACGATTCCAGATACCAGGTTGTGATGTTTGCTATCATAAAAAGAAAAATGTATTGCGACGGAAATTGCATGTGTCGATTGGCATAGCGTAAATTTGGTATGAACTTAAAAGAAATAAATAAAAAAAGAATACGGAGGAACTTATAATGTAATACTGATGGAGTTCAGATCAGTCGAACTGTTAAAAACGTCTATTAAGGCATAGGAAAACATATATCCAGGCGACACTGCATCAGGGAGTAGTCCAAACTGATAGTTCGTCTTCTTGCCAAAATAAACTCGTCTTTGCAATTAGGCGGCAACTGAACACCTGTCTTATATCGAGAAAATGAAGCTCAGGATCTTTTGAAAGGATCCTTAGTAATGAACACATAGCGGTTACAGTTGCCTGTAACGTGAGCATGATGCGAAACGAAGTCACCGACCGTAACGAAATTAATCCAGAGTTCATCTCCGTTCTTTTTCGAAAAGGCAGTTTGTGCTATTACAACAAGAATTAAAGGACTTAAGATCCCTTAAAAAATATCAGTATGCACTTTAACTTTGACTTATTGATAGTGCACGTGGTGTTTGTGCTTTTGCTGGCTCCTACGTCTACCTAACCCACCCTTGAGGTATAACCTTCATACGAAATCTTCTCAATTCAGAAATTCCGCAAGTCCTTTCATTTGTGATGAAAATTCGACAAACTTACGGAAATACTGTCCAAATTATTGAAAATTAAAATTGTTGAAAATTATTCATATTTATTTGATTTGGAGTGCGCCTCCGCTAAAATTATCTAAAGCAGCAACCGATTTTTCCCCAAGTAGCTAAGTCGGAAGGTTATGTTTCTGATGGAACAAGAAAATCTTCCGCCGCATTTTCATCAAGGAAAATATTTCTTGTTATCCGTAATGGTTAAAGTTTCGCCAGGCATTTTTCGAATAACAACAAGTCGATATCGGGCAGAAAGAAAATTCGATGTCCTGATGGGAAAGAGGACCTTCAAAGTGCTTAGTTTCTCATGTGGTGCAGAGAGCACGTCTTCATCGCCACATCCTCTGTAGGTACATGTTGGTCGTACTGGACTTGATGGTCTTCTTGTATTATATACCTATACAGAAAGTACCTATTTTGCCTCCGAAGCAAGGTAGGAAAATACTTTTTTTTTATAACAAGGACAACAACGAAGAAGCTGCAGTGAACTTAAAAAGAAAGATGGGTCTTTTAAACAACATGGCAGTGTAATTTCGACACTGACACAAGTGTAAAGGCCAAAGAGATAAAAATAGGCAAGTCAACATTTTGGGTAAGCTCTATTACAAAAAGGAAAAACGATTTAGAAAAACTTAAGGTTGGTACCCATATAGGGTTCCACTGTGTAGTGTAGTCGTTCGTAAGTCCCGGACGTGTGAGAACGGGTGCAAGATTTCTTCAGCTCTTTTAACAACTTGCCTCTTCTTAAGCTGCGTAATAAATATAGGTTGTTGCTTTAGGTAATTTTACCGAAGACACCCTGCATTTTAAGATTTTAAGATTTAAGACTTTTCTTTCAAATAAATTGTGAAGAAAAGTTGCGTGAAAATTTGAAAATATTGCGAAGAGGGTTCACCAAAAATAAAAACAGAACTATTGTATTTAGACAGTCTCTATATAGAATGACAGAATTCAACCGACCTTGCTTTATGCAACTGGAGGCAGATAGTCACGCAACGTTCTTGCTGTACACGCATGCCGGGATATTCACAGAATGTAATTGCTGCTACTGACTGTCATAATGAGTTTAAGGCCCATTTGTTGATACTACTCATAGCAATTTCTACTTAAATATCTTGTGGGCTACTTTCTCTATATCATAACCTGTCACATAAGATTTTAAGTGGAACTTAAATCGCTATGAGTAGTACCAGCAAACAGGCCTAAGTACCGCATTTTAAGCTTTTGATCATTGTCAACCATTTTTTAACTAAATTATATTGTCGGTCCTGAAGTCGAGATGGGACCGTAAAGACTAGTCCGAAATTGACTGCTAGTATCGATTGCGACCAGTAGGTTCGCGATGCAATGCAAAATGGCCAGAAAAAGGGGGTGTCAATGCTAAATTGACGAGTTTACTCTGAGCGGGTTTGAGTATTAACTTTTGGATTTAAGTTCGGAAGAAATGTTTTGAAAAATATTGATTTCAATAAGCTAAGTATGAAGGGGTTATAAAGGCACGATTAAGGATGATAGAAATGCGAATAGGTGCTCTTTTATAACAGCAGAAATCCCTTTTCCGAGTAAAAAGAGGTTCCACAAGCTTGTCTTAGAACGTTCTTCTCTATGGTCGGTTGAAAGCGTTTCTCACATTTCAGCGATCTTTACGAAAATGGCGTCAAAAGAAAAAGCAGCTCGTGGCGCAAAAGAAAGAAAGCTTTTTATTTGTAATTTTTGACCCACCACGTCGACCTTAAAGGTGTACAGTATAACATTAAAGGCCTAGAAAGGTACTTAGGCTAGTAGGTACTGCTTCTTTATTTTTCAAAGTTAGTGACAGATTTGAGGAAGAATTTCCTGATTTTCTTTCTGGGCTAAACTGTTTCCTGGAAAGATTTCCCTTCCCATTTAAGAGAGGGCTTGGCATTCCTCCTTGGCAGATACTATCTACTTCAAATCATAGCCGGCACTTTGGGGAGAGTCGGCTAGATTTATTTTATTTCAATGATCCTTAGACCTGTACCATTCTCATTTTGCGAACATTTCCGCGGCGATATCTCGAAAAATTTCTCCCACCTATCTAGGCTTTGATTTCCGCCATCCCACTCCACTATAGAGTGGTAGTTAAAAATATTGATTAAAAATGTGAATATATTTAAATTCACAACAAAAAAAAACAGCCCAATTAACGCAAAATAAATTTCCCATAAACCATATCCGGTTGGTGAGCGATTGGACCTTCGAGCCGGATATGAAACAGTCCCAATTCAATTGCAGCTCAATTTGAACTGAAAATCAAATTATTGTCCAATAATTAAAATTTCCACCGAGATTCGAAATCATTTCGAAAAAGGAAAAAAAAAGAAGATATGATTACTCACTCGGTGCAAATACGTGTTCCGCCCCCCCTACAAACCCCCAATGGGAGTCTTCTACCCACCGACAATGGCAATTTTCCTTTTGCACACATTGCATGGCTAAATTTTGTCATTTATGGGGTGGGGCGCTCCTTGGAATGAATGAGTCAATTGCGCCAAACCAGCGCCCCCCTATCATGTGCCAACATTTTAGCCCTCTGATTCGACATATACCTACTCGTACCTACTCTGTGACTCTACGATTGATACTTTTTTGTCGTTGTCGTCCTTTTTCTTTTAGTGTATGTGACCAAGAATGACTCATAGTTTAGGCGCCAGTCGGATTCGAACTCAAGGATATACCAAACGAAAGGAAATAAAAAAAAAATCAATTTTATAGGCACACATAAGGAAGGATATGGTAAAAGCCTCGCGTGTGGAAAGTTTCAAATCGTCGGATAGCTAATTTAGTTTTGTTTAAAATAGAAAATGTTCAAAAATGTGTCCTTACCAGCTGGCAGAATTGGTGCCCGGCACGTATGGCAGAAGCACTGCATAACTGAATCCCTTACTAATCCAATGATCATTGTGTATGGATTTTTTGCTTTACTTTGTCCTTAGTGAAAATCCTTCAAAACGCACACACTTTATTTGTTGGGGGTGGGCCTTCTCTTTTTTTTGTGATGTGTCGAGCGTTAGCCGGCTAACAATATGTTCACCCGATATGAGCGGAAAGGAGGACAAAAATTCACGTGGTTCGGGGGATGACGATTTGTGGCAGAGATTTCGTTTCGCTTGAGGATATGTCAAAGAGCCTTGTGCGGTGACAACTACTATCGATGGGCGGGGTGCCTTGATAAATGCGATACAAAATTCTAAGTAGTACAAACACGGATCACACACAAAAAAACAGGACGAAAATTGGCGGATTATACTTAAAAAAAATTCGACTTATCCTTGATTTGTTTTTCTTTTATTTCTTCGGCAAAAAACACTGAACGGGTTCTAAGAGAGAGAACGGCACGTTTTTGATTGAACTGATCAAGTATTCACAAAAATTATCCTGTGTGAGGAGACGATTTTGCTGGCTTCGCTAGGCGTGTTGAAGATACGACTACTGAATGGTCATGCAGGGTTTTGACACTCGAGCCCGAAGTAAGGATATACCCTGCTGAATTCGTGTGGGGGAACGTAGTGGTAAACAACTCGTGTCATGCGCCCTGTGGGGGTGGTTTTGTGATGGCGACGGGCTGCAAACTTTCACCAACGCGGATGTCTACTGGTGGTTGGAATCGAAACACTGCGTAGGGTGAGAGCACAAAAAAAAAATTTAAACTGCATTGGGGGAGAGAGCTGCCATCTACCGAGAATTAGTCATTGCTTTGAGATACGAGTACGAATACGAGAGGCCAACGACGGAGGTTCGTTTACATTTCTATCCCTTTTTTTTTACTGCCGACCGGCGCCGGTCTTCAGTCGTCGAGAGATGATTCACAATAGCGGGGTAGTTTTTGCGCTTACCCTCCTTCATTGGTTTTCCTTCTGACGGAATGCAGTCGCAGAAGGAACAGAAAGGAGAAACTGGTACCGGAGAGATACGGTACCAACTATAGAGATATGCAGGGAAAAAAAATGCCACAAGGTGAGGTCGTTACGTTTGTATAGATGATGTATTTAAACTTTAAAGGACATGCTCGACGTCCTGTGATATTCCTGTTGACATCTACACATCCTGCTTTTGAAGACTATTTCTGGAGGAGGCGAACAAACGACAGAGTATCATTCTTTTTTGTGTATTTTTCAACTGGCAAAACGAGAAAACCTATTTACAAAGGACCTTTTGTCTGACAGTCGTTGTAGTTTATTCCGAAGTGGATGGGCGGTACTACATAGCAGGTAATTCCAGCTCATTTTACGTCATAGCAGCAAGGTTTTTTTTCTTTTTAGCAAAAATGTTACGAAACGAAAATGCTTGCGAGTATTCCTCGAACCTAGGTTATGACTTTCCAGACAATGGGATGACTCTACTGACATCAAAGTTTCGTGTGGCGTTCTTTAAGTGAACTGGCGAGGATGTCACAATTGTTGGTCTCGTATAAAATTATCCAAGCTTTGTAACGAGTATTTCCTCGGTTTGAATTTGACTTGCTTCAAGAGCTCATACAGAAAAATATTGTTGATACACGAGTAGTGCTTATAATTCCAACTGATCTTGAATGACCGGCTGACCGTCTCAACTAACTGAAATTTTTATCGACCCTTGAACCTCATATTAATAAAGTTTAGATTATATCTTTCATTTGCTTTGTGAGCATCTAACGCCAATACTTTGGAAACCCTTTTGAAAGAGGAAAGCTTGATGTCGCGGGGTGTCCACAGGAACATCCAACAAACATTTCCAGCTCGGTCCTCAGCTAGCTGCCTCCACCTGTGCACACTATACACAGGACTTACTGTGGAGTCTTCCTCTACTTCACTGTGCCTTGAGGTCGACTTGAAGACTTCCACTCCAGCAGCCTTGTTGGATATCGCTATTCGCGCTTCGAGTTGTAGCAGATTTTATACATATGATAGGAACAACTTCAACGGCAAAATTTGACGGTTTTTAGAGGTTGCGGATAACGACGTTGAACGGTTGAACAAGTTGTCTGTTATTTCCAAATCCTCAGCACCGACTGTGGAGCTATACTTTTCTCATGCCTATTCTTATAAATTATTTATGCACAACTCAAACTTCGATTTTTTAATATAAAACTTAACCACCACTGAATCGAAATTGCTTTGAAATGTGTTAAAGACTACACATCTTCGAATCGCACGAATATCAACACAAAAAGAGCAAGTGACGTTTTCATGTTCGATTAGACACACGAAATCTGAGAGTGAATCTGTCAAAGCCCAATACCACATTAGAGCATTATTTCCGCGAATTAAATGTTCTACCCGCGAACTGTCACACTTTATTCACACACAAAATATAGTCGCCACGAATGAAAAATTCGTTCGAAGCTAACCTTCAAAAATAAAACTGAATAGCGAAATGATATCTGCGACTAAAAAAAAGTTTTCATGGGAATAAAATGTCACTTGAATATTCACTTGTGCCAAGTTTGCAATTCCCTCCCATGTGAATAGTCCTTTAAAAGTCGTAGTGGCAAATCTACCGAAGATGCCTTATTAAAGTTGTGTTCTGAAATATACAATTGTCTAAACGAAAATCTTTTGACATGGTGGATCGTAATATTTTGCTAAATAAACTTTATAATGCTGGTTTCAGAAGCTTTATCTACGAATGGTTTACTTCTTATTTACAAAATCGTAGTCAGAAGGTTAGGATTCGCAATTGTTTGAGTGCAGAGACTATTAAAAACATAGGTGTTCCACAGGGCTCTGTTCTGGGTCCTATTTTGTTTCTAATTTTTATCAACTCGCTTTTCATCCAACGTTTCAAGGGGAAACTCACAGCTTTTGTCGATGATACTGCTTTGTCATGCTATGATAATTGCTATTTTAACTTACACTTAGATGTAAACTATGATCTAGATTTATTGCGGAGATGGTTTAAATTTCATAAACTAGTAATTAGTAATAAAACTAAGTTTATGATCTTTAATTTAATGGGTAGAATCTGTGATATGCCACTCCAATTCCATTCGCCCAATTGCATTAGATTCCGTTTAGTTAATCCTTGTTTACATGATCATAATTTACCCTCTTTTGATTCACTCTCAAGTTGCACCTCCGACTGTTTTGAAATTGACCGTGTAGACAGCTTTAAGTATTTAGGTATTACCTTGGATCTTAAGCTCAGTTGGATGGAACATACTTTGTCTTTAAAGAAGTATAGTATAGTGTTGTTAGACAGATTTATTCTCTCAGTCTATACTGCAGTTTGCCTGTTTTAAAACTCGTCTATAACGGCCTACTTAAATCACAACTTCAGTATGGTATAGCTTGTTGGGGTGGTACACATTTTAATAAAATTGAGCCTTTGCTTACCAAACAAAAACATGCTGTTCGGATTATTAGTAGGGTTAACCGTCGAACTCCCAGCTTCGAGTTGTTTAAAAGCCTAGGATTTCTTCCTTTAAGGCATTTATACTTTTACAAGGTGTTACAAATATTTTTTAAAAATTCCGGGTACAATTCTTCAAGAGTTTATGATCGCATCAATTTACGCGTTAACGCCAGAAGTCTCGTCCATGTACCCACCATCAATAAATCTCATTTTTCTTGCTTTTACATAGTTACTGCACCCCGTTTGTTTAATAAATTGCCTGAAATCTTAAGATGTGAGCGAATTGAATCCGTTTTTCTTAAAAACGTTAAACATTGGCTATTTTCATTAAGCTACGCGGTAATTGGTGACCTTTTAAATCCCTTAGTTTGATAGCCACATTTTATCTTCCCTACCATCTTTTCTATAGAAAAAATAAAAATAATTGTACTTCGTAATTGATATCTTTGAATTAATTTAATTTCTTAAATTTATCGCAACCATCGACAAATTTTCTATTTATTTGTTTAATACGAATCGTACATTCGCCTCTTGTCATTTTCTGACAACTGAATGTACGTAACTATTTCACTTTAAAGCTTAAGCCGTATTCTTTATAATGTTTGAATTAAGTATGCCTTTATATTTGTATATAACTTTAAGATGAAATAAAGTTTTAAAAAAAAAAAAAAAAAAATATCACTCTTGCATTTTCTCCTCAGAAGTCGATGTTCCTAAATTTTTTTCTTGCTTGCGGGGTCGCTTTTGACTGTGATTCTTAACCAGCCGGGCGCGTAAGACCCAGCGCATCGTTGGCGTCACTTCTGCAGAGTTACTTTGACGTAAGACAGCCATTACCGCTTGTATCCCCTTTGTTGAAAAGTGGGGATCGTGGACTAGCATTGATATAAATTTCATAGCAGTTGTCTTGCTTAAAGCTCTGCTGTTTCGATTTCGACTGTTGAACCAAGGTTTGGAACGAAAAAAAGGCTGACTTCGCTGATTTCAGGGACTGACCAGGCATTTTTTTGAAAAGATCGTAGAACGGTCCCTTGGTCATGCTATCATCATCCTCTGTGCGGGCATCAGCACAAATCAGCTGTTATTTTTTTATTTGGCTCCGATCGGCGACCATATTGGTTTGCTTTGGCTTTTGTACCTATAGTGGTCTCCTCTAGGGTTTTAAATGCAAGGATGCGAGGATTCTGCGTGCAAATCCGAAGATCGTTGTCTCTGAATTATTTTATTCATATCCGCGGTTTTTTGTTACCCTAACAACAACGTAACAAAGTAGGTTACGAACGATTTTGATGACCACATTGCTTCAATCTAGTTGTTTCATCCGCCATACGTCCGCTTTCTGAAAGAATCAAGTAACCCTCCAAACAATTCGACTTCTGACGCGCAGTGTTTGAGTGATTATTGAGGAATATATAGCGATGCTTGCCGTTGCTCACTATCAAGTTAATCACAAATAAAAAAACTACGTTCACTAAACAATTATTATTTATTTACAACACTTAAGTCTCTTGTACTGATCTTTCATCTCTGTTTCCTTTTCATCCTCCGCTCTTGTTATTTATAACTGCCCGTCTGCATAGTGATTAACGCAGGTAGCTAACCTTTCTTAATTACCAAACAATGCTGCCAAGTGCCAAGTAGCTTAATGAGTAAGAAGCACTGCCTACATTACCCTTCTGTTGTTCGTGGCGCCAATCCCTCAGCTGCGGAATTTAGAGGTATTACACAATGGCTGGTAATCGCCACAGGAATGTAGCAAGTAGCGCCATGTAGCTGTAACTACCTATAGTTCGAATGAATATCGGTCTTATTGTCGAAGTAATAACCACTTAACATTATCTGATGAATTTGTTCATTCGCAATAATTTTTTTTATGGAAAAAGTAGCCAATAATCGAAAAAGTGTCTCTCGTGGCTTTGCCTCACTCCAGAAACTACAATTTACCTTGTACACAAACCAATTGAGTGCGGTCACTAAATACGTCAATAGGAGTTCGATTTATTAACTAACTTGGAGTAATACAAAAGCGGATTCCATTCATGACAGTTTGTCAAACCATTCAGAATGCAAGTGTCAAAGAACTGTCAAGGTTGGCAGCATGTTTAGAAATTTCTATCTACAGTTTAAAGTCGCTACAGTCGACACCAGTTTCACCAAAGAAACCACTCATCTGTCCGACTTACAAAAAATTCACCGCAGTAGTTATACCTACCTACACTCCACATGCAGTCATTGGTGAAATTGGATGATCTCATCTGAAACTTATTGAGATAGGTCCGCGTCTATCGCGTGCAGCTCATAAAAAATCGCAAAACGTAAACGAATGACTCTACTTACTACGTGTATACGTCATCCAACACAAAAGTTCTGTATATGAACTGCAATTAGGCTCACCTGCAAGCAAAAGACAAAAGGATAACAATTTTAGTAGCGAGCATTTTTTTTTAAATAAAGCACTTAATCCCTAAGTGCATGGTCAGCTAGATATAAACTTCGGCAGCTGTACAGTACAACGGAAAGTTTTGATAAATTACTCCATTTGGACCGAAAAAAGTGTCCTTGCTGGTGTAATGAACCTTCAACTTTTTTTCGCACACACACAGATTCGCTCACCCTCCATCTATCTGTTAGTTTTTTTTTTTTGCTTTTAGATTTCACCAACCAGGGGTAGTGTGCGTTCCATCCCTTGCGGAATTCTCCAAGGGGTAAAATTCCCATGTTCGAATCGTCGACATTTCGAAATTCACCACACGAATACGCAGTAAAAAAAAAAGAAACACAAGTCAACTACGAACTACTATAAAATCGATTCCAGGATTCACCTCCATTTGCTGTTGGGTGCAGTTTTTCAACCAGAGGGTGGCTGGTGTTTGGAGCCGACCGACCACGATGACAGCTATTCCGGGGATAGTTTTTTGTTGTATACTCGAACTATCGTATGACTCACTGTGGCGAATACACAACGCGACATTGCATGCCCGACTGCTACGAACGAGTAGTATATCGAATTCATGTCGCCAGGATTTCTTCTTCTGCCTGCCCAACTATCTCTGTATGGCGACGAGAACCCCGCTCCCATGCATTTCTGTTCCATTCTAAGAATTGCACAGTGGAACGAAAAACGAACAGAAAAAAGAAAAAAACCAAGCTAGTCCTCTTCTGTTATGCGATGCACTTGTTACCAAGGGGACTCAAACGAATCGTCATCAAGCCGCAACCTATAGTCGGGCGGCACGGTGAGGGGTTGATTTCGGTGGACAATCGCATAAGCGGAAAATCATAAGCGCGGCGAGTTCTCGCAAATCAATCAAAGATGGCAACACGGCGAGGCGTCCATCGGCTGGCTGCATACATCCCTTTTTGCATTCGCAAATTTTACGGTTGCATATGCAATGGCGCCGACCGACGCGACGGTTGGAAGTCGCACTTGCTCGGAATATCAAATCGACGCACATGTGTGCCTCGTTGCCGCTGGATGGGGGCAATGCTTCCCACTGCGGTGGTGTAAAATTGCAATTTCGGTGCGCAGTCAAAATTAGCCCAGCTAAACCCATTAAAGCCGATAGACATTGCCAACTTTAAGGTATCACCCATTCGCGGAAGCAACGCAAGTGTATGACTATTTTTATTATGATTGTGCGAGAACGCACTTCCGTTCCGCAATATCAACCCTTTTGTGTGGCTTCTTTTTGATGTCGGAACTTACGTGAATCGCCTGTCGGTCGCTTTGTTATGTTGACTATCGGATTTATTAGGGTAGATAATTCCCAACGGATGGATTGGTTTTATATTTCTGTTCGACGGTGCCGGCTCTGGGATTAATTTACGTAATTTATTGATTTTGCCGATTTGAAAGGTTCATCGTTCGGATTTTGGGGATGAACATCGGTTTATGAGAGTTTCACGCTTCAAAAGAGGATTTTCAACCGAGCGGACTGTAGGAGACGAACGGAAATAGTCATACAGAGTGTACATGTACATAAATCA
This sequence comes from Cheilosia vernalis, assembly GCA_949126925.1. Classification (NCBI taxonomy): domain Eukaryota; kingdom Metazoa; phylum Arthropoda; class Insecta; order Diptera; family Syrphidae; genus Cheilosia; species Cheilosia vernalis. Next base: position 12,514,802 of record OX421361.1, on the reverse strand, counting down.
ATAATGTGTCTCTAAATATGATAAAATTGGTCTGTTTGTTGGTTGGTGGATTTGTTACCGCACAAAGTTGGAAGTACTCAAACAATCCTTATCGATTTCTCGGGCATAATATAGAGGTTAATGGCGCAGGTTTTAGTTTTTATTTAATCGTAATTGGCCAACTCACTCAGAAGATGTACGAATTTCTGTTTGAATTAACTTCAAAGGGAGGTTCTTTCTGAGAGAGAGGGTAGCTTTTATCTTTGGACGTATCAAACTTTAAATTTAGCCCGGAGTTTCATTGTGAAGGATTTTTTTTTTTTAGAAAATCGGCCTCTTATGGTTGAAAATTAGGTAGAAACAATAATCAAACGAAGGTCAGTTTAAGCTGATCTAGAAACTTCTTATTTGGAGTGATGAATATTCTTAAAAAGGAGACATAATAAATCGATCGTTGTAAGAAAGACCGCTTTAATGTTCTCGAGTCAAACTTGCCGAAAGTGTGACCACTCTTGACGGGCGTACTCAAGGAGAGGGCCTAAGAAAAGACCTGTAGATAGGTATTTACAGCGCATGGTTCACGTTGGAGAATTCTTTGGTTTACTGTTTAAGAAAGACAAGGGATGAGTTGACTTTGAGAATTAACACATCAAAATGCGATCGCAAATTGGCACCAAATGCCAAGTTGACGAAGACGAATATATATGTTGGCCGTTGAAGAGGGACAGGACTGTCGGTCCGTAATATTGAGTTATTTTTGAGGCACCATGAAGGAAACCGTTTCAGAATCTTCATAAACGAAGCTGGGGTCGCTTTTAAAAAATTTAGTATCGTCAATGTCAGCGTTCCACTGGCCGCTAGATGGAGCTTGACATGCTGCTATTCATCTATAGCCAGTCCATCCTCGTCCTTACAATTTAGAACCATGTCTTAATTTCACCCCCTATAAGTGAAAAATAAAATACCATTCAATAACAACCCTTCCTCCTATCCGCATGGTGTTTTTTAATTTATTATTCATCACACAAATTACTCGTTAATTATTTTCTAGCAGCATTTACATATACGGAGGTGAAGTAAAATCCTGCTTGAAATCGCAGACTACCCCACCATTTCATGCTCCAACACAGTATACACTTCCCAATCAACAACATGCAACGCAAATAGTACCCCGTGAGCCAATTCCCTCTCCGATACCGGTAATCAGACAATGAGCCGCCCGTCTAATAGCACATTTTCCATCCCAACAGAAACAAAAATGAAATAAAGGATATTGTAAGCCGTAAGGACATACATCGACTATGAACAAACGCCAGCAGAAAGAGTAGTGCGGCCAACAACTATTTTCCTGTGGCTCCAGCTCCAACCCAGGATACATTACAATGATGGGGAGGACTACCACTGTAGTTTGGTGGGAAGGATAGCATGAATCGATATCCCATTTTGTGCAAAGCCACACACAAATACATACACTGCTAGCCCACAACAATGTTCATCAATTATTAACTATGCAGTTGTTTGGTTTTTGCTTTTTGCACCAGGCTCTTAAATGTTTCCTGCAAGGACTGCCTGATGAGGGACATTCGGATGAGTGTTGACTCTATGAGTTTTTATACGGTCTTCCGGTTAATGCGGGGAGTTTCGGGAGGGCAATGTTCTTCTTCATATCATATTTTTACGTGTTCAGGAACTTTTGTTGACCAAGACGAATTGGTTGTTGTGCTAATGCTCCCCTGCCGCTAGGCAACAGTTGTTAGTTGTTTATATGTGCTTCTGATATGATGGCTTATTGCAAAGCCACTCCCAGAAGAAACTACGTCGTCGCCGTCGTTTCAGGCAATATCATAAAGCCGGTGTAAATAAAAAAAAAGAAAGGTCGTCAAAAATAGCGCAAACAATAAAGAGACAGGGAGTGGTAGGAATAGGAAGACGCACAGGCAAGAATGAAAGAAGTCCTGCGTTGCGTTTGTTGAAACAAGGAAAGTGTAAATCGTATTTGGCCAACAAAAAAAAATATCCATTAGTGAATCATTCATGAAAGGATAGTCCGTTTCATGGGCTTCCGACTTTTGCAATCTTAAAAGTGGAAAATAAAATCATAAAGTGAAGAAAAAAAAATATTCTGTCGCGACAATATTCATGCAAACTTGGTGGTGGAATCTTGTCGAGATTTTTGGATGTCATATTGGCTTGGCACCATCATTCATTTAGATTTAGATGTAGGAAAGTCCAGTGTCACATGAAAATAGTTTTCAATCATAAGGGTAACCAATTCTTTCTGTTGTTTAATTTTTATCGCAGATATTACAACTCAATGTTGTTTGTTTTTTATAGTTGGCGAAAAAAATATCACATGCGGGAATTCACCTCCGGAGATTTACCTGTCATTTGGTTTATGTCTCATTGAAATCGGTTTTGAAACAAGTAAGTAATCGGTCCAACAAAAAAGTATAAACATTAATATTTGCGCAAGATATTTGTACGCGAAGTTGACTTATAGTACTTTCGTTGCAAATGCCCTTAAAAAATTGCAATTGTCATCGGGAAGTTGCACCGAAACCCAGTAGCAAATGTTCCTTAATCTTGTAAAGAATATTGGACATGAGATCCTATTTCCGATAAGCACTTCAATCACTTCACGACTAATAGACAGAAAAAGTGAGTTTCTAAATAAAGTGCATTCACGCACCCAAGTGTTTAGCAAATCAAAGCGCTGACAAAGCGACAATGAGCGCTAGGTTTGTACTTGCTTTTGAGTGATTGTGTTTTTGAAAGCATGTATCAGTTTAGTGGTGGCTCTTTGACTCCGATTCATTCGATTGTCAACTGATATTCTAGTGGATTTCTAGTTTATGTAAAACGTCAACTAGATTTGTCTGTACTGGGTATAGGAACTCGTTGAATAGTCAACTTGAATTGTTTTTGTATGATCGCTATTTATTTTAAATTTTCACACTGCGTCAACTGAGTTATTGTAAGCAGGCAAAATTTCCTTAACTATAGTATGTTGGCTACGCCTCCATAAACGTCAAATGGTAAAACTATTCGCGTGACCAATCTAGGTCAATAAAAACTGAAATAAATCAAGTCAGACTTACTAGAAATTCAAACGTAGCCAATGTCTTCTTAGTTGTTTGCAATTTAATTTTGCCTATTAACTTTATTTAATAAGATTTAGAAATTAGTTTTTTAATGTTTTTTCTCGATGCAATAAAAAAAAGTGTTACAAAGATGGTAGTGGTGAGTGGTGACCCGGACATGATTTGAATATTGAACACGGAACTTCATAAATGATAATAATTCTAATTGCATATTTAAACCCGATGAAGGTGGCTTTACACCAGAAAAATGTATTTTACCAGTATAACTGCAGATGGATGTTAGTAAAACTTTGCAGTATAAGTAGAATAATAAATAAATTCTACTTAATCTGAAGAAAAACAGAAAAAATAGACTTGAAAAATATCTACAACACTTGCAGTGGCACTTTAATCAGCCAGAAATCTATTTCTTCATATTATTTGTAAATAAATAGTTTTTAACCACCGTATTAATAAAAAAAAAAACGCTATCCGCTCTCTAACACGTGTTTTAGCTGGCAGACGGATAGTGACCCTATCCGTTTGTTAACTTTTCTTATTAATAAACATATTCCATCTACATATTAGCTCTTTATCACCTAACGCACGACAGCACTACACGGAATTGTACTAAACATTCTAGTACATCTGTCATATTTCGTTTTTCAAGCGGTTGTTGCGCTCAGAAATTCACCGATTCCCTCTCAGATTCTCTCTTGTAGAATGTTCAGATGTCATGCGTCATTCGAATATTGATGTCTTGTCATTTGAAAATTATTTATGTTCCCAGGATATATTTTATATTTAATTATTATTCGAAATGTGAACCCAAATTTATCTACACAAATTTCCAAAGGCAGTGGCTTAGTGGTTAGTGTGTTGGACTACTAAGCGAGGGGTCCAGGTTCGAGTCCCGCAAAAACCCAAATTCCAACTCAGGATTTTTTTCACTGCGCCACCTCTCGCGAACGTCTGACAAACATCCGAGAGTATAACTGTCATGAAAGAGCTTCTCAATTAGCCATTTGGAATCGGCATTGGTTGCGAGAAGCTAGGCCTAGTTTCCCTACGGACCTGTTGCGCCAAAAATTATATTTAAAAAAAAAATTATTTATAATATTAACAAAAACCTTAACTTTTGGTATTCGTAACACCGAAAAGGATTCGAGATTTTGTAAAGTCCATCACCCTCTCTGAGTTAAAAAGTTATCCGCTCTCTATACGCCGAATTCGGTGAGTTAAGTTATCCGCTCGTTTTTAAATGTCAGTGAAACCAAACACACGTTTATTAATAGGAATTTGAAGCTAACATGTGTGTTAGTGCTAATTAGCCGCTGTTCGTCGTTTATTAATAAGGGGGTTGGTATTTTTTTATTTTAGAACATTTTTTTAATTTTGCCCTTTCTGCTTAAAAGAGATGAGATAGAACGCCCTATTATATTCAAAAATGCTTGTATATTACTCCTCAATAATAATCCTTTTTTTATGTCCTGCTATAAAAGCGGGCAGGTTTTGGACAAATCTATTTGTTAACTTCGTCGCTCTTCGATAGAAAAGAAAAATTTTAAAAAAATTAAATCATTGCAAAGCAACGTCGCTTACCAATATTGTTCATCCCTCAGCGACTATGGATACAACGCTACGATTTCATATATGTTTTCCTTTTTTTTGCACCGCTCATTTCGTTGCCCTAGTCTTACGTTACGTTACCGCTTGCGAAATATTTTTCGTTTCGTCTGCAGCAGGATCCCAGCCAAGTGAAAGAGTGTATATCATACTATTTCATTTTTATTTAATTTATTGCTTTCTATAACTTTTTTTATATATAATATTTTACATTTTAATTTTTAAAAATTAAAATAATACAATAAAACAACGCTTTTGTACCGGTAGGGGCAGACAGAGTGAAAGAGCACAATTTTAGTGAACCAAAATGGGTTCCAATACAGAAACTTGAGGTAGTCCAGGACTGAACAGCTGGTCTTAGGTTATGGATCAATCACTGTTCAGTCTTCAAGATATATTTCAAAGGTAAAGTCGAGAGAAAGGTCACAAAATCTAACTTTTACGAGTTTCCTCATAACAAGGTAATATGGTTAAGTCTAACAGATTCACTTGTAATGTCAAAAATTATGTCAATATTGTCCTCTGCTGAAAACGGAACTATGTCCGATTTTAAGGAAAAAAACTGGTAAAACTGTTAGGGCATCCAAAGCAAGAAAAACAGCCAAATGCAGGAAAACCAAAGCCTTGAAGACTCCAAGAGCAGTAACAGGCTTGAAGCTAAAACTACTATTTTCCACGATTCGAACACAAAGTACAGCTTAATTTGTGTAGGGGAAACTCAAAATTAAATGCAATAGTTGTAAAGAATCATTAGCAATGAAAAATTTGTGCTGAATATCAATAACATTAAGACAGAAGCATAACTTCTAAGTAGATATTATCCCACAACCCACACCTCATAGGGAAGACTGTTATATTTGGTTTTGGTTTTAGAAAAACGTTTCGATTTGCAACTGATTTCCAAGTCAAATCGTACGATCTCAATCACAACTTTCCGAAGCCATCCAGAAAGCTTCTTCTATGCAGCATGCCGGGTCAGCCAAGCAGTTACAAACGGCATCGAAATAGGAAGTTCAGTTTGAAACCCAAAAACAAGTACGTTTCCAGCTCATACATTAGAGAGTTGTCTTTCAATCCTTTAAGAAAAACGAAAAAAGTTCGGGCCCACTTCAGAAGAACGAGAGGTTTTCCTTTTTTAAATTCGCTCTACTGTTGAGTCCGGTATAGGTTTCTGCGCTAGACTAGACCGTACATAGTACAGCCTTCGGTAAGCTTCAAATGCGTGGTGAACATTTTTGTTCTTTTCAATGCACTCACACTGCACTTAACCATTTTTTTTTTGTCTCTGGCTGGATACAATCAATTTTCTGATTCTAGTCTATAGAGTAGGTACATCACAAATAGTGTGATCGCATTTTTTCATTTCCCTCCAGCTCTATTGTCCAACGGATTCCGCATGCCACTTCCAATTCAAACCATCAATTATCATTTATCTATTAGTGGTTCGACACACCGACTACACTCCACCACTCATCGCCAAAAGCTGGAGCATGTTAGGGAATTACATCCAAGTGGCATCCCTTTGCCATGCCACTAATGAAGAAGGATATTCCTGCAATCGTCGCTTGACTGACATTTAGTATTCTCCATTGATGGCGCACATCAATTAATTAATAGCTGTCAGGCGTATGTTGGCAACCTAGTTGTTGCATTTGTAATTGAGTTAAGCTCTATGCCGGACGTGCAGGATTACATCATTTGACGGACTGACTACTACGTTCAGTTCCACTTGATTTCGCTTTGAAGGATTATATTCAAAAAGGGCTCTATGCCAATTTCCAGGCCATTATCATTCATTATCATTCCCCGTGAGGCATTTTTCTCCGGCACATCCTTCAAACTTCAAATTCATTCATCACATCACAACCACCCACCATGTACATGCGGGGAAGGATCCTAAAAATTCGTGTGGAATTATAATCGAATAACCTGCCATCATCGGAGAAGAAACGAAAACCACTTATCATCTTATCACGGTTCAGAGCGGAGAATTTACTGTCGCTGCTCCTGGCACAAGGATCGGCGAAAATGCACAAAAAATGACACAAAATGAAAAATTCGAAAATTATGATGCGATTTACTATTACAAAGCCCCACATACATCCTGGGGTACTTTGAGTATGTCTGTGTGTGCAAAGTGGTTCGCAATTCAAGTTGCTGTAGCACTCTTCTCTACCACTAATCGATTTTTCCACTTGGCGCTCCTCCGTGGTTTTTGCGGTGAATGGATTCTTCGCAATCGCAATTCAAATGGTTGCAGCCGAGTATGGGGAGACGGACAAGAAGTACAGCGTCTGTCTGTATACACACTACATAGAGTCCTTTTGTTAGTTGTTACTCTGTCAGCGGGTTCGTCTGGTTTTCTTTGCCAGGAATTAAAAAAGCGAACAATTTAAGGATAAAAGCTGCTGACTACGACTGGATGTATGGAAGAATGGATGAAGGAATGAATGTGGGTCGTGCAGTATAGTCTGGTCCATTGTCTAAACTGTTGATAGTCGGTAATTAATCGGATTAGATGCTGAAGGATTATTCGAGGGTGAAATGGACAATTAGGATGGATTTTAACGGGAGACTCTATTGACTTGCAGAAGTTTATACAGAGAAAAATCCCTTGTGTTGGCAAAAGTTGAGCGATAATAATTAGAGACAAGACGCAGATGTGTGTAAGCTGCGTTGATCTTTGGTACAAGTAGACTAACGCGTATTGTCTGGATGTATAGGCATAAGCTTTGGGGTACAAAATGATTGGCAAGCCAAGGGCACACCATCTTTGGGATCATATAGCTTTCGAGCTGGGGTAGTAATTACCAATTGCACAATATCCTTTTAGCTGTTTTAAATTTGTGATGCGATGCGTAACGAAAAATGAAACGTCTTAAGAGGCATCGCGAATAATTGTAAAAAAGACTGAAAATGTTCTTGAGTGGGGTACTAAGACCCCCACGACTTTGTAGTTGATGATGACTACCCGGTACCTTTATAGCTTGTGAGCTGTGACACATGGCAAAAATTTCCTTTTTAAGGTGAGAATGCATGCTCTGTAATAAAAGGGTATGCAATGCCAAGTATCCAACTGTGAGCAGTCAATGTCTTGCCACCCGAAAAAACGGTCATCAAATTTAAAATCAAACACTGAGAAGCAGCATCTTGACCTGGGGATAAAACGCCAGTGTTGGAGTACCTAGCGAAATTCAGACGCAACTTGACGAAGAGCTCTAAACAGGAGATACCTTGAAAAAGCTTTAAAGATATGAGGCAGATTTTTATTTGGGGAGCAAATCCAAAAAGCTGTGCCCCTGAGTTATGCACAATTTTCTGGCCTATTTTGTTAGTCTAGTCTAGTTTACTTAGTCCATTTTTGACTTAGCTTGGTAAAATTTTTTTTAGAACTTATATGGATCAGAATTTTTGCGCAAATTGAAAAGTTTAGCAGAAAGCCTAGACATGGTTCCGTAAGACTCGTCTCCATAAATGCGGTCAATTCGCCCCATAAAATTGATGCGAGTAACATGGGTATTCGAGATTGATGCAAGACATTTCCAGTGATTGTCCTTGCGATGTATTACTTCTCATAAAAAAAAGTATGTAAATCCACCCACCCGGATTCGAGATATAAGGTCACACCCAAAAGTGAAAGATATTTATTTTCATCAAAATCGTAAGAGCGGCTTTTGTGAAATTTCTCAGACAAATAATGCAATGTTTAGTGCGAAAAATATATTTTCCTAGCAATTTAGATAAAAACTGGGTAAAAAATATTGTTCGATGTAAGCTTTACTTGTTTTTTAATGTTCTATCGAAAACGGTGTTTTCGAGATATGAGCAGTTTTTAAAATAAGTCTTTTCGGTGATTAGAATGGAGAATTAAGGACGATGTAATTTTGGAAGCATAAATTTTCCTCTAAGTATGCATTTTGGTCAAAATCATTGTTACCATTTTAAAGAATACAAAAAATACATTGTACGATAATATATAGAACAATGTAGTTCTCTATTAAGCTATAAAAGACCACATTACCCTAGAAATTAGTTTTTGTTAAAATCGTATGGACCGTTTTCGAGATCTGTCAAAATTTGGAAAGTATTGTTATTTGATTTTTTAGCCAAAAACTGGATATGCAGTCATGGTAGCCTCACCTACTTAAGCTTAAATATAAACTTTGGTTAAAATCGTTAGAGCCGTTTTCGATCAAATCAAACTGGTACGAAAATTTTATATGGGAAGAACCATTAATATTGAGGTTACCTTGCAAAAAAAAAAAAACTTCCCCGAACTGTAAGCTCATAAACTCCAAATCCGAAGTTGCAACGAAATCCGCGCAGCCGTTTAGGCTGTAGGCCTGATGATTTTTTCATCTCTTCAGGGCTCAGAAGTTCAATTTAGAACAAAGTTCTTGTGATTCCAAATAGGGTTGGACACGCACATTGCCTCTTTTTGAGGCTCGGGCCCCTTTTTATATCCTCTTTTTGAAAATTTTCAGCGGATATCGTGTGCTCATCTGTTTCGTCTTCTTCAAGACACAACCGACAAAGTGAGCAGCCGGTTGAATTTATTTTATTTAAGTGATATCGTAGGTTGTGATGTCCTGTGAGGAAACCAGTCAGGTTTTTGATACCATACCTATTTATATTTAAGATTCTGTTGGCATCTTTTTTCAACGGCTGTATATCACGCTTAGCTTGTCATAGACCTGGGATATTCTCCCAATATGAAATACATTTCGTGTGTTCCCGTCTTTTATTGGCTAGATTTATAGACGATTTGGGAGTATAGCAGAAGGGTTCAGGTTCAGGTCCTGTGAAGGGAGTTTTAGAGCCCATTCTGGCCATTTCGTCGGCTTTCTCGTTCCCCTCAAAGCACTCATGGCCCGGTATCTGCAAAAGTTTGGTCTAATTCGTAAGTCCAAGCATTTGAAGAGCGTTGAAACGGCTTTGTACCGACTTGGAGTTGATGATAGGCGAGCTAATACCAGCGTTGTATTTGTGACTAGCACATTCTTGGATAGCGTGAAGTTCTGCCTGGAACACGCTTGGGCTAACCTCCATCGATATAGAGATATTATGGTTAGGTCCGTGAAAACCAGCACCCACTCCATTTTGGAACTTTCCGTATACCACTTAAGGTCATTTTGGCAAGTAGGTGGGCTATTCTATTACTCGCCCATGCTTCTCTACGAGGGATTTTTTCGTTTTTAGAAACATAAAGTCTTAGGGAGGCGGTCTTTTATCGCGCAGATCATGTGAAGTATTTGAACTTCAAAGAACAAATCATTTAACTCAGGATGATCGCTGAGAGTTGTTAAAAACAAAAATTGCTTAATTGGGTTGTTAGAAGTTATAAAACCAGTTGATGAACTCATTCAATTGCTGAAACGACTCGCACGCCTATACTTGATCAACTAATCTGACGTTTAGCAACTGATCTTAAGAAACACATAGAACGACTGAAGACCCCAACCCCATCCAACAGTAACGATAGGACTTGCTGGCTTTTATTCAACTCACTTCGGTCACTGAACGCGATGCACACGCCCAACGAAAAACTTTCTGAGGAACGCCATAAGCAACGATCTTCAATTGTGGTTGAACAGAGTTGAAAGCTAAGTATATGTATATTAAGAGTTGAATTTAAAATTGATGAACTCCGCACATAATTTCCAATCGGCGTTGGGGAGAGTGATGTCAGGTTTAGTTGTCGCAGTTGAGGGGGGGGGGGGGGGGAATTATTTTATCCATTCTTTTATTGTAATAGTTGCTTTTGTTAAAAATATGCATTGAATTGAATTGAGTTGAATTGAAATTATTATTGTGAATTTACGAAATAAATGAAGAAATTGGTAAGTGCAATTAGTATGTGGTACTCGTAGATGGTATAAAAAGGATGGTTCGGAGAGAAAAAGCCGAAGACAAGCGGCCCCGGACAAAGATCATGGAGTTGAACGGATTACGGCCAAATTTAATTACATACACTTTGATTACGGCCTACACGTCGGACTACAGCCAAATTTAACCAAATAGTCGTTGAGTAGTATAGTTAAATTTGCCCGTACTCCGACCTAATACATTTTATAATGTATTTTTAATTGGCGGACTTTTCATTTAATTTTACGTAATTTTGCTTGAAGTTTTTAGTTGATGTGTGGATTTCACAGAGAAAATCCAAATGTAGAATTTATTCAAAGTTGAATTTGCAAGAACTCTTGCGAAAAACAGGCGTCTTCTCTCCGGCGGATCAGTAAGCACACCTTCCGCCGGCTTGAGCGATTTCTGGTAACCCCTTGTTTAAATGAAAAACAAACCGCTCATGCAATTTTAACATGTCCCTAAAATTGTTGGTCTTATAGTATATAGCATTGTTAATAGTATCCATAGTCGAAAGCAATCCTTTCAGAGACACGGACATTTGAATCCGATTTATCGCTCAATTATTTTTAGACCATTCTTACTTCAATGTCAAGGTAATTTGCCATTGTCACATCGAACAATCGCACCTTAAGCCACCGTCAGACATTGCAAAGATACGTATCTTCCTCCTTCGTGGCCATTGTTTTGCAATCTCCATTCAGAACTACTATAGCAACACTATACCATACGTTTGCTTTGAACCTATTCATGTCCATCCTCTGTGTGTATAAGGAGATGCTATATACCAACAAACCCCTGTACAAAGAGGGAATTGTTTTCATCCTTTCGGCTCATGTTTTTGTCATAAGTCCTTCCCAAATGGCATGTGCAGCAGCAGCAGCAGTGTCAGTGGCAGCAGGAGTGCCACCACAAGCCAACAACCAGAACACTCTGTTATCTAAGACTCTACAAATGGCAAGGATGTACCCATAAGTCGTATCTCGACGGAATGGAAGTGTATGTATATTTTCTTGGAGCTACAAGACAATCATCTTAGGGGTTCAAGTTCCTTCCTAAGGATGATATCGATCTTTCTACCATCAATATATATGAAATTGATGTTCCTCTTCCTTCCGATTGGTACATACATATAAATATGCATATATATAATATAGAAGAACCTACTCTATAGAGTGTGCGTCTTCATCTGGTACGTGTGTCGAATGGTCGGCTGGAACTCGAGAAATGGTAGGCATGTGACATGACTACCATTATCGGAGACACATGGAACTCTCCGTGGCGAAGCAGGAAAAAATAAATGGAAGAAAATAAATTTAAAGGATGTGTCTGGGGGCGGCGTAGGAGATGACTTTTGTTTGAAAGTTGTTCGGTGTCTTCTTTTTTTTTTTTGTCGCCTTTTTCTTTTCTTCCTGTTTGTAGTCCTTTCTTGGTGGAACTTTAATTAAATGAAAAGACAAAGTGGATAAAAGGGGATGCGAACGCAAAAGAGATTTACCGCCGCCTGCGAGTGGGTGGTCTCTCAGTGGAATTTGCTGGTGGAGAAGAGTGTTGGAAACTATGCGGATCATCATTAACTGACTGAAAGGAGGAAAAGCCATTCAGCCTCAGAGATGAATGATGAGAGTGACAAAGGAACAAATGAAATGACATTTGATTGTGTCTTTAGCCCTAGGGAGGAGGTTGTGCATAGTTATTTTATTTGTTTTCTTGGTTTTATGACGGCGCAGTTGAAGACGTTTTCGTGTTATTTCGGGATAGAGTTTAACAACTGTCAAGGTGCGCAGAGGTGAAGTTAATGATTAACTCCTGTATGGCCAGGTGCACCGTTCGTGGACCACTGCCGGGGTTAGGTAATTGGAGGGCTTTTACCACAAAGAGTTCTGTTTCAAAAATGGTTTGGAAACTTTTGAAAGACAACATTTTAAGGTTGCAACTGAATCGGAGTGGGAAAATGCAGCGCGATGTCGACATGCCTTCGGCTATCTAAGAAAACTTGCTGTAACAACTCTGGTTTATAGCCTATTCAAAAAAGGTCCTGTAAAAGATCGATAGGTTAAAGTCAAAAGTGCCTCTTATGGGGGCTGATCTTGAGTCTCACTTGAGTCTCTCAATATCCACTCCTACTCTAATGACTGTCAGAGGTGTTGCTAAAGTAATGGGGCAGAAACATCTGCTGGGAAAGGTCATTCGAGGTAGCAGAAGTGAGAGAAAAAAGGAGACATCAACATCCGACGATTGTTCGGTCATCAACCACCCTAAAAAAATAAACACCAGTTGATAAACCTCTGCAAAAGGTTTGTGTTACAAAATCACGTTATTTGATGAATTAGAAGAGGCCTTTCAATATTTGAATGAGTTGACAATCTAGACGCACGAGGTGTTCGAGGCTGTTCAACTATTGAATAAGTTGATCAACTAGATGAGAGGCTGTTCAACAAATAAATGAATTGGCCGAGAAGGTGTAGGAAGCTCTGGTGAAGGGAAATGAAGATATCATTTCGAGCGCAGCGGGCTTTGGACGGACTTTAACGAAGGGAATTTAACAGCGAGCCCTGCAGCAAAACAGGCCGTCAGAAGAGTGCAATTTCACCAACGACTGACGGTAGCAAGAATAAGGTGGCGACATTGATGGCAGCACATAAATCGGTTGATACAGAGGCAGTGATTTCACCCCAAAAAACCAGACTTTACCACCCTGATACCTATCGTGTTTTGCGGCGACAAAAAGGAGACCGATTACCCAAAAAAAATGTTTTTCTCCCCCTTTCGGCTTTGCTGCTGTTACTTCATGAAATTTGCATGACGGGCGACATGCGATTGTGCATTTGTTCTATATGCGCCTATACGAGTACATACACATGTGGACTGCTGTGGTTGTATCCACGAGTATATCTATATATATGCTGCTATAGTCGTATCCCCTTTTTTCTTCGTCGGCAGGCAGGCGGCCAGCACCAAGGGATTGAAGAACTGATGATTAACAAATCCTTAGCCCGCCGTCATGTTGCTGCTTGCATGACAAACTCCTATGGGACACAAAGCAGAACACTTTTTGTCCTCAGTTCCTGCGTGTTTCTACTTTCGTTCGTACTTGTACTTTGCAAATAATTGTGGCCCCAATGCATTTCGTCCCTTTTAAAGTTCACCCCGTGCGTGTTACTTATTTCGCGTGCGTGTATATTACATATATGCATTGAATCAAGTGGCTGGATTTTTTTTTTGATAAATTATCTAGGTACACTTGCAGTGTCACTGGGGTGAAACGGACACGTGCTCAAAAACTCGAAATTAATTTAATTGAATTTTTTTTTGCCACTGCACTCCGTGATGCACTCTGTAATGGGATCCATGCGAATTATTGATGACGGCGCATAAATAAATAAATCAAACTTCGACTGCATCCCAGACCGACATATGTGAGGGATGCCTTCAATTTTTAATTATGACAAACGGTGTAAAATGCTGCGGCAACTTCACGTGCGTTACACGTAAGAGTGATTTACAAATTCGTGCACTTGTACCCGACGGAATTGGATGGATGGAGTGTGACAAATGTATAACCGGGGGAAGCGTGTAGGGCCGCTTTTAAAGAGATCTAGAAAATGCATTTGAAGTGCATGAAAGCTTTTTGTAGAACAATTCGACTTGAGACACACTTTGGCAGGGCGGCGCGTGGCGACCAACTCACGCATGTCATGTGGAATGGTGCGACATTTCTCAATTTATTTCAATGTCGCAGGGATTCGTTGTAAATTAGAAATAAAAGAAAAGTGCACGACGAAACTTCATTCAATGTCGTCCTAGGCTAAGGCTAACGTAAGGGTCAAACACCCTTAATGCCCAGCAGCTTCGACTCAACTAAGTTGGATAGATCTTCCACAATTAAACACGAAAAGATAATTATCTTGCAACAAGGGCTTAAGCAATCAACGATTATCCTGTTGTAAGCCATTTCTTCTTCTTTGGAAGTGCGACAAAGTTTCAAGTTGCACAAATCAGCCATCCTCCCGAAATTAATTGAATCTACGAGTTCCCATAACACACCAAACACACGTCCATAACTACAACTTTTCGCCACCCTCTGCACAATCACACCGCACAACCATACACAACCGCAGCCCAAGGAGGAGATTTTCATGCGCGTTACTCCCCATTTCACCGATTCAACTTCCGACAAAATACACACACTAATTATGTTAACGCGAAACGTGACATTCGAGACCTTCATGTGTGTTCTTGGCCCCAAGATGCGATGCGAGCACACAACAAACACACTATACGAGTATAAGGATACGCGCCGCTTATGTAATAAAAATCTATCGTAAACTTTTATTTTTGGTAATTTTACCACCACCCAGTAACAGCAGCGTTGTCGTCAAGACATCAACTTCCATGAAGGCGGTGCGGAAGCACCTTATCCTTTCTTTGGTTGTGGTTCTATTTTTTTTTCTGCCTCCTTTGCTTTCCTTTTTCCGAGAAACATCAAGACGTCTTAAAGACGGTATCCTGGTGTTCGTTGGGTGGATGTTATTTCTGATGCAATAACATTGTGACAGTAGCTACATTTAGACGGTATTTTTATGATTGGCGCAAATAGCTTTTGACGGAGCTGGGTTGGATGGTTGCATACACCGTTTTCGCCGGAAGAAGTGCAATGAACCGACTTTTATTATGAGTGGTATATTATGTCGTTAGTCTGGAGAGAAAATAATTTTTTAGACACACGACTAATATGAACCAACACCTATACGGCCGCAGAGAAGGCAAGGTTGTGGTTGGGGTTTTCGTTTTAATCGAAATTGATCTGTCAAAGGCAGGAGCAAGTAAGTGATGTTAGATGGGTGGAAGACATTATTTTTTAAAATACTGATTGGAGTGCCAATTAAGGGGGAATGTGTTTGAAATGAACTTCGTTTTGTTCAAGTGAGGACTCCCCACTTTTTTTAACTGAGAAAACAGGCACGGAATAGGCTTAAAATGATTTGCAAATGTTCCAAAATATTTGAAGCGCGAGCTTAATGTCTGAAATGTTCGTGGTGTCCCGTCAGAATGTGGCGTCAGAAATGACAATTTTGGTATGCAGAATAAAGAGCTAATGTTTCAAAATGTTCACCAAGAAATTGAAAACCGACGTCTGGACGATATCGTATTCGAATTTTTGACTTTTTGAAATATAATTGCAGACCCTTTTTTTTGCTCATTTATAAGTGGTTTTAGTTGCTTCAACAAGGGCTTCCGCTGCTCTGCAGATTGATGAGCCCATCGGTCGAAAACTGACTTTCTGATCGAAAGGGTCTGCAATCTACCAAAGGAGATCACCCTATATTGGAAGATGCTCTTATTTTTGGAAATGGCCGCCAATGTCAAATCTGTTTTTACATTTGTGGACTAGACAGATGTAGATACACTCCTCAAGAACGCGGAATAATTGTGTCTGTCGATTTTTCAATCAAAATCATAATGAGCGATGAGGCTCATTTCCACCTCAGCGGGTACGTGAACAAGCAAACCTATCGCTTCTGGGGCGAAAATGCAAGATTAATGCACGAGGAGCTATTACACCCGCTCAAAGTTACTGCATGGTGCGCTGTTCACGCTGGAGGAGTCATCGGGCCATTTGAGAACGCCGCTGGTCAAACGACAAAAGTGGACCGCGCTATAGGGCCATGTTGACCGAGTTTTTTCTGCCGCAATTGGACGAATTAGGACTGGAGTACATCGTGGACGGAGCTACGGCACACACTGCGCGAGCCACAACCGATATTCTGAAGGCGCGGTTCCCGGGTCTCGTTTTGGCGATTTGCAGTGGCCCGCAAAAGCGCCCGATTTAACCGTTCCAGACTTTTTTGTGGGGTTTTTTGAAGTCCCGTGTTTAGTGTTTACGTGAACAAGCCCGAGACCCTAGAATCCATCAAGGACAACATTCGACACGAGTGCGAGAATCTGTCGCCCGAAGTCCTCGCCGAAGTGATGGAAAATGCCATAAAACGAGCCCGTATGGCAATCAATTGTGAAGGCGCCCATCATCTTCTCGAGTTGACCAATAAAATTCTAAAGGTTCAAATAAACATAAGCAAAAAACAGAATCCAAGTTTTTGATTTAGAAAAAAAATGAGAGCCAAACAACTTCGTTTCAGTTTTTAAAACGAGTCTAAACGACACGAAAACACCACGAAAACGACTTCCAACCGTTAAGTTGTTGAAACAATCACACCTTTTGCAATATTCAGCGAATTCAGCAGATCAGCTGCCCGAACAAATGTCACAATCACAATTCAAGGGCCCAGCCCATAGAAGCCGTCGCGTCGTGTCGTCGAATTGCCGTAATTGACGGAACGAGTTGGCCCGTAGAATCCGTCGCATACGGTGACAGGTAGAGTGTTTAAGTACTCTATAATTATTTGTCCCAAGAAAGGTGGTAATTTTTCCCTTTCCAACGTACTCAAATTTCCTTCTAAATAATTCCCTTGATAGGTATTTTTTTGTGAAAAAAATTAACATTTAAAATTAAAATTTATGTTGTATACGGAAAAATAATCACATTAAATAACCTTTCGTATAAAAATCGCAGTTTGTTAATTATAATTTGGTACTAGAAAAAGTTGATATTCAAAATTCAAAAAATGATTTAAAAAACTATTTTATTTACATTCATGTGGTGATTATCATGGTGAAATGTAGATACTTAACTCCGTTTCACTTGAATAGCACACAATGCAAACTGCGATTATTCTTTTTATATTATTATTAATAATAAAGCCAGGATTTGTTTTTAATTTTTAGCTGCAAGTATATAAGTTAATCTCATAGAAAAAAGTTAAATTTCATTCAAATGCCCAACACGTTCTCAAAGCCAAGTTAGAAAAGAAAAATACTGAAAAAATACGACTTGTTTCTTATTTCACATGAATAGCACACTTCATGATATTTTATTATTAAGTAGGTACACTTAATAATATTTTAAGTATACCTATGAACAAATACTTATATACATACTAATATGAATTTTAAAGAAAATTTAAAAATATTTAGTAATGGGTGGAGCCTCCCTTGTTTAATATTTTCTCATAGATAATGTTTGGTATTGAATCATACAAACTTTTTATATATTCAAGGGAAATTAAAGTCCAGACTCGTTGAATTGCTTCGATTAGCTCAGTTTTGGTTGAAAACTGCTTTCCCGACTCATAAACCTTCCGCACCAACCATCCCCAAACATTTTGTATAATATTAAGGTCCGGCCAGTATGGCGGCCAGCTCAAAAGTGTGACATATTTGTACTCGATCCACGATTTTACCACACGGGCAGTGTGTATAGGAGCATTATCGTGTTGAAAAGTCCACGACAGAGGCCCAAAGAGATCGTCAAATGACGGAAAAGCCTTCTCTAGAACATTTACATAAGTTTTAGAGTTCATGTTTGTTGTTAATATTTGAAGCTCACAGACTCCATAATATGATATGGCCCCCCAAACCAACCCAAATAATGGAAGCCATCAGGACCCTCCAAATCAAATTTTTTCTCATCTGAAAAAACAACTCGGTGCCATTCTTCGTTCCATGACATGTTCGATCGGCAAAATTTTAATCGCATTTCTTTACGTTGAGGGGTTAGTGGTGTTTTTTTTTTAGTTTAAGATGTTTTATGTGTTTTGCTTTCGAAATGACCCGCCAAACAGTTGTTTTACTTGCTTGGACTCCTGATTTTTCTTTAATTTTGGCTAATTTCTCTCTTTAGGCTTTTATTTTGCCTTGTTCCTCGCCCGTTAAAGCTTTACCGCGGCCCATTATAATATTAAATTAACACAATGTTGTAAAAATAATAATTTAATTTAGCTTTGATCAATAATTCAAAACTTGCACTGAGTAAATTAACTTTCAATCACGATGTGCTATTCAAGTCAAACACGAAATTAGCATCAATTATACACAACCCTAAAAGAAAACAGCAGAAAACATAATAACGTTATATTTCCAGTGCACCAATTTTTTTTTACGAAATTTGAAATGAAGATAAAGACAAAACGAACAAACACAATAACAAAGAGGAAGAAGAATATTTATTGATAAGCAAAAAACAACAAATATATGAAATGTGCTATTCAAGTGAAAAGGAGTGTATTTTGATGAAATTGGAGGAGAACATTTTTTGTCAATGTTTTCTTTTTTAGATTTTTCTTTTTCCCACGGAAGGCTTTTCGGACATCGAAATTCCCAAAAAAAAAAAAAAAAAGGAAGATATCCCACAATATAAGAGCACTGGTGACAGCCAATGACAGTTTCTCTCACGCGCTCAATATTTCCACCAATAAAAGGGTAAAGTACAAACTACAAAGCAGCGTTGCCGCTGAAAATTTTCAAAAAGGGGACAAAAAAAGGGGCCCGAGCCGAAAAAAGGGGACTCTACTAAAAATACTAAGAGAGCAAAAAAAAA
This sequence comes from Cheilosia vernalis, assembly GCA_949126925.1. NCBI lineage: Eukaryota > Metazoa > Arthropoda > Insecta > Diptera > Syrphidae > Cheilosia > Cheilosia vernalis. The sequence goes on along the minus strand of OX421361.1, from coordinate 12,495,815 downwards.
AAAAAAAGGAAACAGAGCAACAAAGGCATTTATTTTTACAAAAAAAAAAATTATTTATTTATTTCGAAACACTTTCTTCCATATGTTTACGTCCTTTTGCGTTCAATAAATAATAAAATCTTAATTAAACTGAAAAGGGGCCATTATGATCATTTTTCAAAAAGTGGGGGCCAAGGGTCCCGAAGCTCAAAAAGGGGCTATTTGGACCATAAAGGGGCCAAACGTCAACCCTGCTACAAAGTAAACCTACTTTATCTATGGGTTGGGCCCTTCCCAACTTAAAACCGTTTCCTACACTTAATTGATGGGTTGATATTATTTTAAAATGCTCTGAATAAATTTTATTTGTTAAATAATGCGATCGAAATTTGTTTATGAAATAGTTTACGTAGAAGTTTCATGAATACTGTCTCACAGCTGAATGAAACGTCAAACGAAAACAAGTTGGTGTTCGGTGTGAATGCATCGACGAGCTTTCGACGAAAACACGGTTTTCGGTTCGGTGTGATTAGGGTATTACGTAAGTATTTCACAAAATGAAGTAGGTACTAATCGTTTAATGGAGGTCCCCGTACGCCAGATAAAGCTTTTAATTTCAGAGTCCTTTAGCGCACAAATTGCTCGCTACTGACTTGGTTAACCTACGGAATAATTTCCACCATCTGTCAATCACACTACACTACAACTTTACTGCAGTTTTTCAGTTTCTTTTCCCCAATTCTGTACTCCAACAAAAAAAGAAACTAAAGTACTTCCAAGCAGACAGCCTTTCCCAATTTCGTTCAGCCAGTAAGTGTGCCTTAAGCACTTCTTCACTCTTGAATCCATTTTCACATTTTACTATGATAATCATCCGCCTCGAGTGCTTAAATCCGCGTCTATACTCGCCAGCGCCGCGCCGTAATAATTTGCATAATTGACCCTTCAAGACCTATCAGAAAGACCCTTGCTGATGATGGCACGGCAGCCGCCATATGTTCGCGTTTCCAAGACACATCCCTTCTTCAGCTACCAAATTGAGTAGGATAATTGTGTTTCTATGTAAAAATAAGCATCCTTTGGGTTCCGCAAAGAAATAATGCAGCCAAAAGAGAGCAAAGAACAGAAGTCTTTCCTGCGGGGCCCGTCTTCAACTTCCACTATTCCTGTTGAACGTGCATCAGAAGGGAACTCTTCGTTAGAAAAATGAAATCTCCTTTCCTCTCCTTTGCGCGAAGTGGTTGCTGGTTGTATATCCTTAAGGACATCAGACTCAGAAGCCATCTCTTTTTTTTTTTTGTTTGGTTACTGATGACTGCCTCCCAACACAAATCGAACAACAGCCGTGGTGGAGGAACAACGCCTGTGTTACGACGGAGGCAGCGGAGGTTTCTTCCGTTTTATCGATATCTCGCAACTATCACCCACCGAAGCATTCCTCTCTTTAGCCTCAAGCCAGCGTGAGCGTAAATAATACCATCGTTCTATTTAAAGTTCATTTACCTTTTGTGTGTTTGAAGGAGATTGTGAAGAAGATTGTGAAAGACAAGAGAGGAGACGAGACTCTTAAAGCCTTCGGCAAGGAAAAAGATTTTTCGTTCTGTTATCTCTGCTATAGCCGGTCACACCCTTCATCAAGGTCCTTTCGATTTGGTTTTTCTTTTTGTTTGGTGCTGATTTTTCAGCTTCCAATTTTAAAGCGTTGACATTTTACTACTCCACTCCACAGCAGCAGCATTTTAATTCTGTAGAACAAATCTAATAAAACTCTCCCTCCCGACGGTCCTAAGAAGGGTTGTTACAACCTAATAAGGACCTTTTCTCTATACACGTTCCGGTAATTAATCGAATTTCAACCCTTTTAATTGTCTTTCAGATGGCGGTGCTTCTGGTAAAATGATGGCCAACCAGTTGCTTTATGTCCCACCGCCGACGCCGGTGTATCCGTATCTGCATCTGCCGGCGCTCGTTGGGGGAGTGTAAATTTGGTGATTTAGTGGCACAGGCAGGGTTTGTCAGCGGTATACGAGTGTACACAGTCGGATATGAGTTTTTGAGTGGGGATATTTGTGGTACAACTTAATGGGTTTTTAAGGATCTTGTAACAGTGCCTTAATGACGGTGCAATTGGGAGGATTTGGCACCACTCCCCCCTTTGGGATCAGAAAATTCGACCTAATTGGAAGTTAAGAGGTGAAATGCGATGGCGAAATGTTTGATTTACGGCTGAACGATGAGGGGGAGTGGCACATTATGTGCGCAATTGAACACAGGAGGTCATTGGGGAGAGAAGACCCACTTGGTGAATTTTATGACGGAAAATGTACTGACTTGTGTTTATGAATTAGGAAAGTACGACCTGCGAAATATGTACACAAAATTTATTTGTCTGAGAGTATGGAAGGACTTTCAAAGGATTTGACCGACAAAAGTCTTGGTCCAGACGAGCCGGCCCAAAGCGTTCTTACAAACCACCTTGATGTATTTACCTTAACAATTTGCCACGCTCATGGAGGGGTCAGTGACACCGTTCAGTACATCCTCCGCATAATTGTCATGCCTTTGGTAAGACACATTCCTACGCTCTTCGAAAATGTGAACAATTGACAGGCGATTTTTGAGTCCCCACCATAAGATCCAAAGCATTATTCCAGAGTTGACTACACTGCCCGAAGCTGGGTCGGCATTCTGTAAGGCGAAACGTTCAAACGTTTTCGTGAGCACGAAGAAATTGGCTTGTGTAACATATGGCCAATCATTCGTGCGCACGAAAACGTTTGATCGTTTCGCCTTACAGAATCTGGCCCCTGATCTGCTTTGAACTGCGAAACATGTTCGACAACCCGCCCATGTTTGCAGTTGCCGGCAAGAATATTCTCCACTGTTTATTTCCCCATTCTTTTCAATGAAAGTTTATGGACGTTTACGTTTACGACCATTATTTGCAGACACTCACAACTATTATATACGTGCGTCCGCCTAGTAACGAGTACATGCAACAATCCCACGTCTACCCAATTATCCAAACCACCCTCGCCCACAGACATCTAATTTAAATAAACGCAATCCTTCCTGAACACGAAATCAAAACAACAACGGCTAAACGGGTATAACCTTTATGGACTCTAAATTGAAGTGCAAAGCGATCGTCTTCAAATTGCCCTCATATGGCGCCCAGCTAAACAACTTCCAATAACCTTGTTACCCATTCGAAGACTCCTCGGCAAACAGTACAGCATAACAATTTAAAGGACATCTGTGCAGGGAAATCCTGACACGATTCATTTAATAAATTCCCATTCTCACATGATAATCACTTGAACATGTCGACACCTAATAGACCTGTGGAGCGCACGCATACCACCCTCACCACCCTCACCCGCTACTTCAATTTAAAACTGACAAAAGAAAATCAACAACAAGCAAAAAAAATCATTCCACGTGTCCTGTACACCCTTTCGCCGTAGGAGATTACGACGATGATTGCATATCATTATTTTATTTGCGTATTATCCCGAGCCTGTGGGTGGGCTTCTCTCGAAAATAAGATATTCGTCGCTATGCTTCATATACCTATGTATTTGTATATCCCCAGCCGCCATGTTTTAGTTACATCCAGCAAGCGAACGTAGCCTCCCGATGCCATACTTCCTCGGAGCAAATATACGTAATTATCAATTCGTATCGTGTCCTATTTCGTCTCATGAGAAATGTATTCTTATTATGTGACGTTCCCTTCCTGTGGCAGACAAGGACAGAGCTCCCGTTAGAGAGAGAGATGCCGATGACAACCAGTGATATATGTTCGACTTGTGTTGCCATGAAGTCTAACTAGTAATGGCAGGCTTATCGTTGACATCAATCTCATCCCCGGCGCACGCACACAAATACCGTTAATGTAGTTTCCATGCCATGTCGATGTCCTTTTGTAATTTCGATTGCATTATGCCTAACTAAAGATATATCCTTTGGATGGGGCATGTGTGATTATAGAATATCGGATCGAAGGATAAAATTAAATCTGAAGCGACTTTGTACAGAGATGGTTGACAGACGAGGGCGACAAGCCGTTTTCAGCAAATGGGCAAAAACAATAATTACAAATTAGAATGTTAACCTCCTACCCGTCCGGGGTTGCTGTTGTTGCTATGCCAAATATGGACGAAAGTTTTTCCATCAATTGACGAGGGGATAAACTGGGAAATTAAACTACACCAACTGAGACGTAGGAAGTTAGTAATCAAAATCGTTGTGGCAAATTGTCTACGACTGTGGGTGGATATAGTATCAGACCAACGAGAAGAAGTTACCAGATAGCAATTTAATGTGCGAATTTGTGAAGCACCATGCAAATGTACGCAGCGGGCTTAGTCGCATCACGATTATGGTGAAGGACATAAAGAAAAGCTTAAGTGGGATCTCCCTCACTCAATCTCTTGGATTGTCGTCTATGCAATATCGATTCGAAAACGTCAACAGCTTTCATCACGACTTCATTCCAAAGGTGCAAAGATGAGCTGAGGAACTTTGAGCTGCAGACAGGAAATTTGTCAAGACTGTCCCGTTGCCCATTTCGTCTTTCATCTTAGAAGTGCAAAAATGGGCTGAGGAACGTTGAGTTTCAGACAGGAAATTTGTCAAGACTGTCCCATTAAAAATTTATTCTTTCATGTTATATGCTTTGGATCCACAATTTCTTGCTCCATCAATTGACAGCTTTATGAGGTTTATTGCCTCAAAAATATTGTCTGCAATGCTACGAAATTTCTTAAATTTATCGCTTTGACGATATCGGTTTAGCTATTCAAAAAGTCTAAGCCCAGACTTCCTCGCTCGGCCATCTGACCGGGCACTCATTCTGTAACTTTTCAGACGGTTGTTTTCGAAACGATAGACCCTCAAAACTAGCAACTAAGTGCTAAAATTACAAAATCGAGAGCTTAATTCAGTTCATGTAATGGAAGCTGACGATATTCAAAAAAATTCGAGCAATATATAACTTTTAATGGTGATTAAAGTTTCGAAAACGATATCGTTCAGACCCTGCCCCCAGGCAAGGACCCACTATACCTTGATCATGTTCATATACGACACTTTTCCAAGTTCGTCACTGAATATATCGCGGGCTATTTTAGAGCTGCTGTTTCTTGAGCCATACATTTTATAAGACCAACTTTGAGCTAGGTATGGACTTTGTCTACCGTGGCACACAAACTCGGAGTGCGCACTGCGCGAGTGGAGCCAAAGATTCCGCGAACTATGGGAGGCGTACTGGTTAAGACCCCGATTCACCCCGAAGTGAAGTATTAGTATTTTATTTCACAATTAATTTACAATTAGGAAAATATATTTTTATAACAATAATGATTCAAAAAATGTTGCATAAAAGGTTAAAAGTGAAATAGCTAAGTACATTCTTTTGTCAGATACTGACAAGAGGAAGAAATAATTTTATCAATTTATCGATGGGGATGCGATAAAAAGAAGAAATAAAATCAAATAATTATAAAGATCACCAATTAGATCCTAAAGAAAAAAGCCAATACTTTTACATTTTTAAGGATCACGGATTTAATTCGCTGGCATCTTAGATTTTCAGACAATTTGTTAAATTAACGGGGTGCAGTAACAATATAAAAGCGAGATAAATGCGATCTTGTTATTGTGGGTACGTTTACGAGGATTCTGGTATTAATACGTATAGAGATTACGATTAGCATAAACCCTTGAGGAGCTGTATCCGGAATTTCCAAAACAATATTTTTAAAACCTTATACAAGTACAAATGTCTTAGAGGTAGAAAACCGAGACTTTTAAACAGCTCAAAATTAGGTGTTCGACGATTAACCCTGCACAAAACACGGACAGCATGTTTTTGTTTGATTAGCGAGGCTCAATTTTATTGGAATGTGTACCACCCCAAAAATCTATGCCATACTAGAGTTTAGATTTCAGTAGACCCTTATAGATCCGCGGTACCAGAAAATACAAACTTCTTCTGACAATATTAAGCGGTGCTAATAATTATTTTTAGTGTCCAGGCTAAATTTTTCGATCTCACAATGACGACATTTTCCATACAAAATTGCATATTGTGACCTAGAAAATATTTAGTGTGAAGGTTAAAAATGATTATTAGTAAGACCCTATAGCTTTAAAATAGGTAAACTGCAATATTGGCTTTCAAAACCTTACTTGAAATTTGATCACATGAAGTTGAATTAGATGCTTTAAGAGACATATAGTCTAAGTATGTATTGCAAACGATAAAAAACATTTAAAGAAAAAACTTTGCCTTTAAAAAGGGTCAAGAAAAAATTGTTTTTAATATTTCAAATTTATTAAATTTTTCTGTAATATTCTCATATACAAATTTAATAATTTGTTCACTAAAATGATCATTTCAATACGAATTTTCTGAATTTTAATATCGAAAGACTGAAATCCAATATTTTTGCTCTGCAATCTAATCCGGTCTATATTAAAATAATATTTCAATCAAGAATTTATTACAATTAAGCTATAGTAGACCTGAAATATAAGATCTACTCTGATTACATTTTAATACGAACTTATTAAGGCCATCAACTTCAATGCATTTGTATTTGGTTTTAATACAAAATCTGAATCAAAGTGATTAGATTTAAATATATCGGTATTATTTTTGAACCCATATATACTACTTTTTCGCTTGGTTAAGAATTTAGCGTTAGTTTGCGCGTGCTACTCAATGAAGTGAATCATTCGGATAAAGTTTTTGTAAAAGAAAAATGCTTAACAAATACAAACGACTGAAAGTAATAATTAAAAAGGGAGGTATATGGATATCCAATGAGAATATTATTCTTACAAGTAAGTAGATTTAAATTCAAAATATCTTGTAAGAGGTTATAATATTTACCTTTTGTCTTTAAGTTGTGAAGCGCCAGAGATGTTCCCAGTGGGTTCCAGGTCATTGCCTCAGAAATATAGCTATTGCTTTCCAAAAAGTAAGTCATTGACTAAATAATTAATCAGATAACTCGAGCATTCATTAGTTCTTCTTCATTTAAAGGTCTAGAAAATAAACCCACTAAAAGCAGCACAGCGGCACTTTATAGGATTATTTTCAAAGGGGATAAAAATACACGGGAATTTGCCTACGCTGAACAATTTTGTATATGTAGCATTTGTACTAATTAAAGCCAATAACAATTAGTATTAAAATAAAATATTTTTGGTGTTGAAATGTATCCCATTGATATTTAAATCAAATATAAAGAAGTTTTAAATATAATAAGACTGTATTATAATTTAATATTCTATGGGTCATGGAAGTATTGAATTTCAGGTTAAAGTATTAAATTTTAATCTGCAGTTTATTGAATTCGAATACAAATGTATTAAAATCCGTTCTTATCAATATAAATAAGGGTTTAATTTAAATAGTTTTGCATTAAAACCCGTCTCCATCTATATTAAAAAATATTTCAGACATATTTTGCAGTAGCACACATTATTTAAAATTAATAAATCTTGTATTAGTTGTTTAATTTGAATATATGCAAAATATTAAATTTTAACCCCAAAAATATTAAATTAAGACAATCAGAATCATTATTAAGAGTGGAATCCCGAATCGACTTTGCTACTTTGGAAAATAGTTATTAAGCGCGTTGGCAACTTCTAAGGGCTCAGATATAGCCGCTTTATTATTAGGTATGAGAGACTACGATATCCACGTTAGGTTTAGTTTTGTTCAAAATGTCGTTGACAACCTGTCATTCTCTTTTAGAGTTACCAATATAATTGGCAATCCTAACAGATCTCATCATAAAATATTTTCAGCCTAGAGTTACATGGGTGCTTTTTTAAACGCTTATAAAGAGTTTTTTTGTCTGTCTGAGCACTAGTCCACTCCACTGTCTAAGGGGTTTCAATTTGTTGCACTTTTTAATTTGCGTACTAGCAAGAGATAGGTGCAATTGTAATTTATTAATTAACACATCGAAGGCAGTAAATAGATGGATTCTGTTCTCTGTAGACTTCATTCCAAAACTCTAGAAATGAAGGCTGACTTGAGAGCTGAATAATCAAATTTTGTAAATGTTTTATCTTGAGGTCATAATATACAGTATAGTTCTAAATTTAGAAAATAATTTTTCTGTGCAACCTAATAAAAATATGGTCCAAACAAGAGGTCGTATTATAATCTCCACTCGTAGGAAGTGGTATCAAGCTATCGAGGCCAAAGGAAGACATAATTGATAAAAAATGTCACCCAAAATTATTAGATTTTTACAGACAAGATTATCAAGAAAGCCAGAGAAATCATCCAGAAAGGGATTGTCTGTATACATGTACAATAGTTAAATCTATAAGCCCCAGCAAAACAGTATCGAGCACCAGAATTTTCCAGAATTTTTTCGCAAATAATACTAATTAAATCGACACCATTTATATTAAGACAATCAACGATAATGTTCGATGACAAATCGCTTCATCATCACATCATATATCCATATTTCAGAAAGATGAGATCCGGTATGTGATCTAAAGTTGCAAGGTGAGTTAAAAATGTATGAAACAAAGAAAAACATCAGAGACTTTAAATTCCTTAGTTCGAAGGTAACTCCAATCAAAAAGGTTAAAGCCAGTTAAAGATGTCCTACCGGGGGCATGCAAAAAAAATACGCGAACCAAGACTAAGACGAAGACAGCCGGCTACAGATAGAAGTGACTTTGGAAGAAGGCATGTTGATTGCGGCCAAATCTGGCCTTATCGGCCGAAAATCGTTCCGCAACAACTATGGTGAATAAATAAATCCACGCCTAACTTATAATCCCTAAAACTTCCAACTGCTCTGAAGAACGTTTACAATGCCGTGTAAAGACTTTCTTCATTGTCAGTTAGAACTGTGTGCTAGAGGCTTAAAAATGTAATCCAACCCAACTCCACCCCTGCCGTTCGTCTTCTTTTCCGCAAGACTACACTTTGAAGCAGCTAAAACCAACTCAGTCAAATAGGAAGGCGCAACTTTTCATTTGCAAGAATTACAATCAAGTAAATTTCAAGTAAGTAATATTTCCTGAATACCTAAAGAACTAAATGGTTTACCTTCATCTCCTCGACTTGATTAAGGCAGCCCCCCCCTCTTTCCAAGTTAATGCCCGACTTACATGGCACAGAACATCGATTCCGTATTTGACTTTTTCCCAACCACGGGCGAATATTTTCGCTCGGTAAACTTTGTCTTTCGAAAATCTATTTGTCTTTTAGCTTCAACAGGAGAAAGAATGAATTCACAGAACGCTCCAATGTGTCTGCAGAGTCGGGTTTATGAAAAAAACGTTCTAAACGAGTACAAGAAAAAAAGAAAAGAAGCAACGGTACCAAAAATACGTCAAAGTAAACACTCACACACACAAATTCTATTCATGTGCACTCAAGGATTTAGGGGATATACACATACTCGTAGCTGACGTCAGCTTCAGCTGTAGAATGTGTTAGTAGTCAGAGACATTCGTCCTTTTTCTATATTTGCACATGCACGTATCTAAACGTGGGGGTTTTCTCTTGCCAAAAGGCAGAATCAAGTAGATATACTCGTATGCATGGGAGTGTGCAGCGCCAAGTGGAATGTAAAAATCCGTTAATATAAAAAGTTTGCTTTCATTCTCTGGGATTACGTTTCGGAGTTAAGCTGTACACAAATGTGGAGAGGGGGCACAAAATCAGGACACCACCGACGAGCATGATGCTTTAACGTTGTTCCAGTGCAAGAACTTAGCAAACGCTTTAAGGGTAAATTGGAAACATCATCCAGTCTCTGTTTAACTTGTTCAAACTCGGTTGTATGCAGTCTTCCCGGTGCAACTGCATAAAAGTTGAATGAATTCTCAACGAATACAAGACACCGCCAGAGTAGGATCCACTTCTATTTGGGTTTGCTCAATTCCTGTAACGTGGTTCTTGTTGAACAGGACATGCACCAGCACCGGCCCAAATATGAAATTTTTCAATGCACCACCTCCACCATTTGTCTCGGCTTTTTGATGCAGCATATTCGTTTTGATAGAAATTTAATTCTACGGATCTAGGCGAACTGAAAACGCCTTTGCAGCCCTTTAAACTTTTCAAACGGTTCGAATGGATTTCTTGTTGCTGTGCACCCAGGAAAAACGAAACACAAATCCATTTAGTATACAGAGAAGTTTTGACGGTGATCTATTGAAGGAGATATCGTGACAGGAACTTTTTTTCTTGGACAGAAAACGTATTTGGGAGCAAAACTTTGTCGTTGTCGTTCCGCCACCATCAGTGTCGTCTGCGTTGGCCAATAATGTAGTTCACACAAAGTGAAAATCGATCAGGGCAAAAGAATGGAAATGGAAAGTCGAAATACGAAAACAACAAAAAGCAATTTCTCAAACTGAAATTGGAAGCCAAGAAGATTTTGCCGTTTCTTTCGTGATAATCGCGGCAGCATCTGCGTATGACTATACAAGGCAAACAAATAAACCGAGCGAAACTTTCTGACAGCAAAACAAAAATGTAGGTACATTAGGACGTCACTGCTAGTAAAAGGAATCGAAATGGGAACAATGTGGACATATTAAACTGGTGAACTATTTGCATGAGAAAGTTGAAACATTGGGATTGGTTATGACGGTATTGTAGCTATGAGTTTGACAGATCTATATCTGGGTCTGGTCAATAGGAGATGACATACGGCAGTATGTTAACATGGGAGGAATATCGTCAGGCAAAATAAAAAAAAATATCTTCCCACTTCTGCAGGGCAGCGTTGCCGCTGAAAATTTTCAAAAAGGGGACAAAAAAAGGGGTCCGAGCCGAAAAAAGGGGACTCTACTAAAAATACTAATATAGCAAAAAAAAAAAGAAGGAAACAGAGCAACAAAGGCATTTATTTTTACAAAAAAAAATTATTTATTTATTTGGAAACACTTTTTTCCATATGTTTACGTCCTTTTTCGTTCAATAAATAATAAAATCTTAATTAAACTGAAAAGGGGCCATTATGATCATTTTTCAAAAAGTGGGGGCCAAGGGTCCCAAAGCTCAAAAAGGGGCCATTTGGCCCCTAAAGGGGCCAAACGTCAACCCTGCTGCAGGGTATGACGATGATGCAAGCCAATAACCTGCATTATGTCCACACACTTAAACAAGCATGTTTTAAATAACTTCGCAACTGTCATCGATGTTGAACGTAAGTGTATCAAATGTGACAACCCCAATGGTGGGATGTAAACTGAAATGACGTCTACGAAGTTGACGTAAGACGCTTTATAAATCGTTACAAAAACAGAAGGAAGTTTCGTGACAAATGTGACAACAATAATAAAATATGCTCAGCGCATGATGTTTCACAAAACCCGAAAAACTGCAGGCTACTTAAATTGTTTTACCCGTCGCGTCAGTAAGAAATCTGTTGAACATATTTACATATTTATGTCACGACATATATATAGAAGTTTACACAAATGATTAGTCTTTACAATTATTGGCTTGCATGGTTTACAATTTGACAGTCGTGGTTTTCTGACTGCCAAAATGGCAGAGGCAGGAAAAATTATGTCAAAGAAGTGTCATATGGAAAAATATTTGATCGAAGTGGAGTCAATAGAATTAATCGCCGTAAATATTATTTCTGTAAGTTTATTTGACGTCGCCAGCATAGCCTGTCAAAAACCCTGCACAACCCTGAAAATTCGGCTACTATATCGAGCACAAACTATGTTGCAATGAAGTTTGTCCGTCAAATATCTGAAGAAATGAATGACAGCGAAACTCAGCACTGAATTCTTGCCCGACACATAAACTGGGGTCAGTTCAGGGCACAACTATGGTGCCCTAAAAGTCATGTCAAACACCGATTTTCAGTACTAGGGCGAGTTCAGTGCGCTATATCGAACACATTACGGTTAACCCAGAGAGAACTAGTGCGCACTAGAGCCCAGTGTCAAACAGTGTTTTGGGCCCTCACCAGTGTTGCTGAGTCAATTAGATGGTTTTTCCCGTGGGAAATTAATTTATTCCCCGTAGATTGTAAAAATTCCCATAAGTTTCTCACTAGGTATGTTATTTTTTAACAAAAAACAGTTGAATTTTACAGTCAAATATTTGTATATTTATACATCTTTGACTTATGGTTTTATGTCTGTCAGGGAGTAGGTTTATGGGTCAGAACGGGTTCTGCCGCACCCCACTTAGGTCCATGTGGACCCATTGTGATGCCCTTATTGGGGGGTTAGCCGGTGTTGTTGGCTATAGTGTTTCCTCTTGGTTACTCGACCTTGTCCAGCCATCCTGATGCGTTTATGAACCTGTAAAGATTAGATAAAGATATATCTGAAAGTTCATGTAAATCATGGAAGTAGTATCTTCCAAGTGTCCTATTCTTCAAGTGACAGAGTCTTGGGCATTGACAGAGGAAGTGAGGTGTGTCCTCGTGTACCTCCTCGTCGCCGCAACCCCTGCATATATCGTCATTCTTGAGTTTAAGTTTCATTGTTTGGTATCTTAGGAAGTTGTTTATACATCGACGTTCTATCAAATCGCAAAAGCTTGATAGTCCGACTTGGATTGTATTCCGGCCATAACTTCCGTGGTATTTCGCAGGTAGTTAGTTCTTTCCACCTGTTGTTGGCTTTCATCCGGGTCTTATTTTCCAACCTCTCTCTGAGATTACAGAGTGGTGGTGTGATTGAATTAATCGCCCGATCTTGATCCATAGCAGAACCATTTCTTGCCAATTCATCAGCCATCTCATTGCCGGTTTTGTCACTGTGTACAGGGACCCAGCAGAGACGCGTGGTGTGCTGCGAGCAGGGAGTAAGCCTGCAAACTCTTCTAGTGGACACAAGAAAATCACTTGCATACACCGATGACATTTACATAATCGGAAGAGCTCGGTGAGCTGTTAGTGGTACCTGAAAAATTTTCGAGTATTGTCGCCGAAAAAGAACAAATTTTAGAATTACCTACATTTAAAATCAGGCCGCTTTTATGTCGATTGTCGTCGAAGCGATCGACCTGCAAAACTAGCAACTAAGTGCAAAAATTACGAGATAGTCAAAAAAATCTAACAGAATATAGCTTTGAATGGTCATCAAAGACGATCATTGTTATATGCATTCTGCTACCAAAACGATGTCTACTAAGTCTCTTCGATGAAATCCACCTTTGTCGTGCAATTGACCGAAGAACCGCTCTTGCCAATCACCGGTTTTACGGCAAAAACAAACAAGGTAGAATGATTGAACCAGGGTGCATATAAATAATATAAGGTCATACGTCAACGACCCTTTCACATGTCAAAACAAACATAATATGGAGCTCTCGAAAGTACCCTCTTCGCGAGGACCCGGCAGTAAACTTTCGAATTGAAGGTTAATTTCTAAACTTTCGGTTTCTCAATATTTCTATATCAAAAGTCGTAAACAAATCACCAAATACATATGTTTTACAAAGTAAATAAGTAACTTAAAGTCATAAGAAAATTTGTTACATAAATGGGCAGCTAATAACATCTATGACCAAATAATGTATACTAGAATAAATATTCAACTGACTTACCTTTTGATTCAACAGCAGTCTCTTGCTCCACGCTTGGGTTTTCAGCTGGATGTACCATGACGATGTATAATTGGATATCCTTTTTGACACTCAAACACAAAACAAACAAAAAAAATCACTATTTTGACTGACGTTTCTGATAAACACTTTTCAAACTCGAATCAATTTTCAAACAGGATCTGGAAAAGTAAAGAAAAGAAAGATGTTAACCATCAAGTGGGTACAATTTAGTGTTCAATTAAAAAACAAATGCATAAATAGAAAACAGAGATCCCACTATATCAATCCATCATCTTCAACTTCAACCACTTATAGTGTGATAATGATTAAATGATTGCAGGAATGAAACATAATTCTAAATTGGTCATCATACTGGTTGTTCCCCCGTCGATGACTTGAATTGCTTTTGTGTCAGCAGAGTCCAGTTCTTTGCCCGTTGGGCATCTCTTGTAAATATCCAACCAGGATAGGTCAAGCCAACATGAGAACATCATTTTCAATTGAGAGCAATTTCGCGAAATCTTTTATACGTCTACTGATTTAATTATCTGCTGTCCATTTATGGGTACACAGGAAGAGGGTCAGAGCGAAGCTAAGTCAATGTGAATGGATGAAACTTTCATCGGAGATAGAAATTTATAGATATTGGCTATTGGTGGGTGTGTCCGTGTGTGTGCTGCTATGCGGCTGCGATTTTTCGATTTAGTTTATTGGTGGGTGTTCATGGGTCGATGCTTGGGGATAATAATGATTGATGGGTTGCATTACGAAATTTGAACCGAAGATTACCGACATTTATTGTGAAGTTAAACAGTGCGGGGGATTACTACGAGAACAGTTTGTAGGATCATTTATTTTCACTTGAGAAAGAGGACTCTCAAGTGCCTGCGTTCTTGCCAATATAGACGGGAAAGTATGCGAGTCCGAAATAATTGAAAATTCTGAAAGAAAGAGCATTACTATGTATAGGCCTCTATATTAATATTCATAAGACGATGGTTGCTAGTTTGGGGGCGTCAATCCTACATCAAAATGCACTCGTAAAATTTGATTCTCTTCCCAAAATGCCGATAATAAACCCTGGGATGTAAACAGAAGCCGCTCTATTCAGTTGTTTGAATCAGATGGGATAAGCAGACTATGCAATTACATGAACCCACTCGCTAGTTATGCCAGTCATTTACACAGTTGGCAAGCACCCACAACTACAGACAATTGGCTGTCTAGTTTACCTGTGTACGAAGTACGTACAATAATTAATTTGTTAGCATTGAGAGTCCAATGATTGTCTGACCCATATCACGGAGCCTACACAGAAAATTCAACATCACCTCCATCCAAGCCTACACTCCTCTTGTTGTTTGGTACTAAACATAAATCAACAGAAGAAAGAAAACTGCTTTAATTCAAAAAGAGAGAGAGACCACAAATTTAAATTGAAATCCACTTCGACTTCATATTCAACACATTCCACAAAATCGCACTCGACGGTAAAATACACTCACTCATTGTGGACTCTGGAGTCTGGACTAAACTGGCATCTGGAACAAATCCAAAAAAGAATAACAAAACAATAAACAACCAGTTTGTGCATAGGTGTTACTACCTATGCAATGGCAATGGGAACCAATAAAAAATGACCCCCCTTCAACCGGTACATCAACATCACATCAACATTCAACGTAACGCAACAGAAGACACCAACAAAAACAAAACATAAACATAATACGTTTCTTATTTACCTTACCCTCCATTCGCAAGTGCTGCAATAGGGATAGGCAACAAAAAAATAACAAAGAACATGTGAGGCATACATTTTACCTACAGTAATTTTCAAGAATAAATTAATTCGCGGCATACAGATGCGGCTGGGAGGAAATTAGTCGCAAAGAAGGGTCAATTCGATTTGTGATGAGGACAATTTTTCGAAATTTAACAGCCGAACTTTATAGAATTCGTTGGTGGGTACTGTACCACTTGTTATTTTAAATCCAACCAGGCAACTTAGAAAGATACCTCTTTCGAAGACAAATTTCATCCTTCACCAAAAATTTATTTAAGCAAAGTAACTTAATAAAAGTGACACTAAATGTGTCATTTTCGTGAAATAATTATTTTCGGTTATTTTTCTGACATTTCTGTCAGCAAAGAAGAACTAAAATTTATAAAAACGGATTTAATCAATTTTAGCTGTTTTCAATCATCACCGAAGCACTACTGCCAGTTCGTAAAAAATAAACGTCAATAAAGAAATATGTAGCTGCATGAATTCGTAAAAAAGCTGTTTGTCAAACTGACAGAACATTTTCTTCCGATGCCAGTTTTGATTCCCTTCCAGCAGCATTTGAGTGAGCAGTTTCTGTATCACTTGGAATAAGATGTGCGATGTGCCTATAATAATAGAATTGTACAAATCAGTTCTTTGACGTAGGAAGACATTTTTACCCAATTCCGTTCCCTAACATCAACAATTCGTGATTGAAAGCGGTAGTGAGGGAGAAAGATTTTTTTCTGCTGTACTGAAAGTTTTACTAGTTTTCAACTCAACAAATTTTTTGTACCTTAACCATGTCCAAATATAGCCCCTACTATAAAAGAAGCCGTTTCGTGAACTTGGAGGTCATTTAGCAAGAAAAAGCGACCGTACGAATTTAGCGAAATAAGTGTCAACTGCCTGCGCGGTGACAGTGACAGGTGATTTCAATATTAACCACTACGGGTATACCTACATATTTTACCCAATATTTTTCTATGATTTATTTAATCGGTATTCACCGCGCACGATCATATTATTTCACTTGGGATTATTTTAGGACCTCTTCGGCAAACAAAATCTTCTTCCGAGAAAGTAAAAGCGAATGAAATGCGAAGAAAAAAAATCTGAAGGAAGAATCAAAAATATTCCATTCCAATTGCCGTTTTTACATTCTGAGGATGGCGATGGGCCCGCTATGGTGGCTGGTCATTTGTGGAGATCTGACAACCCCGCTCAACCTAACCTACATTCTATTTATATTTTATTTATTTTTCGTAGGTTTTTCTCGCCCTTAATAAACACTCCCCGCGGTACTAATAATCATTTTTATAGGCCTATTATCGTTGGCGAGTCGAACAAAAAATCCTGCGAATGTGACTAATTTGTATTATGGTTAGCGAATTGAACAAAATTCATTCGCCTGAACTGTCAAACCGCTGGCGAACGTAAAGTCGCCTTATTGCGGTTGGCGAATTTGTGAAATTTCATTCGCCTTAAACGACAAATTTTAGCGAACAAAATTATTTGGTGAAACCACAGGCGAATGGAATTTATAATCCAGAAAAATTAATGGAAATTCAAGAAAAATGTATAAAACCCATTCAATTCATTTGGAATGTATATATTTAATGAAAATCGCCTCTGATAGTTTCGAAAAAAAAACAATTCCAGCCAAATCCAGAAGCTATTTGAGCTCATGGAACAAATATAGCCATTCCAATGTGTGTTTCGTCCACTAAACCAACGAAAAATGAGGAAAGGAGCTCATGGATTGTTTTTATTTTCGGACCATAATCGTACAAGGCGAGTGTTTCGACAAGTAACTCGACTTACGCGAATTGTTCGGCTCGCTAACGACAATAGGCCTATTAGTGTCCAGGCTAAATTTTGCGAACTCACAATAGTGAAATTTTCCATACAAAATCGCATATTGTGACCTAGGAAATATTTAGTGTGAAGGTTAAAAATAATTATTGGTAAGGCCCTCGCCCTTTATAATTAATTCATGTTAGAAAGACTTTTTTAAAAATAAAAGGTTAGAGTCGTAGGTCATAGGTCTTAAGTCGACTACATTGGTCTGGACTAGATGTAGGTACCTTGAACGCAAAAACTACATTAGTCGGTAAACGTCACTTTTCCCACTTCAGCCATATATGCGAACTGTAATAAAATTCTTGACTAAATTCGTCGACTACTCCTCCAAAGACGACAACTGGAGAAACTATTCATATGACCGCTCTAGGCCAATAAAAACTGATCCATATCAAGTTAGCCAGCTGTCAGACTTAAGGGCCCAACCCATAGAATCCGTCGCGTCCGTTGCGTCGACGGATTGCCGTATTTGACGGAACGAACTGTCCCATAGAATCCGTCGCATACGCTAAGTGACAGTGTTTTAGTACTCTATACCTATTTGTCCCAAGAAACGTGGGAATTTTTCCCTTTCCAACGTAGTCAAATTCCCTTTCAAATAATTCCCTTGATAGGTATTTTTTTTGTGAAAAAAATTAACTTTTAAAAGTAAAAGTTATATTATACGGATAAATAATCACATTAAATAGGTAACCTTTGGTATAAAAATCGCATTTTTTTAATATCATAATGACTTCTTTTTGGTACTAGAAAATTTTGATATTAAAAATCTTGCTGAAAGGTGATTTAAAAAAGTTATTTTTTATGTACATACATGTGTTGATTATCATGGTGAAATCTAGATACTTATTTTGATGAAATTTAGAAAAAAAAATGTTTTTTTCAATGTTTTTTTAGATTTTTCTTTTTCCCACTTAAGGCTTTTCGGACATCGAAATTCCCCAAAAAAGGAAGAAATCCTACATTATAAGACCACTAGTGAGAGCCGATGACAGCCTCTCTCACGCGCTCAATATTTCCACCAATGAAAAGGTATCTTCTCACGATGTGCCAATTGTCAACGGAGGCGACGGACAGAAAAGTAGAAACTAGAAAGTAAACTTACTTTATCCGTCGCTCCGGCACGTGCGCTGCTTATGGGACACCCTCCTCCATGCTCCATAAGAGAGTGTGTGTATTCTATCAACCTGTCAGTCGAAAACTTTGCCGCAACGGACGCGACGGATTCTATGGGTTGGGCCCTTTACGTACTAAACGTGATACTTGATACTTGAACGTCCCCATATAGGTAGGTACCCTTTTGGAGGCTTAGTACAATTTTCATTTTAATAGCAATAGTAAATAGAAACGTCAAAAACTCTTGACATCTAAAATTTTTAGCACTTGTCAGTGTCAGAAAGTTGTCTGGGAATAATGTCGTTTTGAATTGATTGTCAATATTATTAACGAAAAGCTTCTTCCAATGATTGGTTTAACGAAAATCTCTGTGAACTTGCCAAAGATCCTGTTGCTACCTATGAACGTGCTGCCTACTTTACTTTATTCGCACATAACATAAAGTACGTAGGTATATAATTTAATTATACACCGCTCTCTGTTGAACGTACACTTAACTATAAAACTATAACTACAACTACCTACAACAGAACGAAGTAAAGAAAAATTCGCCTCAATTTTCCTGCACCTGCATCTGATGATCATATTCCTTTCATCTTGTAACTTGATCCACTTGGAACTATTCCCAAAGTTCAAATGCAAATATTCAAAGAAAATGTTGCTTTTCCTTTTTGCACATACAAACACAGTTTCCAAACAGAAAGCAAGTAAATTCCAATAGTTATAATATTTATAACAGTAAGCAATGTTATCAAAAATTACCGGTTTCACAGCAGGCAAACAATGATCGTGGAAGTTCACAGCCCACTATACACTTTTGAGTTGCACAGATTAAGAAAACTCCTTTGAAACTTCCGAATAAATTTGAAATCGTATCCGTTAACCGTTTAAACAAATTATTAAACAAAAGAAAACGAGCACAAACAAAAACTCTCGCGAAATATGCAATTAAAGATCAACCCGACTATGCCGACACTTCGAGTGGAAATGGTTGTGGATCGCGAATGGAGGATCGTTTTATAAACAGAAGTTTATTCTTTTCATTGCGTTTTACTCGTTTTCTTGGCTGAGTGAAACGAGATTTGATAGAGAATGAGATCTTGAATGGGATCCACAACCACATCCAAATCCAAATCTCTTTTGAATGTAATTTAATAAAACATCGTTGGATGGAATGGAAATGACAAAAAAAAACATGTAAAATGTGATACGATCCACACTCAATGATGTTAGCTTGAATTTAGATCAAAGAGAAGGTGTTGCCGTGTTTTATATATCTTAAATTGTAGATTTTAAAGTTTGGCAAGGTAAGGTGGATGAACAAAACCCGACGCACTAACCCCTAAATAAGGTCGAGTGTGATACCAACTGAAGATAGGAAGAAGTTGTTAGCCTTATATTTTTATTAGTGTACCTAATATAGTGACAGGTGACAGAAGAAAATTTCTTGCTGAAATATGAAGTTTTGTAGAGAACGTGAAGAGCAGTCTTATAATTTCCTTTGTCTAAGCTGTTTTTCCAAAAAAAAAAAATACAATTGTATTTTCTCAATACTTTGGTATTCTTCTTCATTTTAATTCCACCCTGGAATACGTAGGAAAAGTGCGTGTCCCCTTTGTAGGACTCTTTTTCTCGGTTAGACTCGGGACGTTCAAGTATCGAGTTCAGTAAATCTGTCAGTGACAGCTGTCTGACCAGAAATATCTCGATTTTGATTGGCTGAAATCGGTCTTGTGAGCAGCTGAGAGCGAGGGGTAGCCGAAGAATTTTGTCTAGAATTTCAGTATACTTAGTTGACAGTTCGCATATTTAGGCTGACCTACAGGAAAAGTGGGCGCAGGGTCATAAGTCCACAGGCCAAAAGTCCACAATGGACTTTTGACCCATCTATGTGGGTTATAAGTCCACAAATCAATTGTGGACTTATGACCCACCCAGATGAGCCAAAAGTTCACAATAATTTGGGCCATAGGTTCACAATTTTAAAATGGAAGTAGGCCATAAGTCCACAATTATCCATACGACAAAAAGAGTTGTTTTAACAACTCAAAAAGTATGGGAATGTTTGATAGATGCCGTGAAATAAGACCAACTTCTAAAAATGTACCTTATTTCGCTCTTAAATAGTGTAATACGGATAACTTCCAACAGTTGGTCTTATTTCACTCCCACAAAGTGCAATAACGCCAACAAAATTTGAGTAATAAGAAGAACCTTGCATCCACCCCGTAATCCATCAGTAAACCTAAGCAGGGGGGTTGCAGGGGGGCAGCATGCCCCCCCATACAGAATTCATAGTTTGAAAGCGCAATCTTAAAATGATAACAGTTGGTCTTATTACACTCCCACAAAGTGCAATAACGCCAACAAAATTTGAGTAATAAGAAGAACCTTGCATCCACCCCGTAATCCATCAGTAAACCTAAGCAGGGGGGTTGCAGGGGGGCAGCATGCCCCCCCATACAGAATTCATAGTTTGAAAGCGCAATCTTAAAATGATTGCAATGCTGGAGAAGTGTGTCTTGTGGGTTTTGGAGGCAAAAACCGCAAATGAGGTCATTACTAGAATTTTTAGCTTCGCTTTCAAGCTCGTTGTCCTCTTCTTCACCTTCTTCATCCGTGAGCCATAAGTCCACAATCAGTGAGTCAAAAATTCACAAGAATTTTGTGTGAACTTTTGGCTCACCTGGGTGGGTCAAAAGTCCATTGTGGACTTTTGGCCTGTGGACTTATGACCCTGCGCCGGAAAAGTGACATTCCCGTCCAATCTAGGTTTTGCGTTCAGTATACACAACAAGCTTCTTGAATGTGCCCACTGTCTACTAAAATTGCAAATAACCTCTTTCTAAACTATCCAACATTGGCAACTCGTCAGAGTTAAGCTCTCTACCTTAAGAGAGTTCAAATTGAATTTGTCAAATAAAGTTCAAATGGAAAATGACACACCCCACTAAACTAGCTGTATAAAGACGCTCAAGTCGTTAACCGTTGAAATTTGAAAGCCTCAATACAAGTTCCAAAAATAAAACAATAAACAAAAGCCGGCGTCCCAACGGTTTGTTTGTTTATTTTTTGTTCGTCTTTTTTGCGGTTATTTTTAATGTGCGCAAATGATGTCATTGTGAATACTCATTGAGGTGTCACTTTATTTCTTTTTGCGATGAGATCTCAATCTTCATAACGAGTGTCGGTAGCTAGTATCCAATAAAATGTGGAAAAATTGCGTCCAACTTAAATGTGTCAATTTAAATGATTATTTAATCAGTATCTATCTATGATCATCATGAAAACTCATTCAACTACATTTCAAACCTCCATAAAGCCGGATCTTGGACAAACTAATAAATCTACGCACTTCTGTTCACTTTTATACGCACCTGGTTGAAAGCCGGTTCATCAATTTTATTTGCGAAAGAAAATGAAGAAAATTTATAACAAGAAGTGAAGTTTCAGCAGAGGGGAAGTATTGTGGAAAGAAAGTTACTATGGGAGTGACTATATAGTGATGTAGGTGGTACATACCGATACTGGCTGCTGAGGGAGCTCGGTATCACTGCAATTAACTGATTAAAAAAGCCTGTCTATCCGTTGCGTTGTCGTAATGGACGCAGTTAACGATGTGACGTCCGAAGAGTGCATTTGTAATATAAACAGATTGATCAATTTCACTCATTTGACAGACAGGAGATGTTCGTGGAGATGTTGGCTGTAGCCAAGAACAAAACCAAGGCTCACAAGTCGACGTTGACCCCGCATAGATTAAGGCGGCGGAGATAATTAAATTTATTTGCCCATATAGTCAGTCAGTACACACACTCTGTTGTCAGTTGTCTGCTGTCAGTGATTGCGGTTTTATTGGAAATCTTGAATGTTTTTAATGTTTAATTAAACGATTGCCTTAAGATAGGTCCGGGCTAAACTGTACGACATCGATGATTATGGACACGTCAAACTAACGTCAAAATTCATTTAAAACTACATTGACATCTAGCAGAAATGGTAAGAGATTTATAGCACAAATAGTTAGATTTTGTAGATGGGAATGTTAAAGTTTCGATATAGTTTAGTAATTCTGACAGTTTACTTGATGTGCCTCAGTTTGTCACATGAACAACTTTTTCAGTTGACGTTTATGGAGCGGTAGCCGACGTAACGTACCTATAGTCAAGAAATTGGATACTTAGTACTAAGTTGACAGTTCGCATATGTGGCTGACTTAGGCGAGGGGGAAGTAATCAATATTTTTGAGTAGTCCTTGACTACAGATTTTCTACTTGTGATTGCATGCGAATTCGTTTGAATACACTGTGATTCACCATGAATACGCACAGAAAAGTTCCTTAAATACACCTGATTACTTCCACCTCGGACTTAGGAGAAGTGACGTTACCGACCAATATAGTTTTCGCGTTCAGGGCACATCTAGTCCAGACCAATCTAGTCAACTTAAGGTAACATTTTTTTTTAGAATGTCCATTATCAGATTGATGACCAGCGGTACGTCAAATTTGCGTCAAAATCAGTTTCAAAAAATGTACATCTACCAGTTACCAGATATGATAAGCGCAAATGATTAGATTTTGTATGTTATTGAGAAATGGAGGGTGTACCCTAGCGGCTATAATTTGAACCCTACTAGACATACAAGTTTGACAGATCAGCGAAAAAATATACGTAAAAGAAGCTAAGTGAGATTAAATATTGTGGAAAATAAATACATTTGTTTATTAAAAATATACAAATACATTTCTAAATAGTTAACAGAGATGGAAAATAAAAAGAGCGTCTCATTCTGGTGTACCCCAGTGGAACTCATATAGACAAAATGGTATAGCCATGTACCTACTAAATAAAATTCCAAAAGAAGTTTTAAACCCTCGATTCTTTTTAAAAAAGTAGTCAATTGTTCTTCGCATGGGACAACCATTTCTTAAATTCCTTAAAATATGTAGTTTACATTTTAAAGAAGGCGATATATTGAAGCCAATTGCAGGAGATAATAAAGGAAACTGCACGCGTTTGGTCAAAGGAGCATTTCCAAGTAGAAACCTTCCAAAATTAGCATATGGATATCGAGAAAGTCTAAGATAAATCTCGGTTAGTTAGGTCCGCAATTGGTATTTAAGATAATTCTGCACAATAAATAGAATATTAACAACGAATTAAAGAAGTTTAAACAGTTAAAAAAAGGGTCTAATCCAAAAACCAAATTGTTTACACGAAACCAACACAATTTATTCATTCCACTTCTAAACTATTCAAACATATTTTATGGACCCGGGGTTATTTAATTTTTCATAAACAATAGGTACTTGAATTTTAGACCAACAAGGTATCTATGAAATAGTTTGATATTTATAAAATAAATAAATCATACTCTTGCACAAATATACGTATCAATGACAGATTCCTGTTTTTTCTTTTCTTTGCCACCAAATATCGCAGGCCAACTTGTACCTACATCTGTCAATAAAGTTTGACATTTCGGTCGCCATCTAGCGGTCAATAAACGCGGGTAAGTCTACGTTGCTCTAGAGGTTATTTTAAATTAAAAATGAATAAAATCTCTCCAAAATTGAATTGAAACAACTTGAAGAAATTTATTTTCAATTAAAGGAAATTTCCGATTGTTCGCGTCAGCGTCGCCTAGCCGAAGTGCAACTGAAGTTAGCATAGGTAAGTATGGACTCTTTTTAGCGGATTCATGTGTAGTTCTCCTCTTTTTACTCATTTTTACTCTTTGGTTAAAGATGAATACCTGACTCCGTTTTTCCTCACTCGGGCGCATTATTATGACGATATCATAAACTAAGTATTAAATAGACCGTCAGCTCCGCCCACTTAAGAGAATTTGCCTACAAGCTGTTTTCCGTGTTACTATGTGCGAAAGTATGTGTGCCATGTTAAAGTCCATAAGACGCAGTCATACGCTGGCACATAGCAACCTGACAGATGACTGACACTTCATTCTGTGGTGACATTGGGAAAAATTCAAATAATTCAAATAATTGGCAGTTATCGGGACGTGTTAACAAAACGGAGGGTCTGGTGTGGTGAATTTAGTGCCTACATACATTTCATTAAAACGAATATATCAGGCCTTTTTTTTACCTTCGCTCAGCAAAGCAAAGTAAATTAGGATTTTCTTTTTCAGCACACAATTAAAACAACTGCGTTAGACTTATGACACTTCGAGACTCGTAACAGTTGTTGTAATTGCGTGCTGAAAATCCTACTTTACGTTGCTTTGTTGAGATCGAAGCTAAAAAAACACAGATATTATTACGATTTTCTTATTTTACCTAGATAAATTACGGGATGTTTACATTGTGGTTGCAAACATGTAATGTAGGTTTAATTAGGGATTATAGAGGGCGTTAAGAGCGGTTGAAAGAAAGGATGAAAGGATGCGGACGGGACCTTAGGAAGGAAATGGAAATGGAAGGGAATGGAGTGCTAAGTGCGAGGAGCATGGCATGCTAGCGTAGCACGGCTCTACTCGCCGGATGGGGTGGTTCTTGTCCACACACTTAACAAAACCTACCACAAAACATAAAACATGCCAAAACTTACCATAGTTTAAAACGGACGGACGGCTACCACACTGAGGGGCTGCTGATGTTGTTGCAGCTTGGCCATTTCCCTCCCCTCCTGGAAGTTTGCGGCCGATGGTAAAACTTCCCCAAAACTGGCATAGATGCCTTTGATTAGTCCATTTTCGCCGAAAGGACCGTAGCCAACCCTACTACACCCCTGAAAATCTGCTTAACAGGCCATTGAGCTTATCTCAGCTTAATGGAAAAGAACATTCAATAAAAGACACAAATTTTCAACCATGGTATGACGTGATCATAACATAAACGTAGATCTTTTATTTAATATATAGAAAAAAGGTAGGTATCCTAAAACTAAATTATTCTTTAAATTTATTTAAAGAAAACTAATCTTAGACTACAAAAAAAAAATCAAAAATCGACCAAAGAACAAAAAAAAATGAAAATATGAAAAAAAAAATAATAATACGCAAAAAAAAATATATATATAATACAAACTTACAAATAGTATATCAAAAAACAAAAAGAAACAAGAATAAGAAAAAAATATACATACATATATCAAAAAAAATTAAATTTATATAATAAATAGATTTGGCTTCACCCTGTGGTATTGTTATTTGGATAACCTTTTTGTTATCTTCTAAAAAAAAAATAAAAAAATTAACCCGTCGTCCTACCTATCTAGAGCTCTATATAGATGGCTTTTTCCTTTCAAAATCGCGGGCTCGAAACAAACAAAAAAAAGGAACAACGGCGAAACGAAACCTATCACAAACAAGCTGGTCAAAAATACCAACAAGAAAAACAATGTAACTACCAAAAAAAATAATATGATTCACGCCAGGAATATTATAAAAAAACAGAAAGGATCTTATAAATAAACAAACTACAAATAAAAATTTTCGACGATCACTATAATTTAGGCAGAATTTTTATGGTGGACAGTATCTATAGGGTTTAACACTCCAGTTGGTGCTGGCAACGCTCTACCATACGGCATGCACAATACAACTGCTTTTTTTTTTCACGTCTTAAAATAGGGGTGTTTAGGCAGTACCCTTACCAATATAGTATTATATATATATTTATATAATTTATATAGATTTTTGTAATATTTATATATTTATTATTCTAGAGCACTGTGGAAATTGTATAGGTACTCAAAATATTATTTTATTGGGGCATTTGCTTTCAAACTTCTGCAGGCAATTTGTTGCTGTTCCGCCGGTGCACCTTTTTACTGTCACCGTTGGACTTTGTGCCTCTAGCCAATTTTTGTTGCTGTTTAAAGTAATTTTTTCCGCTTACCAGCTTATGTTGCTGTTTTATGTAATTTTTGTGATACTACCCAGTTTTGTGCCGCTACCAAGTTTAATTTTGGCGTTTTATAAATTTTTTGCCGCTACCCAGTTTAAATTTTGGCTGTTTTTTGTAATTTTTTTGCCGCTACCCAGTTTAATTTTGGCGTTTTATAATTTTTCTGCCGCTACCAAGTTTAAATTTGGTGTTTTATATAAATTTTTGTGCAGCTACCCAGTTTAAATTTCGGCGTTTGATAGTTTTGTGCCGCTACCAAGTTTAATTGCGGCGGCCACGACTGTGCCGTCTGACCGCCAACTGATTATTTGCTTGCCTTGAATTATCACCACCTGTATTTTTAAAATAGTATTTAATTTCCCTACTGTCTATGTACTAGCTTATCCACTACACTCACCACCTGCAATTTCCTGCTCAACACCTGTATTGTCTGCACCGTAGCTGAATGCTTTTTTTTATTTCCCCGTATAATTATTGCCTTTGGCCACTCTTCCTATAAAAAAAAAACTTCACTGCCTGTACTAAGGACTTATTTGAACACTTACTGTTTTGACTTTTCTAGTAAGTACTTAAGGCCCATTTTATTCACTCGAAGTTGAACACAACTTGGGAAGTTTTCCATATAAAAATCCCGAAGTTGTGTTCAACTTCGAGTGAATAAAATGGGCCTAATTTAATTCAACTAAAGTTACTTCAAGGGTATTTGGGATCCATACGTATCCCATGAAGGTCTCACGCACAATGGCAAGGCAAGGTCAATTTGCTTGCTGCAGTGGTTTATGGGTCCGCAATAATTGCCATCATCCGATTTGATTTTCCGTTTTTTTAATTCCTCTCAGTGCAGTTCGTTAATTATAGTTTTCCTTTTCTTTCAAAAAGCATTCCAACTTTCAGGTTTGTGTCTAAACTTGGTTTACCAAAAAACTAGCTTTTGGGACACATACCTCCCTGTCAGTGGATGCGTTCACACAACTGGTCTATGGTCGACTACAGTCACCTGTCAAACATAAAAATCGTTCGGAACAAGCATGTCAGAGACGGGTTTGTTGCATATTTTATTTTTTTATTCATTTATATTCTTTCTTTTTCAGACTACATTTATTTCCTTTCCAGGTAATCGCAACAAAACTCCGAATCTGTGGGCCACCTGTGAACCTTCAGAGGCGGAGAACACGGGTTCATGGAAGTTACTAAATATGTTCTTTATACCACCGTGGTGAAGAATCCCACGATATGAGCCGGGCATTATGAGGTAAGTGAACGACCTGCTTGAGAAATCCTCGTTAACAGCTTATTCTTTCTATCTTTAGGTATGATTCTATAACCTAAAACCCACCCCAAGCTTCGGACACAGAAACTAAAACCAACTACAATATTTCTCGTGATGTTTATTCCACGCATGCGCTCTAGTAAACAAGCGGAGCACAAAACAGAGATGATGCATGCGAATCCAGCACGAACAGTAGTCTCGCACAAATTGTCGCCAAGCAAAGGGTCTCACTGCGTCTAACTACATCTAGTGCAACTGAATCAGGGTATGATACATAACTTAGTACTTATAGCCATTATATGTAAATACAGTTCTAACTTAGGTAATTTTTTTGCAGGTGATCATATTCATATTCTTCAACTTCATTCTGGAGCTTTGGATACGAGATAGAGAGTTGGCAGAATCTCTTCCCTGTGGGAATTTCGTTTGCAGAATCAACAACGCAGTGAACTGACGCGTTAAGGTAGATGTTCCGGTATCGAACAACTTATAGATCTACCCTTCACGTAAGTGTATTTTGTTTTTGTAATGTAGGTATTTTATTTAGCAGTTATCATTTATGATCAATTGCGTAAGGTCTTATTCAGATATAGATCAGATGAAACAAATAAAGGGCAAAAATAGATAAATAAATAATTTGATACGTCAATACATACACGAATGAATAAATAAATAAATAAATAAATAGCTACATTGACATATACATATACAAATAAATGGGTGAATAAATAAATAAATAAATAGATAAATAAATTGTAAATAAATAACAAAAACTTACGACTAGATAAATAAATAATAGAAACTATGAATGACTAGATAAATAAATAAATAGGAAATAAATAACATGAACTTATATAACTAGATAAATAAATAGGAACATGCAAAATTATGATAAGTCGGTAAATTAATAATAAATAAATAAATAACATTTAGAGATGGACGTAATGTTACAACTAGTACATACTTAAGTATACTTAAACCTAACCGATACTAGTAAATAAATTAACATAGAGATAGCTATATATATATGACAATTAGGGAATAATATACGGCAATAAACGGAATACTTAAATAAATTACATCGGCCCTTTTTATTGCACTAGAGGTATGTGTAGACATGTTACTGTTTGATGTCTTTGGCATGAAATATGCCTACTGGTTTGCCTTTTAGGTTTTCCAGTTCATACATGTTTTTGCCTACAGATTTAATAACTCGACACTTAACAAATTTAGGACATAGTTTGGACGTCAGGTACTTGGTGCTATCACTCAGGACAAAATTTCTTCTGTACACTTCTTGTCCAGGAACGAAGTGAACTTTTCGTGCGCGGATGTTGTATGTCCTTGAACTTTTTTCTTGAGCTTGGAGGATGTTTGACTTTATTTTATCGCGCATGCATTGCATTCTCAAGTGTCTTGGAATTATAGATAGATCCCCATCGTTCAGGACATCTAGCCGAGTTGCTAAGTCGTAGCAGCTACCGTGCGTCATCATATTTGTACCGAATAAGGCATAATATGGTGTCACACCAGTTGCCGTATGACTCGATCCTCTCAAAGCACACGCTATCTCATTAAGGTGCGCATCCCAGTGTCGCTGATCATCCTTCACATACGATCTTATCGCTGCCAGCAGAGTCCTGTTGACTCTTTCTGAGGCATTTGACTGTGGGGAATAATTAGCCGTCTTAAAATGTTTTATGCCGTTTTTGGCTAATAAGCTTTGAAACTCGTTTGACAGAAATTGTCTACCGTTATCAGAGTGAATTATTTGTGGTACTCCGAACATGTAGAATACCTCATTTTGCAAAAATCGAATCACGCTGGATGCAGTCGCTTTTTTAAGTGCTTTGAGCAACACAAACTTGGACAAGTGGTCAAGGACGACAAAAATGTAAGCGTTTCCTGCTTTTGACCTAGGGTAAGGACCAAGAAAGTCAATATATAATTTTTGGAACGGACGACTCGAACAATATGTAGATGACATTTCAGGACGCAGGACTTGATTAGACGCTTTGCACTTTTTACATATTTCACATTGCACTACAAAATTCTTAACTTGAACAGTCATATTGGGCCAGTAGAAAAATTGACGGACACGACTTAATGTTTTGGCGATTCCGCCATGAGCAGCTTGCGGTGGTTCATGTGCATGCGTGATTATTTCGTTTGTCAGCCCTGGTGGAATCCATAATTTCCACTGGTGTTCATTCAGGAAATCGTCTGGAGCTGACAATGAACGTTTATACACAAAGCCGTCTTCGACCTTAAGGTCGGGTAGTTTTTCATAATTTCCTTTCACAGTGTCTATTAGACTTTGGTACTCGTCAGACTGGAATTCACTGGAGTCGAGGTCAATTAATGGAGCTACTTTATGCAAATCTAGGCTCTCAATATGCATTCGTGACAGCGTGTCTGGAACAACATTTTGTGAACCTTTTCGGTGTTCTATCACGAACGAAAATGCCTGCAGCTTGAGGCTCCACCTAGCCAGTCTACCACTGAGGTCTTTGAGACTCATTAGCCACTTAAGGCTTGAATGGTCAGTGATGACGGTGAAGTCCATACCTTCTACGTAAGGACGAAACTTTTGTATGGCCATCACTGCTGCTAGACATTCCTTTTCCGTCACACTGTAATTTTTTTGGGACGAATTCAGTTTTTGGGAAAAGTAGGCAATGGGAAATTCTTCTTCTATGTCATTTCTTTGGAATAATACGGCCCCAATTCCTGAGTCGGAGGCGTCACACTGAACATAGAACCGCTTTTTAAAATCGGGATGTGTCAGAACCGGTGCACTGACTAAGGCATCTTTCAGGCTTTTAAATGCTGCTATTGCCTCATCGCTCATTACAAATCCAGTTTTGCTCTTCTTTAAGGTATCCGTGATTGGTGCAGTCAGGCTAGAAAAGTTTTGAATGAATCGCCTGTACCAACCAGCAAGGCCAAGAAAACGTCGCACCTGTTTTGGGCTTTTCGGCAGCGGAAAGTTCTCTATGGCTTCTACTTTCGCTGGGTCGGTCTTCAAAAGTCCTCCACCAACCACGAATCCTAAATATTTGAGCTCCTTGAAGCAGAACTTGGATTTAGTGAGATTAATCGTTAAATTTGCCTTCCGTAGGCACACCGCAACTTCTTCTAACAAAGAAATATGGGTATCGAAATCGGGAGCTATAATAAGGAGGTCGTCTAGATACACGAAGACGCGATCTTTTAGGCGGGAGGGGATGACCTTGTCCATTAGACGGCACATTCGTTGAGCCGCGTTGCACAGCCCAAAGGGCATAACGGTGAATTGGTACAAAGGCCTCCCCGGTACCGCAAATGCTGTCTTTTCTCTGCTCTGCCTCTCCAACGGTATTTGCCAAAATGCATCCTTCAGGTCTACGCTACTAATATAGTAAGTATCCTGAAGGCGGCTGAGAAGTCCGTCGATGTGGGGGAGAGGATAAGCGTCCTTCTTGGTCAAACTGTTTACTCTTCGCGAGTCTAGACACAATCGGTTCTTCCCCGGCTTGCGTATTAAGACCACAGGAGAACACCAAGGACTCTCGCTCTCCTCCACAACGCCAAGGCTAATCATCCGGTCAATTTCCTGATACAAGAGGTCTTGCACCGCTGGAGAGACAGGATAGTGACGTTGCTTTACGGGAGCCGCGTCTCCGGTATCTATGACGTGCTCCTCCAAATCTGTTTTGCCTAGACCGTGCTGGGAATAGCATATGAATTTATGCTTCACCGACTCTAATTTTGCTTCTTGTGCTAGGGACAACTCGTGAGTTTCACTGCTATTATCTATATTGGGAATTGTAATTGAACTTATAATATCAGGGGCGAGGTGGAAAGCCTTCCAAAAATCAACGCCGAGATACAACTCCTGATCGAGGCTGGGAACTAAATAAAACGTTATAAGTTGTTTTTGGTTTTTATATTCGACCTCTGTCTTCACTCTCCCGACTATGTCCTGATTTTGTCCGTCAGCTGTTTTAACTTTGGAGTGAAAAGACGAACTGAACGGGACTTTGGCTAATTCCAAGAAGCTTAAGCAGTTTTTTCCCAATATGCTAATACTGGCTCCACTGTCTAACAAACCGAGTATCTCTTGGTTTGAAATTTTTATTTTCGCATACGGTCTTGGATCTGTGCTGGTAACTACTGTTGTCGAAGCTATACTTTTTCTTACTAATTTTCTATTCCTAAACCTATTTCGAGTTTTCTTAATCCTATTAGACATAACTGGAGTAACATTCTGACTAAATATTCTATTTCTTGCAGCATTATATTCCCTCAATCGAACATGCAAGGGCCTTAAAACTAACCTATTACTAGAATCTACCCCTTCACCATCATTATCCTTAACTCTAACTAATATTGTTACCTTTTCGGGTGTTTGCTTACTTGCTAATAGTGGTTGGTTTGTTGCGGGTAAGTCTGGGTTTGAGTTGAGCGCGATTCCCCCGGTTGACTCGCGCTCCTGTGCAGGTTTTCCGGGTTGCAACGCATGCATTTAGGCGTAATCACACCCGGTTGACCGCATCGGTAACAAAAGATGTTACGCACGCTCTCTGGGCATTCAACAAATGAGTGACCCTGCTGCCGACAGTTCCAGCATATATAAGAAGGCTGGTCAAATTTCGGTCTCATCTGTTGCGGACGGTTGCCTGGTGGATGGACTGCAGCTAGATTTTCAAAATGTCCGCACTCGTCGTTTTCGCTTTCTCCAGCCACTGCTATTTCATGAGCCACGTATTTCATCGGTGGACCTGGGCGTTGGTTTCGTGGGACATCTCTACTAGGAAACGTACTTTCAGCGTCCTTGCAAGCCTGTCTCAACTGCTCAACCGTAAAGGTCGTCATTGGAAAGACCAATCTGCCAATACTTTCTTTTAGGTTCCGTTTCATTATCCGGATCAACTCTATTTCCGGTATTGGGACTTGCAGCTGGGATTTCATCCTTGCAATGACGGCGAAATAATCGTCCGTAGACTCCCACGAACCTTGCCTACGGTCCATCAATTCACGAATTATTTCGAAATCCGATTTTGAATTTCGGAACTGCCTGAACAACGCATCACGAAGTGTTGGCCAATCCGGTCGATAATTACATCGTTGATACTGCCAGAACCACTCGTGAGCTCTTCCCGATAACAAGAGGTGAAAGTCTCTCAGAATTTCAGCCCACGGACAGCCATATTGACTTCGAAGAGTCTCAAGACGAAAAACGAAATCTTCGACACTAAGCTTATCTGGTTGACCTTCAAAATTAAGCCCCCACTTGTCAATCTTTATGGGTGCTCTAACTACTGCATGACATGCGCCACGAGGTTGGTGGTTATAATTTATTATCGGTACTGGATTATGGAATGTTGGCTGCTCCTGATGGTAAGCATTACTGTATTCTGCTCTGTTGGCTTGATAATTCACCGTATTTTCTTGTTGCAGGTTCGCATTATTGGCAGGTACAAAAGGCATAGAGTCAGCCCTAAGCTGGGAATGATTGTTTTGACTCGCAACCGATTTTGGTTCGTTGCTTGAAGTCGCTGTTGGTGGCCGCATTACCTCTTCAGCTGGAGGTGTTGGTTTGGTAAGCAGATTGATATCTTTTAAAAATTCCATCATGCTCTCTTTCAAATCTTTTTTTAGGTCGTCGGAAATATCTTTCTGGATAGTGGTTTTATAGGAAGAGAATGCATTTACCACAGCCAAGTTGATGTATGATTTCAATTCGGCTATTGCATCCCTATCTGCTGCTACTGACTGTTTGTTATTCGCTGGACAACCAGCATTTTGAGGTACACTGATGACAGTGTGCAGACTATCATCTTGGGCTTCCAGGGAGGCAGCGCCCGTTTCGCTTAGACTACTATACGACGGTGCTTGAATGGAAGAAAAGGAACTATTAGGTGCAAAGGACGAAGGCGGACGCGCTGGACCCGAACTCGGAGCGCATTGCGGAGATTGCGGAACCCCTACGTCTGAATTGTACGCATAAGCAAATGACTTCTTATGAACTGCCCCCATATGCGTCAGTGGCGTATGTGCAACATTTGACATATTTACGGGTGGCAAATCACTCGTAGCAATCTGATTCGATGTGCTCTGGCCTGCCATCGTAGTTGAATTCGCTGGAGGACAGTTACTGGGATTCACAATGATAGGAGGTGGAACGTTGGTGTTTGTAACAGGTGGTGAGTGCATTAGACTCGCCATATTGGTTTGTGTTGAATTTCTGGACGAATTTGTTACAGAACGCGTAATTATTCTCCTATCGTCTATAATTTTCG
Organism: Cheilosia vernalis; assembly: GCA_949126925.1. NCBI lineage: Eukaryota > Metazoa > Arthropoda > Insecta > Diptera > Syrphidae > Cheilosia > Cheilosia vernalis. Next base: position 12,462,085 of record OX421361.1, on the reverse strand, counting down.
CTCTATTAAGTTTCTGACTAACTTTTTTCTTTTCAGATGAACTCATTGAAACTCTCTATCCTTACTCTCGTTCAACGAAAAAGGGGAATATCTTAGTAATTATTTAATAAATAATGTATAAAGGTGTAAGAAAATGTGTAGTAAGTGAAACAAAAAAAATACGAGAAAAACAAAAAAAAAAAAAAAATAACAGAATAAAGAAAAGTAAATGTACCTAACGCAAAAAAAAAAAAAAAAGACACAAACAGATATAAGATTATGAAATACTTATACTGCAGAAAACAAATGTACGAAAGTGATAATTGTATGGGTAAAAAAACAAAAAAAAACTGTAAATATGTAGAAGTATTTGTATCAGTGTATATACACAAAAAAAAAACCTAATTATATATAATTTCCCAAAACCAAAATTGTACTAATTAGAATTTTGAGTGAATACACTTAAAGAAAATACTTGTAATAGTTTTATTAATTCGTTGTTGTTTTTATTTCTCATCTAACATGCGGGGTGTTTCAGGTTAGCTTTCTTCGGCGGCATTTTGTTGTCGTCATCATGAACTAACCAATGGGCAACTATTCGGATCATTGAAGACTGCGGACGGACGATGTGATTGATCCCTCAGTGTGGCAGAATGAGCAACACATAGATAAACTGACAGGGACACACTCCGTTGCGTTCAGATTGTTTCCGCAATTTCAGTTCAACCAATGGGCTTTTACTGAAAGACTTGAAACATTCTGAACTGCAACACATAAAAGAAGATTACAAACTAAGGATGTTCTAGTGCAACTTGACTTGACGAAACACATCAGCCTAGGCCACTAGACACATATCGAAATAAGACAATGATATTAGAAAGGAAAAGTAATATGGTGGTATAGAAAATTGAAAGTTAACAACAAGAAAGGTGGATAGAAAAAGATAACTAGGACTGACAAAGCATTAATTGTTGTCGCTGTCAATATCGAACATGCTCGTCGCAATTCGAGATGGCATTCCAGAAGGCTATCCACTCGAAGACTTACGAGGTTTCGATATTCACACCAAGAACAATAGTGGACAATTACGACATAAAGGACAGAAGACTTGGACAAACAAAGACGTTGGGCGCCATTTGTAATGTAGGTTTAATTAGGGATTATAGAGGGCGTTAAGAGCGGTTGAAAGAAAGGATGAAAGGATGCGGACGGGACCTTAGGAAGGAAATGGAAATGGAAGGGAATGGAGTGCTAAGTGCGAGGAGCATGGCATGCTAGCGTAGCACGGCTCTACTCGCCGGATGGGGTGGTTCTTGTCCACACACTTAACAAAACCTACCACAAAACATAAAACATGCCAAAACTTACCATAGTTTAAAACGGACGGACGGCTACCACACTGAGGGGCTGCTGATGTTGTTGCAGCTTGGCCATTTCCCTCCCCTCCTGGAAGTTTGCGGCCGATGGTAAAACTTCCCCAAAACTGGCATAGATGCCTTTGATTAGTCCATTTTCGCCGAAAGGACCGTAGCCAACCCTACTACACCCCTGAAAATCTGCTTAACAGGCCATTGAGCTTATCTCAGCTTAATGGAAAAGAACATTCAATAAAAGACACAAATTTTCAACCATGGTATGACGTGATCATAACATAAACGTAGATCTTTTATTTAATATATAGAAAAAAGGTAGGTATCCTAAAACTAAATTATTCTTTAAATTTATTTAAAGAAAACTAATCTTAGACTACAAAAAAAAAATCAAAAATCGACCAAAGAACAAAAAAAAATGAAAATATGAAAAAAAAAATAATAATACGCAAAAAAAAATATATATATAATACAAACTTACAAATAGTATATCAAAAAACAAAAAGAAACAAGAATAAGAAAAAAATATACATACATATATCAAAAAAAATTAAATTTATATAATAAATAGATTTGGCTTCACCCTGTGGTATTGTTATTTGGATAACCTTTTTGTTATCTTCTAAAAAAAAAATAAAAAAATTAACCCGTCGTCCTACCTATCTAGAGCTCTATATAGATGGCTTTTTCCTTTCAAAATCGCGGGCTCGAAACAAACAAAAAAAAGGAACAACGGCGAAACGAAACCTATCACAAACAAGCTGGTCAAAAATACCAACAAGAAAAACAATGTAACTACCAAAAAAAATAATATGATTCACGCCAGGAATATTATAAAAAAACAGAAAGGATCTTATAAATAAACAAACTACAAATAAAAATTTTCGACGATCACTATAATTTAGGCAGAATTTTTATGGTGGACAGTATCTATAGGGTTTAACACTCCAGTTGGTGCTGGCAACGCTCTACCATACGGCATGCACAATACAACTGCTTTTTTTTTTCACGTCTTAAAATAGGGGTGTTTAGGCAGTACCCTTACCAATATAGTATTATATATATATTTATATAATTTATATAGATTTTTGTAATATTTATATATTTATTATTCTAGAGCACTGTGGAAATTGTATAGGTACTCAAAATATTATTTTATTGGGGCATTTGCTTTCAAACTTCTGCAGGCAATTTGTTGCTGTTCCGCCGGTGCACCTTTTTACTGTCACCGTTGGACTTTGTGCCTCTAGCCAATTTTTGTTGCTGTTTAAAGTAATTTTTTCCGCTTACCAGCTTATGTTGCTGTTTTATGTAATTTTTGTGATACTACCCAGTTTTGTGCCGCTACCAAGTTTAATTTTGGCGTTTTATAAATTTTTTGCCGCTACCCAGTTTAAATTTTGGCTGTTTTTTGTAATTTTTTTGCCGCTACCCAGTTTAATTTTGGCGTTTTATAATTTTTCTGCCGCTACCAAGTTTAAATTTGGTGTTTTATATAAATTTTTGTGCAGCTACCCAGTTTAAATTTCGGCGTTTGATAGTTTTGTGCCGCTACCAAGTTTAATTGCGGCGGCCACGACTGTGCCGTCTGACCGCCAACTGATTATTTGCTTGCCTTGAATTATCACCACCTGTATTTTTAAAATAGTATTTAATTTCCCTACTGTCTATGTACTAGCTTATCCACTACACTCACCACCTGCAATTTCCTGCTCAACACCTGTATTGTCTGCACCGTAGCTGAATGCTTTTTTTTATTTCCCCGTATAATTATTGCCTTTGGCCACTCTTCCTATAAAAAAAAAACTTCACTGCCTGTACTAAGGACTTATTTGAACACTTACTGTTTTGACTTTTCTAGTAAGTACTTAAGGCCCATTTTATTCACTCGAAGTTGAACACAACTTGGGAAGTTTTCCATATAAAAATCCCGAAGTTGTGTTCAACTTCGAGTGAATAAAATGGGCCTAATTTAATTCAACTAAAGTTACTTCAAGGGTATTTGGGATCCATACGTATCCCATGAAGGTCTCACGCACAATGGCAAGGCAAGGTCAATTTGCTTGCTGCAGTGGTTTATGGGTCCGCAATAATTGCCATCATCCGATTTGATTTTCCGTTTTTTTAATTCCTCTCAGTGCAGTTCGTTAATTATAGTTTTCCTTTTCTTTCAAAAAGCATTCCAACTTTCAGGTTTGTGTCTAAACTTGGTTTACCAAAAAACTAGCTTTTGGGACACATACCTCCCTGTCAGTGGATGCGTTCACACAACTGGTCTATGGTCGACTACAGTCACCTGTCAAACATAAAAATCGTTCGGAACAAGCATGTCAGAGACGGGTTTGTTGCATATTTTATTTTTTTATTCATTTATATTCTTTCTTTTTCAGACTACATTTATTTCCTTTCCAGGTAATCGCAACAAACAATGGAAATATTTACCATTTGCAAAAATGTAATAAAATCAGTATCTACAAATAATTATTTGGAATTTTACTAAATATTTTATATATATTTTACTATACATTGTAGTTTCGATTTTGACTTACAGTTTAAAGAAAATTAATTCATACATAATTGATTGGTTGGTCATCAGAATTAAAAAAAAAAAAATATTTGATGTCCTATTATTTTGTTGAGGGCTATTGCAACCTTATTATTTTGATTGTTTTCATTAATTACGTTAATTTGAAATTCGTTTGTTTATTAAATTGTTGCAAACTTTGTTAAAAATATAATTTTTTCCCCCCTTTTTGTTTTCGGTTATTACACGGTTACTTCATGAAAATATTATAACTCATAAAATACCCAATCAGAAATGTTCATTTATCTCTCCTCAGAACCCCAACACATTTTATGTCTTAATATTCCTTAGTTCTTCACTTTGAATCCGTTGCCTTTTTTCTGTCGCGGGCAAAATAACATTTCGCCAAAATCAACAAACGAAAACAAACACAATTATAATTGTGAAAACAAAAATGTTTTATTTTATTTCCACGAATGAATATTTCTACCATTCTGCAAAACACGTTTTCGTGGTGAAATAAAACAAACAATCTTAACTGTGGGAACGCATCCATCAGCTGATCGAAATACACTAAACTCAGTCAGTGTTCTTAGCATTCTCTCTTTATTTTTCCCACGAAGCGAGGGTATTTTTCCCTTTTCACCGAACTCAAATTCCCTCGATTTGTTTATGAAAAAATATTTCTTCTAAAAGTTTAGTTGGTATTATTCGGAAAGAAATTCACATTAAATTAACCTTGAGTATAAAAATCGCAGTTTGTTGACATTATAATGATTATTTCTTGGTACTAGAAATCTTTTGCAACAAGACAAATCTCTCTTTTATGGGCATTTAGTGTGTTGCATTGTAGTTCGAATGTTTTTTCGTCAGATTCATGACACTTAAACAATTTTGATGCTTTATTTTTATTTTGTACGAATCGTTTTTCGGGCAACAAAATGTCCACAAAAGGTAGAAATTCCACGATGTAGGATGACTGCTGAGTGTCAGTATTTCATTATACCCCCTCCATTCATTTTTTTTTTTGTTTTGTTGCCTCACACGTTTTCACCGATACGAAATTTAAGAGAGAATTTTTCTTTCAAAATTTGCGGGGGGAATCGGGTAGGTGCGCGGGAGCTGACGGTCTATTTAATGCTTAGTTTATGGACGATATTGTCCGTTGAGGTTTCACCCACCTATATTCTGTCTAATTTGTCTCTAATCAGAGACCTTTTAGCCTTCGCGACAACCTCCCTTATAAAGCAAAATCGCTCGTCATTGAGTCAGCAATTTCAACCAAACCAGCCCTAATTAAAAACATCACGACTTCTTCATAAATTGACAGATATTCCCTAAAGTAAAGGACCATTCACATGAGAGCGAATTGCGAACCACGAACTGGCGAATATTCGTAGATTCTGACATTTCATTCACATGAAAACTTTTTTTAGTCGCAGGTACCCGCGAATCATTTGTATTGTTGAAGGTTAAGTTCGAGCGAATTTTTCATTCGCAGGTTTGTGGATCGCGACTGTTTTATGTGGATTGTGAATAAAGTGTGACAGTTCGCGGCAAGAATTTTCAATTCGCGGGAGAATTGATGTAATTGTAAATTTCGTTACTTTAATCAATCAAGTCTCGGTTTTTTGTAGATTGGGTGTTATATTAATTGAATATAATGCTTTTGTGGTAAAACAAATAGCAATTTTCAATTCATAAATACCGATAAATTGATTTGTTCGCAGTTCGCCTATTCGCAGTTCGCGCTCATGTGAATGGTCCTTAAGAGTTGAAGTTTTCAGCAAATCATTAATTGAAGAAAACCTTGCTCCCGGACTTTCTAAAAAGATACAGGAATTTTAATACACGCATACACGCAACCTTTAGTCCACTTTCCGTAAAAGGTCCTCACGTAGCAACACATCAATTGAATAAACGATCACCACCTTACTGAAGGTATATCTAACCTCCTTCATATACCGGTGCAAATAAATCACCACAAAGTGTTGCAATATTAGGTTAGGAGGGCGGCTTGAATGTAGCAAAATGAAAAGCCAAGAAAATCCATTTTCATCGCAATATTTTCCATCTCCAAAGTACTCGTGTGTAGGATTATAACCAATTATTTTCTGGCACAACTGCACGAACCAAAGGTACTCGGTGAGTCGTATACTCGTCGAGGATGCAAATTCTCTGTTGAGCTTGGGCATACAACACAATTGCACCCATGGAGCGTTTTTTTTTTTTGCTGATTCGTATGTATCGAGTCGAAGGTGAAACAACATTTATCTCCGTATGGACACCCCGGGGATGGTGGTGCAGCTCTAAATGCAGTCACACTTCGTGACAAAAGTGCAATCGATTTCGATTTCGATGACAAAGCGGCGAGACTGTTGCTGGGTATTGTCCGTATGTCACACTGCCATTGTTGAACTTGAGCTATTGAGTTTGGGATATATGTGTGTGTTTTATTAAAAATGCAATAACAGTAAAATGTTTTAATCCACAAAAAGGATGTCTTTTTTTCTCTGGATGAATAAATGGAAATTATGTTTGATGTGGGGTGTCATTCTTTTTCAAGATAAAAGTGGATACGCTTTTTAGCAACCCCAATCTTGGTGAAACAGATTATCCTTTCTATTTTTGGTGGAAGGTTTTATTTTATTGTTTTTTGTTCATAAATAAAAGACTAGGGTATTTTTGGATATTGGTCTTGTTTTATTTTTGTGATTCAAGGGCTGACGTGCGTCGTAAAAGATGATGTGGTGTTATCGCGGTGGTGAGGCAAATGGCAACAGAAGTGCGTATAGCGCAGATCGTTGTGCTGTTGAAAGTATTCATTTGAAGAGGCCTTTTAGAGCTAGCAAGTGTTTTGGATAGTACCTGTCAGTGTGGAGAGAATTCGGTGTGGGTACGTGCAGGCTTCGGTGCGGTAATCGATTACCTACTGAAATCGCTATAATGCGCCACCTATATCATAGATGCTATAACAACCAGCGGCGATAGAAGTACCCCACAACGTAATCGAAACGGCAGCCATAATGTGTAAGCTTTGCCAACCACAGAAGAAATGTGACAGAAGATGTACCTAAAGGTTCAAGTGAAATCCAATTTTCCATCAAAATTTTTCACTGCGAAATGTCAAAATGAACTTTCCAAATGAAAATTTCACTAGGCGGTACGCAGTTCGAGTGGAAATAAGCGCTTCCAAAACTGAGTAGCTGTAGGTGGCGATACTAAAATCTCTCCACAGCTATTTCACTTGTTTTTTATTGTCCGTCGCATTTATTTTTTGACATTTCAGCGTAAAAAATTAGTTGTAGGTTTAGAAATTTATTGGAATTTCAGATGTTTCCGTAAGAGAATAATAAGTGTTTCGCACTTATAAAATTGTTTTTTCATTGAATATAGAACAATAATGTTAGGTTTACAAATATTTAGTGGCATGTATGACCTTTTCCATAAGCAGGGTGCCTCAAGAACATTTTTCTACCCAGTTTTGCTCAAGCAATACCAGCAGATGATCTTTGAAAATATGTGTAATTTCCATTCACTGTTAATTATTTAAATTTGATGACTGTCCTGTCTATTTTACAAATCAGGCATTATTTGCCAAATTGAAAACTATTAAAATTGTCATGAACAAAATACGAAGCATTTTTTTGTGTTTTTGTGTTTTTGGAGGTTCGCTGGAAGGGAAAATCATCGGAAGTCATTCGAGAGCTAGAAGATGCGAGAGATGCATCGACAATAGGGAGGACACCTTTCAGCCGACCTAAAACACCTACTGGGGGCACTGACTTTTGACATCCGACAGTGATTGCGCCTAGCCATTCGACTAATCGAAAGATCCCACGTTTGTAGAATTTTTGAACTTTTTTGTTAGAAAGTATATTGACTTAGCTAATTTTTATAGATAAACATGTTTTATCCGCCTTAATCTCCTTATTACACTGCCTGCATTTTTAATAATTCGGTTGTTTCTAAGCTAACGTGGTTGAGAAGCTCTGTGCATTTAAGCAACTTGTTCGACTTCTTTCTCCACTGTTTCAATATCTAGATCCGTATGTAGATCAGGGTTGTGCATGTTCCAAAGTGCATTGACTATGACTATGTTCCTTTGTAATAATTTTGAAAGACCTTAATATTTTTAGAAATACGTTTGGCGAGGTCATACACACAACTGGTGCCCGTAGGTCAATACTGGTTGCAGAATTTGGTTTTATAACAGTAACTTATTGTTATTATGGTTGAACACGCGGATGAATACCTTCCAATAAGTCAATATAAACATTTCACTGTATCACATGATCCACAAAAAGTGAAGTTTCCAATTTGTGTCTTCCTGCTGTTTTCTTGTCTAGTAAAATAAAAGTGCGAGAGTTGAATTATTTTATAGGCAACCTAAGATCTTCTTGAACTGCAAAAAAAAAAAAAACTTTTGAGCTCAGTCACCCTGCATAAATTTCTCCAACTAAAATCTCCAACAAAATATTACACTTTCTATTGAGCAACCAGCGCAAAAAGTACCGATCAGTCCTTAGCCGAACAGCGCCATCTGTTAGCGAGATATCAACTCGAATTTCTCATACGAAAATGAAACAAAGTTTCGTTTTCAGATAAAGCGAATTGGCAGGTTTTTCAAAAGGAAATATGAGTGAACGTCTTAAAAGCAGTTAAATATAGGAGTGTTCTAGAGAAAGAGAGAGAGAGAGAAAGAGAGAAAGAGAATAGAGAGAGATAGATGTGATTGCATTGCAATGTGACTTATATTGACTTACAATAGCCGTGTTTTTTTAAGCTTCGATCTCAGCAAAGCAAGGTAAAGCAGGATTTTCAGCACGCAAATTACAACAACTATTGCGAGTCTCGAAGTTTCAAGTATAGCGTAGTTGTTGCAATTAGAGTGCTGAAAATCCTACTACTTTGCTTTGCCGCGATCGAAGCTCAAAAAAACACACCTAATGCCCGCGTTTCACTGCCCGCTAGACGTCTAGCACAAAATATCCCATTCGAAGGACGCTCGCGCTAGAACGATAGCGACCAAGTGACATTTGACACTATTTTTCTAATCATTTGGAAATGAAAAGTGATTATCTTCTATAAACAATCTAAATTGCTATTTTACTTACCTTAATAATTTTATCACAATTGCAGCTAAGCTTGGTATTTTTTTCCAAACGTTTGAACGATTTCCTTTGACAGGTCGTTCCTTTTTTTGTTTTCTCTAAACCCAGCGGGTAGTTTTGCGTCAGATTGAGAAATTTCAATGAAAGAAGTATTTCACAAAAAGTGCTACCGTCCAGCGCAAATGGTTAAATGCAGATTTTTTTTTATGGAGTTTGACATTCCGCTGGTCATCTAGCGGGCAGTGGAACGCGGCCAATGACAACTAAGCCGCATTGCTTGTTAACGTTTAGTGAATACCTGTTGATCCCCACTAATAACCCATCAATTACTGCTACTCCCAAAAGCTATTACAGCCGAATCTTTGGGGGATAACCGGGACACTTTTTATATACCCCCAACGGTTCTGTATCCGAATCTAATTTGAAGGATTCAGTTTGTTATAACTTAATAAATAAAACACAAGCTCCACCCGCATGTACGACATCTCGTTTTGCCATAGTCGGCCAACCTCCCCCAACGTTGTCGGTCGCCGAGTGCCTCGCCCTCATCCACCGGCTGTGTAATACATCTCGTCGCATTTAATGATATTCTTAAAGTTGTATATATCTCCTCTAACATGGTCCCCGTTGATCCTTATTTCTGTTCGTTCTATTTTCTGGCAAGTAACAAGTTTTTTTCGTCGGTTGCTCCTTTTTCATATCCTTCCCCTGTGTTTATTTCTTTCGGCTGGAACCTCGTATAACAAAATTCAGGACACGATTCCTTAAGGGATGTCGTAAAAGACGATCTAATAGTCCTTCCTGGTTTATTTTTTTTTGCACCCCACCCGCTGTTCACGCTACTTCCTCGCTAAACAACATATAGTACGGGAGATGCTACACAACAACTGCCATTCCACATGTGAATAGATAACAGAATGTGATTTGGATGGGGGCGCACGGGGACGAGGTAAAGTAAAAGTAAATAAAAATAAAAGAACCAGAACGGTGGAAGTGGAGAATAAAATTTAGCACTCATCAGTGCAGCCAGCCAGCATCAGCACTGAAATTCCTTAACAACGGAACGCAACCTCAAGTTTTGCAATCTCCTTTGGCAAACATTCAGGTTACAACACAGCACCATCAGGAGCTGGGATTGGCACATCCTGTCTGATACCTGTTTATGGGGCTTAAGTGCGATGGAGAGGACAATTTTTTTCGGCGGATCCTTTTCCTTCTTTTAGGTTTTATTCCCCAATGGCTGACATTTTTATCCCATTTCCCAAGCATACATCACGTATCTGGAGTGTGGGTGGTTGGAGTGAGGATTAGGATGTCTCTCTGTTTTCAGTTTTTACATGAACTATTTATAAAACAGGGCATTCGTAGCTGTAACAGTATGCTAGGATTTCTTTGGTTTTCAGGGACGCTTATTGTGACAACCTATGTGAAGAGTTGAGCTAGCTTTACACGATATTGTGACCAGATTGTGACTTTCCATAATACAAAATATAAATTATTACCGAATCAAACGACAGGTCTTGTTGTTTTAATTGTTTTCACCGCTTTGACATTCAGCTGGATAATGTTTGAAACTGAAATATCGTTTCAATGATAACGGCTAAGTTAGGAACGCAATTTCAATATGACTTCTGATATATCTAAGGAAAAGCCGCAGTTCTAATACCAAAAAGAAATCGGAGACATTCACAAGTTCTGACAGCTGAGTGTCGTGATGAGTATGAGCTTTTATTGGTCTCTAAATTGATTACGTGGTCGTGATATTTTTCTCCCAGTTCAGTTCGGAGGTCTAGAAGAAAAATCTGTGAACCTGTGACGAGTTTCTCTATTGTGGAAATTTTACTTAGTAAATCGGACATTTCCGACCGATCTAGATTTTACAATTAGTGAAAACTTGATTTTTTATACAAATCTAGTTTAAAGTCCACTAGAGTTATGAATGAGTCCATTTGCCTGTCATATGCCTAGTATCTATTTTCATACCATTTCCAAAATAACCAGTAGTGCTGTCAGAGACCGGTGGCGAGCTGTCATCAAAAGAAATATATTCCAAGAGGTTATGTATGCCAATAGACCTACCAATAAAAAAAGCATTATTGAAAATCATACGAAGATTGTCAAGAAAGAGTTTACAATATACGAAATTAAAAATTCAGTAGCTAAGAAGAATGGCCACCAGATGGAGATAAATTTCACATTTGTCATGTCAGTAGATAAAATAACTTTTTTATGGGCGAAATTAGAATCGTTGTTGCGAATAATTGTCAGCGAAAATACTCATCAAGAGCCCTATGTCGGAACGACCTTTCTCACAGTTTTTGTATAAAATTGACAGTTCGCTACCTCATATTGTTGTTTAAAGTCAGTCTTACGCATAACGCATTCGCATTCGTTGGGTATGGAGCGTTTGCATTACATTTTAGCGGGGCGTCTAGAAAAATAACAAGAAACAGATCAACTTAGCATAGTCAACAGCAACTTTTACTTCAGAAATTACAACAGCAACAGAAGCATTAGGCGTGTTTTTTTTTAGCTTCGAACTAAGTAAAAGCAAATAAAGTAAAGTAGGATTTTCAGCATTCAATTACAACAACAACTACTGTGAGTCGTCGAAGTGTCAAGTAGAGCGTAGTTTTTGTAATTGCGTGCTGAAAATCTTATTTTACTTTACTTTGCTTTAGATCTACGACCAAAAAAACAAGCTTAGGTAATGTAAAACAAATCATTGACAGCAAATGGAACTTTAACCGTAGGCGTGTTTTATTGAACATTTATATCAGTAGGTAGAGTCTTTTATGCAATTAAAACAATTATAATTTTCTTTTGACATTTCACACTAGTTAATGGCGATTAGAAGCGAATTAACAGCAGCGGTTTATGTTGACACCTTTTTTGTGATTTGTTCATAAAGTGTTTCCAGCGCCATATGTTTACTTTCAGCGATGGGTAACTGGGAGAACAAAATTCGACAGTCAACAAAATGGAACACGATCAATCCGCTTATATATTAATCATTAACGTCTAGATACCATTGAGTCCTCTTTGTGTCATCAATAACTTCATTAAAGGCTTTATTGAACTCCCGCGTAACGAAGAAAAACATGTATCCGTGCATTGTACCATCTTTGGGCACCTACTGCAATTCATTTCTGGACTGGTACTTTATTGTTTCCTGATTTCTTGTTATGGACGTGTGGGATGTCAAAATGTATCGCAGAATGTATAAACAGTTTAACAACCTTTAACATTGAGGAAGGTGGACAGAAGACAAAACTTGTCACTCGCAAGAAACAATGAAATGCAACAGCGACTGATCTCAAACTGGTCCTCTCCCAAAATGGTAAGACTCCCCACTGTCATCGAACAGCAGTACTTGTGCTTGTGGTAAATCGGAGTTGAATTAGTTTTGGTTCTTTTTCTCCTTTGCCAATGACAAGTTCGGCGAACAATGAAATGAGTCATGAGTGATATTAGAGGAAATACTTATGATGTCATGTGTATTATAGAACACGTTAAACTTTCCTAAAACGGGGGCCCGACCTTTTCACGTACTCAAAGTTACTTTGATGGGAAACTTGCGACCGATAAATGGCTCCAGGTTGAGGCAAAGATCCTGGAGGCCATGATATCAGAGGGAGAATCCGCTGACATCAATAACACCTGCAACTTCGATGGGGCAGGTTGGCGGAAGGGAGTAAAGGTCGTCGGGTGCGGCAACAAAGAGTCGTTTGACTTTTTAACGCGCTGCATTCGAAGCCTAGAAGAACTGTGGCCTGGTGCCAAACTTGAAGCCATTCCTGCTTCAGCCCTACCACTGCGGACCCTAGTACACGTATGGATACCTCCTGGTATTGTACTGGTACTGGTAGGTCTGCGGAACAAAGAGCTGAACGTAGGTGAATGGAGGATCGTGAGTTCCAAACCGCGGGAGAAAGGTGGCGGTAGGGACCTACGCATTGTGGTGGATCCAAAATCCGCCAACCTAATCAGATCCGCAGCAGGGGTCGTCAAATTTGGGTTGGGGAACATCAAGTTCTCCTTCCCCAGTAACGATGACCAGCGCCGGAAAGCTAAGGGTGGTGCAGATTAATTTGCACCACTCTCAAGCTGCCACCCACGACCTACTGCTCTTCATGACCGATGAGAGTGTGGACGTGGCCCTAATCCAGGAACCATGGCTATACAAAGCCAAAATACTTAATAAGTGAAATACCTATTAGAATAGTGGATAAAAGTGTAATAAAAGTTAATTTTATTAGAAAAGTTAAACGGAATAGTGTTTTATCTTTACGAATCCCAGCCTGAATGTAACACTATGCTTAACAGCAGAGTTATTAACAGCAGCCTAGGGGAATGTACGATTAAGAAAAGCACAAATCGTGGAACACCACAAGGGGGAGTCCTATCTCCTCTACTGTGGAACATCTCGATTAACAAAATACTTACATCCCTTGTCAACAGAGGTAACAAGATAGTCGCCTAAGCGGATGATATAGGAGTACTAATAACAGGAAAACACCTTTCCACCATTAGAGATATTATGGAATCTGCGTTATCAGAACTATCCAAATGGACGGAACATAACGGTCTTTCGGTTAATCCGGAAAAGACTGAACTCATTCTGTTCACCAGGAAATATAAGGTACCAAAATGGGACCCACCGAAGCTTAAAGGTGTCCGACTCAATCTTTCAACCGAGGCCAAGTAAAGTACCTGGGCGTGATATTCACCTCCAAACTTAACTGCAAACGGAATACTGAAGAAAGAATGAAGAAAGGACTTAATGCCTTTTATGCATGTAGGAAGACCTTTGGGAAAAACTGGGACTTGCAACCGAACATTGTGCACTGGATGTACACCGCGATTGTGACACCCATTCTTACCTACGGCTCAGTTGTTTGGTGGGAGGCGGTTAAAACCAAATCCCATCTTCAGAACCTGAACAAGGTGCAGAGAATTGCTTGTTTGGGAATAACAGGCGCAATTAAATCCACACCACAATTAGGTCTGGAAACGCTATTGAACCTGGAACCCTTTTGAGCTATTCACTATAAGAACGTTGCAGCCAAAGCGCTCTCAGATTAAGAGAGAACAAAACTTGGAAGCCTGGTTACTGCGGACACTCAAGCATACTTGAAATCTTCGATCGGAAGGGACTCATGTCACTCACCGATTACGAGAAACCCAGGTATGACTTCGAAAAAAACTTTAGAATCACTATACCCAAAAGGCAGGACTGGAAATCACCCAGTACCATCATTAAAGGTATAGCCGTCTATACGGACGGTTCAAAAACAGAAAATGGAACAGGAGCCGGCATATTCTCAGAAAGGCTTGCTATTAGCCAGTCGTACCGACTGACCGATCACTGCAGTGTCTTCCAAGCTGAGATATATGCGGTTAAAAAAGCAGCACAGACTATCTTATCGATGGGACTACCAGCCAATGGAAATAACCATCTGTGTGGAGTCAAGCAGCACTTAAAGCTATCGGCACCAATCTTATTAATGCAAAATGTGTTATAGTTCCTCGTATCGCTCAGGGCTATAAGTCATCACTCAATTCTACTCTGCTGGGTTCCGGGACACGTTAGGGTGGAAGGGAATGAAAAGGCGGACGAATCGGCCAGATACGGCTCTGAATGAACCCACTAACGGACGGAGAGGTGTTACCGCCTTTCAACACTGCTAAGACTTTTATTGAAGGCGTCACCAATGGCTAAGGAACAATGGAGCAACACCATCGGTTGCGTCATAGCCCGAAGTCTGTGGCCTGTGGTTGACACCAAAAGATCAAAGTTCCTAATCTCCCTTAATAGAAGCCAAATCCGGATGCTCGTCGGCGTTTTAACCGGACACTGCATCATAGGAAACCTGGCTGGCTAGGACTTTTTGCAAATGACTTCTGCAGAAGCTGTAGAGACGAGGAAGAAATAGAGTCCGTGGAACATCTTCTATGCCACTGCCCAGCTTTACAGGAACGCCGCTCATCCTGTATGGGAGCTAGGTTCTTCGAAAGTTTGGACGACTTGGCAGGGGTACCTCTATCAGACATAAAACTATTCCTCAACAGATCGAAGTGGTTTTGTTAGCCACAGTCCTTGCACAAACAGGGTACTCACAATGGGCCTCATGGCTTCTGGGTGAAATTTGCATCGTTGCAAAACCCTCCCAACACCTAACACAGTCACTTTGATACTTTTTTTGTGAAAAAATAAATCCAACATGGTTTCTGCATTAATGGAGAGAAAATCTCATTAAATTAACCCAACAGGTGACTATTTTTGGTGCTATGCTGGTAATAATTTTTGCTGAAATTTAATTTTTGACAGAAAGAGATCCCACGATCTAAGAACACTGACCAGTGTTGCCCCCCAACTGGTTGAAAATAATGTAGCGTGGGGCCGAATTCGCCAGGGATTTACCATTTTCCTGGTGAATTTTTGAAAACTTACGTTAATCCGGAGTTTTTTATTCTTTTTTTATTTTTTATTTTTATTGGAGGCCCCGGTTTGTTCCACTTCGATCTATGCAAAAATAAAGATCCCAACCGCTAAACCGACAGAAATATAAAATTCTGAATATCCATTTTTGTTTGTTTTTGGGTGTATATAGGACTTAAAAACAAACTCCAATCAGCGAAAGGTGTGGCAACGTATGTCAACAACCTCCTCCGAGTCAGTCTGAATTATGGCATTGATCAAGTTGTTTTTTCTCTGTTTTGCTTTAATCTCAATTTGGGGAGATTTCTCGTGAAATCGTGTCCAAGGGCCCGGTTCTGGGACAAATATTCGGGTTTACTGGTGAATGCAACCTTTACGTGGTGGAAAAGTGTAGTTTAGTAGTAAAAGTGTAGTGTGGTAAAACACACTATATAAATCTGCAAGTTAGGTACGGTTACAACAACTATATAAGTGGCCGTAGACAGTAGTTGTTGTAGTTGCATTGAAGATTCTACTTTACTTTACTTTGCTGAGATAGATGTCCAATAAAACACGGTTAATATAAATTACTTGCAAATACGGAAAAACACTCGTGGAAGCATTCTTTATTTACAAACTGCAGAAAAAAACTCTTGCCCGGGTGCTGTACCTAATTTAAAATGATACACAAAACACAATTTATACACCCCACAGACTGCCACTGTTTGTTTGCACTATCCAACTATATCTTCTTTCTGTAGATAGAGAAAAGAGAATATAGCATAATAATTATGGAACCTGGAAGTTGAATTTGACATTGGAATTGAGGGAATAGGTTCTGCGTTTGCATGAAAATCAGTGCTTCTTGCGCCCCAATATTCGATATAAGTTTTAATTTTTCTTTTCTGAAATTTAGATTGTTTTAAGTCATTTTACGAATTTTCGTAGGCGAAAAATGTAGTGAACGCTACAATTGTGTAGGGGCAACGCTGACACTGACCCAGTCAATTGTGGAATGTGGAACATACACAACTTTCAAGAACTGTCAAAATGTCAGCAATATTTGTTTGTGTAGCGAAGCCGGCGATTAAAAATTAAATTTTTGTCCCCAGTTTTGATAAAATAAGTTTTGCATTTGTAAAGTTGTATTTTCTGTAATCATCCCCATGTCTCTGCGTCGTTCAAAAATGACCAAATTTCGCTTAAAAATGGACATGTCACAGTTCTATGACGACGAACGGAATCTCGCCTACATACTGGTCAATCCGAAATGGGATCAAGTTGTCTGCCTGCAGGAGCACGTGGAAAAACTATTCGACGTTCCCAGCGTTCAGTTTCTTACAGATGACGGAGTATACATACCGCCGTTGGAATCCATCGACGTTATCAAGAGCAGTGACGTCCTAAGGTGAGGTGGACGCCTCTTAAAATGACAATTCTTTGTAAACGTTCTCTCCGCCCCACTCTAGAGCAATCATTCCGCAGAAAATTAAGAAAAAGAAGAAGAAACGTAAGCCACTCTACGATGGTTTCGGTGAAGACCCACCCGATGAGAATGAGAACTCCATCGAAATACAGGGAGAAAAACGCAAGTGTGACGATGAGCGACTGACTTGCTCCACTCCCAACTATCGGCCAACGAAAAAGCAAAAAACCAATTCACTTTCGTTACCACAAAGTCCTATGAACGATGTAAAGGGTTACACCATGGGTAGCAATGCGGTGACCAGCACCAACAGCAGCATCACTTTAGTAGAAAGCCCAGGCCTGCAAGAAGTCGCTATGCATGCAGAAGAAGAAAATGAGGAGACAACAAAGGGCCGTAAGCGAAAACGAACCCGCAAGAAGAAGAAATCAGACGAAACTGTAGAGGAGGAAGAGAAAACCAGTCGATTTTCCTCGGGTAAGTAAACGGTGTTTGTAAGCTGAACAACGACCCTACGCTTCTTACAGTTCCAGTGCCGATTTCTTCGTCCACGCTGAGATTGTCCAAGACGATGAGCACCCCCAATAGATCTCCAAAGCATGTCCACTTCGGTGAGGCTGAAACGTTGCCCAAGGAAGATGTCGAAATCGTCGAGTTTCGATGTCACCTCAGCATGAGCAACACACCGGAAGCCAGAGAAATCGACGCAGAAGAGCGGGAGGGCGACAATTCATCGCCGAAAAAGCCCAAAATCCAGATTCACGAGAACATTGTGCTTGTGATGGGGAACAACCTTTCCATCGCCGAAGAGGAGCCCAGCGTTATTGAGGTGGATGATAGTACCGTGTGGCCGGCCACTGCGGAGAACAACGAAACGGTAGAGTTGACTTCAATCGAATGCACCCAGAAGACCGTCAACGGAGATGGTAATTTGAACACCGAACTCGAGTTCTTTTTCATTTGCGTTTTCTCAACGTCTTTCTTCCCCAGCCCATGTCGAAGCGACGCCAGCTCCAGATATTACTGTCGACGTTGTCCTGCCGTTATCGGAACCCTTGCTCGGTACGCCCGAAGTTGGCGATATAATCCTCTTCAAGGTAATCCGGCTTTCATTCTCCTAAGAGGAACCTCATCGGTTGTTTCCAACTATTTCTAGATAATCGGGCTGAACGACGGCTTCACACCTGGGATTTCTGACTTCATCTGCGGACGGTGTGAGGAAGTGGATTCAGTTGCCGGGACGGTCAGCTTTCTGGTGCTGGGTAAGTTCCAATTCCGGTTGCCAACCAGATGAAACGATTAAAACTCTCGCCGTTTCCTTAGACGGACTAGATCAGATAGACGGATCACATCCCAGCTTTGCAGCTGGCGATAGGGACGACATCAAGCTAAATCGGAGTTCAGGCGTCGTTCAGGTGGAATTTGGTGCGATGTTGGATAAGAAACTATTTAAGATGCCATAAGCGATGCATTTTGGAAATTGTATTCTCGTTTATAACCCCATTTGTGTAAATATACGTATAAAGTGTTGATGTTGGGTATTTGCCTAGAACACCGCCTGCCACAGATGCGCCACCATCGGCAGTAATAAAAAAAAAACCAATTGACTTCTCTCTTTGGTCGTTTAATGAACACAGACCGCCAACATGTTTCCTCGAACCAGCTTTAAACTGCATCAACCGCGGCACCTTCGACTTTCGTGTGATCCCAAAAGTTCTGCGACTTCCTTCGGACTGTCTCGCTCTTCTCCTGGTCACAGCCGTCCCGCAGGTACATTGGCGTGAACTCTCTATACGCTATACAAACGCGACGTTCTTCAACGTCCTCCCGCAGGACAGCATGCTCGAACTGATACCTCGGAGGTCCATAGAGTACAATCAGAGACAAGCTGTAACAACAAATAACCTCTTAGTGGCAAAAGAAGTCCCAACCACCTCCGACTTACTTGGGCATTGGAATCCGGACTACCCTCTTTGAGAACCCCTCCAGGTGCTCCTTCGCAGCCAAGTCACAAATCAAACTATCTCTGTAACCATCCACCAAGTCGCAGTTGTATTTCTTCGCATCCACCATCTCGTACGGCGTAAGCGTTAGGACAGAATCACCCAGGCAATTGACTGTGACCACTCGTTCTCCCCAGACCCAACAATCATCGATGTGTGGATCAATTGATGCACCCTTGTCGGGATTATACTCCAGGGTGCACTGTTCGATCGTTTGGAAGCCACTCAGCAATGGAACCCCTTCGAATCGTTCCTGAATGAAACGCGAAAACGCTGGAAACCCATTAAATTGGCCGTTTTGGATCTTTTTCTTTTTGAAATTCGTTTTTGGTCCAAAGTTTTGTTTTCGTCGACCACTTTGGGATCCTTGCCAAGGCAGTTCGTCCAGATTTCGCATCAGATCTGCGCCTTCGTTGGGTGAAAGAAATTTCGGCATGACTAGAACGCCGGGAAAGTCCATCCCATCGGCGGCAGACGAATGCGTTGGATGTTCGGAACACACTAGATTTACATCCCAACCAGGGTAGATTTTACTACATGCGGGACAGTAAACAAAGGACTCGAGTTCCTGGGCGATAAAAGAAGTAATAACCGAGGTAATAACTGACCAAGTAGATGGATGAAGTTTACCTTGAATTTTTGGAAGTAAGATGGTTTGTCAAGGTTGAATTCTTTCTCACAGAGGAGGCACGTACGACAGCCTTTGCAGCCACAGGGCCGAACAGTGTTCATGTTAATTATTTTAACAAAAATTTGCACGGTTTTGTAAATTCTTTTGTTTAACTTGTGTTTTTTGATCTACATTTGACAGCAGGTCATAATGGGAGCTGCGTTACCGACGGTGAGAAGTGGAATTGCTTTTCCATAAAGGTGGTAGCACAATGAACTTTTCAATTTAAAATGGTGGGAGGAAAATAAACAAAAATTGATAGTGAAAATTGGTGAAAATGTTTCGATGGACTGCCAGAGTTATACAGCTTGAAATAGTTTCAACAAGCATAATAAGTATCTCTCTAAAAATACAGATTAAATCACAAACATTTGTTACTTTCGCTTGAATTAAGGAAAAAATATTATTATCGCCGTTTGTGGTTTGCTTCAACTCAAGTTTATTGAAAAATGTATGTCAAAACGGTGGCTGGTGGCAGTTATTAATGTGGATTTATATTGGGCAAAAAAACTTTTTATGTTAAAAAACTCGAATTTTGTTGAAATAAAAGATGTCATTGCAACCATGCCCTAAGTAACAGCTGACAACTTCACAATTGTCTCTCCTCCTGTCAAATCAAACTTGTCAAAAGTCTTGCCTTTTTCTTCCCTTTTCGTTTTCCAACTCCGAAGTCAAAGGAAGTCTCAATAAATAAATCTGGAAATAAAATATAAATCTTTCGTTTTTATTAACAGGTTATGGGCCCAGTTTATTTGCAACATACAAATATATATCGAGGAATTGATATTTTGTAAAAATCATAGCGCCAAACCATTTCCTACTGGAGTTCCCACGACTTAACCTCGAACAATGAGCAGCAATATGATTGGCCGCATTCAACTTTTCAATGGAGAAAACTTTGCTTCTTGGAAGCCACAAATGGAGGCAATTCTTCACAAAGCAAGACTAACTGGCTATGTCTATGGAACTGCACAACGACCGGTGGACCCAGATTCGCAACAGGCTTGGGACGACAAGGACATGGATGCAAGGGCAGAACTGCTTTTGGCAATAGAACCAAGTATCGTTTCACTGGTAAAAGACAAAAAATTGTCGAAAGATATTTGGAACTTCCTCAGCGAGACGTATGATCGGAAAGGACCCAGGCAGAAGGCGGAGGAGTTCAGGCGCCTCATCAACATGAAGATGGAAGCAAACCAAAGCATGGACGAATTTATTCGCGAGTTCAAGACGACAGTCAACAAATTACAGGAAATGGAGGCGACACTGGATATGGATTTATTGGTGGTCGTACTCCTGGATGGCTTATCTGACGAATACAAAGATGTCCAAGCTGCATTCGACGCCCAGAGCAAGTATCCAGAGGTTGACGTTGTGTGCACTAGACTTTTGGAGGTAAGCGATCGAAAGAAAGAAACAAACGGACAACCCAACACAGCGTTATACCTACACCAAGTGGAAAAATAAACCCAAGAAGCCAAACTACAGTAAAGGTAGCTCATTTCCATTTAACTGTCGCGTATGTGGAAAAAAAGGCCATATGGCGAAAGACTGCTTTCAAAATAAAGAAAAAGCAAAAACAGCACAGTCGACCACCACTGACGATACCGACTATGGCTTCATAATAACAGAGGAATCTGCATTTAAAGTAGCCACTAACGACAGGAACTGGTGTCTTGATTCTGGAGCTACGTCGCATATGTGCTCGTCAAAATCTCTGTTCGAAAGCCTGGAAATGTGCGAAAGGGATTCGTACGTCACTTTAGCTAATGGACAGCGAATGCGAATAGTTGGAATCGGAACGGCAGTCTTGCCACCACATTTGAGCAATGTTGGGAAAAATATTAAATTATTTAGCACATTATATATCCCAAATCTAAAGGAAAATCTTATATCGGTAAGCAAGGCGACAATTAACAACTTAAAAGTCGTATTCGAGGTTAATCAGGCGAAATTGTATAGCAAAACTGGCACATTGTTGATCACAGCTGACCAAAGACAAGGTTTATATATTGTCTCAGGAAACCATAGAGCCCTAGTCTCACACGAAGGTAATAATTCACTGAGCTTGTGGCACCGGAGGATGGGTCATCTAAACATTACATCGTTGAAACAACTTCAGTCAACAGGAATGGTGACTGGTTTACCAGAGAAGTTTAGATCTGACGAAAGCAGTTGTGTTTCATGCATTTGTGCTAAACAATCGACCAAACCATTTAGTGTGTGTGAAAACAAGAGAACAAGTAAGAGATTGGAGTTAATCCACTCGGATTTGTGTGGTCCCATGCGCACTCAGTCGTTAAGTAAAGCAGTATATTTCATCTCGTTCATAGACGATTATTCCCGACGCATGTTTGTATATTTCATGCAAAAGAAAAGCGAAGCATTAGACAAATTTAAAATCTTCAAGGCTTTCGCAGAAAAACAAACAGGGCTCTCATCGCGTAACTTTTGAAACGATAGTCGTCGAAACGATTGAACACAACGATATCGTTTTTAGTTTGCTTCATATAACATCATCGTCAGATCGTTCAATCGAATCGTTCATCGTTTTCATTTTGAACAGTTTGAACATGACTGTAAACAAACTCTGACAGCAAAGAAATCAAAAAAATTAAGGAATTTGTTTTTTTTTTTTTCTTGAACTTATTTATTTTTCTTTGTTTGTTTATATTAATTGGCATATAATGGAGAAATGAATAAGTAGTAAGGAATAAGGAATCTTTTAATATCAAGATACAAGTGAAATGTTAAGTGAAAGTGCCCAATGGACTTTGGAGTTAAATTCCAAACCATATATTGGATGACGAAGTGCCTACGAACGTGTAGGAATATGCTAAAGTGTGCGCAGGTGTGGTAGAGCAGCAGATTTTTTTGTGTTTTCGAAATAAAGATATGTATTTATTAAAACAATTAAAGCGCAAATAAATTTCTTGCATTTTTTGGAACAGATGAGAGTTTTT
The DNA here is from genome assembly GCA_949126925.1 of Cheilosia vernalis. Classification (NCBI taxonomy): domain Eukaryota; kingdom Metazoa; phylum Arthropoda; class Insecta; order Diptera; family Syrphidae; genus Cheilosia; species Cheilosia vernalis. Next base: position 12,439,615 of record OX421361.1, on the reverse strand, counting down.
ATTGCTTAGGATCGAGTTGCAAAAAAAACAACAAATAAATGAAACTCAACCATTTCTTTTTTGCAAGGAATGCATTCTTTTAAAACTCGGATAAAAGCGAGTGCATCCAAAAAGAACATAAGTGTGTATTCCTTTAAATATTTGCTTATACTTCTCTCTAAAACTGATATTTCCTAATTAAAACTGCAAAAATGTACCAAAAACGATGAAACGATTGCAAAATAGCTATCGTTCAATCGAATCGTTTCGACGAGGGTATTTGACGTTTGAATAAGTAGCGTGAATCAACAAAAAACGATGATCGTCCAATCGTTTCGACGATTATCGTTTTTTTGTTGTTACATGAAGTAGAAGTATCGTCGAGACGTTATCGTTCTATCGTTTTGTGCTTACGCGATTAGAGCCCAGGGGAATCAATTAAATCCTTAAGAACCGATAACGGGACGGAGTACACTAATTCCAAATTTAAAGAGTTCTTGGAAGAAAACGGAATCGACCATGAATTTTCTGCACCACACACGCCTCAACAAAATGGTATAGCAGAGAGGGCCAACCGGACCCTGCTGGAAATGGCGAGATGTTTGAAGCTGGAGGCAAAACTACCTGATTACCTGTGGGCAGAACTGGTGTGTACAGCAGCCTTTATTCGCAACAGGTGCCCAACAAAACTAAATGGCCAAACCACCCCAGAGGAACTGTGGACGGGAAAAAGACCAGACGTGTCATCATTCAAGTGCATCGGAACAAGGACATATGTACTGGACAAAGGGAGTAATCTCGGAAAATTCGAGCCGAAAAGCAACGCACATGTAGTTGTAGGCTATAGCAATGAGCATGGCACATATCGGCTCTGGAAACCTGGAACACGTATAATTATCAGAAGCAGAGATGTACGATTCTTGGAAGAAGAATCCAATGACGTTGGAAATGCGGAAACAAACTTCTACGTTTTCGATATTAAACCGCCGGAAGATCAAATCACCGGCAGTGAAGAACCATCAGCACAAGTAATATCTGGCAAAATTTCCGAAGAAGACAACTTGGAGGATTCAGCCGAAGAGGATGCTGAGAAAAATTTAGCAGATACTAGTTCACGGGTACCACGAATTAATGAAGAAGTATACAGCATTGGAGCCGACCCTGTGAACGTGAAGCAGCTGGAAAGCAACGAAAATCGAGACGAATGGCTCAAGGCCATGGAAGAGGAGTACGAGTCACTTATTCGGAATGGAACATGGGTGTTGGTGGACCGGCCAACTGACCGACAGGTAATAAAATCGAAATGGGTTTTTAAAACTAAATATCTTGCAGATGGTACAGTAGAGCGGAGAAAAGCCAGGCTGGTTGCAAAGGGATTCGACCAAATTCAAGGGGTTGACTACTTTGACACGTATTCTCCGGTAGCCACCATCCATTCCATTCGACTCACATTGGCAATTGCAATACAACATAACCTGAAGCTACATCACCTTGACGTTTCTGCAGCTTACCTTAATGGGGATTTAGACACCGTCATCTTCATGGAACAACCGGACATTTTCAAGCAGGATGCTGCCAATAAGGTGTGTATGTTGAAAAAGGCAATCTATGGCCTTAAACAATCGGGCCGCCAGTGGAATTTCAAGTTGGACAAGACATTAAAAAATCTTGGATTCACGCAGTCATCATACGACAAATGCATTTACTACAAAGACGAATTTTGCGATCATCACCGTTTACGTCGATGACCTTTTGGTAGCAACAAACGATCCTGAAGACTACTTACTGACTTATACTACACTGTCAAACAAGTTTGATATTCGCGATCTGGGTGAACCGAAGCTATGCGTAGGTCTGGAAATCACGAAGGAAAACGAGAAAATCAGCATTCGTCAAATGGGCTACATCAACAGCCTAATAAACTCATACAATTTGAATGAAGCGAAACCATCACGTTTACCTTCACAAGTTAAACTCAGCATTCAAAGGGAACCAACCATCAAAGGCGAAAGCGAAAGAGTTGACAACACTGCATATAGACAACTAATCGGCCGTTTGCTTTATCTATCCAATTTCAGTAGGCCGGACATCTCGTACATTGTGAACATTCTCTCACAACACGTTGAAGATCCTAGACGTCAACATTGGACTGCAGCGCTTAATGTTATAAGGTACTTGATTGGGACGAAAGCAGCCACTATCACATACCGAAAAACCAATCAAAAATTCCAAGCCTTTTCGGACTCTGACTGGGATGCGGATATAGACGACAGAAGATCGCAATCCGGGTATGTTTTTCTTTATGCCGGAGGAGCTGTTCATTGGGGATCCCGAAAGCAGAGAATAGTAGCCACATCCAGCACAGAAGCCGAATACATCACATTATCATCAGTGGCCAAGGATGCAGCATACTTCCGTAACATTTTGCTTGAACTTAAACTACAAGACGGGCATATAGATATCTTCTGCGATAATCAAAGCGCAAAACACATCGCAAGTGACCAGTCTAACCAAGGGAGGACGAAACACATCGATGTCCGATACCACTACATCCGGGATGCAGTCGCCGAACAAATTGTCAAAATCCAGTTTCTCAAGTCCGAAGATATGATAGCCGACGCGATCACGAAGCAGTTACCATCAACAACACATTACAAACATTTTTTAGACATGGGTATGTCTTTTGAGTAACTTTTGGTTTATATAATGAATTTAAAATGATTGGTAGATTTTGTATAGTTATTTCCTGTTCCTTTTTTTTACGGAAGGTAGACAATTATGAACTTGAGTGGGGGTGTTGAAATAAAAGATGTCATTGCAACCATGCCCTAAGTAACAGCTGACAACTTCACAATTGTCTCTCCTCCTGTCAAATCAAACTTGTCAAAAGTCTTGCCTTTTTCTTCCCTTTTCGTTTTCCAACTCCGAAGTCAAAGGAAGTCTCAATAAATAAATCTGGAAATAAAATATAAATCTTTCGTTTTTATTAACAAATCTTTCTCAGATTTCATAGCACTTCTTCGAATCTGGATTTTTTTCCAGATTTACCAATACAAGTGCGTTTGAGTTGGACAACTGGTGGAGTATGTTTAGGTTTTCGTATTTTTTTTTCTACAGCAAAGTAAGTCATTACATCGGGTGTTTATTCCTGTAGATTATTTATAAGTCAATCGGGACGCAAAATTTCGAATGTTCTAATAAAAAATGTAAGCAGAAAACGCTTTGAAAAGTTTCGAAGGCTACACATATTAGAAACGCACGTATATCAACACAAAATAGAGCTAATGACGTTTTTATGTTCGATCAGGTACACGAAATCTCAAATCCGAGAGCGAATCTGAAGAAGCCCAATCGAATACTGGAACGAAAACCACATAATTTTACAAGTTACAAAATTCTTACCATTTTCTCATAAAAGCACTACTCAACCGACACTCGTCACTGTTTTTAATACCCGCCAATAGATGTCTGCACTCACGTGAAAGCGAAAAACACACATCCACTTTGCTGTCACTGCATTTGTGTCACTTCATCAAACCCTTTTGACGTCTGTCACACAATTTCAAGCTAGAAGAAAAAAATTTACGATTTTTCTCTCTTTCTGTGCGGGTCATGGATACGTGGAACTTTCAGCGATATCAACTAAATTAACAAAAACCTTGGCTGTGTTTTTATTATAAATAGCTAAATACAGATACTCGTGATGGCTCCTACTCGTCGACCCAGCGACGGACTGCTGGCGCGTGTGAATTTCCCACTTTACGCCGTCGAAATGCTGACCAGTCGTCATGTTTTGGTCGCCGGCGGTGGGGGATCCAGCAAAACTGGTGTCGCCAATGGATTTGTAAGTGAAATTCTATAAATTGCACAATATACCAGTGTTCACGCATCACTTCTCTTCGATAGGAAATCTACGAAATCTATCACAATGGTCAACATTTCGTCGCCGAAGAAGTGGTTCGTCACGAAACTGGTGCTAACGTGGTAATGAATTTCGCCGTGAAGAATGGCGCTCGAAGGTCGTATTTGCTCGCGGGCCAAGAATCCCACTGCCAGATGTATTTGGTGAATCCGAAAATTATTATCGAAGGCGAAGCTGATGCAGCAGAAGGGAAGAAGAAACCTGTCGAACGACCAAATGAGAATGGCGTCAGGCGCCGCGGACACGGACACTCTGGAGTGGAAGACATACCAAATGGACGACGTGCATCAGCGGAAGGAGACGATCTGAATAGAAAGCGAATTCGATTTGACATTAAGGCGTCCGATTCGATTCAAACGGACTTTTTGGGTACGGAACCGCTGCAACGGGTGGTGCGCATATCTCCAGGTGGCAATCTGATGGCAACAGGCGGCACGGATGGTCATCTGCGTGTTTGGTCGTTTCCCAAGATGCTTATGCGGACCGATGTTCAGTGAGTATTCGTTGTTTGTAGACAAACACACGAAGTTCTTAACAAAGTTGATTGTCGCAATGCTAGGCACCCTTAAAAGCTACACGCCAGACTAACAGCTTTCCTAAGAACAAATAAGTTCTAACCACTCCTAATTCAATTGCAGAGCTCACACCAAAGAGATTGACGACATCGACTTCAGTCCCGATAGCAAATACATTGTGACAATCTCGAAAGACGGCCAGGGAAACGTCTGGGACACAAACACCGGTAAGCTACATCACAAACTCACATGGGAGACACCCGACGGAGCAAAGTATCTGTACAAACGCTGCCGCTACGGCACCATCGAAGCTAACCGTGACAAATACCGTCTCTTCACCATCACAAACCCACTGGGCAAGGTCGGCAAACAGCGCGGCTACCTGCAGCAGTGGAACTGTGAAGATGGCAGTCTAAAGATAGCCGCCGCCATATCCGAAAGTCTTGCATCGCTAGCGGTTCGCGACGATGGCCGGTTTATCGCCGTCGGAACAATGTTCTCCGGCAGTGTTTCGATATACATTGCATTTAGTTTGCAGGTAAAACTCTGCAGATAAACCGCACTCGTTTGAAATAAAAAATAAAAATAAATCCCTTTGTGTATCGTTGCAGCGTGTCCTTCACATTCCCAACGCCCATTCGATGTTCGTTACCGGTCTGGAGTTTCTACCCATCACCAACGAACAGGGACCACCAATCTCAAGCGATACCGAGGCAGCTGTACTATCGATTTCTGTCGACAATAAAGTTTGCATACACAGTTTGCAGTATAGACGTGAGTTTGGACACGAGTCACTTGGTGGAATGCATTTTAATTTGCTTCTCTCTTTGCAGACACGGTTCCCTATTGGGTCGCCATCTTCGGAATCATTTTAGTAATTGTCTGTTCGTTTGCGCTGTGCTCGTACATAGGACTCTAAGGCAAACGGATGCTCTGCTCCACACCACTGTTTCTCGTTTTTCGTCTTCTCTACGTCTGGCGCATGTGTGCTCCTTCTTTCCGTCAGCATGTGTGCCTATTTTAATCAAACAATCGAATTACTGACTTGCCATGTCGCCGATGTTAATGTTAATTCTCCTTTAACCACCGTGTCACACAATAAAATTTCATTTATTGTCACGCATTTCACTGGTTTCCATTTTGCTTAAATACAAAGTAGATTTATTGACGCGCCGTTTTTATGGGTAGGATGACAAATTTTTGGTTATGAGTGATGGCACTAACCCGAATCTAGGTCAGAGACAGTTTTCTAATGAAAGTTCGCAGTTTACGAGGGGTGGGAGTGTTAATGGCACCGAAAAGTGATTGTTTATGGAGTGTTAACGTGTTAAATTCTAAGCTAGTACATTGTGACGTGGACATAAGTTCGACTTATTTAAATTGAAGCTAAGCGCCTGGGATCAGGAGAAAGACTGGACACACGGTATCCCATGACAATAGACTAATAAATGAGACTGGTTTGAAACGGTTTGAACCGGTTTGCACCTTACAAGCAGCTTAGAACTCGACTTTATTAATGTAATTGAGGTTATGGCCTCAATACTACTAATCGATGTGAGCTGCGCCAGACAATAGAATAATTTTCAGTTCTCTCACATAGGATATGATTTTAAAACGTTACTCATTGTGCAAGTCAGCTTGTTGCTGAGATTTGTTTTCTTTTTAGTTCATAGTACACTTTTGTAAAGAATAAGATAGAACAAATAAAATAAATAATAATAATATGGTCACAGCTTATCCAATTGTCGCAAGAGTTTTGAAAGTAATGTTACCAATTTGCAGCAAATAGGTAGGTACACTGCTCCGTGTCACGTTTATCGTATCGGTTTTAGCAAAGAGTTTAATGCCATACGAAAGACTATTGCGCCAGTAGAAGGGGCTGGGAAGCTACCTTGCTAATAGAAAGATAAAAGTCAGTTTCAAGATGATTGACACAATCAGCAAAGAAGATTCAAGCGAATACTGTTGCCACTACTCGGGCCTCATTTTATCCATACAACAGCAACAAGTAGGTAATACAACGAACTTCTGAGGTTAGTAAACAGTTCCGATGTCACTTAAAGTTAGTGCCCTTCTTTATCAGACAACATCGAACGAATTGAGACACTTGAAGGCAACAAATATCTTGTAGCAACCATCAAAGGGAACTTTCTGTAAACATAAGCCTATAAAATTGTCCTGCTTCTTTACCAACATAACTTAGTTTTTAGTAGGTACTAAATTTGCAACGATGGGTCTTACTTAACCTATACAATATTTAATTCTCAAAGTGTAAAAGCAGATTCTGACCGGCCGAACCGCTGCGAAATACCATTTCTACAAAAATATTTAGCTTACCGGATAGTCTTGTTACCGATTTTAGATGGCAATATTGCTACCAGCATTCACAGCTTACTTTATACACCACACGCTAAACACTTATGGATGGAAATCGAGAACTACTTAAAGGTTCGTTAAAAACCTACGACACTTATGGACAACGAGAACTGCAATGTGCTATCCCAAAACGATTTAAGATTAATACACTTCTTAATTTTTAAAAATTATTCCGAATTTAAATACAAAAGGAAAAGTACTAAAACAAAAGTGACAACTTGTACTCGTCCGGTTCAATTTTAGTTCTTGACTGGGTTCGCGTCACGGGTAAGTAGAGATTGTGAATATCATGTGAATATGGTAGGAGGTAGGTAATGAACTTAACGAAGTGATTTTGTGCTTGGGAGTTGGGAATTTAAATGAAAGAGGTAGGTAGGTAGTAACCCAATAAATAAATAATTCAAAATTTAAAATAGCTAGTTTCCAAACAACCACCTGCAGTTTGTACTTTGTTTTGGGGGTAAAAAGTCTATCAAGTCCACGAAAGTTTTTGTGTGAACGATGTCATGTTGTTGGTTTCCCCGTATTATGGCGCATTTAAAACGCCACTCAGCCCTATACTATAATGGAAGATTAAAAGGATGCACTAAATAAACATCAGACTAAAAGGGTCAGAAGCAATATACCTACCTACTAATCACGGAAAGATAAGTGACAGTAATTTTGGTCTGCCATCTTGTTTAGGAAACTATTTCATATTAATAGGTTTGTTCGGGTACTTTTTTGCAAACGTAAAACTATTGAAGATTTACTAAGAAACTGTGCGAATGGGACCATGTTAAAATTGGAAAAAAATTAGAGAAAAATTCATTTCCCTTTTTTTATTTTTTTTTGTAATTTTCTACTCACCGAATTTCGACTTACAGAAAAGTGAGAATTGAAAACTGACAACTAATGTCGTTTTCCATTGGTTTCACTCGGGGATCCACTCATTCTGCAGTCCAATGGAACAAGAAAACTGCTTCTGATTGAATCCACAAGAGTATTGGTGAAATGCCAAAAAAATTATGTACGGCAGCCGTCAGTTGACTTGTATAAAATACACAAACTACACTGGTGTGAGTGCTTCTTGAGTGGATTCTGACTTCAAATCCAGAAGCGAAATTCTCTCCTCAGAATCACCAGAAGAGTATTTTTTGTGCCAATGGAACGGTTTCAGAAGTGATTTTTTCTATTCCGGACTCTCCCGGACGCTTCTTTTTGCCCAATGGAAAACGACATAAGTGACAGCTCAAAAGTTTGACAAGTAAAACTCTATTTAAGTTCGTCTTCATGGGCGTGTTTTGTTGAGCTTCGATCTCAGCAAAGCAAATTAAGGTAGAATATTTAGCATTTTTAGCACGCAATTACAGCAACTACACTCTACATGACACTTCGAGAACTCACAGTAGTGGGAAGAAGCTGTAATTGAATGTCCTAGAACATATCAGCGCATTCAAAATGGTAAGTTTAATAGGTTCTTTTTAGCTAACAAATATAACGTCAAAATGACCGGTCAGGTACTTCTCTTGAAATTGAAAAATTTCTCTCGATTTCCTTTTTTTTTTAATTTTTCTATGCTGAAAGTACACGAACGAACCTCATATTTTCATAGCGGTAGAGCCAACGGTTGTGTAAAAGTCATTTTTACCTTACCAATAAAATATCTTTAGTTTCGACTCAATTTTTTTAAGGTTCACAGTGACCTTATTATCCATACAAATTTCGCAATTGTGAGCTTCCGCAAAATTTAAGGTCGAGACTAAAATTAGTTTTTATTACGGCACATTATCTGGTTTCGCAATAGTTTCGTGAAATATTTGTTGGTATTTTATCTGACGTTCGTTAGCTAACACTTAGCACCAGAGACTGTGCCAGCAGTCTTGATGCTGATGATGACAGTGATGCAATTTTCTTCTGCCTTTAGACGAATCTGTTTTAGGTTGATGTCATGATTCTCCCAGTCTACCTTGCCTTTGGTTCTCATCTCGTGCTCTAGTAGTTCGATGGTTTGCCGGCGCATTGGCTGCTGGCGTGCGAAACTTTCCTCTTGCCTAGTGTTAAAGGTTCAGGAATCAGTTTACACAACTTTTACTATATATGTACATACTTACCTTTTGAGATTGTCCTCCTGGACACGTTGCTGACAATTGATCTTCATAGCGGCCGGCGCGCGCCTTGCCAATTGGACACGATGCTACTGTTGCTTGGTATCTTCCTAGAAGTGGATACAAAATGGTTATCAATTCGTTGTCAGGTTCATGTAAATTAAAATCAACTTACAATCACGGTCTTCCTACGCTTTTTGTTATCGATACGCTTTTGTTCAACGTTCGCCTGTTCACTTTGTGCTTCGTATTCCATGAATTTGGCCATAAACTCTTGTTGGCGTGCATTCTCCTGTAAGACATATAAAGTATTTATTTATTAATTTAAACACTAAAAATACGCGAAAACTTACATTTTTTCAATTTGTTGCTGGAAAAATAAAATTGTGTAAACATATTTTGACATTTGTCAATCGACTTCTGTCAAAAGAAAACTCACCACATTTTTTTTGGTTCGCTTTTTTTTTGTTGCTCACACGGATTCTAAATTCAAATAACACCGATAGGAAAACAAAATGGCGAATTTGAAAAAAAATCGAGGGGACCATAGGCAAGAGGATTGCCAGTTGGGGGTCTCAGTATGGTTTGTCTATGCTTAGCACCGTACAAATGACAAATTTTACTCTTTACTTGAATTTGCGGAAGCTCACAATAGCGATTTTTTTATGGAAAATAATATAATAACTATAAATTTTTCGGACTCACAACGGCGAAATTTTACATACAAAATTGCGTATTGTGACCAGTGGCCTACAAAATATATAAACTGAAGGTTAACTTAAAAATTATTATTGGTCAACTGTCAACTACTACAATTTAGAGTCGAAATAACTAAAAATGTTTATTGTTTAAGGCTTAGCTAGTCAAAGTTTGACCACCCGATAGTTTATGTTTAGTATATTGCTGACTGTAATTAGGATCATTCGCGTACGCGGTTTAAATCGATCGCAATCGCACAAATTCTATACACGTTCACATCGAAAATGGCAGAAAAAGAGAAAATTATCAAAATAACGAGTAACGAGTAGTTCCTCTCTTGGCTCGAAAGAGCTCAGGGAATAGCAACCGGCAGGTCCTGATAAATTATGTCGAATGAACAAATTTGACAAGAAACAAAATTTTAAATTAATAAAATAAAATCTTTGAAAATAAAAAAAAGTCGGTGGTGGTAGAATGCTCTCCTTCCTATAAGGTTCTCCCTGAAACTTTCATATTTTGCAAATATTAAAGGTAAGTTATGTAGGTACTTATTTTTATTTGTGACATGTATTCGATGTGAAAGATGAAAGTGGCTCAATGTAGCTCGAGCACGTACTTGGGCGTATGTTTTCAGTTCTCTGAGAGAGTTTCGCGTACTTTTTGAGTTTGAGAGTTTTTTGATTTTTGTCTCGGGAAAGTACGCGAAATAGACCTATTGATTACATGCTAAAAATCAACAACATTTTTTGACAGAAATCAATGCTATTGTGGTGTGGAATGTATCGTGTAACCTAAAATGGTGAAGTGAAAACAACCCCTTAGTCACCAAACAAGTTCCACCCAAGTGTCACTTCCAATTGGAGACTGGAACCTGTCAAGTAAATGTATTTCACCACTGAACCTTGTTCTAGAACCACTTAGAATTAGCTAGAAAGTTCTCGTCAGATGGCGGAGCGGGTATAAAAGGACAGCTTTTAGAAGAGGGCGAGACAGTTGATTTATAACAGTGATTGGTTAAAGTTCGAGATAGTAATAGTTTGTGAAGATAAATAAGTGAAAAGTAATAGAGTAAATAAAGTGATTGGTTTGAAACGTTGAAGAATTGTTTAAGTAATAGTGTTCTGGTACTTAATAAGTGAAATATTAGAATAGTCGATAAAAGTGTAATAAAAGTGAATTTTATTAGAGAAGTTAAACGGAATAGTGTTTTATCTTTACGAATCCCAGCCTGAATGTAACATTGGTGTCAGAAGTGGGATAAAACTTATTCTGTGCTAAGTGTCTAAGTGAAGTAAAAAAAAAAAAAAAAAAAAAAAAAAAAAAAAAAAAAAAAAAGTGAATTTGTGATTTTCTAAAATACAAGAGACAAACAAAATGGGTCGTGTATTGCTACATCTAAGCATACCCCAATTGAAAAGTGAACTAGAAAAGCGGAATCTCTCCACAGCTGGAGGGAAAAGTGACCTCATACTTCGTCTGCAGGAAGCTGTCCAAAACGAGGGAGAAGATCCGAAAACCATGCTATTCGACGTTGCAGAAGAACAAGTAAGTACAAGCGTTGATATTAGCGCTATGATGGAATTACTTCTTGCGAAGATGGAAGAACAGAAAAATTCCATGGAATTGAAGTTCGCAGAACAGAAGAATTCTCTAGAAGAACAGAAAAATTCTATGGAATTGAAGTTCGCAGAACAGAAGAATTCGCTAGAAGAACAGAAAAATTCTCTAGAAGAACAAAAGAATTCTTTAGAAGAACAGAAAAATTCCATTGTCGCCGCACAAAAAGATGCCGTGGAAGAATTTAAGAATGTTCTAGAAGTAAAAATCGACGAAATTGATGAAAAATTAAACGAGCATGAAACAAAGTTTGAGAAAATTAATGAAATGTTTCATAAACAAGGAACAAACATCGAGAACATAGCTAAAGAACTGGAAAAAGTCAAGAAGCAAAAGGCTCGGGAATATTCTGCTGACTGCCCAAGAAGGAAGGAGATGCAACCACCCGTTTTTGATGGTCAAACATCATGGCCAATTTATAAGAGACAGTTCGAAGCAGCTGCAACGACCAATGGATGGGACGACGAGGAAAAGTCGATTGCACTAACGCTCGCATTACGAGGTACAGCTGCAGAATTGCTTCAAACTGTCTCCGAAGAAAAACAACGCGACTACGTGGCTTTGGTGAAGGCTATTGAGATGCGATTTGGTGACGACCACATGCAGCAAGTGTATAGAGTACAACTGCGCAGTAGAATCCAGAAGAGGGGAGAAACACTTCAGCAGTTGCAAGCTGATATTGAACGGCTTGCGCACTTGTCTTATCCCAATGCCGGCGAGGATGTCATCAACGAAATGGCTATTGAGGCATTTACACAAGCCATAGAGGACAGACAACTGCAGATGGCTCTACGAATGGCTGGAAAGAGAACTCTTCCTGAGGCACTGGCATTTGCCTTAACCATGAGAGCTGCTGACCAAGCATCTCAAGGATTTCACCGCGTGAGAGAAATGACATCCGTTGAATGCTCGTGCCAGAGAACAGAAGTAGTCGACCGTAACAGTTCTCGAAGGGGACCGATCCGTTGCTGGAACTGCAACAAAATTGGACATCTACAACGACAGTGCAGAGCCGAACGTAGACAGGGCAGTTGTCCACATTGCAGAGCTAGGAACGAGGAGGCGTTTGAGCGTTCGGCGGATGGAACATCACAAAGCCATCAGTCGGGAAACGAGTAAGAACCAACTTCGCGGGGCAGAAGCTGGTTTCTGGAATCGACGCCCCCGGGACCACAATTCAGGTTTCCCAAACCAAACGATGTAATAGGAGCCTGACAGTGGAAGCCCATATCGGCCAGAAAAAGTATGTGGCTACAATCGATACAGGTGCCACCGCTTCCATAATCAGAAGGGACATCGTTCGCCAATCATGGCTGCACAACACCAGCAGCTACTGTCTGAAAACAGCAACTGGAGCAACAGCAAAGGTGTATGGTGAGGTACTCTTGACGATAAACCTTGCAGGAATAGTCTTCTCCCATGCATTCTTAGTGGCTGATATATGTGACGAATGCATTATCGGAATCGACTTTATGAAGACGCACGATATAGTACTCGACATCGGTTTGCAAGTTATAAAGTACAAGAATGTCGAGATTCCGATGGTTTACGGGAACGAGAACGTCGCAGCTCTACGGACAGTTGTAAGTGAGGACGAAGTATTACCACCTTCGTCAGAGACAGTTATTTGGACAAAGCTGGAAGGTGACCCTGGGAGCCACCGATTCTACCTAGTCGAGCCAGATCCAGAAAATTTTTATCAGCGCTATATTGTCGGAAAGATGCTGGTTGAACCTAAAAACAACTTGGTTCCTGTTCGTGTCCTCAATGTGGAACACAAAAGCGTGAAATTAAAGCAAGGAGAAGTGATTGGAAAGTGCGTACCGATTACTGCGGTCACAAAGTTGTCCAATGCAAGTGATGTGAAACCGGTTAGACCTATGGAGATATCGGAAATGAAAAAGAATATACTCGGAGAGTGCGAGCTGGATCAGGAGCAGCGATCCATGGCAGGGAGTCTAATCAATGAGTTTGCTGATATATTTGCTTCACAGAACGGCGAGTATGGCCGAACACATCTAGTACAACACCGAATCGACACCGGAGATGCGAGACCGATTCGTCAGCCTCCCCGACGACTACCATTGGCTAAGCAGACGGAGGTTGCAGAAATGGTTTCGACGATGGAAAAGGAGGGACTGATTGAAAGCTCAAAAAGTCCGTGGGCATCGCCGGTCGTCCTGGTCAAGAAGAAAGACGGAAGTACGAGATTCTGCGTGGACTATCGCCAACTCAACAACGTCACCAAGAAGGATAGCTACCCCCTGCCAAGAATTGACGACACCCTGGACACACTATCCGGAGCCAAATGGTTTTCGACTCTCGATTTGAAGAGTGGCTACTGGCAAGTGCAGATCCATCCAGAAGACCGCGAGAAAACAGCATTCACAGCAGGAAACGGGCTTTGGCAGTTTACAGTAATGCCATTTGGACTGTGCAATGCTCCAGCTACCTTTGAACGTCTAATGGAGCGCGTTCTGCTGGGACTAACGTGGAAAACCTGCTTGGTCTACCTGGATGATGTCATCGTAGTAGGAAAAACATTTAACGAACATCGAGATAACCTTAAGGAGGTGTTCCAAAGACTACGAAGTGCGCAACTAAAACTTAACCCGAAGAAGTGTTCCTTATTTAGACCAGAAGTGAAGTACCTCGGGCACATCATCTCTTCCAAAGGAGTCAAGACTGATCCGGAGAAGGTCGATGCAGTGAGAAACTGGCCGGTACCCAAAGACAAACATCAACTGAGAAGCTTCCTGGGACTTGCGACCTATTACAGACGATTTGTAAAGGACTTTGCCAGGATCGCAAAGAGCTTGCATCAACTGACAGAGAAAGGCAAACAATTCAAATGGTCAGGTGAGTGCGAAAAGAGCTTCAAGGAACTTAAGCAACAGTTGTGCAACGCCCCCATACTAGCGTACCCCACCCCTGGGAAAACATTTATTGTGGATGCAGACGCTAGTAATGTGGGAATTGGAGCCGTCCTTTCCCAGGTGCACGATGGCCAAGAGAAAGTAGTTTCCTACTTTAGCAAAGTTCTCTCAAAGCCAGAAAGGAACTACTGTGTTACCAGGCGCGAGCTCCTTGCTTTGGTACTGGCAACAAAACATTTCCATAAGTACCTTTATGGGCGAAAATTCATTCTCCGCACAGACCATGCGTCTTTAAAGTGGCTACTACACTTTAAGAATCCTGAAGGCCAAGTCGCAAGGTGGATCGAACGGCTGCAGATGTACGACTACGAAATACAACATCGAAAGGGAAGTCTTCACTCTAATGCAGACGCTCTCTCCCGTCGACCGTGCAAAGCAAATTGCAAACATTGCTTGCGACACGAAGAAAAAGATGTCGCGTCCGTTCAAAGGGTGAGAGCTATGCCAATTGGTGGCTGGAGTGCGCGGGAAATACGGGATGCTCAAATGGAAGATCCGGATATCGAACCCATTCTCGCCTGGAAGGAGCATGAGGGAAAACCAGACTGGCAGGAGATATCCAATAGGAGCCCCGAGCTGAAGGCATACTGGGCGCAGTGGGACTCCCTTTATGTACAAGACGGCATTCTAAAAAGACGATGGGAAAGCCCGGATGGAAACTCGTTCGTAATGCAGCTTGTTGTACCCAGGTCAAAAGTTATGGAGGTGCTAAGGGAATTACATGATGGAGTGTCTGGGGGCCACTTGGGAATCAATAAAACGCTCGAAAAAGTGAGACAACGCTTTTACTGGATTCATTCAAGGGAGGACGTTGAAACTTGGTGCAGGAAATGCGTTACATGTGCGGCCAGCAAAGGTCCGAGACTGAAAGTCCGTGGCAAAATGCATCAATACAATGTTGGAGCCCCTTTCGAAAGGATAGCAGTTGATATTGCGGGACCGTTTCCTGAAACAAACAATGGAAATCGTTACATCCTCGTTGTTATGGACTATTTCAGTAAGTGGCCTGAAGCATTTGCTATCCCAAATCAAGAAGCTAAAACCGTGGTGGAGCAAATCGTCAATAACTGGGTAAGCAGATTCGGTGTACCAATGGAACTGCATTCAGACCAAGGACGGAACTTCGAGTCGAAGATTTTCCAAGGAGTGTGCCAGTTACTCGGGATTCACAAGACAAGGACAACCCCGCTTCATCCACAATCAGATGGGATGGTAGAGCGCTTCAACAGGACACTGAATGAACACCTCTCTAAGGTCGTTGGCGAAGACCAGAGAGACTGGGATAAGCAGATTCCCATGTTTTTATTGGCTTATCGAGGAGCAGTGCATAACACCACAGGACATACTCCATCTGAAATCTTATTTGGTCGAACAGTCCGCCTACCTAGCGAGTTGATGTTTGGATATCCATACGGAGAGCCCAAGAATGAAGAGGACTACGTTACAGACCTCAGGGATATCATCAGGGACGTGCATCGAGACACTAGGGATAAGATTAAGATAGCCAGTGACCGCATGAAAACGAGGTACGATACTAAAACGACAACTACAGGATTCCAGGAAGGAGATCTGGTATGGCTATATAACCCTCATCGAAGGAAAGGGTTATCGCCTAAGTTGCAACAAGACTGGGAAGGGCCCTATACAATCGTAAAGCGCATCAACGACGTTGTCTATCGCATCCAACGAGGAAGAGGCAAGCTGAAAGTCGTTCATGTGGATCGTCTTCATCGTTATAATGGTGAAAATGTTAACGAGTTTGTTCGGGACGAACAAGTTTAAGAGGGGGACATTGTGGTGTGGAATGTATCGTGTAACCTAAAATGGTGAAGTGAAAACAACCCCTTAGTCACCAAACAAGTTCCACCCAAGTGTCACTTCCAATTGGAGACTGGAACCTGTCAAGTAAATGTATTTCACCACTGAACCTTGTTCTAGAACCACTTAGAATTAGCTAGAAAGTTCTCGTCAGATGGCGGAGCGGGTATAAAAGGACAGCTTTTAGAAGAGGGCGAGACAGTTGATTTATAACAGTGATTGGTTAAAGTTCGAGATAGTAATAGTTTGTGAAGATAAATAAGTGAAAAGTAATAGAGTAAATAAAGTGATTGGTTTGAAACGTTGAAGAATTGTTTAAGTAATAGTGTTCTGGTACTTAATAAGTGAAATATTAGAATAGTCGATAAAAGTGTAATAAAAGTGAATTTTATTAGAGAAGTTAAACGGAATAGTGTTTTATCTTTACGAATCCCAGCCTGAATGTAACACTATTAACCTTTTATAAAAAACTCACACCAAAGCTTCGTATGGTCTTTCATTATTTTGAATACACAGAGTAAGAGGATCAATAACCAACGCATTGCTGTGTTTTCCTTTGGCATAGCTACACTCAAGGTACAAGGCCAACCACTATTCGTAAGTATAAAATAAACCATCAAGCTATAGCCTCCTCGGTCTTTCAACATTAAATGCTACCAAAGAAAATAACTTGCGAGGTCGGTTACATTCATCGGTTTAATGTTCTAAAGAGACATCGCGATTGCAGAGTTTAAATGTCAGCATGCATAGCTGCTTTGAGCTAGCTTGATTCCTATTGATTCATTTTCTCAATCTTACATTCTGATGAAAGAACTCATATAGGTAAAACAAGTTAGACAGAAATTTCGTGCAGGTATGAGCTAAGGTCATGAGTCAATAGGAGTAACTTTACGTAATAAAAAATATCGTTTTACTACTTTTTGTTTTTCTTAATTGAGACTCTCCAACCGTCACGAAACTTAAAAATATTCTGCAAATAGGTTCGGGTGTGTGGTCAATTATATTCTAAGTTAAGTACCTGCTACACTTTGATTGTTCTTCATTGTGCGGCAATAGTCGTTGATGTAGGAAAGATACCTACCTATACCTACTTCACTTTTAATAAAGGTATCTGCCAAAGCCCGAAAATGTGGTTCCTGGTTGAAGGGGTAAACCCGTACTGACGCAATTATGGGATAGTGATCGCTATAATGAGATCTACGGCAATTTTCGTCCATAAAGCATTAAGTGGCGATTTGCATAATAGATATATAGTCGTATTTTATTTAGGTAGCTAATGTGTGTGTGTGTAACGAACGTGAATATGCCCCTTTCAGATATTGGATGAAATTCAGTTATCTCAAGTCGACTTGATTGGTGTGGAGTAGATTTACTATGAACGCAAAAACTAGATTCATTGATAATGTCACTTTTGCTACGTTACGTCAGCCAAATATACGAATTACGAACTGTCAACTTAATACTCAATTACGAAATTCAAAGCTCGATTTATGGACTAAGAACTTTTTACGTGACCAATCTAGTACAATAAAACCTAAAATACATCAGGTCTGCTTTGTTACTTTTTACGAATTTCTACTAATTCATGAATTTTTACGAATTTTTACAATGCCGTTCATTCAGTCGAAAAACTCGTTAAAGAGAGCGGCTTCGAGAGAGAAAGATGTTACTCATCCACTGAGAATCTCACAAGTTTTTACTCAATAAATTTCTTGGTGTAAGAATTGGAAATGCTGTCATTCACCTGACTATTGACAGATGATTTTGAATTTGCTTTCCTATAACATATTTTTCCATTTCCTGAGTTTAAAAATTAAAATGGTATCAACAGGAGGAAAACTAAAATTCAATGTTCTTCCTTGCTGTAAGAAGGGACAACATTCATCCACATATTTTTTGATGCAGTGTCGCTTTTCCTCCTTCGCGAATGCCTGATGTAAAGTCAGTACTAACTCTTCCACATATTACTCGGACTCATCAAAAAGAAGTTCGATTAGGTAATTCCGAATCACTTCCATCGCTACGTAGATGAATTAACTATGTTTATTAGGAAATTAGCAATTTATTCGATATTTAAACAACTTTTCGTAAAACATTTTTGCATTATTGTAGGTATCTTTCATTTCCCACAGATTACCTACTACAAAAACGTTCTCTAACTTTTTCGTAAGTGTCTCTCTCTCTGAGAGAGAATTTATACCCACTACTGTCATTTCTGACAGTCTTCCATTCTAACCACAAAAGTTAAAGAACAAACCTATCAAGTCAACCAGTTGTCATTGTCAGACGTGCTTAGCTAGATTTTTGAACGTCCCCATTCTCTACGAGATTCAGATGCATTGACTGCCTAGTTTTGAATGAAAAATGTTCCTATAGGTGACAACTGTTCTCCTTACCCAACCAAACAAAATTCAAAGGGCTATCAATCACTTTCAAAATTGTATAAACTTAAGAACGAAGCAACATTTTTTAATAATTTGTTTTACTCCTTGTGGATTATTATTCCGATATTTGGCTCCTTAATTATTAGGATATATGACGACAGTTTCGCAGTTTGGTATTTGTAGTATCCCTTTTTTGTCTATAAAGAGCTGAAGTCAATCAGACAGATATATAAGTCATTAAATAGGCGGCGAAGTTGGCTTCAATGAGAGATGGCGCTACTGGGTCGTATGAATTAAACATATAAATTGCTTTTACTCAGGAGAAATGTCAAAATCAAAGCATTTTTGCTACGTTTCATATGAATAAAAACCAATTTGAGTTAGTTCGAAAAACGGCGGCACTGATCAGATCGGTATGAATAAAACTTATCAGACAAATCAAATTAATGTTTTGCAAATTCTTAGTCTGCTATTTAGTTGACTCAGACCTTAATTCCAATTCACTGGTCAGGTTTGACAGGAACTGCAAGGCAATTACACGTACAGCTAAGTAAATGCTATGCTCGAATTTTCGAACTTTATCAAAGGAGATTCATATTCATACCGATAGCAATTGCTAAGGGCTTTTACTTTGCTACAACTACAACCTTTCGCTCAAAGCAAATGCTAGTTTTTATTCATTCGACCCACTGTCCCTCCCGCGTCAATGGAATGTTAGGAAAATGTCAAGTTTCGACTTTTCGAGTGGCTTTCATACAATTATTTGGTTTTGTTAGCTGAACTCCTAATCTGTATGAATTTTTCAGACATACCTACCACATGGCTGTAAGGGACAAACCATATTTCTTTATTCATCGGAATAGGCCAACTCTTTTAGAAGATACACGAAGTTAAGGTCGCCTACTCATCTGTCATTATGAAAGACAAGAACATATTTTCATTTCTCGGAAATTGAAGTTATAAATAGAACACATCATCTCCGCACACTGCAAGTGACGCCATGCATCTGCTATCGCTAATTCTGCGGTCAAGTTCCTTTGCTACCAGCGACAACTCCGTATCACACGCTGACAGCTGACAGCGTATCTAATTTGCATTACGTACAGTGTCAAGATCATCGATGCCAATGAATCACAATAATTATCTATGCAAAAGTGCTGCCCCCTTATGCATAGGTATGCATACAAATGACTTCCGATAGCAGAAGCTTATTTTTTATTATGCCGCCCAACCGGCAGAAGCTACTACAACTACAAATTTATGTTTCGATACCTTTTCGCCCGCGCTAGCTGATGGGGGGAAGCAAACAAACCAAATATGGGTACATATGACCGCCAGTTGAGTATGCGTCCCGCATCCCAATTATTCAACGTCAACACAAAATAACCCGTTTAATTTGACTCTTTTGATAAAAAAAAAATAACAACAACAACATTTTCGTTGAAGTTTTCTTTTTGTTTCGCTTTAATTGTCGTCGTGACTCGCCAAAAGTATGCAAATTCGCGGTGAATGACTATTCAAGGCACATAACCAGCAGCAGCCGTTTACCAGATGGGTTAGTCAAGTTGATCGATGAATTTGCCCCCGGGTTAGGTTAGGTATCGCCAAATACTGGTTTCATTGGGGATTCATTTCGACGACGACTCAATCCACTGGTAATCTATCTGCTCTCTCAATCTCGAGAACCTTTCCGTTGGGCTCTTCGATAGATTAATCGATTCCGATACCGATTGCCGATTCCATATAGGTATACCTACCCACAGAGCGTGAAAAAGCGTGAAAAAGCATCGGGCCCACGCCACATCCCGCCGCACAGCCAATTCAGTTTTCAGTGTATCTTTGGAGCTCGCGATGGTAGCAGTTGAAACGATCGTGTGCGGGAGTTTCAATTAGATACGCGACTACAAAGAAAAAATTAAAATGTACCGATCGGTGGTTAGTGTCGTCCTTATCGCGTGCCACTTGTCACCAGCGTTAAGCGCTGCTATTGATAACAAATCGACAAAAACTAAGATGCCATGGGCTCTAACAGACGCTCTAACTGCCACCTCACAGATTAGAGGATTTAATGGCACTTGGATTACAGGTGAGTGGAGTTTGTACAGTGGCAATAAAAACAACCCCTCTTATCAGTGTATCTTATCTTGAATTGTTTTGAATTTGAACTATGCCAAGACGAGAGTGGCTCTCTTTATATCGACTTTCTCTCGGTAAAGCTACACGCACTCTTTATGCTTGTGGTGGTGTTTGAGTATAGGCATTTAAACAAGATAAGGAGTTGTTTAATGTTTTATTAATCGATTAATCTACAAGCTATTGTGATAAGACCGATTTGGGCAATATAATGTTTATAGCTATATTGGAAATACGTTATTTAACATTGAACAGATTGTAGGACTAGCTGTGGTTGAGAGGCTTTTTAAACTGATGTGGGGAGAACACTCTAGAAACAGGTGCACCATAAGTAGTACCTACTTTTAATGACAAAAGGTACAAACGGTTGCCATTTAGAGAGTAGGGAATCTTTTGGCATCAAATCTTTTCGAATTGAGCAACTAAGCATGTTTCAGGTTAAGCGAGGTGGTTAGATATCGGATTTTGAGTGGTCGTCAGGTTTTAAGGAGGTCTCATCTTTGCGCACAACGGCTTATTGCCAGTTAACTTCAAAACCATAGGATTTAACCAGTTAAATGGTCGGTGCGTTAGAAGTTTTCTGTTAACAGAAGAGGAGTCGACGTTTAAGTCGCCGAAAGAACCAGCACGCGGAACATGCTCCTTAATTGTCAAATATGTCAACCTTCGTCAACTGACAGAGAACATATGTGTTTAGTATAAATTCTTCCGTAGCCCTGAATTATGTGCCAGGTTTTCAGGTTTTGTCCCTTAATACCGTCGGAGAAAATCGACCTAGAAAAGTTTTCTGTTAAAGTGATGTTAAGTTAACAGAATAAAATGAGTATATGTAAATTAAGAAAAAGTAATGCACCATATTGAAGACTGATTTTTGTGTTCTTTCCTGCTAAGACGTTGGCTTCATAGACTAAGTCGTTTAACAGGAAATGCATTTTAAGGCCCACTCTGTTAAGTTAACAGAAAACTTTTAACTCAAAGAATGCAAATCCAATACCTAACTGAACAACCTATATGTACCTATGCCTCACATTTGTGCTATGACTATGCTGAGTCGTTCATTTTCGTGCTGGGTTTATAGTGCAACTTTCAGGATTGACTCTGTTAGTAAAAGGTCTTTTAAAACTGTGCTACAAATAATACCATTTGCGTTTATTGAAGATATCAATGTAGGAAGTTGACATTACTTATTACTATGCCATGAAAAAAATATGTATACTAGTAAAGTGTGTGCTGTGATAAAGCGAAACCAATTCAAACCTCGGCCCATGGACGCAGAATAAGCCAAGTGTGACAGCTGACAGCAAAAGAAAGTAGGTATATAGAAAAAATCACCGTCGCTCTATTCAAAGCTATTGAAAGAGTTTAAGATGTCTCACTGCCTATTTTGTATGAAGCTCAAAAGATGGTAGGTTGCATTTTTTCTCAGTTCTAATAGACAGTTTATTTATAAAAGAATAGCGGACCCCAGCCTGCTTCGATAAATGTTTAGAGACGAAATTTATTTTTAAATTGTTTGCATTTTCCGAGTTTTCCACTAAGGACTTTCTATTTTTCTATTCGAAAAAAAATTTTAGAACAATTATTGCGAAAACATTTTTCAGCATTTTCCACACAAAAAATGAACTTTTCAAATTTCCCGACTTTTCCGGAGGGTTTTCCCAAAGAACCTTTTCCTGACAATTACGAACAACTGAAAAAAAAATTCAGCCGAATCGGTTAAGCCATTCTCAATTGATGAATTACTATACCATTTTTATATAATAGACAACAACAGATGGCGCAAGGGGTCCTTCCAAAAACCAAGGTCTTGCGTAATTTATGTGATTTTCCTGGGGCTGAACTATTCCCGCAAACAATGGGCCTTACTAATAATCATTTTTAACCTTCACACTAAATATTTCCTAGGTTACAATATGCAATTTTGGATGGAAAATTTCGCCATTGTGAGTTCGAAAAATATAGCCTGGACACTAAAAATGATTATTGGTACCGCGGAATATGTATTACTTACTTACTTAGGTGGCGCTACAGTTCGGGGTGAACCAGGGCCTCAACCAACAAGCCTCTCCAGCTGGCCCGGTCCTTAGCCAACTGCCTCCAGTTGCGCACTCCAAGTTGGTTGAGGTCGTTTTCCACTTGTGCGCGCCACCTTAGGCGAGGTCTTCCTCTACTGCGTTGACCCTCTGGGTTGGAATCGAAAACTCTGCGGGCCGGAGCGTTGATGTCCATTCGCTCTACATGTCCTAGCCATCTCAAACGTCCAATGCGCAGTTTTTTGACTAGGTCGATGTCGCTGTACAGCTCATATATTTCGTCGTTGAATCGTCTCCTCCAAAACCCGTCAACGCATACGGGACCGAATATCTTACGAAGAACTTTTCTCTCGAATCGACAAAGGATATCTTCATCCGCCTTGGAAATAGTCCATGCTTCAGATCCGTACAGCAGGACTGGGATGATGAGGGTCTTATACAGAGTCTCCTTAGTCTTTCGGGAGAGGGCCTTACTACACAGTTGCCTTCTTAGCCCAAAGAAACAGCGGTTGGCAAGAGTTATTCTCCGTTTGATTTCTGATGAGATGTCATTTTCAGATGTTATAGCAGAGCCAAGGTAGACAAAGTCCCTTACTACCTCAAAGTTATAGCTATCTATTGTGACGTTCTGCCCGATTCGTCGATGTTGGGTGTCCCTTCTTGTTGACAGCATATACTTTGTTTTGCCCTCGTTAACCGCTAAGCCCATTTTAGCCGCTTCTATGTCTATACTTGCAAACGCGCCAGTGACAGCTCGCTGTGTTCGTCCAATTATGTCAATATCGTCCGCATATGCAAGTAATTGTACAGACTTTTGAAAGATCGTACCTCGTATGTTAGCTTGTGAGTTTCGCACAATTCGTTCAAGTATGATGTAAAAGAAGTCACATGACAGCGCATC
Organism: Cheilosia vernalis; assembly: GCA_949126925.1. NCBI lineage: Eukaryota > Metazoa > Arthropoda > Insecta > Diptera > Syrphidae > Cheilosia > Cheilosia vernalis. The sequence goes on along the minus strand of OX421361.1, from coordinate 12,416,215 downwards.
GCCTTGTCTAAATCCTTTTTTGACATCAAAGGTCTCGGTTAGGTCATTGCCGACCTTGATGCAGCAGCGAGATTTCTCCATCGTCATCCTACACAGACGGACGAGTTTGGTAGGGATGCCAAAACTAGACATGGCTCTGTATAGCTCGTCTCTATAGATACTGTCATAGGCGGCTTTGAAATCGATGAAAAGATGGTGAGTATCGATTTGGACTTCTTGGGTTTTTTCCAGGATCTGCCTAAGTGTGAAAATTTGATCGACGGTGGTCTTTCCTGGCCTAAAACCACACTGATAGGGGTCGATCAGGTTGTTGACGAACGGTTTTAGGCGTTCACACAATATTGCAGATAAGATCTTGTACGCGATGTTAAGGAGACTGATTCCTCTATAGTTGGCGCAGTTGAGGTGGTCTCCTTTCTTGTGGATCGGGCAAACGATGCTGAGATTCCATTCATCAGGCATGCATTCATCTGACCAAATCCTAGAAATGAGTTGGTGCATGCTCTCCACCAAGTCATCTCCAGCTGCTTTAAAAAGCTCGGCGGGTAGACCGTCAGGCCCAGCAGCCTTGTTGGTTTTAAGCTTGGATATTGCTATCTTCACTTCATTTTGATCAGGTGGACGGTAGTTTTGGCTATCATCGTCTAAGTTGAATGGTTCGTTCTGCCTGACAGCGGGATTTTGGTCTTCGTCGCCGTTATACAGTCTGCAGAAGTAGTTTTTCCATATTCTCAGCACCGACTGTGCTTCTACTACAAGGTTTCCTTCGTTATCTTTACAGGTTTCTGTACGGGATTTGTTGCTCTGGCATGTTCTCTTTACCTGTTGGTAAAACTTCCGTACATTATTCCTGGAGTAGCATCTCTCAATTTCTTCGATCTCGCGCTTCTCGTGCTCTTTCTTTTTCTTCCTGAGAAGCCGATGTTCTTCCCGTCTCTTTTGCTCGTAGAGCTCGCGAGCAGCTCTAGTCCTCCTTTGCAGCGCCGCTTTATATGCCTTTTGTTTTGCTGCGTTTGCTAGTCGACATTGTTCGTCAAACCAGGGGTTTCGTGGTGGCGGTCGTGTGAAACCCAGCACATCAGTCGCGGCATTAATGATGGCTTTCTGGCAGTGCTGCCACTGGTCTTCTGCGCTAGCTGTTGTTGCGGGAGGACTTGTCGTGAGACATCGGGATACGCGATCGGCGAAGATTCTGGCGGTCTCTTGCGATTGCAGCTTTTCGACATTGTACTTTCTCACAGTATTCCGTTGTTGAGGCGTGTTGGATATCCGCAGTCGTACCTTGGCTACAACAAGGTAGTGGTCCGAGTCAATGTTGGCCGCTCGGAAGGTTCGGACATCCGCAATACTGGAGGCGTGCCTCATGTCGGGTCGAGGAGCTCGTAGAAACTATCTTTGGTAGCGTCGTCCTTTTCCTCTGTGGGGGCATGAGCGCATATTAGGCTTATGTTGGCGAATTTTGCCTTGATGCGGATGGTCATAAGACGTTCACTCACATGCCGAAAGCTCAAGACTTCTTGCCTAAGTCTGCCGCGTATGACAAATCCACATCCAAATAAGCGCTGCTTCTGCTCCGTATAGCAAGCACCGTAATAGATGTCACAGTTTTTCATCTTTCTTTTGCCCGGCCCATCCCATCGCACTTCCTGGATGGCGGTTATGTCTGCTTTATAGCAGTCAAGGGCCTCTGCTAACTGTTCGGCTGCACGCGGTCTGTTCAATGTACGAACATTCCACGTACAGATCCGAATATCGTTGTCCTTATTTCGTTTCGCGGGGTTGTCAACAGTAGATCCGTCCTTTTCCGAGGCTTGTAGTTGTCTCTGAACTAGTTATTTTTTCCGTGGTAGAGAAGTTACCCCGACGCACAACCCCCAACCTGGAGGGCCAGTTCCATTTTATACCCCTTGGACGAGGGGCCGAGTTACCGGCACCAGTAACCCACTTCGGGATCTGAGCGCTGCCGTTGGCCCATGAAGGGCTCATCCGCCACCAACTACTTTCCAACACCCTGGCTCAGTATTGGAGATCCCTATAGACCTGGGATCCGAATATGTCGGAGCAGCTCATATAGGGAAGACACTAAATAGTTCAACCTGACTGGAACTGTAGACGCCACCGTTGATTCCATCAAGGGAATTCCTCCGCTGCCATCTGGGATCAGAGGGAGTGCCTTAGTGAGAGGACACTCCTCCCCCCCTCTCTCGTCTGCTGCCACCAACGACCTTCCAAAGGGGTTGGATACCCAATCTCCAGCCGAGGTACTAGGCACCCACCAGTCACCAACGTGGAGGTGAGAGTAGGAGTTGATTGTGAGAGGCTATGTGAGAACGTTTGTGTTCTCATAAAACGCATCACAACCCTTCAACCGGCGCGGAATATGTATAGTTAAGAATAAAAATGTGGTAGACATCGATAGTCTTTCCGGTAAACTTTTGCGAGCTACGTCAAAACTGTCAGCACCAGGCCATACATATATTTTTTATGGAGAGCAACTTGGAAGCCTGTGAGTTTTACAGATGAGTAGAAAAGGGGGACGGGATTATATTAAAAAAAAAAACAGCTGTAAACTACCTACCTTCTCAACTTCCATTTTAACTATCACACTAAATATTTTCTTGGTCACAATATGCCATTTTGTATGGAAAATTTCGCCATTGTGAGTTCGAACACTAAAAATGATTATTAGTACCGCGGAATGACAGTTACAGAAGTACCTACGCAGTTGATTCAAAGAATGACATGAGCAAAGGTGTCGGCATCTTTTCCTTGCACGATTCTGGGCTTGCCCTTGCCGTGTTGCATAATAGGTATCGTGCCTCTACACAGGCTTCTTATGGGTTTAAGTAGACTTTCGTAGGAAGGAAATTTTAATTAAAAATTCCCCTTCCAGATAATGAGTTCTACTATACCGCAGCCGACAAAACAATCCACATCTATGACGCCTCAACGCAAACAGACAGACTTTTCGTCTCCAAAGATTTCCTGGTAAGCTTATGATATAACTCCGGATTACCCCTCGTCAAACTATACACATTTTAGGAAAACTATACCGGCGGGACTTTCACCCTATCGCCGGATAACAAGAAGATCCTCATCCGCTTTGCTGTTGAAGCCATCTTTCGACACTCCTACATCGCCAAATATGACGTCTTTGACATCGAAACAAGGTACGCGAATAAACCCTCTTTGTAAGCTTTTCCTAATCCTAACCCACCAGCAAGGTTAAGCACATTCATGGCGGCGAGAAACTTCAAGTCTGCACCTGGTCAACAGTTAACGATCGACTGTCGTACGTTTTCGACAACAACGTCTATGTGCACTTTGAAAACGATGTAGAAGTGCCAATCACATCCGAAGGTGTAAACGGTGAGATCTACAATGGTATTCCTGATTGGGTGTACGAAGAGGAAGTCCTCAGCAGTGGCAGCGCTATGTGGTGGTCCCCAGATGGCAATAAGCTGGCGGTTGGATTTTTCGACGACACCAAAGTGGAGACATTCTCGTATTTTATTTACGGCGAGAGTCAAGACCCCGCCTATCAGTATCCGCAGGAGGTGGATCTGAAATACCCAAAGTCGGGAACACCAAATCCTGTGGTGTCTGTGAAGGTTTTCCAAGTTTCCCCTGCGGAGCCGGGGTATGTGGTGATCCGAGCTCCGATTGGAATAGTTTCAACGGATCATATTCTGCAAAGTGTAGCATGGAGCAGTAAGGATCAACTGCTGATCACTTGGTTGAATCGGCGTCAGAATGTCGGAACGATTCAGTCGTGCAGCGTAAAGGGAGTGTGCGTGGAGGTTTGTCAAGGATTTTTCTTTAAAACTTTAAGCTTGATATGAGCCTCTTTTCAGGTTGCACGACTTGGAGAGCCCAACGGCTGGATATCCATTGGCAATCCCATCTGCCTGACAAACGGCAACAACTGCCTGATGCGTAATTGGATCGGAAATTGGTACCAAATTTGGAACCTAGACCTCACCACGGGCCAGAACACATGGGCGTCGCGCGGTGACTTCACGATCACCGGCCTCTACGGATATGACGAGGTCAACAAGAACTTGTAAGTACATCTTTGGATCACAGGCATTTCTATAGCTAAACCTTGCGAATTCAATAGATATTATCAAGCCAACCTCCCGGGAGACCCTTCACAAAGCCACATCTTCCGCGATGATACCTGCCTAACGTGCGACTTGAAGGACGAAGATGGCGATACGTGCCGACAGGCCGCAGCTTCGTTCAGCAAGGGATTCTCGTACTACAGCCTAACTTGCAGCGGACCAAATCCCAGCTACACCGAATTATTCGAAACGAAGGTTGGTATAGGTACCAATTTAGTTGAACTTAGTCAAGCTCTGCTTTCCGTAGACTAACAATAAACTGGCCACCTGGCAGTCAAACAGTGCCTTCAGGGAAACGCTCTCGACAAAACTGCGTCCCACTATCAAGTTCTTGAATGTCACCCTTGGCGGTGGCTTCACTGGCTATGCAAAGCTCTCGTTGCCACCAAGCTTAAACTGGGACAACCCAGACCCGAAAAGAAAATACCCAATGATCGTGAACGTCTACGGTGGTCCGAACTCAGTGCGAACGACCAGCGGATTCACAGTCGGCTTCGAGGGCTACCTGACCACGAACAAGGAAATCATCTATGCCATCATTGATGGGCGTGGCACGGGCAACAAGGGCAAAGACCTTCTGTTCAGTGTTAACAACAACTTGGGCGAACATGAGGTCGAAGATCAGATAGGCGTCACCAAGTTCCTCCAACAAAAGTACAGCTTTATCGACGCCGACAGGACCGGCATATGGGGATGGAGCTACGGTGGGTACATGACAGCGAAAACCTTGCCCACCGATGTCAACAAGGTCTTCCAATGTGGCGTGTCCGTGGCTCCAGTTACTTCGTGGATCTACTACGGTAAGTATTTGAAACGTTGACAAGACTTTGAACCGAAAATCATGCGTCTTACCACAGATACCATCTACACGGAGAGATTTATGGGGCTGCCGACAAATAACGACAACCTGGCCAATTACAAGCACAGCAGTGTTCTGGAGGATTTGGAAAATTTCAAGATTCATGACTTCCTGTTGATTCATGGCTCCGGCGATGACAATGTCCACTATCAGCAGAGTCTGATGCTGGCCAAGGTCCTCCAGAAGAACGATATCCTCTTCAGTGAAATGGTGAGCTCGGCGAACGGTCTCCCAGTCCGCGTTATTAATTGTCTTCTCTATTTCAGACATACACCGATGAGAACCATTCGATTGGTAACTTCCAGCCTCATCTATACAATACCATTGACAGTTTCTTTGCGAACTGTCTCGGCATGTGCCATCAGGAGGATGGCAGTGAATGCTTCTGATATTCATATCCCACCACCTGTCAAATAGTATTGCCATTGTGTACATTTTGTAAATTATATTCGAAATTTATGTTCCTATGACGTAGTCGACTTGTTATTGTTTACCGCACAATGGGAAGGAATAAATCATTGACCACTGCTGCTATGCAATTTCCAAACTTTGATTTATGCTCGGGAGGGCTTTGATGCATTTTCGGAATTTCTGGCATTTGCTGTGTGCCTTGGAATGTCAATTGGTTTGGCATTGTTTGGAGTACGGAATTGGCGCTTTATTCGATCTAGAAGACTTGAATCATCTTGGATGTTGCAGAAAGGTTTTGGGATTCATGGCAGTGTGGGTGTCCTTACCTAATCATCAAAACAAATTCGAAAATTTAAATTCGAAACCTAAATATCCATTCCATGGTTAAAACTTTTCAAAAACTATTCAAATATGCTTAAAGTTTGTCAAATATTCATCCGACAATGTCCGACATTTTGTAATGACTTTTTAATAACTTTCACGTATGCGTTAACTTTCAACATGGACGAGTGGAAATTTTCACCACATTATCTTCAGTAATAGATACTTCACAGTGGACATAGTAAATTTTACAATCCGGTAGAAATATACTTGGAATAGGTAAAGTTTGTCCGCCCCCATGGGCATACAAGTAAGTCATGAATGCGACGTAATTATGTAGAATGTAGCAGCTTTTGAATTCCAAATGCAGCTACGAGTTGACAAAATATTTAGAGAGCAATAAGGACTTTTTTGTCTGAGTAGGAGTATTTTTGAGCAAACAGCGTTTGCCTTAATAACACTGCCCCCAGGACAATTGCAACATTTTGGCAGGTGGACAATGGACAGAGATGACCTGCCACCAGCAGAAAGTAGCAAGTTTGTTGAAAAGTTGAAGTTGTCGTTCGCTTTTCTTTTTATGGGGGGCATGATGATGGTTCGATTTATTTGCAATTCAAGGAGAAATCGATTTTGTGGTTCGTTTGGATAGAATAGGTGTACGAAATGTCCTTTTATGTTGGAAATCTGCCTCCATCGCATTAGAGTCGGACTTAAGCAAATAGAAATTCAATTGCCAAGATTGTGATTTGAATTGCGAATGCATGTGGAATCAGGTTGAAAAGGTTTGCAAAAGCAATCTTGGCTAAACTCCTTGCGCTGCAAGCAATTGAACTTGAACTTGCCCGGAAGGAATAGTCGTAGGTATGTTATGCGTTATGAGGCTGACTTTGAAAGTTTAGTTGTTTTACTCTTGAGGAGAATTTGTATTATAGGTACCTAGATTATTGGAAATTCCAGTTTGTTTGTATTGTTATAGTTTGGCGTAGGTACCTATATGTGACGTCAATCGGAACTTTTTGTATGGGAATCTGGAGCACGTCTACGCAAAAGGCAAAGGTTGACACAAAAAGTTTAACGTAAATACAACCAGTTCTGTACAATAGAATGCAGTCCCAGGAACCAGTTTCAAGGACAACGAAAATATATGCGCGCTAAAGGGTTTATGCACCCACTTTAAATCGAATTGTGAACCTTAAATCAATAAAAAACATGTCACATTGGAATTAGAGACCGAAAACCTGTCAGAGAACCGGAAACTTATTTCTACGTCCACATAAAAGTTCGATCCACTTCTGGTTAATTAATAATACCAGGCGATTTGATTTACGTTCGCTTTAAGTTCACTGGAAGATGATTTCGCCCCGCCAGCAAGTTCACCTAAGAATGTTCTATTTCATGTTCTATCACATGTTCTATTTCTGAAAAAACAGCCATAGTTATGGTGAATATCATTAGAAGAGTCCCCTACAATTCACCAAAATCAACGCGGAAGAATAAAATGCGATCACCTAGAGGAAGCGTGCATGGATAAATATAATGAACGTTACCTACTAATATCCATATTTAGTGTAGGTACTTTCATGCTGGATTTTCCAAGCCCACAATGGCGAAATTCTCCACATAAAACTAGCCATTGTGAGCTAAAAAATGTTAAGAGTGCATATGATTATTAAAGAGCCCCAATGGACACCTAAAAAGGGGTCATTTTGACTAAAGGCTATCCTGGACGTACCTCCGCAAAATTCGTAAAAGATAAACCTACTTTCGGTAGGGAAATGGTCTTTAAAAAATTAAAAAAAAAGGTGAAAATTAAATTTCTTTTTGTAATTCGTTGTAAATCTGTTAAGGGAAGTTCTTCCTCCTTATAAACTTAACTTAGTTTTGACGGATTTGTGTTCAAATCGCTTACGAACTTCACTGTAATCTACTAGGTACTAGAAAAATCTGTTAAGTGTAGTTAAAGAGCTTCTGTCTCAAAAACTTAACGCTTTCACGGATTTGTGTTCAAATCGTTTGCGAACTCTATTGTAATCTACTACTACAAATTTGATATTTTACGAATCTAACTGAGAAATATAACCGGACAGAACAACTTAATAGTATTGAAATCAATGTCAGACATCCAGCTGTCGGTTTTTAGCTTAAGAGTTCTTACCGGCCAGCCAACCAGTTTTGAAAGCGTAAATATTTTGGCCTTGAATGTTATCATAAAAACTCGCTTCCACGGCCTGCGCTGTGTGTCACTATTTAAGATTTACACAATTCCGCAAGTGTCACAGACACGTTTTTCATGTTCTGAATCAGTTCTTGTCAGCGGAGATAGCCAAATTTGATCTTACACTTTTTTAATTCTTCAACCTGGCAATCGGCACTTGTAACTCACACCAACTCTTATAAGTTATAACATTGCTAATACTACATATTCTAATAAATTAAGTAAAAAAAGAAAATTAATTTGTCTATATTTCTACCTTAAAATAACGACCTTCTTTCTTAAATAAAACACGCACTGCACCTACAAAATTATGTATTTTATTGACAATAAAATCCCAGGTCTGAATTTCCAGCTCTAGTGAAATGAACTGTCAAAAAGTAATTATTGTCAATATTTGAACTGATAAACGAGATCTCTTCTGCCCAGGAAGACAGCCAATAGCAAAAATAAATTCGCGTCAAACCTTGTCAATTTGTGCAAATGAAACCAGTTTAACGTTTCGGCATCTGACGTTTATTGTGAAAAAAATACGACCTTCCAAAATTTGGTGGTACTTCATAATTTATTTCGCAGTATGCGTTAAGTGTGCCGGCAGATTTATTAGAATTGCCTCAAGCGTACACTTAGGCCCATTTTATTCACTCGAAGTTGAACACAACTTGGGAAGTTTCCCATATAAAAATCCCCAAGTTGTGTTCAACTTCGAGTGAATAAAATGGACCTTAGTAGTGTCAGTCGTAAATTTGTTTCTTAACGAAACCTCAAAAATTCGGTTTTATAAAAACAAAACACTAAAACACCTGCCATTTCAAAAATCACTCATTAACAAGTTTCTTTAACATATTATTGCAATGCTATGAAAATTATTTAGTCGCATATCACTCTGCCTCTGGCTTAATAAAAAAAACCGGACAATTGCGAGTGTCACTCGCGCACCGAAGGTTCCGTATTTGGCTGTCCAACACATCAGATATTATTTGAAATCTATAATATCATTCAATCTTTTCCCTCTTCATGAATTCATCACAATTTAGTTTAATTTAATTACTTAATATTTTTACTCTCAAAAATTACTCGCACATGAATCTCATTTTCTAATTATTACCTAGTACCTAACCCACGCCAATTTTCCATTCTGTATGCGACCTGTCCCAATTAAAAACTATTGACTAAAAATATATTACTTTTATTTTGTTCTGTACTCCCCAAAAAAATGTATTATACTCCCCAACGAAATTAGCAAGCGGGAACCCTGGTGATATACCACCAGTGACTCTCTTCTTTCTTTGATGGGGTCAATTGTGCACAACTGCGTAGTAGAGATAAAAACTTATGAGAGCAACGTATTTTACATGTGTAGTATGGATTTACGCTCAAAAATGAAACACGTCCGATCTGTTCTCGTTGTGGCGTGAGACTGCCTCTTCTTTATTTTTACTTATTCTATTCTACTTATTCTACGTATTTAAGTCTAAGTGTGCGTGTGCTACAGAGCACTTACAATGCACATCACAGTTTATGTGTGTTTATTATATATGTGTATAAATAACAGCATGGTGATTCGATAATGCGACTATATAGATAATATAACAACGGGTCGGGAATATGACAATACTACTACAACTCGGCCTTCCTGACCTTTAAGATCACCTGATCTTCCGGTTTACAATTTTTCTTTTTTTTTTTTTTTTTTTATTATTATTTTTTTTTTTTTACTTAACCACGGTTTCATGTTGCCGACCGCCCATACTCCTTGGTAAGGTAACCGTGATTGTTGAAAACCATCAACATCCTTCAACAGATATCTATCGTTTCGTAAAATCTTTTCAACTCGATAAGGTCCTCTAAATTTCGGAATTAGTTTTTTTGACGCTCCAGGATGTGAGTCGAAATTTTTCACCATGGCATAGTCTCCTACCTCATACTTCGTTGGTTTGCACCGTTTTTTGTCTACATACTGTTTGTTATAGGCCTGGGATTTCTTTTGTTCTTGGACTGCCCTGGTGCGGATCTCTTTTAAATTTCGTACTTTTCCTGAATTCAACTCTTTTAAACTTTCCTGCAGTTTGTCTGACCATTTGCCTTTCTGACTCACCCCGAACAGCATTATGCTTGGATGCTCTTTTATGGTTCTACCTATCGTGTTATTTAGCGTGTGTTCAACTTCTTCTAAAACGTGATCCCAAAACACTCCTTCTTCTGGTTTGACTAACTTAGCTATCATTGGTCCCAAGCTCCTGTTTACTCTTTCTACTTGCCCGTTTGCTTGCGGGGAACCTGTCGCGACTTTTATGTGCTGGACGCCTTCTTTTTCCAAAAAATCTTTAAACTCTGTGGAAGTGAAACAACTGCCCCTGTCTGACACGACATACTTTGGTCTACTATACGCTCTGAAATAGTCTGTTAACGATCGGTTTACTTCTTTTGTATTTGTGGTCTTTGTTGGGTACAACCTTACGAACTTCGTAAACGCGTCTATTACCACCAGTATGTATTTTTTAGCCGATCTTGAATTGTCAACTGGGCCATAGTGGTCTATGTGGACTACCATGAACGGTTTTTCTTCCTTTGGAATGTTGTTAAGAAATCCCTCTTCGCGACCCTGCTTCGCTGAAAAAGCGATGCATTTCAAACAGTTTTTTTATGTGTGTACCTATTTTTTCTCTCATCTTGGGAAACCAGTAACTTTTCGATATTAATTCTAATGTTTTGTCGGTCCCTACATGGCCTACTTCGTCGTGGTATTTGTATAACACATGGTTTTCCATTTCTGTTGGTACATAAAACACTACACTACTATCATTTTTCTTCTTATACACCACTCCGTTTCTCATCTCGTACAACGAGTGTTCTGATCTCTCCAGTAACTCCTTAATCCTAACTATCTTGTCGTCCCTTCCTTGGCATATTATCAGGTTTTCTTCAAAAGTATTTGTTTCGATCGTCATTATATTTGTTGACCTACTTAGCGCGTCGACATGCTGCATACGAGTACCTGCCCTGTGTTCTAGGATGTAATCATAGTTTTGTAGCTCTAACGCCCATCTGGCGATCCTGGGGTTGAGTTCTCTTTTGTTTAAAGTTAAGGTTAACGAGTTACAATCAGTTACTATTTTAAACTTCTTGCCCTGTAGGTAGACTCTAAAACGGCTTAAGGCGCTAATAATCGCAAGTGTTTCTAATTCAAAACTATGGTATTTTGCTTCCGACTCGGTTGTCCTTTTGGAGAAATAAAAAACTGGATGCAGTTTTCCGTCCTGCTTTCGTTGTAGCAAGATCGCCCCAAACCCCAGTGCGCTGGCATCACAGTGCAGCTCGGTTTCGTCTTTCGGACTATACAATGCCAACACTGGAGCTTCTATCAATTTGTTTTTTAAAATCTCAAAAGCTTCTAGCTGTTTGTCACCGAACTTGAATTCTCTATCCTTTTTAATCAAATCATACAACGGTTTTGCTATAGTCGAAAAATCTTTAACGAACCTGCGGAAATATGAGCACAAACCTATGAAACTTTGCACCGCGTGAGCCTTTTGGGGAACCGGAAAATTTTTTATAGCTTCAATACCCCTATCGTCTGCTTGTATGCCCTCTCCCGTGATCGTAAAACCTAAATATTTAATCTTGCTTTGAAGAAACTTGCACTTATCTATCCGTAGCTCCAATCTGTTGTCCACCATTCTTCTCAAAACTTCAGAGAGTATCCTAAAATGATCTTCATATGTTTTTGTAGCTATCATTATATCATCTAGATAAACTATAACCTCGTCGTTTCTAATCATGTCAGCAAATATTTTGTTAATGTGTCTCTGAAAAGTTGACGGAGCATTCTTTAAGCCAAACGGCATTCTCAGAAACTCGTATTGTCCCAGCGGTGTTATAAAGGACGTATATTTCACCGCATCTTCGTGCATGTATACATGAAAAAATCCGTTTTTGAGATCTAATTTAGAAAAAATTGTTTTGTCTACCAATCTGTCTAACAAATCATCGATTACTGGTATTGGGTAACTATCTTTTGCTGTCGCCTTATTTAACGTACGAAAATCTATGCACATCCTAAGCTCTCCAGTCTTCTTCTTAACTAAAACTATCGGTGAAACGTATTCCGACTCACTTTCCCTAATATATCCTTTACTAAGATACTCGTCCAGTAATGAGCCAAGTTCGTTTTTCTCAGCGTACGACAACCGGCGTGGTCGACAATGAAAAGGTTTTACGTCGTTTAATGTTAAGTTCATTTTAGTTTTAATTACCGGTTCTGCAGGGCGATCGGCAAAAAGATATTCGGTCTTATATATCTTCTTAAGTTCTTCTTTACGTGCATAACTTACATCTTCGTCAATCTCTAATTCTAACTTTGAGCTCAAATTATCTTCGCAGTCTATTAACATAAATTGTCTTTCGAAATCTTCACTTTCATTTTCTACTACATCCGTAACCGTATTATTTTCTAACTGTGACACTAACTTAAACTTTCCATTTCTGAGAAAGTCTCTCCCCAAGATTGCCTCATAGCCCGTGGAATTGTCGTCCATTACCCTCAGACTTACGTTTATTGCAACTTCTTTATAAAAAACGACACAAGACAGTCTTCCATATAACTTTAACAAACTTTTATTTATGCCGAAATATTTTTCTTTATTTTTACAGCGCCATACTGACGTTCCGACTGGTATACACGAATTTTTGATTAGGCTTATTGGGCTTCCGGAATCTATCAGGCAATCTAAGGGAATACTACTATTATTATCAGTAAATTTAAATTCTAAACATCTTACATAATCTTCCGACTCTTCCTGTTTGGACAACTGGTGTACCGCTGACTTCCTTTCAGGGCAGGTTGACACTTTGTGTCCCATGACACCACAGGCGTAGCACGCCCCGTACTGTCTTTTCGGTTTAGAGCAGACATTTGCCATGTGTCCTACCGAGTTGCAATTGTAACATCGTACTGCGATCCTTTGTGCTATCGTTTGTCTACCTGTTACACTATCTGTTGTCGCTCCTGTCTGCCTGTTTTGTGACGTACTCGCTGTCAGTCCTGTCTCCGTCTTTCTCTGTGTGATTTTGTTGAACGCCCTTAGTAGATCTGCCTTCGTAGTATACCCCTGCACATGTGCGTATAGACGCATGTTGTCGTCTGAAAATCCCTCGATCGCGTATTCCATCCATTCTTCCTCGTCCATCTCCAATCCCGTTGCCAGTCTCGATTTATCGCGGAAATATTCCGCAAAGCTTTCGTTTACTTTCCACTTTCGGCTCTCAAAATTTTTTCGTATTTCCATCTTATTTTTCTTCGTACCAAACACTGCTTGCAATCCAGTCGCTAGGCTGTCCACATCGTCTCTCAGAAAATTCGGCTGTCCGTGCAACCACTCTTGCGCTCTACCCCTCAATTTTGCGATGAAGAGTGTGTGCAAGTTTTTTTTTTCCACGTTATAGACGTCTTCCACGTTTTTCAGTTGTGCTAGCCAGACATCCACGTCAGATCCGCCATCAAACTCCGGCAGCATTTCTTTCCAGAGATTCAGTTTTTGGATTATGTCCAGCTCTCCTGTTGTCACCGCACTATCTGTTTTTTCTTTCCCATTTTTCATTCCCGTTTCTCCTGTGTCCATAGACTTAACGATTTTTTGTAGCACTTCATTTTCCCTCTTTGTGACTTCCACTTCCCTTCTTAGTAGTCTAATTTCTCTTGCCATCAGTTGTTCTGTCGTTTTGTTTTCTTGTTCTTGTTCTTGTTGTCTTTCTTCTTCTTCTTGTACGTTATCTGGTCTTTCTCCTCGCTCGTCTGCTGGTACGCCGTTGAGGCGAACAACCAAGGTGGCTTTGTTGCCGTTGCTTGGCATACCCAGCTGCTGCAACCAGTTTCTCAACTCTGCAACGGTGAACTCGTCTGGATTAATGGTCGGGTTTTTCATTGCAAACGCAGAGCAAACAACAAAGCACAGAAAGAAAAAAAAATTATTTTTGGTGGCACGACACGACACTTTTTTTTTCAGCGAGTGGTGGCACGACACGAGTTTTCTTTTTACTTTTTTTTCACTCAAGCGAGGGGATGCTACGGTCTGGTCTGTAAATTTTTTTTTTTTTTGTTTGTTCACTGATCCCACTTCTGAGGATTTGTAGTATGGATTTACGCTCAAAAATGAAACACGTCCGATCTGTTCTCGTTGTGGCGTGAGACTGCCTCTTCTTTATTTTTACTTATTCTATTCTACTTATTCTACGTATTTAAGTCTAAGTGTGCGTGTGCTACAGAGCACTTACAATGCACATCACAGTTTATGTGTGTTTATTATATATGTGTATAAATAACAGCATGGTGATTCGATAATGCGACTATATAGATAATATAACAACGGGTCGGGAATATGACAATACTACTACACATGGTAAAATTATCTTTTTTGAAAATATCTTGTAAACTATTAACTTTTCGGTAAAACAGTATTCAGCACATATATAGATAAGAACATGATCTGCAAAAAAGGAATTTATGTATTTTTTTGTGAATCAAGAAATAAACCGTTTTTTGGGCGAATGAAAATATTTTTTTCACCAGATTACTAATTAATCCAAAACCAATCGATGTATTCCTTCCATTGGTATTTGCCGTTTAACTAGAGGTTATACCGGATGTTGTGTCTTGATTTTAGCCTCCTATGTCAATCGGTTCTTGAGATAGACCTGGTAACAAAATTGGCTTAGTGGGTTCGGACATACAGACAGACGGAGAGACATCCGAGCGAAACTAATAAGGTTACGTTTTTTCCCTTTGGGTACGGAACCTTAAAAATATCAAAGCGATATTGGCAAGAGTGCAATGCAAAAAACACACAAGAGATTCGCAAGCTTAATGTTTGACCTAAGCGTTACCACAAAACAAATGAAATCTGCAAATGCTACTCCGAATAGCTAGTTGTCAAAATACGGAATTCGATTAAAGTCAATGTGGCGAAAATATCAAAACAGAATTACGAATGATTGCATACGCAAGAGATGAATAGTTATTTTTTATCAAGTGTAGAATGCAGTCTGCACTACCCTGGGTGTCAATTTCAGGCAGTAAATGACATCATAAGTCACATCACTTACAATCCCAAGTTCCCAACCAGTAATTGAGAATCTGGAAATGGAACGTTAAGTGTGCACTCAGTCGTACTGCACTTACAATACGCATGTTACACCTTACATGGTCTTTGGTCAGTCCCAGTGATTGAGTGATCAGTCACTTTGAGTGCTCTGTTCTGTTATCTTATCTGTTTGTCTTCGATGTGAGCACCAGCTGCCAGGTCAGTGGAGTGAAGTGAGATGTTTCAAGCTCGGCTCGTTTCGGTTTCATTCAGTGGCTCGTTTCAAGCTCTTTTTTGTCGCGTGCCGTGCCGACTTTGTGTACTCTCAATATTCTCTCGGAAGTAAATTCTGTCGTGTCTTTGTCGCAATTAATCTCTGGCTATGCATTGTGAATTCGTTAAAATTGTTTGCGCTAGATTTTTTGCACATAATTAGTACGAAAATTCATTCTTTCTAATAAAAGTGTTGTGCGACAAGAAAATGTGTTCGGTTCGGTATAAACGAGAGACAAACGCGAATTATCCTTTCTCATGTGCAAAGTTTAAATATTAAAAACAAGTGAAGAGCTTCGGTGTCGACTTTATTAATTCGTCCATTTAATTCGAAGGAATGGAAATGTCATGTTTCAGTGTTTTTAGACTTTTAAGTGCAGTCATCCATCGTCGGTTAATCATTCGCGTTCGGTAGTGATTTTAAATTGTAATTCAGTGGAAAATAGCTAGAACAAACAAAAATGTCATTAGATAAAGAGAAAATTGGGCTCGTCAGAAATATGTAAGTGATTGGTTTGGCTTTTAATGCTGATTAATATTTTTATGCCGCCGGATTATCGTGCGTGTAGTATCGACACAATCTGTACTGTATTATTATAAAAATGGGTGTGATCAATGTGTCGAATACGAATAATAGGTATGTTTGACATATTGGTAGAATAAACTACTAGACTGTGAACAAGCGAATAATAAAGACGTGTCCTATATGAACTCTACAGTGCGCATACGTGGTTGTTGCCTTGTTTGCCCTGAGGACATGCACAGGGCACAGATTTTAACCAACGGCGTCTAATCTTTAATTGATTTAGTGCAGAAACCCACTCGCGCCGACGAATTCAAATAAAATTTGCAAATGATCATGTTGCGTGAGTTGCAAAAATGCAAAGTTCTATAACCTATTTGATTCACTCATTCAACATTGACATATCTAGTTAGTCATACAATTGCTGAATAGCGTCATAAGCCTTTTTGACCAACTTTTACTAATTTCACAAAGACTTCTGCTAATCCTCATCTGCGTTTACTAAGTAGATGTGCAATGAATTGATGCACGAATCAATCGTTAATTGACGAGATGTTGAGCAACGCTTTGAACTCACTCGGCGGCTGACAAAAATGTCTTGAATATCAATATGGACACCTTCAAAAATCGAATGATTTGAAGTCGTCTTGATTGGTCTTAACCAAAAAACTAGATTGGTCGGTAATGTCACTTTTATTACGTCGGCCTCGTACGTGAACTGTCAACGAAAGTCAGCACATACACGAAATTCTTGGCAATTTTTGTCGGCTATCCCTCCAGGAACGTCAACTGAAAAAGTGATCGATCTTAGGCAATCAAAACGGAGGCACATAAAGTCAGCCAGCTGTCAAAATGACTGAACTAGATATTTGAACGTCTCTTTTAATACTATACAATTTGACCGATAGAACATATTAAGTCTTTTCACGTACTCTCCCGACCCAAAAAGTAACAATCTGTCAAAAATAACAAAATTGAGCAATACTCTCTCAGACACCTGAAAAAAATACCCCAAATTATGTGGACAGACTTTGAGCTACTTTGAGCCACTTTCATCTTTGAAATCTAATCCATGTCATAAAAAAATATATAACTTATCTTTTTCTAACATATGAAACGTTCTAGGAAAGCATTCGACCACAGCCGAATTTTCTGTACTTTCACAGATTTTTTTTGTGTGCCCAATTGGTTTTAAGACAGATTTTGAATTTGTTTCTTTTCAACTGTTTGCATTTGACATAACTTAACATAACTTCTCTAAACTGTTTCGAGCCAATAGAGGAACTACTCGCGTTCCTCTTTATTTTGCTAATTTTCACTTTTTCTGTCATTTTTGATGAGACTTTGTGCGATTGCGATCGATTTATATCGATTGCTTTCGATTTAAACCGCGTACGCGAATGAACCTATGTTTTAATAGAAATTTCAATAAAATGAGAAGAACTGCCATCGAAACAATTCCATTGGAGGAAACTTTAAAAGACAGACGACAGTTCACAAATAGATAACAAAAAATGTGTATAGGAACTTAGTGGTCCCAAGTAAAGTAGGTTTAATTTTGATCGTAAAACATTAGATTGCCCATGAACGTCACTTTTACTGAGTTGAAAATCAATCGAAATGTCAACTGCGAATACTGAGTTGAAAAATGTTTTACTAGAGTTGGGGTACCCACACCACAAATGTTCGATGATACAACCAATAAATAAAAGTAATTCAGACAGCTGTCAGATCTGGTTAAGTAGAGATTCCGTTCCCTTGTTTCTTTTTGCGAAATATTTCCCTTTCGCTTGTTTTCAATGGATATCAATTGGAAATTCCTGCGTCTCATATGACGTTGTTCGGAAAGTGCTCGAAGCCTACAAAATATTTAGTGTGAAGGGTAAAAGTGAATATTATCGAATATTAGTCTCGTTCATTTTTACTAGACCAGTGCCTGAGTTTGCCGCCTTGTGACCTGACTTCTCTAGTAGCTGTTTGAAGTTATGCCATTAATCTTTGAGTGTTCCACTGAAACCACTGCGTGTTTGCCGATGGTAACGTATTTCTCTGATGGTTGTTTCCCACTTCTTCTCTCTGAAATTGAAGGCCCATGTATCCGGCAATTAGTTTTGATTAGTCACTGCAACTGATTGTCAACATCATCTCATCACATCACCTCAACAATTCCCACTTGAAACGAAGCACATTTCGCTCCCATTTTCCTATGAAATGTGCTCCCGCTTTCCTCGGCTAAGATTCGTAAATAAATCACCACCATTCCCACCCTTTTGCCTAACAGATGTCAGCTCAATTCTGTACTCGCTTTCTCCGCCGCGTATAGCCTCCCATTTGGCAGCCAAAATCGAAACAGCATTCAACAATTTAATGCGCATACGCCAGAGTGCACCCGGCTTTGCCGCTCACGTCTTATTCTGGTTCAAGTTCAATTTTGCATGCAAAGATACAAAAGCATTCAGCACGTGCAACGACAGTCAAAAACGCACATGTCAAACCTGTTGGATAATTGAGTGGCAGGGCAGGGGTGGTTTTGTTTTGATTTTTCAAAAGACCGCCAAGAACCCAACGAGAGAGAGATGGCGCTGTTAACAGGATGTTCTCCTGTTAAGTCTTAAGTGAGCACTGTTAGCTGCGAACTGTCAAGTGTCGACTGTCCTTTTGTTCTTCCTCAGTCGGTCTAGTGAACTACATTCATATGATTCAGATTCAGATCGCTTTTGCCTTTTGCGTTGTACGGTCGAGTGTTGCACCAAATTTTCCGGCGTCGTGTATTTTCGTATTCGCGAATACAAAAATAGAACTATTCGTCGTGTTCATCGAAGTTGTATTCGCTGGCGAATTCTTGTCATTGTCTTGTCTTTGCAGTGTTGGATTTGATGTGATTACGCTCGTCTTTCGCGGGTGTTACGTTCCTTGGCACAGCGAATGTGTAACAAGCAACTGTATTTTGTCACGATTTAAATTGAATTTTGTATCTTTCAAGTGGTTTCGGAAGTTCTACCCTTTGTGTGACGGTTACTTGTGTTTTTTTTTTTGTCCTCTGATTTCGAAAGGCTATAGAGTTCGCGAAGGAAGTGACTTTTTGTTTAGGAGCTTGTGGTGATTACATTCCTTGTGATTTACTGGTCCTTCCGTTGTCAATTGAATTCGATTGTATAGAGAGGAGCTCACAGCATCCTATTGTGTTTTAGAAAATATTGTCCTTTTCCGGTGTGTGGGCAAATTTATTACATCAATATAGTGAGGGGAGGTTTTTTTTTAGTGTATATGGTGTTTGTTTAGATCAGTGAACAGGATATAAAAACAATTTTAAGAGGATTTACAAGCCGTAGGCTATAAATGGAATATCTCTCATTTTAGTGGTGAGTTTTGGTCTGTTTTTACTTTTTATGCTCATCATTCATAAACTATCAAACCGCTTTGTTTGAATATTTGAAAGGATTACGTTTTTGAGGATGTTCAGCGATGTGAGCAATAATTGGATTTTTATCGGTTCTGGCCAGGCCTTAAGCTGTCATGTGTTTGTGTACATGCAGTGTTTTTCGGTTCGCATGAAATATTGTGTGTTCGGGTGGATTGATTTATGATGCCCCGTTTTGGTGGAAGGAGTTTTCTGAAATATACATGGGGACAAGGTTTTAATTGATGGGGGTTGGTTAATCCATGCAGGGTGGTTTGTTTTTCTTCGCCATTTAACTACCTAAACCGTATTTATTGAAATTCGACGGCATTGAATCAGTGCTATTTGTGGTTGTTGATGCCGATTGTTTTAATTAAGTTTCCGGTCCTCTAGAGTGACACGCGATCTTAAAAACTTCTATAGGAACGAATTGCTTTAAATTGTAAACACAAGCAGTTTTACTCTCTTCGTCCACCCATTTTTAATGGTCTTTTAGGCCTCATTAATATAATAATAATAATAATATTTTTTGGCGCAACAGGTCCGTAGGGACCCTAGGCCTAGCTTCTCGCAACCATTCGTTTTGTGTGAGTTTTCATTTTTGGAACGAATGGAAGGGATCTACAATTTTATGCCGATTCCAAACGGCTAATTTAGAAGCTCTTTCATGACAGTTATACTCTCGGATGTTTGTCAAACGTTCGCGAGAGGTGGCGCAGTGAAAAAAACCCTGAGTTGGAAATTGGGTTTTTGCGGGATTCGAACCTGAACCCCTCGCTTAGTAGTCCAACACACTAACCACTAAGCCACTGCGCCAACAGTCCTCATTATAACAGAAAAATGTCTTTTCTATCTTGAAGAATTCACCTTTCTCTGAATTTTCAGGCAGGTTGTCTTTTGAGGTCTCTAAAATCAGTAAGGAGTTCTTTTTATCCGACTGGACACAGGGAGGGTTATGTGTTTCGCTCGTATCCTATATTTAATTTCCTTCGTGGTGCCCTATAGAACAAACGGCTTGACCGATTTTAAAGAGTGAGGTGTCAATAAATTCGTTTTCTTCTCCGGGGTGTCATACGCTAAAAAATAAAAATAAAAAAAAGTTTATTTAAAAAACCAAAAGACCCAACTAAAAACTAAAGCTAAAAAACCACACCTAACTATTTGGCAGTGGGGGGGTACTGAGAATTATTTTAAGTTCTTCAGGTATAGTCTCTGATTGTCAATTAGTTAGCTATAGTGTCATATTTTTTTAGGTGTTTTTCTGTACAGTCAGTCGGGTTTTTTGGGGTTTTTAAATTAATCTTATATTATTGAAAATATGAGTTGCTACGGAATAAGCTCCTCTTTTTTTTGTCGTACCGATTGGTGTTGTTTCTTAACCAATTTTTATGGAATATGAAAAAACAAAAGTTTTCGTAGGTGAGTTTCCGTATATATCGTTTTGCCGCAACTTCTGAAAAAAAAATTGAACTAATGGGTTCGGACAGACGGACAAAAGCGAAACTAATAAGATTCCGTTTTTACCCTTTGGGTACGGAACCTTAAAAGCTGAGTGTCCCTTTTGCTGAACATGCTATTTAATTCACGTGTAACGATATATCTCTTCTGTTCATTATTGGTTTGTATATTTTTATCAAATTTTTTCGATGGTGGTGTACTTTTTCATGGTGGCTACATCCGTTCACAGAGCTAAGGAAATGATCAAAATTCCCCGATGGTAGTAAGTTTTAAGGGGACTCATAGCTCGTTGATCCATGGATTGCAGCAACGATGTCGTACTTGATGGTAAAAATATGACTAAGTCATTTTTATTGGCACCATGGGCGAGGATGGACAAGCGTAATATCAAGGAACATTATCACTTTGTGTGACAAGTTATTTTCACTGTAGTGCTTCTAAATATCTGGGTCAAAATTTATTTCAAACCATCCAGTGAAAAGTGATCCAAACGCTTTTATATTAGGTATCCAAATACGGGGAGCTTTTGAAACATTTTTTTGAAATTCTTTGGTTCTCAAAAATGTAAATCTGCATTTTGCAAGTCCCAAAATGATTATTTTATTACAGAACTGTAAGCCATTTGAAAGGTTGTGTTTATGGGTTTAGAAATAAAATAATCTAATGAAGCCAGTTTTATCTGCACTGCACCTTCTATTATGACAAGTTCATTAAATTCTTGGTGAATTTCGACTTTTGACCAATTCTAAAAAAAATCTTAGAACACTCCGACAACAGAGGGAGCTGTTTCGTTGTTTTCAGGGTGACCGCTGCAGTATTTTAAAGATACACAACAAAGGACAATAAAAATGCTGCTTTCAAAATTCAAATTGTGTTTTTTTTTTTAGTTCTGTTTTTCAAATTTAAAACAACAAATCACCTTTTTCTTATTTATTCCAACTAAAACATACATTAGTAGGTACCGAAAAAAAAATATTTAGAACAAAAATTTAAAATTAAGAGTTGAATGAAAAATAAAATTTAAATTTAAAAAAAGCCAATAAGGACTATATTCAATATTGAAAAAAGTTTAAAGTAAACAACAAAAAAAAAAAAAGAACACTTTTTTAGCATTTCCCAAACCAAACAGCATTTTGGAAAGTTTTTCATAAGCTTTTCTGCATATTTCGAAATTTTGAACAGTATTTAATAAGCATTGGCTCGGTAACCACTATAATGTTGCATGCTCTCGAGACGCTGTTTGAGGTTATTTCAACCTTTTTATGAACTCGGATCACCTCGGAAACTTTAAAATTGTTAGGAAAGATTCTACGATAAATTTCAAATATTGGTAGAATAGTTTCCACTTCAAATGTCACTGAGTAAAAGAAAAAAATAAAACCATGGGTTCCCTTACTTTCTGCGTAAATTTTGGGAAAGCGTCACATTTCTCTCATTGCGAGAGAATTCGCTCACCAAAATGAAATATAACCAAAAAGAAAAGGAACGCGTTGAACCAGAAATTTGAAAAAAGTGAATTTTTTCTAGGCGGGAACATTCAAATATAAGTAGACCAAAGCACAAATTTTAATTTAAGACCTAGATTTGAGTTCATTTTATTGCAGAAATTAAAAAGTTCAATTCTTTTTCTTCTTACATCTATTTTAATGCTATACAAGCACAAAATAAAAATGAAAACAAATAAAAAGTCAGTTATTAGTTAACATTTGAGCGATTTGACAACCATCTGTCAATTTTAGAGAAAACTAGCTCAAAGAGACTTCTTGGACCAATGTTTTGCAGGTTTTTTGTGGAGGGGAAAAGTTTTGTTTCCTCTTCTGCACACCTTTTGCGAAAGTAATCGAAGTTTGACAAATTTTTTTTCTGTAGTGTTATAATGCAGAGGAATCGTTATTGAACAGACCTAATATTTCCCCCACAAAGAAAATATTCAAAAGTGACTGTCACCATAACAACACAAGTGCCCTGGACCCAGTGCCGTAGCCAGCATTGTTTCCGGAGGGGAAGGGGGGCTAACTTCAAAATCTTAGGAGGAATTGTTTAAACAAAAAACTAAGGGTAAGGGTGTCCCCTTACTTGAGTTTTTATTATCGAAATCTGTCAAAATCAAGACAAACGAAAAATAAAGTCATTTAAAAATTCATTTGAACTTGACGAACCTGATTTTTTCAATTGCACTATTCTAACTCGGAGCTGAGGCAAATCTCGACCAAGAATTTGTTTGGCTGGGGAAGAGTGAGTATTTTGAGCCTCAATATTTTTTTATCCTCTCAGCCACTAAGATGGTTCATTTGACTTCTGCCTACTAATGGACAAGATGTTGATGTTAATTCCAGTGATGGGCTGTGCTTTATCGGTAATAGTGCTTCAACCATTTCCAACTCAGGATATGCCAAACAAGAAGTGCTTCAAAAGTATTGTCCACCCAGCGTACACTACAAAGACCATTGTTTCCGATACCCTATAGACCACTTCGCATTTGTGTCATTATCATGTTGCCAGTTAAATCCCTCCGAGTTGTCTGCTAGAACTCCTGAAAATTGTCTACAATAATCTTGCACTTCATAAAGGAGCAACAGCAAGTTCTTTTTGGCATCCGTCCAATACTCGTATCATCGTTCGTCAGTTAATTGAATTTACCTCATTTAGCTTACTACAGGCATTTTCAGTCTTCGTAAAGGAACAGAGGTGTCACTAAAAGTGAAACAAAATTTTATTATGTCTCTACCACTTGCCGTGTCGAAGACCCACCCTCCTTTGAGTGTTAAGGTAAAATGTGAGTGCAAAATTCTCTCAAAGCCTATAATACTTATCGAAAGTTATCCTGGCATCATTAATCGCCTGTTTCACCAGCAAACATAAATGTGGTCCCACACTCGAATCCAATCTGTGGCCACACATATTTCCTCAATAAAACTTGCTCATTACCAAAGGGAAATAAAATACTCAACCGAGTAATTTGATAAATAAATTTCCTGTGGCTGCCAACACAAGCACATATCCTTTCAAAGTATTATTCCCACCGTGTCAATATCGTAGGAGAAAAAGCTTCAAAATTAATTGAAATCAACTGCAGCGGAAACATTAGCAGAACAAATTACACATTCCCCTGGGTGTAATAATGATTTGAGGGAACTTATTTTTATGAAGACAGTCGACAAACGATTCTTGTATGGAGGCAACAGTTTTTTTTATTTCAAATGGGACGATTGTGATTGCATCTGCTGTATACTTTCATTACCCAGCGATTGGTGATAATGCAACATGTCAATAAACAGACGATTACCTTTCTGGTGAACAGGGTTCATGAGGGAAGCGACAAGAGGCCAATTGCAAAAAGGACAAACAAAAACCACTGACATCTACATTAATTTTCGTCACATGCCGGAAGGGCATTTGAAGTGGTATTGATTTCGCTTATGATCTTGAAGTGGGTACCTGCTTTTATGTTTTACTGCGAGTATGGCATGTTTATGGCGGCGTTTTTTGGAGAGAGCTAACATGAAGTCAATAATGAGTGATAGGGTCAAGAGATAGCCCAGATGTAGTATCCGCCACAGCAATTTCCCCATCAAGCATAGTTGAAATGTTAACAAAACCTCACATTTTCGGGCTGATCCCTATTTAGCAGAGGTGTTTCTTTTGCGACGAAAAAAAGGACAAAGCTATTTATGGAGATTTTCTCCGTAACCTATTTTCTCCTCCGACACCTAGAGATCATTACTGGTGATGCAAAGTTTCAACAGGCCCACCATCAACGTTTTCCCATTTACGGTTCCATTTATAAAAATACCGACCGGAAAGTTTATATTTTGTAACAAAAGGCGGTCATTACCTATACTGTACCAAACCGAACTTGGAAGACTTCATCCTTTTGCAGGATATTTCTCAGAAAAGGTTAATAATTTTCAAAGGAAGCTTTCTTCCTTTTTCAATTTACAAAATATCTTTCTTGTGCGATAACACGAATATCCTCTTTCGGGGAAAATCGTTGCCCCTTTGATTCATTATAGTCTTTTCAAAAACCATTTAGTCCAATAAATATTCATAAAGGGTGTGAAGATGTGCCAAACATCCGTTCAGAGTTTATTGAAATTTATTTACTCCTTGGCAGTATAAATTATTGCAAGTCATTTGGATAACAAATAATATAGTGCCGCAGGACTGTGGTATTTTAAATTAAATTTGACTAGATGAGAGGACATTAATTCTGACTCGGAAAGATTTTTCGGTTTTGCTCGTAGACTGATGATTCAACTTGTCATTTAGTTTTAGCAGCGGTTACAGCTTGTGCCACCAACTCTGGCGTCTTTGCCGGCAGTTCAAGAACTGCAGTGAAAAACAAAATATTTGAAAAAAAAGTTGGGTGTAGGTACTAAATAAATACAAAAACAATTGTGCTCATATTTTACATCTACTTGGGTATTCGGCCCAATTGAAGTGCGGTGTGGTTGCTGGTTTGTTGGAGCATTTTTAGGATTTTGTCGCGATTTTGCTTTTTGGGGCGTTTTTCAGAGCATTTGTCGGCTGCTTTAGACGATTTATCCAAAGTCCGTATTGTTTTTTTTTTTTTTTGTATTTTTTTGTCAAATTCTGTAGAGCTCATTGTGAAAGATTTTCGAGCGTCTTAAGGAGCTGACATCTTTTTGGAGCAATTTTTCCTGCAGTTTGGGAGCGCAGTTTTTTACAGCATTAATTTACTGTTAAAGTTAAGTTTTGGTGAAGATTTTCGGGTCGTTTCTTAAATTATTTTGACTCGTTTTTTCTTCGAGTCGTTTCGGGCACGATTTTTAGTCACTATTTTTTCGACGTTTCATATTGGTTCGATTTTGGTAGTATTCTTGGTCGCTTTTTTGGAACGTGCTGTCAAATATTTTTGGTGGCCTTTTCAGAGCCTTTTAGTCGGAGTTGAATTACTATTTATTTTTAATCGTACTTTTCAATTGTTTTTCGGTTTTTTTCAGATTTTGTTTGTTTGTCTTCCTGCGGCTTTTTGAGATTCAATTTGGAACGTAGGTTTGGTTATTTCTATAGACATGCGACTAAGATCTTAGGGTTCTTTTTGATCGGCGTCGAATGTTTTGGGCAAAATTTCAAGCCTATTTCATATACCTGTTCGAAAATTAAAATTGTGTATGAGTATGTAAAAATTATTAGCAGTTTCTCGACCTCTGTCAAATATTTCAAATACCTACGTCAGAATTTAGATTTTTTTTCTAAAATTTTCAAGGCATTTCTAGGAGGTTTTTTAAAAATTGTTTGAGTGCCATTTTGACACGTTCTTGTGGATATTTTTGGCACGATTTTGGCTCAATAATTAGATCGCTTTTTAGAAAGATTTGGGACAAGTATGGAGGTTAGTTTTCTTGAGGATTATCTGGGGAACATTTAAGAAGCCTGTGAAGGTGTTTGTTTGGCGCTCTATTTTTGGAGTATTTTATTATTGGTTTTAAATTATCCATCATATTTTTGGTGGATTTTTTTGAGATTTTATTCGGACATTGTATAGTGAACCATTTTAAAATTTTTTCGATAATTTTGTGCAAAGTTTTGGGCACCGTTATAGGGATACCTATTCGGAACATTTTCTGATATTTGAAGTTTAGAGAATCAAGCTTTTGTAAAATTTTTAGGGCGTAGTTTGAACTTTTTTTAAACGTTGCTTGCGACATATTCAAGTTTCTTTTGATTCAGTAGTATCAAATGCGGGTACAGTATAGTTCTTTTTAGCTCGATAAAAAAATTAAAAACGTTTCCAGTGGAACTAAGATAAACATCGATTGCGTACAAAATAGCTCAGTTGAAATAAGTCGGAGGATAACTCTGGAAGCTTCCAATTCGGTTTGGCAATGAAATAGAGAAGTTAGAGCATGAAATTATGTTCTCCGTAGAACTCTTATCCTGCAGCTTGAATAGGAACAAAAATCGACTACATTACTTCGGCAATATTAAGCGAGAGGCTGACAATGCTTTCGATGAGACAATCCTTGCAACCTAGTCACTCAGTCACTCCGCTGGCAATTACAAAGAAGGTAGAGTTTTTCCATCAAAGGATCCAACCACACATCTTTCGATTCAATTTTAAGCAATATTGGAAACATGTGACGGCTGATAACAAAAACCGAGCACCAGTCTTTTTGTAAAATGAAAGAAAAAAACAACGCTTCCTCAGATTTAGGAGCAAGAATTCAACTGTAAAACTAACCCACCACTGAAATCAACCCCATCACATAAATAAGAATTGGAACGCATCTCCATTCCTACTGAAATTAAACTTCTCTTTTAACGCATTTCCAGTGAAATTAGTACTCCCATTGCTGGCTTGTGCCTCTAGAAGGGTAAATCGCACTGTAGGGTAGGGCGGGGCTAGTTGGGCCACGGGGCAAGTAGGCCCACTCGAATAACTCAGAAACTAAAAGTCCTACATGACAACGATGACACACAATCGAAGTGTGTGACTTACGGCCACAAGCCAAACTAGTTGAAATTGCATTTTAACTTTCAAAGGGGCGCGTCGTTTAAAATTTGTATTTTTAAGTGTAAAAACTAAAAAAAAAAAATTATTTCTTTTCTTTCTTTTTTTGTGAAGCGGTGCAAATATCAGAATAAGGTAAACATTTTTCATGTGTCCCGTTATTGTATTTTATTTTTTCGAGTGTGGAATTGAAGTGTTTGGTGTAGTTGTTTCTTTGTGAAACAAAATGTTCAACAAAGTCAGTGCGGGGTAAGTTGGACCGCCAGTGGTGAGGAAGAAAAACATCTTGATTGGTTTTGTCTTATGTGTATGGAAGCATAATCAAAAAGTTTACCTGGGGAGGAGTGGGTGCAGTGTCACACTTGCCGAAAGTGGGCCCATTCAAAATGTTCCAAAATATGTCAAGGAAGCATCTTTATTTGCATAAATGGCAGTAACGATTATACGATTCATAATCTATAAAATAATATTTTTATTCTTATCTAAATTTATTTTATAGAACGTCACAAAGCGGTTTTTTATTTTCGTTTTTTGAAGTTTATGTTGTGTTTTTTCATTAAGTTTTCATTTTAAATACATTTTAGAAAGAAATTATAGCGTTTTCGTATTTTGTAAAAATTGCTTTTCAGTTTTTTAGGTTTCGGACCAACTTACCCCACTCACTGGTCCAACTTGCCCCGCTGGTGAGGTAAGTTGGACCACTTGGACTTGGTGTATTTGAGTCAAAATAATTATTTAACTGTAAGATAAATTGTTTTTTTGTTAATAACATTAAAAAGTCGAAGTTTCAATGTATCTATTTACTTTAGCTTCATAGCTTAATTATGAACAGATTGGAAGTTATGAAGCGTAAAAAAAAAGTGGTCCAACTAGCCCCGCCCTACCCTACTAACGATTTCCCCGGTGGCATACTGTCTTCCCTAAGCGGAACATTTTTCAAATAATTCAATTTCAGCCAGCCATTCAAAGCTAAATGGACTACTCTGCATCGCTAATTTATTTCTCCCTTTCGTTCAAATTTATGCTCGGAAAGTTGCAGAAACGACCAACAGAAGAAATATATAAAATAAAAAAATTCAATTTGCGCACTTCCTCTTCCAGGTCGAAATTTATTGTTAAAGTTCGGCTTTTATGTGGCAGCATAAAGATTTTTTAGATTAGATTAGATTTATTCTTATACCTTCAAGATACATACAAATGATACATAATACAAAATACAAAATAAACGAAAAAGTATAAGAAAGGTTGGTGACATTCAGTATTTATATACAAAGGATAAAATAGTGTAGAATGTCACTTCAATTGGATAAATTATATAAACTAAAATTTGGGTGGGGTGACCCAGTAAAAAAAACCAAAAAAAGTAAAAAAAAGAGAACAAAATTTTATACACAGAGAAATTATAAACAGAAAAGGAATTATTAATATAAAAAAAATTAAAAATAGAGTTAAACCATTATATTAGAAGTAAGAGATTCTAGAGCTGCATAGTCAAAACTGAAGAGCCACATTTTAACGCATTTTAAAAATATTCCTGGAATTGCTATTGTTCTGATGGATAGAGGAAGTTCATTAAATAATCGGTAAGATAAAACAGTAAAAAAATTACGATAAGCAGTAGTGCGAAAATTGGGAACAGATAACGTGTTCGAAAGGTTTCCACGAAGATTGTAACAAGAAATTAAACGAAAATTAAGATTACCAGACTTCATAAAGAATATTTTTAACACCTTAAAACAATACAAATGACGGACAGGTAGAATTTTCAGGGCACAGAACAAAGGAAAGCTGGAATGCCTACGAGGTTTTCGACAAATTGTCCTTATAACGTATTTTTGAAGAACCAACAGAGGATGTATTTTGTTTCGATAAACACCACCCCAACAAGCAATTCCATATTGTAACTTGGAATGAAAGACACCATAATAAATTGTCAGCAAAAGCTTAGAAGAGCAGACGTTCCGCAAATAGAAAAAATGTCGAAGAGTGCATCGGAAATAATTTTTCAGCGTGTTAGTGTGATTCGCAAAATTCATTCTAGAGTCAAGAGTAAGCCCCAAATATTTAAATTCATTTACCGTCTCAATTTGGAAACATTTATCACTACAAGAAACATTATAACAAAAAGAGGGAAACGAAGAGCCAGAATCACAATTACAACTAGACAGTTTATATCTAAGACATTCAGGTGCATGAAAGTACACATCAGCATCCAAAGTATGAGTAGAAGATAAGCAGAAGAACATTATCTTTGTTTTAGAACTTATCACTAGTTGATGCTCAGCAAACCAATGTCTCAACAAACTAAGATCCCAATTTATATCAGAAACTAGGTCCAAAGGACTATTTAAGCCATAAGTGATACCAATGTCATCAGCAAAAGCAGTTGGTTTGCCCTTGAAACTAAGAGCAAAGAGTGAGTTGATGTAGATCAAAAACAGAATTGGACCTAAAACGGAGCCTTGAGGAACACCCATGTTAAGGAACAATAATTCACTCCTTATATCATCCAACTTAACTCTCTGCGATCTATTTTCAAGATATGACGTAAACCAGTGGAGCATGAAACCACGAAATCCAGCTTTCTCTAGTTTTTTCAACAGAAGATTGTGGTTAACCATGTCGAAAGCTTTGGTTATATCAATATATAAACCAGCCGTACATTTTTTCTTATCGAGGTGTGACATTACAAGGGAACAAAACTGTAGAAGCGCATCTTCCGCTGATTTGCCTTTTAAAAATCCAAATTGATTTGGATTGAAGAACCTAGTTTTGTTTAAAAATGACATTATTCTACTTTTCATTAGTTTTTCAAATATTTTGCTAAAGACAGAAAGAAGTGAAATGGGCCTATAATTACCGATATCAGTAGCTGAACCCTTTTTGAATAAAGGAATTACATCAGCACATTTTAGACGTTCGGGAAAGACACCTTCAAACACACAACGATTGAAGACATAAGCCAAGACATCCACTATATAAAACACAATTTTTTTAAGTACACAATTAGATATACCATCAGCTCCGCACGAAGTCGAACTTGGTAGAGTACCAATAACTTTTAATATTTCAATCGAAGTTATGGGTTCAAAAACAAAACTACTACTACTAAACATTTCAGAACATCCACTCATGGAAGGACAAATACAACAATTAGAATTGATCGGACTTGGTTGTAGACTGCAGCCAACATTGGTAAAATAAGAATTGAAAGCATTAGCAATAGAAATATTGTCATTAACTTCAGAGTTACCAACACGCAACACAGTAGGTTTTTTAAAAGCAGTGCATTTATTCAGTAAGCTATTTACTACACGCCATTCATTTTTTAAATTTCCTTGAGCTGAACTAAATTGAGCACGGTAATAATTATCTCGGCAGATAGGAATTTCTTTTTTAATTTCATTACACAATTTTTTGTACTTTCTTTTTAGACTCAGGTTCTCAGGATTCTTTTTACACTTTATTCTGAGTTTATTTTTGCCAATCACTTTATTTAATAATAGTCTGGAAATCCAGGGTTTAAGTCGTTTAACCATTTTTTTAGAGGACATATATGAAGAGTGAGATAAAATATGCTTATTAAGACAGTCAATAAAGACTGTAAAAGCAGTAGAAGGATCACTACAGGCATAAACATCATCCCACAACTCATAGCATAAATCATTTTTTAGTCGACTGAAATCAATTTTCGCTTTTCTTTGAAAGGAATTTGAAGATATACCGCATCTGGTTTTGGAGATTTTTACAATAAGTCCCGTCATACAGTGGTCAGTAATTTTCAAATCCAAAACACACTGTTCACATCCATTGAGCGCAACATTACTGAGACGCCCATAAATATGATCCAGACAACTCCCGGAAGACGGCCTAGTAGGCTCATTAATGAAGCAAGCTAGACCATGCGAAGCAACTAGAGCCGCGAAGCTCGAAACAGTATCACTATTTTCCAAAATGTTTATATTGAAATCACCTACAATAATTAAATTTTTAGATTTTTCCCTAGTCAAAAGGTCGGAGAAATCATTTATAAACGACAAAACATTAAACATATGCAGTCTATAGACACATAAGAACACAAACATAACATGATCAATTTCAAGGGAAACCTTTAGAACATCGGCACTTGATAAATCAAAGCGCACCACATCAAGAATCAAGTGGTTGTCTTTCACAAAACATCCAACTCCACCTGCAGCGTAATTTTCATTTGTTTTAGCAACAAAGTTGAAACCTGGCAAAAGGTAATCATTGTTTTCAACGTCGTATATCCAAATTTCAGACACGAACACAATATCAGGAATGCAAGTAAACGAATCAAGGTGTGT
The DNA here is from genome assembly GCA_949126925.1 of Cheilosia vernalis. Lineage (NCBI taxonomy): Eukaryota > Metazoa > Arthropoda > Insecta > Diptera > Syrphidae > Cheilosia > Cheilosia vernalis. Next base: position 12,384,752 of record OX421361.1, on the reverse strand, counting down.
GATAAGAGACGAAAAATTTTCTCTCAAACTTCTAATGTTCTGGTGTACAATAATAAATTTATCATTATAGAAGGAACTATTCTTAAAGACAATATCACAGTTTGAATTACTTAAATTAGAGGAGGAAAAGTCATCAAATAAATCTGTATCAAAACTCATTGGTTGATCAGAAATTGAATAGCACTAAATGAGTGCAATATCGTTAAAAGATTTGATAGAAATGACTTTTCCGCCTTCAACCTTTCTTATAAGAATTTGATTATTATTAAACCATACATATTTTCCTCCTTTCTGTTTCATTGCTTCTTTCGTTTTCATTAAGAGAGCTTGGGTAAATTTCGTAAGAGAATCATTAATGTAAATTCCGCTGCCACTCCCTTTTCTGCTGCTTCTGCTACCGCTGCTGCCACTGCCACTGCCACTGCTGTTGACGAGAGGATCAATGCCAGTCACAAGCGTATTGAGATTATTTTTGTTATTCCTCTTTGCGTACATTATTCGCTGCTTTGTTGTTAGGCTTGCGAATCTTAAACAGATGATCGATTTTAAGGTAGAAGAATCGGATTTTGTTTTTGTTGGTATCTTCTTTACATAACAATTCTCAATTTCACTGTCGTGAACATCGACGGACAAGGCTTTAGAGAAAATTTGCTGTGCCGTCCGGATAGCATTTGCGTCGTTGACATTTGATGCTCCGACAATTTCTATAGAGTTACCGAGAAGGTGTTGTTGTTGCCAGTTTAGCTTGCTTTCCAAAATATTGACTCTCGATTTGATCGCTGCATTTTCAGTTTGCAACTCATTTAGTTGTACCGTAGGAACCGTTGGTTCATTTCCTCTAGCTTAGTAAGTTTTGCATAGACCATCTGAAGAGTGCATTGCTCCTCAATGCCATTGCCATTGCCATTGTTGTTATGTAGAGAATCATCAACTTTAGAAAGAGAGTTACTACTGATCTCTTGCCTAATTTTGGCACTGTTAGAGGTTAGCGCACTTTTACTAAGCGGGTTGGATACCACCGGAATCGGGTCTTGTAAATGAAGAGAGCGACGTCGCAATACCGCACATTTATCACAACGGAAAGGTGTAGCACTGGATTTAAAATAATCAGCGTCTTCTTCAGAAATGTTTACACAAGCGTAGTGAAAAAAATGTTTGCAGTCATTGCAGCTTATTTTGGTCAGACAACTTCGATCAATTTTTTGTAAACACACCGAACAATTCATCTTGGTGAAAATCAGTAGTTCTAATAGGTTCTTAGTGATGCGCACCCCACGACAATCAAGAGAGAACTTCTTTTATTACACACTTTTTGAGAGAGATCCATCATTGCCCACCCAGATATAGTCCGGGTGAGACACATGACCTATCTAAGCATAAGTTGGCACTTGAACAAGGAACCATTTTGTGGTAGTGTGGATTCCTGATCATCGGTCGTAGTAATGGGAAATTAGTTGGTGGAGTTTTTGAATTACTTTGCAGAATCATCGTTGTTGTGTTGGGGTAGAGTGCGGTAGATATGCGAGGATGGGCTTGTCAACAATAATGTAGGGAAATGTTAAAATAAAAAAAAACTTTGAAATTATAAATGTTTGAAGCTTCAGTTGGACTACGGTTTGTTGCGCTGAGAATTGAGCTTCTGATATTTTTTAATTTCTCGATGACTTAGTAACAGAAAAAATAAAAAAAAAATTCGAACTCGAGATGCTTATCAATTTTGACATTATGATGATAGAGGAACACAACAAGTGGGTCGCAGGATTCTGTTCGTTTGTTCCAAGGCCTACAGTGTAAACGGCTCTCCAAATTTGGTTTAAACTTCGGATATGGAATTTGGTGGCTCGCGGCCTTTTTTTGTGCACGGTAACCTCAATATTATGGTAGGTACTTCCCATATAAAATTTTCATACCAGTTTGATTTGGTCGAAAACGGCTTTAACGATTTCAATCAAAATTGATACTTGAGCTTAGGAAGGTCATATTAACATGACTACATACTCAGTTTTTCGCAAAAATTCGAATAATGGTACTTTTTTAAATTTGACCCTATGTCGAAAACGGCCTATACGATTGTAACAAAATTGAATTTCCAAAGTAATAAGCTGATTTCTAGCTTAATAGTAAACTCAATTATTCTATATTATCGTTCAATAGACTTTTGAAAAAAGTATTTTCGTAGAAATTGGGTTTAGGGGAGACCGGGGCTAGTTGACCAAAAAATTAATTTTTTTTCTTTTTCTCTTGAACTAAGCCTTGATATCAGACAGTTATAATATTATTAAAAAAAACATCTTCTGGTTTTTCTAGACAAAGTTATTCAATAAAAAAAAAGTGACCTCGATTGTGTCAACTAACCCCGATACCAGGTTAAGTTTACCCATGCCGTGCGAAACTGAATTCTTATAAAAGAATTAAAGATTAAGATTAATTTATTTGCTTTAGTTTATTTTTTTTAATAGCATAAATTAATTCTGTACTTGCTTAACAAAAAAGTATCACCAGATAGGAACAATATTTTCAATATTAAACATATTTGTTTGTGGTGGGAACAAAAATGCACTTAATGGCCATAAACAAGAATAAAGAAAAAATAATAAAATAAAGAGGAATACATACTTCTAGTGCTTAGAAAAAATCTAAGATTTTAAATTTAGCAAAATAAATAAATTAAAAGCCACTTCCTGGCCTTCCATCAAAACCAGTCTACAGGCTCGTTTCATCACGCTTTGCTGAGTTCCTCCTTTTGCTGTAAAACTGTAAATCCCGAAAAAAATTATTGAATCAACTAGCCCCGTAAAAAATGGATCAACTAAACCCGACAGACCATTTGGCAAATAACAAGATTTTTCAGAAACAAAAACAAACAATTATTGAGTCTAAAAATAAAAAACATGCAAGGATAACTAAAAAAAAATATATGCACTCAAAAACGGCCGGCAAAGGGAAAATAAGAGAAAAGAAAAAAGTTCCTTACGATAGCAAAAAATCGTTTTTCCTGAATATTTATTGAATGACATGAAATCGCGACAATATACAAAAGGATACTAAACAGTTATCTGTATATTGAATGTAAAAACAAGAATGGATGTGCAATTCATTTCTTCTCTTTAAAATAAATGACAGTGAGTCAACTTGCACATGCATCCAACTAGCCCCGGTCTCCCCTACTTAAGTTTACCCGAAAACGGCAGTAACTATTTTCACCAAAATGCATACTTAGTGTCAAACTGATGTTTTCAAAACTATTGCTTACTAAATGTTCGATTCGAATCACCGAAAACGTAAATTTTCAAAAAGCTGCTCATATCTCGAAAACCCCATTGTCGATTTCAATATCACTTTAGAAACCAGGAACGATGATCTTATCTCGAACAATATCTTATACTCAGTTTTCAGATAAATAGTTAGCCAAAAGTATTTCTCAAACCAAATACTGCAAAATTTGTTACTGGTTTTATTTTTGTTTTGGATAATTTTACAAAAATCCCTCCAACAACTTTGACCAAAATACAAATAGTGAAATAATTCTAATTAAAATCACGTAGCTAGTTTTTCTCCAACAGATCTAATAAATCGTTTTTTTCTTTATTTCTAAAAAAATTACTACCCAAATCCTGATCTTAGTAAAACTCAAACCCGTATTGCCAATTAAAACTATAAAAATCGTCTTTTTAGTAAATATTACCCAATACCAGCATTTTCTTATTTTTGTCAATATCCACCTTAATATATTTTCAAGCTTACACAATCAGAAACTCCCACTTCACTTGCGACCCCCACACACGTCCATTGGCATGTTTAGTATATCGTCTCCATTATTATAGGACATCTGTTTCATCCTTTGAGTCTCAACGCAGTAATGAATGCCAGCTGGACACTGACGCAATTTCCCAGTTGCTAGGTGTCGCCTTACGTGTTCTTAGTTTCTTAATTTAAGTATGGTTCCAAACTGATTCACCAGCTAACCATTGATCCAAATCGACCTATAAAGAGTCGTCTGCTACGGAAAGCTTGATGCTGCAGGATAAGGAAAGTAGGACGACGTTGCCAATTTCCCAAAAGGAAATTTACCCACAAAATTATTGCGAATTCCGAGAGCTAATTGAAGTCTATTACGGTACGGAAAGTAAGTCATATTTAAACCCACACCAAATCCAATTGGAAAAGACTCCTGAGAGTGTCCTTAACGTGGTATTTAGAAGTATTTAGTATTTAATTAGATCTACGACAGAAGTTATCAATAGATCTTGAAAGGTATATTTGTGTTTCCCACCAAAAGCTAGCGTAAGTTCCGTAGGCAAGCCAAATGTCTTTGTAGCCACGTTTGCCGCTTTTGTTTCACCCAGGTAGCTTAGCTTGACGTGCCACCGTGGGCTCCTTTACTTCTTCTATCCAATGCGAGAAAAACATATCCCTTGTAATATATTAATTGCAACAAATGCTTTGCACAAAATTTAATCATATATAACACAAACTGGTCATTCGTTTCATAAATTAGCTGCGAGCAAAGATCTAAACTCGCGCCCCAAATAGGTAGGTACAGCCAGTGTTGTTAGCACTCTCCCTTATCATTTATCGCACAAAGCGTGGTAATTTTTCCCATTTCACCATAATTTAAATTCCCTTAAATAATTTCCCTTCGATAATTTTTTGCCAAACAAATTTTAAAGTAAAAATTGTGTTACACTGAAAAAAAAAAATATTAAATTAACCTTTAGTGTAAAAATCGCAGATTGCTAATATTAGCCTGTGACTATTTTGATGGCACTAGAATATTTTGATAAAAGATGAAATGTGTGTGTTGATAATCATGGTTAAATGTAGGTAGGCGTTTTTTTTTTGTAAATTTCAGGAAAAACATAATAGTCCTAATGTCTTTTGTTCGATTCATGAAATTCCAACTATTTTGCAGCTTTTTCCCTATTTCCCACGGAAGGACATCGAAATTCCCACAAAAAAGAATAAATCCCACGATATAACAACACTTGGCACAGCTTCATTGGAGACTGCTTCTAATTTTAGACATCCTCTTCGCAAGAGATGCCATACACCACACGCCGTCACATGCTGAAAGTTAGAATGCTTTCATGTTCTTCTTCTGCGGAAGATAACTTTTCCACTTTATAGCGATAAAAAAGCTTATACTTACTCGCTTGAGTCAAAAAACATTTACGAGCTATTGTCAATTATTATTTCCCCTCCGATGTTACGCAGAAATAAAAGCAATTTAAGCAACGCCCTCACAAAGTAGCGAGCTCATAAAACGACTCACAGTGTTGTTTACCATATCGTTCCTTCCATATCCGCCTTCTGATAGCACCAAACTCGGTACAACAATAACAAATTTCAAAGAAGAGAAAATTGCTTCTGTTCAAATTGCGTAAGTGTATTTCGCCTGGGATGTGCAGGAGCAGGAAAATAAAATAAAATAAATGAATGCCCTCTCAAGAAGGCAGTATTCCAGTTTTAAATGATAAATTAAGCACATGTCCTGGCGGCGTTTTTCTTCCAGAAAACATATTCGTATATGAGGCGCAACAACATGTAGTCGTAGTCATATCCAATTAGTATCAAATGCCGTAGGACTGCAGCTGCGTGTACTGTTTGTTACGAAGCAAAGTGTGCGTGAAATCCTTGAATTATGTCATGAATTGCAATGAATAAGGCCGCAAGGAGATCAGCCCATTAGCTGAGTCTTTGATATTCAATGGAAATTTCCCATTTTATGGCAGCACAGGATAATCGTTGCCTGACGCCATAAAAATTCTGTAGATCTATAAAACAATTTGACATCGCATTTGTCGGAGATGGCACAACTGGCTTTTGGCATCGAATCCTCTTTCCAAATCGATTTGTGCTCAGAAAATGGCAAAGTCTTCCTGTGCATTACTATCGAAGTATTTCCACCCCCAGGACCTTTGTGTTATTACTTGCCTATATACACCAGTTATAAGTTGTCAATTAAAGTTAACTATAATCAGGTTGATGTGATTGAAGGCGTTGGCTTGACCAGTGATAGATGCTCCCACTCCTGCTTCGAGGAACGAACTTGTATTTTGTAATTCCAATATCCAGTTTCCAATGTCCATAGGAAAAAATCAATTGACACGTCATTGGGGCACCTCTCTTGTTTGTGGAATCGTGGTACAGACTTGAGGATTTTGTAATTTCATTCGGACAGCTACGAAAGGACTGACAGTGCCAACACACGCCCTTGTGTCGATGGCAGATTGACGTTGAATGGCGTGTCGCTGATTGGACTTTTGAAGCTGTCTTTTCGTGCTAAAGAAGGACAATGCTTGTGGTCAATTGAAATTTTGGCAACCCCCGGTGATCACAATTAAAGCGCCTGCACTTTTTGTCTATTAATAATTTTCACAAGCCACCCCCAGTGTACGTCGATAAATTAAAGTGAGATTTCGTCCTTAACTACCTCTGTGTGCGATATAATCTTCATTCCAACCACGTAGATAGAACTGCCGTAATTTTTTTTTATACATAATTCGATTTGTGAGCAAATTGTGTTCACTGAATTAGATTCAGGTGAATGCTGCTTCCTTTCGCTATTTTGTAGATGTGCGTGTTCTGGCGATCCAAGGACAGTGACATTATTTAAATTGGCTTCTGTAACAAAATTTATCCGCTGACAATCTCAATTCCATTTGGAGAAACTAATTGAATTTGGTAGATGAAACAAATGAGATCCATTAATCCCAATTGAATGTTCCTTCATGGCCATTTAATGACTCATCCTTTTGAGCAATCTGAAATAAATTCGCAATAAATCGAAAGAAGATGGCGTAATTTTAGTTGCTTTAAAGTTAAGAAGTACTAAACTGAGTTATGGCGGATTTATCGGACTGTATGCAGCAATAATTGTCAATGTTTACAACGTTGACTAGACAAGGTTGTCTTTCGAATTGTTATTTGTGATTTTTTTTTAATAAAAAGGTCCGAGTCCTTATTGACTGTGAAAGCGTCTAACGCTATGAGGTAGACATTCAGCGAGCGCTTTTACAAATAAAGTCTAAAGCCATGTGACAAGCTTTCTTTTGCAGCACATTTTTCCTACACTTTTCACAAACTCGTAGCTATTTTTGGCACAATTTTTATGGCAGCTCTTTCCTAGATGATTGCTAAGGTTGTACGGACATAAATCTGGAAGGCTACCCGCTGGTCGCTGCTCTATTTCTCTCTTTTATCCAAACTTCTTAACAGTCAAAAGAAAAATTGTAGTCATAGTCTCAGAAAAATTCAGAAGTGCGTTGCCTCCAGTGATGCCAACTCCGACCAAAGTTGAAATTATTATACCAGAAAAAAATTTTTCCCTTTTTGCAAAAAGATAAAAATTGTATCTAGCCGGTAGCTCCGGTACTTATTTATTGTTAATGTAATTAATTATATTTAACTATCGTAATATATTTAATTCTAATGCACGTGCGTGTATGTCACTGAACTCCTCCTAAACGGCTGGTCCGATTTAAATTAAATTTTTTATGTATGCGTTTGGGTGGCACCCTGGATGGTTTAGATTCACAAATCAGCCCGGCAGATGGCTCTAGAGTGGGTTCGCTAGTATAAGATATACTAATAAAAACTGCATATTTTAATTTTAATGTTTTTCAATCGATATGTAATTATTCTGTAATCTAGGCTTGGGTTTGGTGTGTAAACCAAGTAGACTGGCATCACTGGTTGGCTTACAGCTTGATATCCTTTCATGGAATTCTGGACTTTTCGAAAAATCGTCATTTCACTTTTCGGCTATCCAGAGTTTCTCCGCGAAAGTAACAACACGTTTTCGCCTTTAATTTGGTTTGTTTATAAGATGTTAGTCTTGATTAATTCTGTAGAAGGCTAAGGTTACCGACTGTCCCTAATAAGCTAATCATTTATCGGTTCGACCAATAGTACCAAATATATATTTTTTTAAAGCTTTGTGTAATACATTTAGTTCTATTTTGTTTTTCTGATACATTGGTGAGATTGAAAACGCGACTTTTACTAAATAAATACTTCAGCGTTTATTTTTAAACAGTTTTTAAGGTTCCGTACCCAAAGGGGAAAAACGTAACCTTATTAGTTTCGCTCGGATTTCTCTCCGTCTGTCTGTCTGTCCGAACCCACTAAGCCAATTTTCTTACCAGGTCTATCTCAAGAACCGATTGACATAGGAGGCTAAAATTTACACACAACATCCGGTATAACCTCTAGTTAAACGACAAATACCAATGGAAGGAATACATCGATTGGTTTTGGATTAATTAGTAATCTGGTGAAAAAAATATTTTCATTCGCCCAAAAAACGGTTTATTTCTTGATTCACAAAAAAATACATAAATTCCTTTTTTGTAGATCATGTTCTTATCTATATATGTGCTGAATACTGTTTTGCTGAAAAGTTAATAGTTTACAAGATATTTTCAAAAAAGATAATTTTACCATGTAAAATACGTTGCTCTCATAAGTTTTAAATCTCTACTTCGCAGTTGTGCACAATTGACCCCATCAAAGACAGAACCCCACCAGGGTTCACGCCTGCTAATTTCGTTGGGGAATATAATACATTTTTTGGGGGAGTACCTACAGAACAAAATAAAAGTAATATAGTTTTTAATTGGGAGACGTCGCATACAGAATGGAAAATTGGCGTGGGTTGGGTACTAGGTAATAACTAGAAAATTGTGATGAATTTATGAAGAGGTGAAAGATTGAATGATATAGATTTCAAATAATATCTGATGTGTTGGACTTTAGCCAAATACGGAACCTTCGGTGCGCGAGTGATACTCGCACTTGGCCGGTTTTTAAAGCTTAAAATTTGTATGTCTAAAATTAACGTGTTTTCAAGAACTTAAAAAAAAAATCTTCTTTGATAATAAATAAAAAATAACATTTGTATATGATAAAGAAAAAAATTATAAAAATTAAATAAAGTAGATGATTTTTCTTTATGCAAAATACAAAAGTCCGAAACGGCGAATTTGAGCGATTAAAAAAATAAAAATAAATAGAAATACAGGGGTCGAATCGCCACTTCCGTAAACGAGCTATACGTTCACGGAATTATGTTGATTTTACATGTGAAACAAAAACAAATTCCGTCTCGCAATGCTCGTTCACGGACGACACTATGCGACCCCTGGTTTTATCTGGCGAACACAACCGTCATTCGTTAGATCGCATCGGTGACTGACTGAGTGAATTAGTGAACACACTCTTAGGGTTAAATTGACCTGGTAAAACTGCTTGCCACCATAAATATTTTGGGAGCATCGAGGGAACTTGTCCCCTTAGCCCTTTCTTGCTTTAAGCAGTACCTACAAATTAATTTTTAACACGACAGCTCTGTTCAGGGTAGAAGAGCTCCAACCTTAACCGGCCATGTGTCGATTTTCCCACTATAGTTTCCGATCAAATAAGTTCGACATGTTTTCAGGTACACCAGCGAAAAAAGCTTTGATCCTGCACACAAAATGAGCAGCACGATTTAAAATATCCAACACTGCCCATAGCCATAGCAATTTAAATCGAACATCCTATAATCACGTGTTTTTTTGAGACATATTTATTTTAGGTACTAACTTAACAGACGTCGCTCTGAAAAAAAAATAAAACATTTAAGTTACCTTGAGCCTAACCAAAAACATTTGGCTTTATAGTCAAAGTGTACGTCTGCATATAAATCAAGGGTTTTACTGTTTCTTTTACCTTTCTAAGTTAACCCTACTCACGATGTCAAAAAGAAAAAAAAAAAATCCAAAGGACGACTATTGGACGGGCTCTTAACTGTGGAAGCAAAATGGGTATTGTCCGGACCAGTGGACAGATTCCTGTTTCCATTTTGTTTTCTTAAACTTGACAAATAAATATTTGTATCATGTGTAAGACCTCACGTACACTTTATAGCTACGTTCTGCCGGCCGGCTGTTTCAACTTATGAATACCAAATGCGGTCGACGAATATTTCTTTAAAGACTTTGGGTTGAGATCTACTGCACATGGAATTGAAGGAATACTTATAAAAGACGGCACCATCTTAATATGCTTAGTTCCCTTCGTTATACAAATCTCTCTATACCCATCAACCAAGCAGCTGGCACAATTTCAGTTTTTAATCAAAAGACTCCTTTTCGTCGAGCCAATAAAAAAGACTAAGTCCCTCTCATCGTTATCTTAAAAAAAATATTTGAACATATGAAACGCATTTTAAGAAAAGCTAAGCGGATATTACATTTTTATCTCGTAAATCAATAAGGGCATATTAGAAAAACATTTCCGGGCTTAGATTGTCGATACACAGCCCAAACACGACTCCTGCATTCCGTGAGAGATATTAATTTTCGAAAGGGAATAAATCAATTTTGCAGAATTTTTCAGAATCATTATTGCGTGGGTACAACTTCCAAAACTTATAGCATCGACTCAGGCATATTGCTGACTGCTGTCCAATGAAAATTTTAAGAGCTCTCCAAACACAAGTCAAGTAAAGTACATTTTTATCTGCGATACTATCTTTAAAAAGCTATATTCGGCCACCATTTGCTGCAAGGTAAGTTTTTGAACAAGGTCAGTGGATTCTTAAATTAGCCTTCATGCAGACGCAAATCATGGACGATGTCAATTTACTGTGATGACCAAGATATTGTTCTGTGGGTTTATTGTGTTGGCATGTTTTTCGGTCCACTTCTAATGGTATATGGAACCATTAAAAATTTAGTTCGCATTTGG